>OZ026622.1:84765698-85395698 GCA_964020975.1 Hermodice carunculata
ATAGATAGATAGATAGATAGATAGATAGATAGATAGATAGATAGATAGATAGATAGATAGATAGATAGATAGATAGATAGATAGATAGATACCACAAAACATTTTAAATATTTTTCTCGTCCAGGTGCACAGTGCCTCTGTGCCAGCATAAGGGTTGTACTAACAACCTAAATGGGCCGTATATTGAGAATATTTTGATACTAAGTTTTTATGGTTATCAAAATCATGCTAAGAATATCCATATTTTTAATTATGAAGACTTTTGCTTTGTCCTGAATTATTATGTACTAAGGCACAAATGAGAGCTTCCTGTGCAAAAATGCGTTTCATTATAGCTGACTTCATGTAACATAATTATTAATTTGCCGTATTTCGAGGCTAATATTTTCCATGTGTCGTAATTTGAATAATTATTGTCGAGTTGGCCCACCCAATTACACTGACAGCAATAACTTGCTGTTTGAATTGGAATGTCTTTGGCCATCAACATTTTATGAGGACGATTGTGTCATAATTACAGCTGTTTGCATAGTCACGTTGTACGTTAGGTTCATATTCTCCAGTGTATACTTCGTCTGTGTTGTCATGGCTTGGTTGCATCCCTATTGTGTTATTTATCGTGCCATAGTTTACTGGAAACTGTAAAAAGTCACGTGTAACACAGCTTATAAACTTATTCCCATTCAATCAACTGAAACCTTATAGGTTTCAAGGAAAATTAATCACATTAAAGACACTGAATCGACATACTAATTGTGCATGTGGTTTGTTCACTGAGTACACGGAGTCGAACAATTTTTACATTTATGTTTTAGTAAAGAGCGCCACTTGGGACTGTCGAGAATATCCCAAATGAGATTTCGAGCTAAATTTTTAAACTAGAAGTAAAGCATTTGACAAATCTAATTTAATGGGAAATTTGGAAAAAAACTCCACAAATTTAGCGGATTGTTGTTATATGTCGAAGAAATTTTGAGGAAAGAAATGTAGCAATTAAAATTTCTAAATAATCGAATTTGAGCAAACTGAATAACCTTTTATATACAAGGAAAATGAAGGGTTTGTCTCCCCCACCCCAACCCCTCAAAAAAAAAAAAAGAAAAAAAAAAAAAAAAAAAACAAGGAAAAGTTGTGTCAGAGTCAAAATACATAAAAGCGCAAATGATTTGGCTTAATTTTGACAAGAGTTTTATGAAAAAGGACTTGGAATGAATAGCACACCTTGTATTAAAAAAACAACGTTTACGCACAACATATTAAATATGTTGGTAATATTAGCCATTTAAATTTTAAGACGAAAATCATAAAAACGTGAACATTAATATATGTGAAGATAACACGTCTATTCCTGTATGGTTTGGGGTATCTTACTTAAAAATTAAAGATTCGTTTAAAATCAAGATTTATTTACCTGTGTTTTGAAAATACAAACAAGAGAAACCATCTCTTGAGCTAACATTATGTGTGACTGATATTGAGAACCATTTTCGTAAATATTGTATTACTTTAAAAAAAATGTTAGATAGATTGTTTTTGGAATGATAATCACCAATTCAACGGGGATTCATATCGAAAATTGAAGATGTAAATGCTTAAGGTGTAAGCTCTATATTTTTCCACATTCTACACAAATGTATTGCTAAATAATGCGCAAGCAATGCAAGAAAATGTTTAATAATGACTCCCATAGAACATGTTAATATATACACCAAAAATTATTTTTGGTCTGAAACCTACTTTGTAAAACATGTCTGGAAATCATATGTCATTGAAACTTTGTAAAGTGCCGTAAAATGTTAACTTAATAACACTTTCATTTTCACTGTTTCTTGAAATCAAACTGAAGTATTTGTGTGCGAAGTGATGGCCTCTTGTTACTCACGGATGTATCTCACGTGGCTCTTTAGCCCTTTGCCCCTTGAATTGACACTTGAGTCAACAACTTTCCTTGGCATGAGTTTGGCACTAAGTGCCCAACTCATGCCAAGGAAGGTTGTTGACCTGGGGCATGTCGATAGAACTCATCTTCAATTCTCAGTCATATTTGTGTTTTTTATTACTGTTTAAATTTGTTGAAAACACTGAAGCAGACGACATTTGACCACCAGCCGGTTTTTAGCCAGTTTAAGGGGGAAAGGGTTAGAGTATGAATATGGGTAGAACTGATAAAGCAACATTTTACTTCGGCTAAACAGTTAACACTCAACACCAGGTATATTGACGATATTTTCTTGTCTTTAAGAGAAAAAATTAAGTAAATAGCTAGACAATTTTATTTAATAAAATTAATTAATTAATTTTATCATTTTAATAACAACAAAAATGCATGTCTAACTTAGATATTCAAGGTGTTAATAATAGAGTTACACAGGGATTTTACCGGAAAATCTAATAATTTAATTTTGAAGTCGTTAACTACCCTGTACTTGATAAAACCATTTCCGAATTCATTGGATATGATATATTTGATGATAGATTTCGACGGTGGGATGTGTGCCAGTTTTTTTTTCTTTTTGCTTTTACAGATCAAGTCCATTTTACTAAACTTAAATTGCGATGTCATCGAGAGTTGTCTTTGTCGAAACATATCCAGAAATTTTGTTGTGAGTTTTCTGATATTGTCATCAAGTTTGGATATTTAAAGTTCAAGGATTTCGTGTTGGCTTTTTCCCTCAAAATTTAAGAACACGACAAAACTATCTTTGTTTGCATTGTCTACACAGATTGATTTATTCACGAAGAAACACACATCCAGCAATTAAATGTTCAATTCTTGATAGTTTATGTTTTCGCGCTACTTGATATTAATCCTACCCTGCTAAGAATAGGAATGGGTCAACAGCTTTCCTCTGCTGGGGTCGGGTGTAACGCGCCCAGCACGCGCTAAGTAAAGCGGTTAACCTGGGGCATGCCCTCATAATAGGTCTTATCTACAATTCTCAACAAAGATTTTTTCTGCTGATGAGAAATTTAAGTAAGAAAATCGAGGCAGGCGACAATATACCTCCGCAATATTTGATGAGGAAAGTATTTATGTTTGGTATCTCAGTTACTTCGTTCTTCTAAAGCACGCGTTTGATATCCTTGGTGTGGCTTGTAAACTGCATATGGATTGAGAGTGGTGTCGAGTCCCAGGCGGCAAGGGTATCATTCATGTAAAATGAAATGTTCCTCTGGTTGCCGTGGTTTCCATGTAGTATAGTGCACGCCATCAAGAAAGTGATCTGGACAAAAACGTGACATTCAAACAGATTAAAAGCTATCCTTCTAGATGTATTAATCCAAGTCCTTGGACGCGATAATGTCTGGAGGTGGAATATTAATTCTCGATACTGAGGAACGAAGGTATAAAAAGTGTGAAGACTTGATAGAGTTTACCGAATTACGCTCAATCATTAGGATCACCTTTCATGTCCTTGGCCCAACGTGTCGTACTTTTTCTTGGAAGTTCTATATACATGTACAACCTTGGCATTTTGAAATTAATTGACCGTTTCTATTACTCCTCGCTCTGCTCAGTTGACAGGAGACATATTCACAGAACAGTCTTTGCGTACAAATTTTCATTGAGAACTTGCTATGAAACCTTATCATCAAAGAAAATGCTACAGACCCAGCAGACGATAAGGTCGATGTGAGTCCTTTTTGAGCGGGAAAGCGAGTAGAACCGCTTATCTATATTAAAGTTCACAGAATTCACGTAGGCTGATATTTTGGTTATATAGAAATGGATCTGAATCAAGTAACACCCCCCCCCCAAGTTAGGATGATACGAGCTCGTGTGTTTTGCTGATTCGTCTTAAAATGTACCTAAAATTATTTCAACGAATTTACAAATTTCAGCTGGTCCGGGTGGAAAAAAACATGTCCCATGCTCCATGTTTAATACGTAGTCTTATTTTCTTGCACGGCACCCATACATGTATCTCTCTACCTCAAATATACTTTTAATTCAATTTGTCACACAATGTTAGAACCTTAAATTTACTTTTGGACAACATAGGAATCACATTACATATGATAAATGGCCTTCAATGTCAGACTGCGTTTCTTTAAAATCAGTTTTGCTTTATCTTGCTTTTTTTCTATTCCAATTATTTCCATCGGAGAAGCAAGAGTATAGAGTCTGAAAGTAGCAATAAATACTACCTTTGCCTTCCAGTCACATTACACGCGTGAGTTATTCGTACGGTCAGCAGCTATTCTATTTTATGCATATTTTGAAATTTTCTCATGGCAATTATTTTATTCACAGGTTTGGTGACAAACGTTCATTCTCTTTACCTGGACCATTCTATTTATTCTTATACTTAGTGTTTTTGTTGTCTTTTCATTATTTTTATTTTTATTTTTATTTTATTTTTTTGTATTTTTTTTGGGGGGGGGGCGTGGGGAGTGTTTTGATTGTTGTTTCCCTCCCCCACTTCGCAGTCAAAAATGTTCTCTAATAACAATATGTGAGGTAAACTTTTGGCATCAGGTCAATGGTTAATAGGATACAGCTTGACTTGCACATATAGCTAGGTTCTATATCCCATTGGAGGCTGCCACTCTGACATAAAATGTGCCAAAATTTAGCGTCATGGGGAATCTTTCGTTACAGGCAGGTAACCAAATCAAAACACCATTTCAACGCCTCCGAATGTGCCAGAACTCCTAGTGTGCTGCGTCCAGGGCTTCTTGAAAAAGCCTGCGAAGTTGTGTTTTTAGGCACATAAGTGAGCAATTTTAACTGAGGATTTGTTTAGGTTTTCTCCAGCAGAAAATTTGGTTGCACTTAATACTTGGCACGCCGGTTCATGTAGACTACAAACATACCTCCAGAGAAGGTTTGTTGTTATCGCTTGTATAAAAAATTAAGTCTCATTGACGCTGCCAAATGGTGTTTTTAACAAACCACATATATTAACCTACCAACGTATTCATTAAAAAAAAAAAGAGAGACAAGCAAAGGGGACGTACAATTTGTGAGGGTAAACAGAAGCGTAAGATATTTTACATGTTCCTATTTTAATAAATAAGTCGTTCCAAAATAAATTGTCCATCCCATTCAGCCAATGTGGTCCATAACCATATCTCCAGTCCTACCATGACAAAAGCATGAAACATGGACAGTGTTACAAGCTGGGTCCCGGTGGTATATGTGCAAAGTATTAGCAATAGTACTTCATTCATAATTGAGTTGTGGAATTATAGGTACCAAGTTACAGTCAATTCCTGGAAATTAAAGCCGATTTCTGGAAATGTAAGCAAATTCCTGGGAACATAAGACCAGTCCTAGGAATTTAGCAAAAGTCCGAGGAACAGGGGAGTAGGATCCGGGGAACATAACTACAGTTCCTGCAATAAAAGTTTAAATTCCCATAAATATAACTGAAGTCCCGGGAACTAAGATGCAAGTTCCTGGGAATCTATGTCAAAGCTCCAGGTACTTTGAATAACTTCATACCAACATGCAAGGAACATACAAGGACAGCAAACGTATTAAAACAATATTGCTGCATACTAAATTCAATTTTCGCGAATTTGTAAGTATGTGACATGGACAAAATTACACCTTGAGTTATATCAGCTTCATCAAACAAATCGACGAAAACACCAGATTGTCAGATGGAATCTTTACCTGTCTTACCAACGAACAGACAAGCTTAGACCAATTAAAAAGATTAAATTTGCAAATTCAAGTAAATGAGGAGGAGCATATGAATTTAACCAAATCTGCAGTAGCTATACAATATTCATTTTATACTGAGTGAACTCAACAACATGACCACTCATTATGATGATCTGAGATCCATCTTGACTGATTATATAAATTTTACAAATGTATCTTCAGCGAATGAAAAAATTGTCACAATAACAACAACAACAACAACAACAACAATAATAATAATAATAATAATAACTATTATTATTATTATTATTATTATTATTATTATTATTATTATTATTATTATTATTATTATTATTATTATTATTATTATTATTATTATTATTATTATTATTATTATTATTATTTATAAGAAAAACTTCCTCTTTACTGCGGGGACACCAACGGAACGGGGAAAATTCCATGATGCGTCCAAAATATATACAAATAAACAGGCATCCTTATTATCAATCAGAAAATCTTCGTTTGTTGAAATAAGTATAGTATCTATAAGTAATAATTTATGTCCTCCGCACCAAAACTAGAGATAAATCACTCATTGGGACAAAACTCTAGAAAGCGTAAGGACATGTACATTATACATGTTTCATATAAAATGCAGAACATATATTGTCATTATTTAGAAAAAAAATCGGGTATTACCACACTATGAATGTACATGTCAGTTACAAGCTTTTTTAATTCACCACTATTACATAGTCCTGGAGATGTGGGTTTGTACTTGAGGGACCCTCCGCAGAGTGACGGGGGTGGGGGTGGGGTGGGGTGGGGGGCAAAGCCGCGCAGTCAAGTATGTTTGCTCCCTGTCCAATATGAATTCCGTTCAAGGGCGTTATCAAACGTCCAAACTCCACATTTCTGCGTCAGAACACTGTCATACAAGTCTAGTATGCTAAACTACAGACTATAAACAATGTTATGAGTTAAGCGAGAGGGTCAGAAAACACCAATAGTTAAGATAAAAAATTGTACGTTGTCAAGCATGGGACGGAAACAAAACTGAAACCATTGTAAGCACGGGTGTACAATATACATTGTAGACTTGCAGATGGCATTGTACATAAGTCTGTATTGTTTATGAGACGCCTCGTGATAGGTGAAAGAGGATTCTTAGGCAAAAATCAGAAAAAGGACCGGGGCCATTAAGATGCACTGGAATGTCTTCCTTTAGCAAAGGAGATACAATGATACCTCCCCTCCAGCTGAGTATGATCCACTGTCGCAATGTAGGGTGCGTGCCAGATAGATTAGGGCTACATGTGATATTATTTTAGATAATGACAACTTTTCATTTTGAGTTGGTGCAGACTATAAATAGATGTCTGGGTACGTGATTATTGGCCAAGTATCACTTTCACTTTCACTTGAGACGTTCACTGTGTGCGTGCGATAGGCTGCCATAAACCACTAACAAGTCACTGGTCATTCAAACAAGGATGAAAAGCAGATAACTTTGAAAGGATTCTATTTACAGTCGAACAACTATATCATAATAGCCCTGCGGGATAATTTTCTCTCGGCACATTGAGCATAATGAATGGATCTTCGACTTGAATCTCTACAATTTTAAGAACGAAAGCAGGCTTTCCTTTGCGTTTCCGATGAGTTCTTCTCATGAAGTGTTTATCCATGGGACAAAATCTGCATACAAAGTTTAGTGAAGGGGGGTGTTCTCCAGAGCTTTTTCACTTGAACACAGATATCCATTCTATTTTCGAAATGTTCAAAATTCATAGAATATTACAAGACATAGTATGCTATCACTGTTTGAAAACTTTTAACACTTGGTATGAATCCTGGTTTGTCTTCGGTGTGTGGCTTGTCTGTTGATGGGTTTTATGAGTCGATCCCAAGGGGATCATGTTTATGGGTTACCCGTCAGTGGTTTCTTCCATGGTTCCGTCCTTTTAGCATTTTGTCTGTGAATACGAAATATCAAGACCCCTGACCATCTGAAACTCACATTTACCTCCCTTGTACCTTTTTGCTGACATGATTATATCTTGGTGACTTTGCCCTTATTTTCAAGGTCCCAGTGCACATGTTTATTTGGGGACGAGCAGAACCACAGGAGAACTTTAAAGTCACGTTTAGCTTGTATATGTCACGCCATCAAAGTATGTCAGTATCTGTATCAGACTTGTTATTTGTTCTAAAAACTTCTAACTCGCTTCGGTTCGATCAATATGTGAAATAGTGCATTTGGCCAAACCTTGTTCAATGCAAATTGTTATAATTTTTTTGTTCGAAATATTTTCCCTTATAAGGAGGTTGATCAGGTAAATTTGGGTTGTTATATATGTTATACATTCTGTCAATAAATTTAACGGGTATGGTGGGCAAATTCTATATTTCTTCCACGAGATGCATAACGCGCATGCTATATCAGTGCTCTTTTATACACTAGGTCTCAATAGCTTCTTTATCAAGGTATATTTGCACACGGTACAAACCAATTATCAGATAAATTTACCCAATGTCATGATTTTTGCAATATTTCACTGTCTTGATAAAAGTGGAAACAGTTAACTATAGCTTGTTGGCTACAGTTAACACTTTCCACTTCAAATCAAGACGGAGTCAACACTTTTCGTTGGGGCGTGTGGGGCGCTAAGCGCCATATCCTTTTCTGAAGAAAGACCTGTTTATTTGGAGGTATATTTTGAAGTCCCATTTACAATTCTCATTCATTTTTCCTCATTAACATCAAACTTATTATTTAAAAATTGAAGCCGGTGATATTTTACCTCCGGCCAGTTTAAGGTTGGTTAAGGGTAAGGAGTTAACTAGTACAGGCCAGAGCAAGCATGCCAAACCTGTGGGGGCTAGCCGTTTGTCAGATTCCGCTCGTGTAGCTGATCGATACTCCGAGGATGCCGATATTTGTATGCACTAATTAATGAGATACTTACTAACCCAGCTGTAATAATCATTAGATGCTTGACAGGTCGGTGTATCGTGTATCGCCTAATTCAGCAAGTACGTTTCGAAAATAAGGTCATTATCAGAGCAGAAGGAAAAAATAAAACTCGCCCATCAATCAAACGTGTTACACCGACCGTCCATGATGGATCACTAACACTAACTGTAAGGATTATCTTACAAAAAATATACATCGACAAACAAGTAGAAATGTAGGTATATATATATATATATATATATATATATATATATATATATATATATATATATATATATATATATATATATTTGCGTGTGTATGTATGTTGCCACATGCAGACCAAGTTTGTGTCTGGCTGTCCGTGTAGCTGTATGTCAAAAATCTTCAACTTTAAATGAACGAACACAAATCTCCTGAGGACTATAGGCGGAATATGTCCAGCGTTCAGAAAGTTTAAAGCACTTTCCGGCGATTTGACACGTCATGCATGCACATCGTAAAACCAAATATAAAACACTTGGAGACGTCCACTGTTACGAAACTAGAATACGGTATTTCAGCATGCTGATCGGCAGCTTGTTCTCTGTTACTGATATACTACGTTAGGGACATGATCTCTGAACCATTCTAACCTTGTGTTTTCAATGTATGGAGCAGCATGCTGTGGTCGACAGGATGGAAATCTTTTAAAAATCTACATACAATAAACTTGCATCCATACTGTTAAACCAATTGTCATCCATATGATTTGAGGCTGTTTTGTTGGAGTGGCAATTCCAAAGCCGAACTGGTATAAATACTGAAATTAATGATAGTTTAAGGTGATGTCTAATGAGTTTGGGATAACTTTATTCAGTTTGAAATATTTTGGTAACCTTTATGTTTTCTGTCACGTTTCTGAATTTACAACTTTTAATCTCAATCCAATCTGAAGAAATAAACAAAATACTTAATTTAAGTTAACATGGTAGTCAATGGACCATTTTAAACTTCATATCTTGAATACAGAAAACAGGTCTCGCACATTTTCTTATTTTTACATCACCTTGGTGAAAAAAATGCTTTCAGTAAAGATCCCTGGCACAATTTTTAGATACACGCATTGTGATCATAATAACACAAGATTCCACACTTTAGCTTGAATATTTTTTCAACATATATTCAAAATTTCACAAAACCACATTCTTAACAAATACGCTTGCGCTTAAAGGGTAATTTTGAGTTCCACCTTCCGTGCACACAGATTATGGAAAGCGTTGTGGTTAATTGAGAATATGTACATAGTTTGATTATGTTAGGAATTCATCAAACAACGAGTCATGAACATGACGTTACATGGATTTAGTCAGGATACTGGCCTGTCAATGTATGCATCACCAATTTCCCCAGATATGTGAATCAGCACAAAATTATCCTTGCTCCAGTCATCTACATGTATAAAAATATCAGTAAACAGAACGTCTTCGTGATACGTACCAGGGAATGTAATACTTTGCAGTGTGCTTATTTGACAGTCATAGGGCCAATGCCAGCAATACCTGTTGCCTTAGCCTTGCTTATTGCTGCAATCTGCTTCTACACAAAGTTATATGAGATACTTGAAATGCTAAATGTCACGTTGGGTGGCACTTAAGTGTTCATGTGAAAATGTTCAGTGTCAGTAGCTGCAGCTGCCAGAGATCCCCTGTGTTCTTGAAAAACGTGTTCGGTGCTCTGGAAATGGCATTATGACCTCTAAGAGTTTAACTGTTAGCATTCAGCTAGTTAGTGATGGCTGGTTGCCTCGATGGACAAATCTCTTTTACAGACTTCTATAAATACATGCAGCTTGTGCCAGAAATTGTGGGACATAAAGGTGTTTGCAATTAATTTGTATTCACATATACAACCTATGGTTTACATTATTCAACAGACATTTAATCAGCATACCCCAAAGTGTCTGCAAGCAGTATGCGCCGTTTTACTTTCAGTTTCTTTACGCTCAATACGATCATCATGATACAAGATGCAGTGCCTCCACACACTATAGAAATTTTACTTTCCCTTTCTTCTCAAAAGTGGTAGATCATTTGCTTGGTAAAGTTGTATAATAGCCCCAATACTGAGATTATGTTGTATACGATCCAATTTTGGCTTCCATTAAAATTCGTGCATGGAAATGTAATGTATGATTAGCTCTAACTTTGATAGACACTTTCTAATATGTTATATGCACCTATATACCCTGTAAACAAAGATTGAAGTTAAGCCAACTCAGATGTCAATGGTACAAGTCATAAATGCCTTACCAGAAAAAGACGCCACTATTGTAAAAAAATATGATTTTGTCTGATAACAGTTGCAAATAAAATGTAACCTGTGACTACATCTTCTGTGCCGTATAATTAGGTTGCCGTTCACAGAATTCATACCCCATCCCATTTTTTAACTCCTTGGATTTACGGAATTTACTTGTTTCACAAGAATGACCCTGGAGATTTTTTAAAACAAAACAGAAAAGTTTCATCCACGTGAAAGTATGGCCTCAAAGACCCTACATAAATGCATTTTGTGAAACCCCTATCGGTATGTTTATTAAGGCATAGAGTGTTGTTGCTGTTGAATACTTGATGAGGACTTAGTATTAACAGCATCAAATTTCACATTGGTACGAGCTTAAATAAAGATTCCAAGTTGTCACAAAACTAAAGAGACATCATTGGCTCTAACAATTTTTTTCCTTCTCTAGTTTTCATCACATTTATGCACAGACTAGTGGCCGGGCCTTGTGATTTTAGATCTTTATGTTTATTTTGCCAGCGAACAATAAAATAAGCTGGTCATGGATTGGGCAAGATTATCGAAAGGGTCGTCTGACTTCATAATACCAGAATTCAAAATGACGATAGGGTGTGGCAGAATGAGTTGAGTTCACTGTGGGAGTCCCACGTAGGTCGGCCAGGCTCCGTTTTGACAATCGTTACCCATTATCTCCCGTTATTCTTTCCTTTTTTTTCAATTGCTCCTGGAACAGTAAAAACATGAGCCCATTGATCATCGCAGCTATTGGGTCACCACCATAAACCAATTAACGGTCCATATCCTCTCAAGCAGTTTACTCAAAGCATCAGAGGTGACAGTTAGTCGCTTGTCGGTCCTCCAACCAAAGGTTGCGGAAAGCAGCCGACTGCTAACCAAACTTTTTTTTAAACTGAACATTGATTATTCATGATACTTTATATGTAAGCAGACAAGCACGTTCTCGAGCTAGCCAAGATATAGCTTTTTCAGCCCAGCTAACATATCAGTTAGGTGTGCTTATAGGATGGTCAGTCGCCCGTCCGAAACTGCATAGGGACAAACCTGGGTAACCCCAATCTTAGTTTGTTCAACAGGTAAGTGTGTATTTTTCTTTTTTTTAAATTTTATTTTTTACTTTTGAACGATTTCATGTGTATGCGTGTTTCGACTTCTTAACAAATTGTCATTCAGATTGTGCTAAAACCTGGAGAAAATGTAATTTTTGGTAGGGCCAAAAAATTGTTCACCAAGTGGCAAAACAGTGGATGCCTTATTTTCTTTACACCTTTTTTTTTTTTTTTTTTTTGAAATTCGGGTAATTCATGGTTAATGCATATTTTCCCGTTGATTACGAACTATGTAAATCAAGGGGAAACTGCAGTGGTAATTCACATTTTCGACATGCAAATGTGCCCTGGGTATCCAGATAGTTATGCGCCAGTGATTTTTGCATTTTTATGTGCACTTTTTGCGAAATCCCCCCCCCCCCCAAAAGAGAAAATCTCCAAAATTCTGTCGGCTTCGACATTGAAAAGAGACCCTTCTGAACACCCCTAGACCTTAGTATCTGTAACAAATAGTGTTGTGCATTTTTCATTTATTCCTGTTTTTTTTAATCCATTTTCGTGCTTTGCGATGTCTCTTGAACGAACCCGCAGATTATGCTGAAACTTAGAGGACATGATCTTAATTGCAGTGCCAAACAAAGTTCTTCACTAGCTGGCGTTACTGTGGATCCCTGATTTTATAAATTATTCCATCCTGATACTTACCGAATAATACATACGCACCATGGTTCTCGTCCAAACTACGTACTCAAAAGCGGAAGTAGATAGAATTCATAGGAAAGCTTCAAATGAAAACTTCATATTTGGAGATACTTTTGCGACCTACGCAATAATCAGATAAGTGATTTGCGGTCAGTTGAGGAGGAATGCAACAACAAACAATGTAGAAGTGTAAACGGGGGCAAATCTAAAAACAAATTTTGATGAGAAATGGTGGAATATTTTATCTCAGGCTGCTCCAAATTATCAATTCCTGCAATAATTTCGCAAAAAAAGAAAAAAATATATTTTTGACAACACAAGGAAAGCTAATGTTTTCAACCACTTCTTTCTGCAACAGTGTCGTGTCAATTCCTCTACTTTTATATTGGATGAAGAAATATTCATATTCCTCCGCAACAGAAAACTCTGCAGCAAATTGAGTTGAGTGAACAGTTTTTGACAATTTGAAATCCCTAAAAGTAGACAATCCCTGTGGTCCAGACACCAAAAGTCCCTTGATGTTACATGAGGGTGCATCCAGTATTTTTCCCTCTCTGACCAAATTGTTCAACTACTGTTCTTAGTAACTCTGTAATTCGGTATTTCTATTAGAATGGAAGAAGGCATATATGTCGCCAATTTTGAAAACCAGTTCAGTCGATCTTTGCAAAAATTACAGACATATTTCTTTGCTAAGCTGTGTTGGCAGTTTTCAAACGAGCAGTTTTTAAATGCATGTTTAATTTGTTTAGGGACAACCTTGTGTACCCGAAAACAATGTGGATTCATTCCGGGCAACGGCACCGTCAACCAATTCGTCTTTCTATATCATGAGTTTTCTAAAGCCTTAGATTTAAATAAAGAGTGTCGTGCAGTCATTTGTGATATCAGAAAAACATTTGACAAAGTGTATCACCCAGGCTTGATACATGAAGTGAATAAGGCAGGGATCCGTGGGAAATTATTACAATGGGTGAAAATTATATTTTGATCGGCGTCAACATGTTGTTATCCAAGGTGAAGCGTCCGCTTGGGGCGGCATCCAGACAGGTGTCCCGCAGGGCTCTGTACTTGGCCCACTCATGTTTTTTATTTATCTCAATGATATCGTAGATATCGTTGGAGCTGAAATAGGTCTCTTTGCGGACGATACTACTTGATGTATTAAAGTGGATGAAACCCCAGTTGAGACTCAGACTCAGACTCAGATAACATTTATTTGACACATCAATAACAATACATACATAAGGAATACAATTTTCAAAATTATATCACAGCAGTTACAATTATTTAGTAAAATAACAACAAGTAATGTGTCAGGATGACTCCTGCTAAGGAAATAAGTTTCCGCTATCACAGGAGCCACCTTTGAGAGATAATAACTGATTCAGTAAACTCACTCAAAATTTAGTAAAACACAGTCAACACATACATAAAACATAATCGATTTAAGAGTTACAAACATAGCAGTTGGGTATGGTACATACATTTGAGTATAGATTTACATAGTAATTTTTTATATATCCTGAAAAGCCTGAGAGTGAATGAGTATGTAATTTATCAGTGATACAAGGGGGATGATTTTGGAGTAAAGTTGGTATGTAATACCTGATAGACTGTTTGGATCTAGCTCTCGTAGGTACTGGGAAATGTGCATTATTACGACCACGGGTGAAGTAAGTATGATACGGTGGAGGGACTGAAAACATGTTTTGAAAATATTTTGGTAAGTCATCTCTTGTGTATCTGAAGTAAAATCTTAATGCCTTTAACTGTAACAAATCTTCAACTTTAAGAATACAGAGTTTTTTAAATAGAGGATCAGTGTGGGATATGTACCTGGCATGAGATATTAGACGAATGGCCATTTTTTGAAGTTGAAAAATTCGTTTACATGAATAACCCCAGGCAAGGAGAGAATAATTTAGGTGTGGCAGAAAAAGAGAGTTGTACAGTACTAGCATAGTTTCAGTGGGTATAAAACTGTTTGTTCTTTTGAAAATTCCAACAAGTTTGGAAAGTTTATTACCAATCTTATTTATATGAGCATCCCATTTTAAATTTTCTTGAATTCGGAGACCAAGGAAATCAAATTCTTCTGTTCTTAAAATGGGAACATTATTGATTTTTAAATCTAGTGTAAAATTTGTTTTTCTTTGAGGAAAGTGAAATATCATATATTTTGTTTTTGCGATATTTAGAGAAAGTTTATTTGCCGCCAGCCAATTATACACCTTGTTTAATTCACAATTAATAGAGAGAGATGTAGTTTGGACATTTAAATTTTGGGTGGGACAGAAGCTGAAAGAACAAAGGCTCTTTACAAGAGTGGTGTCATCAGCATATAAAATGGATTCAAAAACAGATGAGGCAAGATGCATGTCATTTGTATAAATTATGAAGAGGAGTGGGCCAAGTATCGATCCCTGAGGGACGCCAGTACTAACTGTTAGATTTTTAGAAGAAAATTCATCATATTGAACAAATTGTGATCTATTTGTAAGGTAATTTTTAAACCACTGTAAAGCAATGCCAGAGACACCATAGTATTTCAATTTTTGGCAGAGAATCTGATGATCTAATGTATCGAACGCTTTTGACAGATCAAGATAAATAGCTATGGGTAATTCGCCTTTTTCAAGAACATTGAAAATTCGATCTATAAATTCCAAAGAGGCTGTTTCAGTAGAATGTAATTTCTTAAAACCATGTTGACTGGGATAAAATAATGAATTGGTTTCAAAGTAACTGTACAGCTGGTTGTAGACAACTTTTTCAAAAACTTTTGACAAGGCTGGAAGTAAGGAAATAGGTCTATAGTTATCTAAACAGGATTTATCATCCTTTTTGTAAATGGGAATCACTTTTGCTATTTTTAATTTATCTGGGAATATACTAGTGGTTAAGGATTGATTTATGATAATTGACAGTGGTTCTGAAATTGAAGGAATTAAGCCTTTAAGCAGTTTCATTGATAGATTATCATGCCCAGCACTGGTTTTCGGTTTAAACTTTTGTACAATCTGAATTATTTCCTGCGGCCCAACTGAGGTGAAAGAAAATATGTGATCAGTTGGACGTTTTAGATAGGAATTGTAAGAAGGCTTGTTTCTAGGATCAATCTCTGCCGCCAGTTTAGGACCAATATTTGTGAAAAATTCATTAAAACGATCAGCAATGACTTGTTTATTTGTTATCTTATTATTTTCTATTTGGAAGAATGAAGGGAAATTTGTTTTGTTTTTGTTTAGATTCAAGACATCTCTTATCACATCCCAAGTCTTTTTGGTATCATTTTTAAATTTTTCGAATTGAAAATGGTAATGCTTCTTTTTCTGTAAGCGGATACTTTTATTTAGTATGTTGTTATAGACCCTCAGATTTTGTTTCAAGGTATCATGTTGGGGGTTGTCTATTTCAGTACATTTTAACTTTTTATACAATGTGTCCCGAAATTTTATCGAAGTGAGAATACCATCTGTAACCCATGGGGACTTTTTGTGTTTATACTTATTAAATTTGACATTTCTTATTGGAAGATGTGTTTCTTTGGCTTTCCTTATTATACTATCTAATTTGTCGTAATTAATGTTTGGGTCACACTGTAAATTCTGAATAAAAGTTTGACTCATACATGAGTTTTTTACCTCATCATAGAAGCATTGAAGTGAGTAAGGATCCTTTGTAATTTTCCTAACATATTTGGGTGGATGACTAACAACAAGTTCAGTTTTGATACATGTGAAGGAAGGAAGATGATCAGAAATGTCAGATAAGATAATACCAGATGTGGAACATTTCAAACTGTGAGATAGATTACAAAAGATATGATCAATGAGAGTAGCAGTCCTATCGGTTAACCTTGTTGGCAAAGTGATTTTAGGTAGGAAGCCATTACTAAGTAAAGTATCTAAATACTCAGCATACTTGATTCTTGTATTTACCTTAAGGAGATCAATGTTTAGATCACCAACAATAATTTTGTCTGATGATTCCCTTGATATCGTTTCAATTATTGGACTGAGATCATGTATAAAGGCATCGATATCATCATTTCTGTCATGCGGGGGTCTATAAATATTACATAATGTTACTTTTTGCTTCATATCTGCACCAGTTATGTCTATGAATTGGCCTTCCCAATGTCTGCTAGGAGAATAGAAGTTTCGTATAGCAAACTGAAAATCTTTACGTAAATAAATCATCAAACCACCGTGGGAACTACATGTTGCAGCCAAAGGAATCAGTGTATAGTTATTAAGGTGAAAAAGTGAGTCAGCTGACGATGGATTTTCGATCCAGGTCTCTTGAAGACAAATAACACTAAATTCAAAATCATTTTCAGCTAGATTTTCAATCATCACCTTGAAGTTATCAAATTTGGCATTTAGGCTCTGAATATTTAGAGTCAAAGCTGAAAAAGTGTTCATCAATGGCTTAAGATATTCTGAGAGATCTTTTGTCTCTACATATGGAGAGTCAGCTGCAATAGAAATAGCATTTTCAAGGTCATTTTCATTGTTCAACAAATCATTTAAACAGTTTACAGATACACCACCAAAATTTCTAAGTACTTCATGTTCCAGAGAACGAGGGATCATGAGTTATCTAAATATGAAAGATGTATGTTTTCATGATATATTACAGGCAAATTCATTACATGCACCTTGCAGGCCTGACAAATATTCGAGGACTCATCCATAGGAAAGACAGAAAATTTGATATTAAATCTGAGAGTAATAACCTTGTAGATGACGACATGAGGTTCTGAGTACTGAGGATTAGAATAATAAGGATAAACATAATATAATAAATGTGTTATGTGAGCATAAGCATTGACATAAACAGTAAGCCACTGTACCATTTGCCTTGTCCTGGCAAAAGGTACTTGCTCACAGAAGTAAATGATACATGTGCTGCATGAATGCAGCTGATACACCTCAATGTTATACCTTGATTTTGGTAAAATGTGGAAAATAAAAGCTGAAAAGGAAAATTCAAAAATTGGGGTGACAGTTAACATAACGTCACCAAAAATATATATGAAGCAGCACAAAACAAGTGCTTTTGAATTCATAGTCCAAAGGAAAAGACAAATAGGACAAAAATTGGATGGAAAACTCTCTGGTGAGATTTCAAAAGAAGTCAACTGAAAATATATGCAAATACACCAAGTAGATCAGTGTCTATCAATGGTCAAAAGGTGTTTATACACCAAGATGGCAAATTTGCCGTTTTACTCAAACTAAAAGTAATTGTTGCTCGTATTTATTGGCCAGTGGAAAGTTCAGTTTATATCTGGCAGTGATGAAGAGTGGCCCACAAGATGTGTCTTGAGGTTTACAGACTAGTTCATGTTGATGTCACAATGTAGGTCCATCTCAAGATAATTTTTGGCTACAGCCTCCTTCTTAGATCTAGTCACATATGGATCTTGACCGGGGACTTCTAGCTTGAGGTATGGCCATGATTTCAAATATCTGAGTCTGGACCTCTTCTTAATCTCTGGTGGCAAACTCCGCCTGTAATCCATGATGTCTTTTTTTACAGGTCTGAGGACAGGTGGAATATCAGGGCATATAGAGATTTTGTTTTGGTGGTTTTGTAGATTTTTGGCACCAGCCAACCAGTCGTTGCGGTTATTTAGGTCCACAAAGCGGATGATGATACCGGCGTCCTTGTGTTGTGTCAATCGATGACAAGCAGCCAGTGCAGTGGACTCGGCATTTGACACTTTCAAATGGGTTTTTGCAAAGTCCATACAGCGTTTTCTTGTTTCATTTGCTTTTTCACCAGGTGAACCATTTAAGCCCTGTATAATGAGAGACCATTTGCGCTTGTGCATTTGTTCATCTAAAGCTTTCATTACTATGGCAGTGGAGATCTCTGTCGTTTTTGTGGCGAGCTTTGGTAGCAGGTCATTTACAACAGTGTCAATGCGATCACTACAGTCTTGGATACCACGTTCAAGTTGATCAAACTTCTCATTCAGGGACTTAAGTTGCGACACAACATCATTGATTTTCCCCTTCATTTCATTCAGTTCCTCCCTCACTACAAAACGTATAGCATCCAATAGGTTAGGATCTATGGATTCAAGACCTGTTGATTTGGATCTCGATCTAGTGGCCATTTCAGAGGTCATGATGATTTATATGTCACTTGCCTGTGTGAAATAAATGTCCATGATCAGCCATCCATTGTCCTGGGTATGAAGGGGTCAAAACTTTACATCATGAAGCAGCATGTCAGAATGACCCCTTGTGTGGAAAGCACTTGTCACAGTCTACGCACACCAACAAAGCCACAAAAGACAGTCCCAGCTCTGTGTGCCCAGCATATGAAAACTTTCAGTAAAGTTCTCCGACGACAGCCAGTGAAAATTTGCTTGAAAATGACACTCCAGTGATCACTAATCACTCATGGGGCATCCAGGCAAAAAAATTTTTTTGATGGATATGGAGCAATGTCTCAAAAAAGAGGACTTGCATGTAGCCTCCCTCGCAGGGCTGACAGAAAGCTCTGTGGCAACCTCTCTCTTGAAGGGGCAAACACTCTTAATCAAGGCTTTTCTTCAATGTCAGATTGGGCAACGCAATGGCCATAGTCACCTTCAACCCTGCAAAAACTAAAACACTACTAGTAAGCACCAAAAGGAATCCCGCAGATCACCCAAGTCTAACGTTCCAGCAAACAAATATCGAATGTGTAGAACTGCACAAACATTTGGGAGTCATATTTTCATCTGAACTCTCTTGGTCAACGCATATAATTTCAATCACTAACAAGTAAAGGAAACTGGTAGGTGTCCTCAAAAGTATGCAGTATAAATTGAACAGACGTGCATTAGAATCGTTTTATTTTTGCGTTGTATTACCATGTTTAGAATATGTCAGTGCGGTTTGGGATGGGTGTACACAGGCGGACAAAGTTCCACTTGAAAATATTCAACTGGAAGCAGCCCGGTTGGTACCAGGAACAATGAGTCGTACAAGCCGAGTAAAATATATGAAGAAACAGACGGGGAAACCCTTAAAAAAGGTGGTGCAAACAAACATTAGTTCTCATGTATAAAAAAAGTAAACGTACTTCCACCCGATTATCTTAGTAAATTTGTCCCTCAGACAACCAGTGGCAGAAATAGATCAAGACAGACTAATACTTCTCTTCCTGCTAAGAAAAAGGTGCACTATAACTCTTTCCTTCCGTCTACAATTAGAGAATGGAATATTCTTTCGAAAGCAACGAAACATTCTGAAAATATTGACGAATTTAGGAGCAAATTTACTAAAGCAAACCTAAAAGGAAAGATTTTTTTTCACTTTGAGGAAAGGAACATTGACATAATCCATGCCAGAAAGAGAATGGGTTTCAGCCAGTTGAACTCAGACTTGTACAAGATGGGTTTGTCGGCTTCACCACTATTTTGCTGCGAATATTCTGCTGAGGATTATTTCCACTACTTTTTCCTATGTAGCAAATATGGTACACAAAGGGACAAACTCCAAACTGAAATTACTCCTCTCGTAGCGTTCTACCTGAAAACCCTACCATGGTGCATAACTGGCGAAAAACCAGAGCGTCAATTATGAATTTTTTCGATAAGTTCACAGTTACATCAAATAGACTGAAAGATTTGAAGATTAGTTACTTTCAATTTGCAATCTGCTATGTGATTGTATATCCCATCGCCAGACTAAGGAGTGGTAAATTATACTTAGCACATGCACTTGCCCAATAGTCTTCTCTTTTTCCTTCCTCTTCTCCTATCTGTGCGTAATGAGATGTGCCAGCTATCAGTTAACTGGATCATCAACCCTCCCATGTCTGTATCATCACTACTTGTACAAGAGGTTTTTTTTTTATATAGGCAATGTGCCTGTTGATCAACTGTTTTTCGAAATAAAATATGTTTAAGTCAATGCAAATATTCATATTGATGACTCTGTAACACGATGGGTTCGCAATGGTATTTCACATTTTCGACTTCTCCGTCACCGTCCGCCAGACTCACTTAAAACGTGGTGGGGATGTACCTTGGGTGCCTCCTGAGTTTGTCCAAATGGTCATGCTCCAATAATATTATTTTTTTTATTTTTACAAACTATTTCAGCAAAACCTTTGAAATGTTAAACAAAGAAGAAAAAACAAAAAACAAAAAACAAACAAACAAACAATAAAAAAACAAAAGAAAAAACAAACAAACAATCAAAAAACAAAACAAAACAAAATCAAAATCAAACTAACAAAAAAAAACCAAACAAACAAAAAACAAAACAACAACAACAACAACAACAACAAGAACAACAAAAACCGCATCGCCAATTCCCTTGAAATGACACAGAGACAGTTCTGGATATACGGGCGAGATTTGCACAGTACATGGGTGACCTTGACTTCACTCCCAAGGTCATAGGATCACTTGCTGAATTTCACTCTACACTCCTTGAAAGCTATTTGAGCTAGGACTTCGATGCTGGTGGTCCTCTATGTAGGTTAGCGTTACACAGTGCATGGGCGACATTGACTTCATTCCAAAGGTCAAACGGTTACTCTCATGGATTTTACTGTTCAGTTGATAACTTGAACACTATTTCAGTTAGGACTTTGACTATTGAGCCATTTGTTTTATTTTGTGCATGACAATTTTCAAGAAAGGTGACCTTGACCCTATTACGAAGGCCACATGTTCAATTAATTTAGTGGATATTAGATCATCTGAGCCCAGGACTGTCACAGTCTTCCTTTTATCACGTAAATTTGGAACTTTGAGAATTCATACTTAGTGACTGGGAGAATAAGGCGCCAAATTTTATTGTTAAAGTTTTGTGTCAAGTCATGATTTTGCCGTTAAATTAAAAATCGCTCAGCTACCTTAAATATATGTTCGTATCTCCGATTTTTACATTAGGTGACTGATTGCCAAAGATTCGAATTATCGAAGGGAAGGGTATTTCAGATTTGCGTAAGTGCCCTGGTTTGCGTTGCTTTAGTGATGAAAAAACATCAAAAACATTCCTAAATGAACGACATTTGATTTTAACATTTTCCTTTGACGAACATAGACTGGAGCGCACCAATGGAATTGAATATATTGTCATTATCTTGCATATAGCTTCACACATTATTTTCGCTTACTTTGCTGACAGCACAGAACCGTGAATATATATATATACACAACATAATAGTATTTTAAAGAGATTTCATAGATTTTAAGAAAACAATGTCTTAAAGAGAAAAAGTAAAATTTTAATTAAATCAAGTACCCACAATTCAAGAACTGTGAAAATTCAAGCACAGGTAACGAGGGTATTAACAGTATGTTTTACCAGATAGGATATTTCTTTGATGGGAGATGTATTAAAACCAATTATTACCACCAGAAATGCATTTCCGTCTTGCACCCACACCCAGCTTAAAGTTGCACTTATATATTCTGATTGACGTTAAGTCCCCATGGTACCCATATATGATATACTCTAAAATCATGTCAATCTCGGTTGATAAAAATAAAACAGACGCTTTTTGTGGCACATTGAGTTTAGCCTTGCATCGGTCGTTCAAATGGAATTATAAAATCTGCATTTTGTATAATGAAGTCATAAACAGAATTTTAGAACCTCCCCCCGGCAAACAAGTTTGAGGGGGTATACAGTCACTAGCCTCTTCGACTATGTGTCCGTAGCAGAATCCTTAGGAGCGGAATAACTCATGATTCACGGGCCATACCAAACTCACATTTACTTCAATTATACCTTGACTTGATCACAATTTGGTGACTTTGACCTCATTCTCAAGGTCACAGGATCAACGTTTGTCCAAAGTGAGGGTATTCAGCCTGTCCGCGACGGGTTTTCCAGTTTCCTTTCTTTGATAGCCCACATCCCAGGCACTGACGTCTTTTCTCTGGAGCTTTGCAGCATGTAACTCTCGTAACTGTTGGGCATTACATTACGTTGTAAGCAACAGTATACGTCAATGTGCATTGAGAGAATGCTTGTGTGTAATTTATAAGAAACATAATACAGGTGTGCAACATGAAACCCTTCAAAGCTGGATCTCAGTCAGTTCTGTAACGTAGGCGTTCCACTTGCCAAGGAGGCAACAGCACCGCACTGTACAGCGAAAAAACGACTGTGTGTCAAACAGAGGCAATGATCGTTCATTCAAGATATCAGCAGTATGACCCTTTGATAAACCCTTTCAATCCCAACTGCGACTACAGTCAAACTACTTAAGAGGACTGCTTTCAGTTAAAACAAGGACGCTAGTTTTAGATTAAATGTGAAAAAAACTTTTTATTCAAGTACCAGCATGCCTATATTTCCGGAGATAATAATGATATGCAATGCACCCAAAGTGCACCGAGGAAAGCTGTTGACTCAGTCCAAAACTTGGCACTGAAAGATTCAAACACACACAAACACATAAACGCAAACAATCGTGCGATAGTTACATTCTTTAAAACCAAATAACATAAGAGTCCTGGGCTATGAGATGTGTACATTTGTCCTTCATCCGCATGCAGATTATTATTAAGCATGGCTTTGTCATTAGTTTTCATGAGCTTCTTTGCTTACGAGTGCATTTGGCGTAGAGATGAGCTGCCGACCTGGAATACAAGCTGCTTAAATCATCGTACATGTCATAGTTACAACTGAGGTTCAGAAGTCAGATGCGCATAGCTTTAACAGATGTCAGTTTCATAGGCCAGTCTAAGCAGCATGTGCAATTGAAGATCAGGAATCAGTTATCAATCAGTTCATCGGGGTGTGTACCGACATATAATACAGATATGTGAAAGCTCATTTCCATGATATAATTGTTATCGTAATATGAAGAAAAACCGTCATGGTAGCATACATACATACATACATACATACACACATACACTTATAACAGAAGAAGGTAGTTTTGCGTTTTAGTATAATTTTCACCCAGAAATGTCTTAACACTAAACTGAACATTTAACACATACATCTGAATAAAGGTAGTAATTTTTTTAATCTAAAGGAGAGACTCATACTCATCAATTGTGATTTTATTGTTCACAGAATCGGATCATAAAAATTGGAGGCACATGTAAGGTACAACCGGTATATTTGCAAGTAAATTTGTAATACACATAATAAGGTAAGGCGTAACACATGCCGGTAAATATTACGTATATTAAAATATATCTTTAAATTCCTTTAAAGATATGTTTAAATACAACTGATTTAGAGATATCTCTAAATAGATTTAAAGGTATCTCTAAATCTATCTGAAGACAAGAATTGGAGATATAAATGTATATGTCAAAATACTGAATAAAACTATATGTATATATATATATATATATATATATATATATATATATATATATATGTGTGTGTGTGTGTGTGTGTGTGTGTGTTTGTGAGTGTGTGTGTGTTTGTGCAAAATATGTATGCACATATATATTATGTATATACATATGTATGATATGTACGTTTAACAGACACACACACACACACACACACACACACACACACACACACACACACATATATAATATACGATACAACGTTTTGGTTTGGCCGCCCACGCCCTGTTACCAGTATTGCTAGGACGGAAAATACATTGGAGATTAAGGCCTAATAGCAAATGGCAAAAACCATGACAACCATCATCACCATTGTTATGGTAAAAGCTGAACAGGCATTTGAACGGTATGAAATGTCTTAATGTCGTATAAATAGTTGAAATAATGCTTGATGTAGGAAGAAAACCCGCGATTTCTTCTAGCGTATGCCGCTCACCTGGCAGATAATTATTATCCAGGGGACACCTGCCAAAATCGTCTTATCTAGACGTGAAAAATTCATCACAGAAGACGTAATTTAGTTCCATTAAAGTCATTGAAAGTGGTGAAAGTTTGACAACTGTTTTCTGAAAGCCTAGAGAAATAAATGGGTGAAACCTGGTACAAAAACACCAAAAGACCACAGATTAAGACTCACCAATGCTACGTTGTTCCCTTTCTGCCTTCAGTAAAGAAGCTTTGAATTTTTTGCTTGGAAGCACATTTGGAGTAATATTTAGAGATCATGCAATTAGGCTTCATCATGTAACTCATCACGATGAACTACCAAACATTATCTGCGGTTCGATTCGTATCGCGATTAGTTTTGTACCGGATATATGTGCCTCCGTACTTTACTCGTGTTTGATATTTACTTGCTGCATATACATGTATATATATATATATATATATATATATATATATATATATATATATATATATATATATATATATATATATATATATATATATATATATATATATATATGATGCCATAAGAACGTTTATATACTCTCATATTACACCTGCCTAGCACTCGTCGATAGTGAACTGGCCATGCCCCGGTAAAATCAGCCCATTCCCTTTCTGGCCAAATAAAGCGAAGAGTTTTCATGTAAACATATGCAAAGTATACATTTTGGGAAAGTTTATGACCAGTAAATTGTGAATAAACAAACAGTATGACCATTTTCTGCCAAGTGTTGTATAAACAACAATTTCTTTTCTCTTGAATTTCAATGACACATGGTTATACACATGTGGAAATAACTTCTTACTGGTTTAACCAAACTTTAATTTGTTTTACCGGATTACTCCCAACATATGTGGCTAAACACAGTCATATAGATTTTTTAACACGGTGTTTGTTTTGGAATTATGGAGAGCTAAACCTTAGGAACCCATTATGTCTGGTGGCAGGAACTTTGAGGCCACATAACTGCAAACAAACACAGTGTTAAAAAATCTATGGGACAACTTTGTAGCCACATATGTGGCCAGTAGCTCTGTGTTTAACAATTGGCAGTTTGAGAAAACCATTAAGTAGTTATTTCCACATTTGTATGCCCATGTTATATTGTGTTTGCAGATCAAAGAAATCGTCATTTATACATCAATTTATATCAAAGGGTCATGAATTTAGGTTATTTGTTATCTTTAGATCATGATTTTTCCAAAAAATATATACTTTGCATATGTTTATATGAATCAATTTTACTTTATTTGGCCAGAAAAGGAATAGTAGGCTGATTTTACAGGAGCATTTTCTCACTGGTAAGAAAAAACCCGGAATATTAATATCATGCAAAGCCAATATCCTTCTTACATCGTAAGAGCTTGCTATATACAAACGGCTTGTTTATTGCCCTCCACCGTGACCTAACATAAAACGTATATACTCTGAGCCAAAGCCGAAGATAACGTTTTCTCCCACGCAGTACAATGATCGTAAGCGCACTCACAGTCCGTTGCCAACTCTCTTGTCTGAACAAATCCACGTGACATTACCATTCCTATATTTTGTTACTGTACAAAAAAGTGTAAAAATACAAGTACATGGCTTCTTAAATGAACAGTATGGCAATACACATCTTTGCTGGAAGTCACACTCCCCTCTGACAACCCATAACGCCTTACTAAACCTTTGCGTGGAACACAGACAGAAGCCTTCCATAAAATATCATGTCACACGTCTGGAGAGCCATTTGCTTAGTATTTTGTTACAACTTGGCATTCCAGGTGAAATGAATATGTTTAAACTAAAACACCCGCGATAGAGACATTCTAGTCTTAACAAATTCACATGACAGTACCATTGCTTATTTTGTGTCCACACCAGAAAGTGTGAACATACGAGCACGTGACTTCCTAAATGAAAAGTATGGCAATACACATCTTTGCTGAACGCCAAAGTCCCCCTGAAGACCCATAACGTCTTACCAAATCTTTGCATGGAACATAGACGGTAGCATTCCATGAAACGTCCTGTCACACCAGCGATACAGACATTGTAGCCTGCAGCGCATGATGCTGGGTTTCAGTCTGTGTCAAAGTATACTGAAATAATTCAAGAGGTTAAGAAACCAAAAGTCAAAATTTCTCAAATTTATCAAGCATAACTTTAACCCTAACGAGACAGAGTGAGCGGCTTTCTCTGGCGAACTCTGGGCGGACCAGGGACTACTGGGATGCCATTCTTAATGAAAAAAAGTATTAGACAAAGTTTACGTCAGACGCTTGCTGGTAATTTTTTTGCAGCTCAGCTTACTTGTCAGTGAGCTGCGCTTTCAGGAGGCTGATCAATCCGTCTTGAGTCAAGAGTGTCACATTTTTCGGTTTAAAAGTTGTACGACAGATACTCTTCTGGCTTGGTGGGGTATACCTTAGGTAGCTCTCTTTCAGGTATATACCAACAGTCTCACTGTGTTCAAATATTCATTTTTTTTTCGTGCATTGTTTCATTTTTTTCAAACAAAATATCCTAACACACCTTCACTGAAACGGCTTGACCAATAATGTTTACTTTGAAATTGCATAGTGACACTTTTGGATACCATTATAGAAATGTTAGAATGTGTGCGTGTATGTGTGGTTTCCCTATTAAGCCGTGGCCCAGATATCAAACTTGTTAGAGATGTGTCTAGGTTGAGTCTCTACCAAGATGTTTATTATGTTACGCTCCGGAGACTTGGAATTTTGTCAAATACATTTATGCTCGTTAAGGGGGGATATGTTTAAACATCATTCTTAATACTAAATCAATCCCCCATCAAACACTTTTGGGAAACATATGACACTTACATCATGGTTTTTTAAGTAATACTCTCGAGTTCTCTCGTACTGCAAGCTCTGCATGATTTTGTGATTTATTTATTCTTTTCCAAAACTTCTGTGTGGATTTTTTTAGTCAAACTTCGTAGGAATATACCTCAGGTAAAATATCTGCCATCTATGGTCATTAATTTGCGTTACATTCAAAACGTGTAAGAATTATGTATTATACATTCACCTATCTGTACGCTTTGATTTTTTGGCTTTGATTGAAGATACTATACAGAGGCACATGTCTAGACTATAATGTATATCATAAGCTTGGGTCTTTGGGTCGTGTAACTTCGTTACAGTGACAGATCCATATACTATTCACATTCAAACATTAATATAAGACATAAGCTACAACTAGAACAGTAGGTTACTGGGTGAAGGAACTTCGTTACAATGCGTATTACCCTCTATTCATATTTAGACTATTATATATACCATAAGCTAACACTGGGCTAATGGGTCACTTAATTTCGTTACAGTAACATATCCACGTACTATTCACATTAAGTCTTTGATATATACCATAAGCTAGAACTAGAAAACAAGGTCACTGGGTCAAGTTGATTCGTACTGCCACACATCCATGTACCATTCACATTTAAGCTATAATATCCTAATTCTGTGATATAGTGTCCTAAAAAACTTACATAGACATATATCATGCCTAAAGTACATGCAATATAATAAATCTAGGCCATTAAGCCATGTTTCTGAGTCATAGTGGTAAATCCATGGGTCATTATTTCTCTGGGCCATAGGTTTCCTGTGTTTTAGTCTGTTTTCCCAAACCTCTCAATCTCTCCTCCCCTCACACTCTTTATTTCTCTCTCGCGCCCTTCCTCGGCATAAGTTTCACGCCGAAACGTCATCGTCAGGTCCCTCAGTAAATAGCACACTAATTCGATCGTCATATCAAACTTCATCCATAAAACAGCTTCAGGTGCAAAGATTTATCAGTATGCAAATAAATTATTTCTAAATTTCCTTGCAAGATAGGCAAAATTTGCCTTCGAAAGATCAGAAAAGTACCCTCTGGCATGTAAGTAAAATTAAGGTCAGTATAGATATTCCAATCAACCAGAATGTTTGTGTTTTCAAATCTATGCATATTGGGACGGGGAACTCGAAGTCACAACTAACACCTGCTCGGCCAATACGACACATACGCGCCTGTGGCAGTGAGGACACAAGAGCCTTACCGCGGAATAGATCCATCGATCATTTTGACTCGCTGTCAAAATGCATTTCAGTGCAGTTCCAGCGAATGACGATCAAATCAAAGTAGCTTTTGTCTGTTGCCACAAAAATTTATTTAGTTGTTCAAAGCTGTGCGAACACGACAACTACCGTCACTGTCCATGATTTTTTTCTCTCTGAGAGATAGGTCAAGAGACAAGCGGTCATCCTCCATGGTGTGATCGGATCATTACGGCGGCTGATGGGGTACATGATAAGGTCCGTGCAATAAGCAGACCATTTATATCGCTATGAACAAGTGGATTAGGGACATTTCACTTGAGTCCATTCCCAATTTAGCTAGATATTGCAGTCTGCCAAACGAATAAAAATGTTTAATTTGCTCTCTTTTCCGTTACCACTCGAAGCTTTTTTTGACACTTTCCTTCTTACTTTGTCTTTTGCATTGATTTCGTCTGCTTCTGACTAGTCATTTGTTTGTATTGAGTGGCTTCATCAGCTTAAAACTTCTTCCGTTAGTTTCAAGGCCTCATGACCGGTAGATACACTAGTCGATTCTGCTAATTACTGAAAGAAAGCCACATGGATCACGGATTGTCACAATGACGTTTTCTAACGATGCCCTCACAGGACGTATAGAAACTTCACAGAGACGTTAACACAACATGACTAAAAGATGGCCACGGAAAGATATATGAACAAATGGGTGGGTGATTGAACGATACCGTGTGCGATAGGTAGATAGTCAGATAAACAGGCAGACGAACAGAGAGACAAACTGGTAGACGCGTGGATAAATAGACAGATAGCTCACATTGTAGAGATGAAATCAAGAAAGGATATTCTCCAGTTTTGATGTGTCCAACCTTGTGGTGCACTTTGCTTTTGGCTGTCCGTATGTCCGTCTGTCCCTCTAATGAGAAATTTGTGTTGTCAAATCTACTGAAGTGTTTGACTTAACGAAACTTTACAGAAAACCAGCGTATGAAGAAGGGTTTGTGTGTGTCCGTGCGTTCATCTGTGCGTCCGTCCAACATTGTTGACCTTCTAAAAATGACTATTGCCCCGAATGTCTAACATGTGTCCAGCACATCTCCAAAAGTGTGCCTTACACTCATGAAACGTGCAAGGAAATCAATCAACATATGAAGATGTGCAAATGAATTTAGATTGCTTATGAAAATGCACACCTGAGGTTTGGATTTTTCGTGCATCCGCCTGTGGATTGGTGCAACACTGTTGACTTGGTGAAATTTACTAGTACCAAATATCAAACGAGACTTAAAAGCCTAATAGGCAAAACTTTGAATGCACACTATGTTATCCTGTGGAAATTTTATGCTACGTCTTTTATTGACAAATTAAATGAATGCTTACATATCCCACATGGTCATAAGTACAGTGACAGTTGAGAGCATCTGTGCCTCATGGACACGTTTCTGCCTTTTTCATTTTCGTATTGTTGCTTTTAGGGGATGCATTTACATAAAGTAACATTCATACTAGCTGTCACCAGAAATGAAGATATCAGCCGTCTTTTCTCTACAAGCGCAACACTCCCATTATTTTCCCACCCTCTTGAATCGTTGAGACAAGAGCAATTTAGCTCCGGGCAGGCTTTCCGGGCTTCTTTGGAGTACCAATCCCCCCCCCCCCCGCTCCTTGATAAATGGTTCGATCAACACATTGCTATTACGAATCGACCCTCAGTAATGATATGATCACAATACTGATTACTACACATTGTGAAAAAAACTTGCGGTGTACATCAAGGGCATTCATGGATAGCGATTGAAAACGGCTGTGTCCAGTGGAAGTGGAAAAACATGGATTCAGCACCGTAATGGAAACGATCTTTAAGAAAGTAAACACATTAAATGTGCCCAATTAGTACACATTAATACTGCGCCATACATGCTAGAAGTTCATCACCAGTGTCTTGGCCACGACAGTGTGAAGCTTTACTCACTGTCGTATCATCCTTTTTTGCCGAGGAAAGATCTCTTTCAATAGCATCGCTTTAAACAGTATTTACTCACCGTCTTGATGGAGGGAGGTGCCCTTTGTAAATCCCATTTGAATAAAGCAGACGACACCACAGGTTTAAATGAGACAAATATTCGTTCAGTGTGATTGTGTGGTCTATAAACATTTTCCATTTCCGGATTAGAAGAAGACTACATCAATAGCTTTCTCCGGTGCGGTTTACGACCAATGTGCCCACCCTGCTTCGAGGAAAGCTGTTGACCTAGCTGGGGCTTGCCAGTATGAAAGGTCTATCTACAATCCTCTGCAAAAAATGTCCTCTATTCACATGATGTTTATGTCAAAATATAAATGCAGACGACAAGTTCTGTCGGGGCTTTTTTGTGTAATTTGAATAGAAACTCTTGTCGGACCCTGTTAGTCTCATACCTAAAGGAGTAATTTGCTCATTTTAGGTTAATCTATTCATAAATTACGTTTCAGACGTCAGTAAATATCAATTTTGAGCCATCGAAATATGATCAGGCCACCACCATGAACACAAAAAAATACATTTTGTCTAACATCATAAAATAGTTTACAAATTATGTAAGCCGCCTGTGTAAATTTTCCTCTAATCCCTTCAATGCCTGAAGTCAATGACTTCAACTTGGCTTCTGTGTTCACTTCATCACATGGAAAGCAAAAACAAGCTATTTTCCACCAGTGCTACATCAGCAATATAACGTAATATTTATTTTAGCATGTTTTTCCCATTTCACAATTGATGTAATTGTATATACATACACGTTGTGCGCCGGTTTTGTTATATGCAGAAAATGTAAGTGAATAGCAGAGTATTAGACTCACTTTATATTTGCGCATTTTGATTGCATTCACCGAGCCGAATGTTGCGTGTCAACGATTTAGGCAGGCTAAACGTTTAATGATGACATAAACTTAAGGAATAATACAGCCACCAGATGGCCTTGCTAGCTCACCACAGATGTTCATGTCCCTATCTTTGACCTGGTGATATGAGCCATATGCTCTACTGCACCCAGAGTGTTCGGCCATATACGGCTGTTTCAATCATGGCATATTTACGGATTTTTACACCCTCGGCATTAACAGCCGTCGCCCTGTCCGTGTGTGCGCGCGTCTGTCTGTCCGTTACCCTTGCAGATGCGATAACTTTTGAGCAGATTGGAATTTTTTGGCTGAGTTCGATTGTCAACAACCATGACCTATTTTCACGGTCACCAGGGGTCACCATGTGTTTGTGTTCAATTACCGTGCCCATGGGTCACACTGTGGGCGCAGCCATTACAGAGGCACCAGGCTCGATCCCTGCCCTCACCATGCTCGTGCCTCTCCGTGTGAGCCTCCTGCAAACCAAAGCAGCGCCGCGTAGTGAGCGAAAGGTGGACAAGGCTTCCGGGCTAAAGGTCGCATGACATTTACCATGGAAGTTATATTGTCACATATGGTACTGGCCACATTTAGACGCTGTATTTAACCGTTTAAAAGCCATATGTACATTGGGATATTTAAAGACGCGGCCTTCACTAATTTGGCCGTCATCTTTTGCCCGTGAAGCTGTTTCCGATATTTGCTAATTTACTTTACGCTATATGTTTCGCTTTTAAAGTTTCAAAGTTCATTTTTGTGCAACTTTTCCTGCAGCATTGAATTATAATTCGTCAATACAGTACACAAAAGTGCAAGAGAAGTGTGCAATAAACAGAAAGATGGTACAATTTCACGGATGGGAGCGGCCAAGCTTTCTTAGGATGACGTATGTTTACGCGATGACATTTTACCTTGTTCTATAAAGTACAAAAAAGACCCAGTGCTTACAACGGTACAACTGTGGTAGGTGACCGCAACTAAAGGGGGAAAAGGTACTAGGTATATCTTGGACCAAAGCCAACAAATCACACCACGTGCTCCGCCTTTGATGCTTCGTTGGCGCAGAGTTGAATATAAAAAAAAAATCGTTCTTTGTCAGATCCCCCACGTTCCATGATTCAGTAACAGTTCTTTCACAAGCAGCGACGTCACGAACACTTCCTTTTAAAGGAATACTTGTTAACCTTGCGGATGCCGTAACCTTTGAACAAATTACGCCACCATCACGAAACTTGTACTGTAGAAGCATCTTATCGGAAGCTTTGCTGAGTTCTCCTTTCAGCGCTTCAGACCTGTTTTCAAGATAATCAGAGGATCATCACATTTCTACCTTGGCCGAGGGGTTCTAAAGGTCGTTCCGACTTTTATATTTAAGACAGAATTCAATGATAAGATGCCGTAACGAGTACATTTCTAAATTTTAGTAAGTAACCCTTAACCTGAAAGTTGTATTGTTGTGCCTGCATTGACTCAACAACATCATGTGTGGTCGGTACGATAACTCTCTGGGGACCGAAACAAAGCCAGTGTGCTCCGAGATAAGGTGTCATCTCCCACTAAGTATATCATTCCTGATGGAAAAAAAGCAGACGACATTTGGACTCTGTGCAATTTCTGTTATATTTCAATGCGGAAAATTTTGCATGCAGACACACCAGTCTTATGTGTCTGATGTTGAGCAGGATCCGAATCATAATATTATTTCACGGCAACTTAAAATGTGCGATAACTCGACACTTGGACGCAAAGTAAAACTTAACATGCTAGGCCAGATATATTCGAAACGTTCAGATTAATGTAAGTGAAAGGCGCAGCTACTGATAAAGAAGGTAAAGTGTCATAATTTAATTTAGAATTACTAGTTTTCAAAGGTAACCGTCCAGAACTCTTGATACCCTATTACTCTACTGGTTGACCCAATTGAGAGCCAAAACTGTAAACTCAAGAACGTTAAATCATGCAAAAACTTTCCCGTAATACATCCTTTTAATATAAAGTATTCCATTGCTATTTGCTATTTATGTTTAGTAGAGATATATACGGGAAAGTGTTACATGGAAAATAAAGAAAAACCACAATAACTGATGTATATATGCATATATATATATATATATATATATATATATATATATATATATATATGTATATATGTATATATATATATATATACATATATATATATATATATATACATATATCATATATGTTGTGTAGCCACGTCACGTATCATAGCAAAAACAAAAACTAATTTTTAACATTAAAAATTAGATGTATATATTATTTAGAGATAAAATGTCAAAGCTTTCAATAATTCGCTTGCCAACACTTTGTGCTGCCAAGGTAATTGCTTTTGCTCATTAGAGATTGATTGGTGTGGTGCTCTTTGCTGAGGGGGCATTTTCGTGGTCACAGGAGTCGTCACGTTCAATAATTGCTGGTCTTATTAATCTGTTCCTACATTTAATTAAATTTCAGAAGCAGAACATAAGAAATTTATGGCCAGTGGTACCTGTTTTCTGAAAGATATCTACAAATTGGACGCCATTTAGTATATTCGGATCCTTTGGCCGTCAGTCATTATTGCTATGGCAAGCTGTTACACCGAACCAAAGGCTGATTGCATACCAAAGAGGAAAAAGTGAATAGTGATGGTGATGACATTGCTAATATCATCATCATCATCATCATCATCATCATCATCATCATCATCATCATCATCATCATCATCATCATCATCATCATCATCATCATCATCATCATCATCATCACAAGTATTAGCCGCAGATATGTGGCCTTCGAGGGGGCAGCAGGGTATGGGCGCAGTGAGTTGGAGGGCGAAGCGACTGGAGGGCCTCGGACTGTTGCCCCCCTTCCGAGGGGGCCAACAGTCCGAGGCCCTCCAGTCGCTTTGCCCTCCAACTCACTGCGCCATACCCTGCTGCCCCCTCGAAGGCCACATATCTGCGGCTACACAAGTATTGACACCTGTTTGTGGTAATGCAGTGATTGGCTTTCATCTTGACAAAATGCACAAAAATACCCCTGTTTGTCGCCAGGATAATGTTTTCCTAAAAGCTTCGCTTGCAAACGCTTTCTCAAGACTAGTTCCTTACTACCCTGGTCAGTTGCAATATAATAATACATCGGCTTTAGGTTTGTCGCATCCCGCATTGAATTATGATTTTGGGTATCTCTATCTCATGTCCATTTTGTATTGTTAATGTTTTATTTTGTTTCTGCTCACGATTTTTCGCCTTTTTTTGCAAGCAGTGCCTTGTAATTGTGTACTGGCACATGCAAAATCGTGTTCCTATGTACTAATTTTCAAGAAGTAAGTTAATGTATTTTTACGTTTTTCAACCTGTTGCGTTACAGAAGTGCTGCGATAGTCAGACTGATGACTTTACTTAATAGTGGTACCCCAGAATAGAATGAAACTGATACATATCTTCATTCCCAAACGTTTGAAAGTGGTACCACGGAAGTGACTTAAAGCTACCAAGCAGTCTTTAATTGGAATGACAGAAGTCAGATTAATTTTACCATGTACACTTCCGTCTCAAAGTGGTAAGTTAGAGCTGAGTTGGCTGATATATTCACTTATCCAAAAGCCTTCGGTGGAACCGGAAGTGAGTAACACTGACTCATTCTTACCTGCAAAGGTTTTTAAAAAGTATTATGGAAGTGAACCAGTTTACCAAGTAGTTTCTAGATGGAACCATAAGCACCCAATTGATTCAGCCTCTGTTGAGTACTCTCTGAGAAGTGCCATTGATACATCTTATTATACATGGTTGGCTATTGTTAGACCATACAAGTACACTTGGTACATCCTATTAACCCTAGGTGGAAAAATTGAAGTCCGGCTTACCCTTTCCTGGTTAGTGTACTACACCTTTCTTTGACGCTGGTTGGGCGCAGTGCGGAAAAGGAATAAAGGAAAGCTATCAACATAAAAAAAAAGAAATAATTAAGTATTTAAGGGAAAAAACAAGTCGGTGTTAGCACACAGACTTAACTATGGAGCATACCAATTGTCTGTGTTTACACACATTATATGAATATGCTGTTATCTGTTTTCATCAATCACATAAAAGGGTATACAAAGATCAGACAATGGATATATTTTTAATGCAGATTAATTTCATTTCAGTAATAGTTGATAAATTAGAAGTGAGACTCTGTTTTTGTTCTTTCGTGGTGTGTCATTTTCTGAATGCATGGTTGTCTTGTTTGTGTTCTTCCTGTGAGCCTGACTGTTAAGTTGTAGACTCAAGTCAACTTCATTCTTCAGGGCTTCAAAACCGTGTCAAATAAAGTTGTCACTCTGAACCAACCCTAAAATTGCGGACCAGCCAATTACGCACTTTTCATAAACACGAAAAATGTATTTATGTCTGGGTGCCAACCAAGACATTCTGTTTTTGCCTGAAGCTATGAGTCTGCTTGGCTTATCAGTCCCAAAGGGCACAGGCTGCTGGACTGCTACACAGAATAAACCTGAGCGTACCCTCTGTTAGAAATAGACTTCTTGGCCAGACCCATCAAAGTATGGTCTTCTATTCCTCAATGATTGTTTTCACAACATTTTTTCCGAATTTAGTAGATATACTTTATTGAGAAATGAATTTAAGACCAAAATAATACTTTTTGTGAGTTTTAACGCGCACACGTTACTAATTGGAATTAAGGGAAAGAGAAATATAAATGGGGCAATTTTTCAAACCACATCATTATATTAAAAACTCAGGAAGGTTTAAGATATGAATTTTGGAAACTACTTTTCGGCTAATTAAAGTAATTGTTATCTGCTACACATCACACATGCCCCCCACCACACACACACCTATTTTGCTTAACACTGGGTATTAGTGTTTCATAACATCAATGTTGTATTGCCTTACATGTACGACACACCCTACTTTAGGCTGGTGAGCCTGTTGGCCAATTGTTTTTCAATACAATATGTTTAAACCAACCGCGAATATAGGACTGTGCTAGGTGATACATAAATGAACGGTCTTTTTCACAGGAATTTCGATCCAAAATTATTATGATAAAAAACAGAGGAGATGCGCCTTTCTCGTGTGTGCGGACGGAGAGTTGAATATTTTGGCATCGCATGAGTGTTGCCTCATCACCAATATTGTATTGGAAAGTGTTTCTTTCGAAATGTGGGTATTTTGAAACACAAACGAGTCAAACATTGGTTAAAGGATCCAAAAACAAGAATCAAACATCAACATAACGTAATAATATTTTCTGTAAGAGATAATTAAAAACTGGAAAAAAATCTGCTTCAAAAGCAAATGTGTCTATTCTGCGTGTTTTAAAAGCTTATAACGATGTTACTGTAGCGCAGAGCTCGAGCTAAGAATTTAAGGAATGGCGAACCGGACACGGCCACATCATTTCACTAATTCAAGTGTTCATAATTAGCATAAATGTAAATTCCAAAACTTTTGTTTGCGGTCCATTGGATGCTCCTAGAGTACAAACCTATGAATTAAAGTTTCAATGGTACCTCTACCTTTAATTATCTTGAAGATATACAACGTTTAAACTTCTTAAGTGCCCCTAATTTGCATACCTTAAAATTTGGTTACTTTCGGTTGCTGTTCATAGGATGCGCCTGAAGCACACACCTTTGAAATAAGGTTGATTGATAACTCTACTTGTCATAGTTTTTAAGATATTAAGCATTTAAAATTTCAAATGACTCTTATTGATCAGTCCACACTAGGTGCTTAATTTTATTGCCATATCAATAACTGCGCAAATATTTTGTTAATCTCGAAGATACGGTGCCCGAGAAAAACTCCGGACAAAATAAGCTGCATAGAATAAATAAATAAACTGGAGATACTTGATTTGCCTGCGGGCAAATCAGTCTGTGTGCCTTGAATACTTTTACAGATTGTCTACTCAGTTTGGTCTAACTCCTGCAACAACAGGTTTTACTGAACTGTTTGAAAAAGATATAAACAATTAATCTGTCCCAAACCTGCATGTATAAATTGAGGTTTGAATGGTACCTTTATCCATTTGTGGTCAATCGGATACGCCTATAACATACACATATGGATTAAAATTGGAATGGTATCTCTACCGTTAAGAATTTTGAAGATATTCAATAGATAAACTTTTCAAGTGTCCCTTATTAGCATAAATTAAAATTCTGCAGCTTTCGGTCATGGTTTAACGGATGCATCGATAGCACAAACCTTTAAATTAAAGCGGGAATAGTTCCTCTAAAATTAAGAGTATGGAAAACATTAAACAAAAATTTGAAATGACCCAAGTTTATATAATTCCCAACATAGTGACTATTCCAAAACTGAGAACTCACTTCACCGCTAGGTCAATCAGCATGCCAAGTTTAATACTTTTGGGAACGATAACATCCGAGAAAAACTGGGACAAAATTCACACGTAGATAGACAGATGGATGGATGGTTGGATGGATGGATGGATGGATGGGTGGGTGGATGGGTGGATGGATGGATGGATGGATGGATAGATGGTTAGATAGATAAACAGACAGACAAACAGGCAGACAGACAGACAGACAGACAGATAGATACATACATACATACATACATACATACATACATGCATACATACATAGAGATTTTTCGAGGGAAAAGAAAACGTCTGAGTTTTTACACAGACTTAAAAAGTAGATAAAATTGGAAAAAACATTCTGTCTGTGTCAGCCCAGAGTCATAACTAATAAACCACTACAGATGAAAATAAAATTCAAACTCGTTAAAAAGTACTTTAGGACATGACAAGTTTCTGTATCCTCATTCAGTTATTTCACATTTTGCAATGACGTTTAAAACAACTAAGAATTATCAATACTGCCGTATTTATTCACATGATACATTTACCCATATCTCGTCATTTTTTGTGTTTGAGTCAACAGCTTTAGGAGTTAATCGCCCACAGTACTTTAGCGACGGCTGTTGACCAGAGACATATCAATCTGAGGTGCTTGCTGTCGTTGTTCTATTCCAAAGTTTTCCTGAAAGTATAACATTAAGGGAAGCCGATGAAGCAGATCAGATTTTACAATTGTTAGTCGCTGTAAGCCATTTCCCGTGGGAAAGCGTAGAACCGCCTCCGCATCTTCACGACCGCTTTGATATGCAATGGAAAGCGTTAGCACAGGCAGCATCGCATGGCAGGGCATCCTTACATTTACTTTATACTACAAATATCAAACCAGCGTTAATCTTTTATTGGTTGTAATTGAGTACTTAGAGCAATTTGGCGTTCAATAATTTTGAAGTATTAAATCCGACTTGAAAAACCGCTATGGTTAATACGAAATTTGTATCCTGAACTGCGTGACTATTTTTTCATTGACTGTTCACATTGAAACGAGACCTCAGATGAGGGATTTAATATTCGGTTGGTGCGGGATGGAATTGCAAAGAAACGGAACTCGATCAAACACAATTTAAGTTTTTTATTGAATTTGTCTCGCATATTCGGATAAATTGACAAACAAACAATATTCTGTATTTAATGCATGTCCAGGTGTTGTACATCGCTGCACCGACAGTGAAATATGCTGTGATGAGGTAAGGGACAACACGACACGGTATCGCATGGTAAAATGTGGAGCAAATTATTGGGAAGTCCGCTGACACCATGTTCTACTGTATTTCCTGGTCGAGATGTCTGTAGTTTATCCTTAAGTTGTGTGTATCATAACAAAATAAATACAGTTTATACATTATGAGTTTACATTACAGCTATCAGTGTTGTCAAAAACTACTTTAAGTGCTACAGAATGTTTTGACAGTATACATATATATATATATATATATATATATATATATATATATATATATATATATATATATATATATATATATATATATATACATATATATATATTGCATGTATGGCTTCTTCAAACTTTGATAATGAGGAGGACGAAACACGTTGAGGCAGCCAACATCACAAAAGTATATTTATGGCTTCTCTGTATATTTGATAAGGTGCAAGAAGATGTGTTTTGGGACTTTTTATAGCTTCCTGAAATGTTTATGATAATGACACAAAAATATTAGTGTCAGATCCACCAACACGAAGCTTATTTGTTACGTCTCTAGATTTATAAAGAAGCCAGACAATGTACTCTTTGTGTGTTTTTTCTTAGTTTCTGGAAAGACGTTTATGTTACGGATGCCTCAGTGTGAACCTGGCTGATGCAACTAAGGAAAGTATTCTTCCCCAGCGGACCTAAGGGTGTCTACTCTGGTGAACCTGCTTTGTGAAAAAAAACAACAAAACTAACCGAGTATTGTAGAATAAAACACGTGAATGGTAAAATAAAATACGAGTATGTTAGAATAAAATACGTGTATGTTAGAATAAAACACGTGTATGGTAGAATAATGACGATTTTGTCTGATGGACGCCTGGCAAAGAAATCAAAGGAGACATAGCAGAAGCTATTCAGACCAATTATGGAATTCCAGGTACTGGGGATGTTCTACATCAAAGAAGAAACCATGCAAGAAACAATTCATTCTTGAAGACCAAGCATTTTTTCCGAAATCACCAGATTCCAACATGTCTTGTCAACCTTGTCCTCCTTAAAGTAGGACTGGGTCAACAACATCTTTCCTTGTGGCGTCCCACCCACTTTACGAGGGTGGTGGACTTAGAACATGGTATTCTGATAAAGCTTGCCTACAATTCGCGCTCAATTTATGCATAAATACCAAAATCAGATTTTAAAAATCATGAAAGCAGAGGAGTTGTCGACTTAGAACATGCTATTCTGTCATGGCTTGTCTACGATTCTCACACACGTTTTGCATTAATACGAAAATCAGATTTGAAAAATCAAAGCAGACCATATTTTACCTCCATAAAAATGATTTAAGCAGACAGTTTAACTCCAGACCACTTTTGGTCCGTTTGGGAAGGTTAAAGTATCTTGACTCATACTTGATCAAATTTGTGTGTGAAAACGGATGTATTGTTCATTGTTTGAATCCATTGAACAAACTTCTGAGCTTGCATATGGCGTCCCACTGGAAACACGCTGTTGCTAAAAATGCATTTTCCCCTCCATAGCCTTGTTCTAAATTTTGTTTGGACACAGTGGACCATGAGATAATGACTAATAAACTCAAAAACATGGGAGTTTTGTCCACATAATGGTTCAAATCATATTAACACAATCGAAAGCAAGTAATCACAGTTGGTGGGGGTGTAATCGGACCCTCTGACAGTCAAATGCGGCGTTTCCCAAGGAAACATCTTGGGGTCGCTCTTATTTTGATGGTATATCAACGATATGCAATCTAGCATCAACTGTAAGTTGATGCTATATGCAGAAGACAGTGCTTTGTCAATCGCAGGGAAATATTTATTCGCTTTTGCACAAAACCTATCCAACCTACTAAATTCCTGTTATCAGTGGTTAGTTGATGACAAACTGTCTCTCCACCTTGGAAAAAACAGAAACTATGCAGTTGTGTTCCAAGAAAAAAAAATGACACTTCGCAATTTTTCCGTTTCGTGTAACAACACTGAAATAAAACAGTAAAAAAGATGATATGATTAGGCTCAATTTTGGACGATACATTATCAGGAGAATGGATGGTAAACGATGTAATACAAAAAGCAAATTCACGATTCAAATTTCTTTACAGACTAGCATCTTTCCCTGGTAAACAATCTAGGAAAACATTAGCCACAGCATTAATTCAATGTTATTGCGACTATTCATGCTCATCTTGGTATTTGGGCTGAAATAAAGCTCTAAGAGGTAAACTCCAAATTATGCAAAAGAAGATAGTCAGATTCATATTAAACAAAGGACCAAGAGAACACATAGGACAGAATAACTCGACAGCATAGGCTTTCTCAAGGTGGAAGGCAGGGTTCAACAGCTCAAGTAAAACCATGTCTGCAAGATATCACAAATTCAGCCCCTTCTTACATGTACAAAAATGTTAATAAATTCTCTGACAGCCACAATTATACCACATGAAACCACCCAAATAACTTCTTTGTTCCCAGAATAAAAGACAACCCCCCCCCCAAAAAAAATACCAGTTTTTATTTCACGGCCATCAAAGAATGGAAGAACCTATCTTCATTTATTAAAACATCAAATTCTAAAACAACTTTCAAACAACAAGTCAAAAAACATTTAGCTCGGGAAGCGAATGGGTTAGAAAAAAGTCGTCATGTATAATTTCATATTTTAATGATATAATTTTATATATGAATATTATATTTGACAAAATAGGAAAGAAGACAATCGTTATGCATAATTACATAATTTAATGATATCATTCATATATGTATATTATATCGAGGACCTGAAGATTTTACATAATCTATGATAACACGTCTACATATAATCTATGTTTATATTTATTCACCAGGGTTTGTTTTTGTTTGTTTGTTTCTTGTTTGTTTGTTTGTTTTTTATCGGCACAGGACCCCCAATGGAAATAAGCAGTGATGGCTTTCTTTGGTTTTCATGATACACGCCCTTTTAAAATGTCACTGTTGCTATTTATGTTACATACAAACATTGGATACTTTTAGTCTGTGTGTATGATTCTTCTTAAGTTGTCTCTACACGTGCTTAAGGGCGATGTTCATATGATTTACTTTGATGTTTATTAATTTCTTATTGTTTCAATGTATTTTATTTTTATATTGGCATGTGCCGAATAAATTCATATCAATTCATATCATTTTATCCGTTTTCATCCGGCAGAGAAGACCGCTGTGCCCAAGCTGTATGGAGACATTTATCCTGGATCGAGCAGGCTTTTTTCATACAATGCCTGAAAAATTCACTGTGGCATCAAAGCTTTTCGGTTTCGAGAGTATCGGAAAAATTTCTCACATCAACAATGGGATATTTCCGTTTAATATTTTTGCTACTTGTTTGGAATAGAGCTTGAAGTTGCTTTATCGTGTTTAACAGATCAAAACTTCCACAAGATGCAAGCATAACATGTTAGATTTTATTCAACATGAATTGTCATAAAAACATAATAACATAAACAGCGAATCGTAGCAGAGAAAATGCGATTTAATTACGTTTAAATTCTTTTCGTACCATATTTCTTATTTATAAGTCGGGATAAATTCAGCAGAAATGAACAAAAAGACAACTTATTATTCGTGCCATTTCGAAGAATATATCCTCATCAAACTTTTTTTCCTGCAAGATCTGTCCACAGTTAAAGTCTGATAAGGCTGATGCTCCCAGACCTAAAGAGAAATCTTCACCATGCAAAGCAAGATAACAATACACCCTATTCAAAAGTCCCTGCCATATTAGGAACACTACTGACATCTGGTGGCAGAAACCAGAATGAGGCTGTGGGGGACACCAATTCAAGTCCCCATTCACATGCATGTTAAATTTGCTTACTATGCAGTTCATATCTATTATTAAAAACACTTTTGAATATAACCATTGTGTTATTGTGTTAAGAAAACTCTAGGACTACAAGACAAGGGGGAAATCTTGAGTGTGTGGACTTTTCCTAATTGCCAATGATATGCATCTCACTGCAATTTTGATACCCTGTACAGTTGGACCCAAAGTCAGAATAACTGAGTTGACTCTCTATACATTCTAGGAATTGCCCGCAGCAACATTTTAATAAAACATGGGTTTTTAAGGATATGTAATTAGATGTCACAGGTATATCAATGGAGCATACTGATCCGTGCAGACCTAACTTTCTAATCAGGACTAAAAGACAAATGTGATAAAACATGAGCATTGGACCATGGTTTTATATATATATATATATATATATATATATATATATATATATATATATATATATATATATATATATATATATATATATATATATATATATATATGATATATATATATATTGCCATGAAAACTTATTTCATATTAGCAGACTACATCACAGTACCTTTTGCAACAATGGATCAAACCCCGAAAACTTTTTTCCGCTTACTATTGTAGTCCTACAGTTGTGCTAACATGATAACACAATGGTTATAGTCAACAGTGTTTTTAATAACAGATATGAGCTAGCAAAGTAAGCAAATTTAACATGCAAGTGAATGGGGGCTTGAACAGGTGTCCCCCACAGCCTCATTGTGGTTTTTGCCACCAGTAGTGTAGTAGGTCAGTGGTGTTCCAAATGTGGCAGGGACTTTCGAATAGGGTGTATAGCACTTACCCATCATCCATTTATTAACACTTATTCTTTCAAATTGTGCGAAAACGCCTGTCCAGTTCAAAATCCTGTACTTGATTTATTCCTTGATGGACAACCTTTGGAGTGAGAATTAAAGATCAGACATATTAGAATAATACGCCCCCAGTCTTCTTCCAACTTGCGACTTTTCTCGGTGTGTCTTTGTGGCCTTGCTACATGTACATATGTATGTACATTTATAGAATGTGTGCAACAAAACAGACAGATTGTTAAAGCAAGAATAAATATTTCATTTCACTGTCTGATTGAAAGTTCTGCAATTTTTTTCATGTGATCATGAGCGCGACCACAAAAGCGTAGAGATATGAGGAACCCTGGTATATATTTCAACTGTGTAGACGGTTAAGAAAGTGTACTGTCATAAGAGTCGCGTTATACTGATGTTCCGGGCATGTTGGATTACAGATTAGCCCCAAAAAAAGGCAAATTAGACGACATATAGGGAATGAACAAGGTTGTACTGGTCGCCGGTTTATGGTGTACATGCGAAACATAAAAAGTTTTTCAGAGCCACAGACATAGGATTGAAAGATGTGGCGTGCTAGTTGTATTTAAACAGTATTTCCTGCATAAAGAGATTCCGAGCGCACACGCATGCTACAACCGTCTTTCGCCAAGGCTCACGGAAGCCTCATCTCAGGTGAAATGTTGAGTACACCCTTCTCTGTAATGCTGTTTCATCATTTCTGAATCGCTCCAGGCCCACCCAGTCATGTGCTAACACAGAATCAACAGCCTTTCTGAGCACAATTAAGGTGGTTAAGCGCTCCAATAGCTCGTCCGGGAAATATCTTGCTCAGAAGCACATTATCTCAGCGGATCTTCCCTATAATTTTCAGTCAAAATATTTGATGAAAGTACATCTGCAGGATAAAATGATGAATCAGAAGATATCTGACAGTGTTGGCCAGAGTCGACCAGCTTGCGCGGAAAGAGTCAAAAGTCCGCCACATTGTTAAGTAAGCCCTACGTGCAAACGCAGGCGCTCCTCCCAACACTTTCTTGTTTGGATACCATTAAGTCTATGACTTTCTTTCCGTTGCTGTGTGAGACAATTTTAAAAGCGTTCCTCCAAGTGTGAGATAGAGGCACCAAATGTTGCCTTTTGCACGCCTTTAGTCTCCAGTCATCAACTGTAAAATTGCGCTTGTGTCTCTGTTTGTAAGAGATAAGTTTACAAAGGTCCTTAGTGTGTTGTTAAGGCAGACTATGTGTCTCACCCATATATTTTATGTTGGCAGGCCCTGAAAGCGTGTGACACTAATACGTAAGACAATGGCTACAATAGATTACATCTGTGTGATCTATGCTGGTATGTATAGTGTTTTGGCCAGAGACGCATCAAAGTTTTGAATTGTCTGAAATATATTCTCATCGGAAGAAGCCACAATTTAAGTAGCAAACAACCAATATGAAAGACTATATAAAGCAATAGTAGGTGCTAAAATTAGTGAAACTATGTACATGTATAAGTGCCATTAATACACTCAGCATTCAAACTGGCTCCACGTGAATCCCCGTTGCATTTTGAAGTTTCAGTGTGTGTGGTAAAAGATGTTAGCAGACGGATGATCTTGCATTTTGAGTGGGTTGTTCAGGGTAGGTGTCAAATCACAATAAGCCTGTGCTGAATGCCAGTGATTACAAGCAGACCGAAATAATGCGTGTTTGGATGCATGCTGTTTTATTGTATCGTTTAAACATATAGTTTTTTTTTTCAATCAAAACTCAAATAGCAATAAAAGTCTTTCATCCTTCATGCAAGAACACTCTTTAAAGAAACTATGTGGAATGGACTAAGACTGAATTAACAGTATTCTTTGATGGGACTAAGGCGCATTGTGATGAGCCCGCCCCGAGGAAAGACGTTGACATTAAAAATTCTATTCTGTTAAACAACATCTCATGAGCCACACAGTTTCAAAACATTCAAACAGAAAGCATTTATATTTGGCCCTTTTGGGTTGTACGAGCTGGAAATGGTTAAATGGCCGATAACACGCGGGCTGTAAACTTCAGCGTCTTTAGTACATCTAGACCCATCAACACGCCATCATGGCTAATCATTGTCACTGTTGCCTAGCTTCAGGGTCGGATATTTTGGTGGGAAATTAATATGCAAGTCTTGTAACATTAGAGAAGGGTCGTATTGATACCACATAGGGTGATCATGTCAAGGTTAGGACACATTCATTTCGTTTTGTTTCGTTTTGTTTAACTCATTCCATCCTTATAAAAGACCGAGTCAACAGCTTTCCTTGGCGCACCCCAGAGCGCGCCAAGGAAAGCTGTTGACCATGGGCATATAATTTGGAGTGATCTTCCATGAAAGTTTTATTCAAAATTTTGATAAATAGTCCCTAAATTAGTAAGATACAATTACCAGACGACCTTTAGTTATTAGCGGGAAAAACGTCATTATGGTGGAATGAATTAAATGGGTGGTTGGTTTAAACATATTTTATTAAAGCAAACGATTGGCAAACAGGCATCATGCCTGTATGAATTCCGCTCGTGGAATAAAAATGTAAATGATTACAGTTAGTGCGGTTGAAATACAATTATACTTATGTTACAATCAGGAACAAATATTACATGTAATGTGTATAACTCAGTCACTTGGCAATTAAGAATAATCATATTTTGTCAGTAAGCAATTAGAAAAAAGTAAAGGAAAGAAGCACAAGCCACAGGACAACACAGTACCACGAACATAATACTGAGAAGATTAGGAGGGTGACATGTACTGGACAGATAGAGAGACTTCCAGTTGCTTGGTCAGAAATATAGCTGTAATAATACAGCTATGTTGGAATAGAATTATTCAAATTTTAAACATTGTTCCGTTGATCGGGGCTCTATGTGGTTTGGTAAATTTAAGGTGGTTTTAATCTTCCTGACTGAAAAATGTAATTTTGTGTTGCCTCAAATATAATTTGTTATTTGCTTTCGAACAATTATTACTTCCATACAATAAGGTATTTAGAGTGTAAGGTGCCAGTGGTATGATTATTAATTTGTTATTTCTTTGGATGACATAATTTAGGCATTAAAAAAAATAATGAAAAGACATCTCAGCAGGCGCACCACATACGCAGGCAGGGAACTTTAGAGTCCAATTTTATGCATGTCTTGATTCAACTGGATGCAACCCATCCTGATCCTATGTGGCATGTAAAATATTTAGTCTTCTAATACCAATGTACAATAAATCGTTTAGTTTTCGGTTTGTTTCTGTCCAGTTTACGTTTAAATGAATCTGCATCTTCTGAATTACGAACGGCAGGTGAGAGAATATTCCAATGTCGAATAGCAGAAGAAATGAAGGACTTTCCGTACAAACTGATTCCACATTTGGGTTCAATCAGTTTGTTTTTAGACAAGACATTGATTTCTAGGAATTAGGTCACATAAGTACGCGGGTGCATATCCATGGACCATTTTGTAGAAAATTTTCCAAGTCTTTAAGTGCAATTTTTTTACTGAGTCCACAGCTGTTCTCGGCGCTGTCAATCTTAAACGGATCACCGTTTGTATCATATGGCCAGATCTGTATAATAAGTTTGTTCTCCGTTTTCATAGTCATCATGTGGCGAGAGCTCATATTCAGATAAAATGACTTCGGTTGTAAAAAGTGCAAATCATCCTGAAAATTTGTTGTTCCTATTCTGCGAAGCTCAGTCGCCAACGAAGCGGCCAGTCAAAGATTTCGCGCGAAGTGAATGGTTTGAGAAAACTGGCACCTTCACTGAATGCCAGAAATGCGCTTGACTTTGCCCAGTCAGTTTAACAGGTATAGCTGTGAATCGGTTTGTTATGATCAACAAGAACCAAGGTTATCAGAAAATACGAGAGCTGGCGCGTCAAGGCGGAAAGTGGACGAGGAAGAGAAAAGGGCAGTCCTGTGTTTGTTTCCTTTTTAACCTGGTTGTTCAGCGAAATAAAAGACATTGAACGGATCTCTGTTCCACTTCTTGGTCACAGTCAATGCAGACAGAGGCTGTTCCAATGTAGCGCTTCTATTACCGAGCGGATGGCATTGAGGCGAGAGCAGTGTTTCATGTTTAAATTTGGACCTGGCATTGATTTTGTAAACAATCCACGTCTCAGTAAGTGGGGGAAGTGCTGCCGCCCACCCCTTTGCTTTACCATGTTAAGGTCAACCTGGCAAAATACAACCGTTGTTGCAACGTGTTCTTGACATACCCTCAAAAATCTCATAATTTTATAGGGGGCTCAAATTTTCCCTGTCGTATTAATCATAATATTTAGAATGTAAACATACTGGTTCAGATATAAAGAGTTTTTCATCAAGATAGGCCCATTTTGAACATTTTGATAGGTTGAAGTTATCGTCACTCCCAACTTCAAACTCCATATTGATCAAGACAAGTGATGGAGAAAAATCATATGTGCAATCATGTTCAAGGGGAATCATCCTGTCTTCGTATAATTTAAAGAAAATTCAGTAACTTAAAGGATCGTAATAGGTCGACGTGTACAAGATGACGCAAAAATGGTAGGCAACAACTTCCTGCTTTGCTATCGCATATTATATTGGCATGTTAATACAGAGTGTCCAAAATTTGAAAGGGAGGTAAAATGATATAGAGGGGATACACAAATTTATTAAGTGAATCATTTTAAATGTTACAACCTTATAAAGTTTGTGTGCTCAAAGCCGCCGAAGTGGGGCACCATTTGCATCCTTCCGCACATCTTAGAGGTCTAAGCAATTGCTAGCGAAATAACCCAAAAGTTGCTTTAAATTTAAGATGTAATAGCGAGTGCAGCGAGCTCTATATATAACACATGATTTTTTTTAAAAGGTAAGGTAATTCATCAATCCAAACCTACAGTCTATACAACTTGAAAAAACGTGGTCACATCCAAATTTTCATCATTATCAACCTTCAGTAGCTCCCCAGGGCAGTGTTCGGGAACCCATTCACGTGGATCATTGATTCACATTCAGTTCTCTTATTCGCTGTATTTGGCATCTTTAGTTTTCCCAGATTTAACATCATTTGGGTGAATTTTTATTCATCCGAGGTCACAATTTTCTTCGATTATCGCCATTTTTTCCTCCATGGAATTTGAAACTTCCGGTTAGCCTGGTAACAACTACGCTTGACAGAAGTTTCAAAATGCCAATCATTGTGTGACGTAGCTATCTAGGGGTGGCTTTTTGCATGTAGATCATGACGTCGAGGCTTTTGGAATGAAAAATAGATGCTCCGCTCGCTACTACTAGCTTGAGCCTACTTCTATATTAAAAATGAATATGAAATTATGTTTGTCGCAACTTGTAATGTTAATTTCATTTCTCATTCTCATTCATGCGCTAGTGCAAAATGGTGACAAAGTTTGTTAAATAGTTGTGAGCGAATTAAGTGACCACAGGCAAGTACAGTACAAAGCGTACATTCTGGATCGGACAAGATTTTTTTTTCTCACCAGGAGGGTTCCAAATTCAAAACGAAAAAGACTGAATGGGGGGCAAAACTGCATGGAAACCCTGTTGAACTCAATTAGTCTTTATATTAAGACATGAAGCTGCTAGCTTATTGGGGGTCACCCTGCCCAGGTTGCAGACCTGCGCAGCACGATGAGAAATGCTACACGGCGCGGAACGACATGTCAATACCAAGTCAATAGATGTAGATATATTTGCTCTTGGGTAATAAAGCTCTGGGGTCTGAGTCAACAATCTACCTTCCCCAGAGTGTACCAAGGAAAGCTGATGACTGATGGCGTATCATTAATGACAAAAGAGAAGCAGTGGACGTTCACGACATCTTACGCTTGCTGATAATCTTAATGGGAAAAACTTGCATGCCGATATATCGGGGTTAGGTTCCTCAGGATCAATACTTGGCTTAAGTCCTTACTACCTCAATATACAGCCATACGCTTCATAAATGAGGGTAAAATGGTCTTAAAACCGCGGATTTGTCTCTTTCCTTGCTTATTTTGGGTAAAACTTGCAAATTAGTTTCCACACAAGCTTAAACAATCACTTTCCCTACCAAGGTATTGATTGTTCATTACCCCTTCACTGGGCTGGTGCAATTACAGCAAGATTCTCTACAACTTTTCCCGGATGTCACACTTTTCATGGAAAAAATGTTGTTCCTAAGATGCTATCTTTGGCATTATGATCTGCCTTTTTCGTTAAATTGGTTCCTATTTCTGAAGCATTAACACAATTAAAGTGGTCAAATGATTCGTAAACCTAATTACAAAAACGAAGGTAATGTCAAATTTTGAATTTGAAGTAGAAGATTTTGGTATTAATCGTTCAAGGTGATGATAACTTATGAAAGCCAGACCATGTACCTTTGCATGTATGAGAAATTACGATTACCAAAAGAATAATATTAATCACAATTACAAAAATAAATAATAAAATAAAACTCGTAAACAACTATCAGTATATCTACGGCAAACGGCAACTTGCACAGAATAACCAGAATGTTGAAAAGTATACTGTCTCTTTTCTGGTGTCTTTTGGGTAAAAATTGCTGTGTCGTGTCGATCATGGCATTCACGCATACCTGCCTGCATTGAACCATTATTTTTAGGAATGGGGATATGGTACAGTTTGTATGTGCGTTTCTCATTTTTGGCTAGGTGATTGGTGCCGAAGGTTGCTGGTTCGAGACCCGGCCCTTCTGTGGTTACAAAACATATAAAAAGATGAGTGAATTACGACTAGAATTGTCTTAGGTGTTAAAATGCTCAGTCAAGGGGCTCGCGTCTTGTCGTGTTTTTGTCCATTATCCGATTCAAAAGGTGAAGGTGTGCTTTAGAAGCGCTTGCGTTTATGATTTAAAAGCATGACAGATGGAGATTGGTCACCATTCATACGGCGTGAGTGGGTGATATCGGTGACACTAACCAATGCTGGGTCCTGTCTATTCCAAAATTTTGACAATAGATCTTTAAATAAATTTTCTTAAGTATCTATAATAAATCTAAGTTTGGCTCATTTCTGTCTGTCAGTATCTTCTGATATAGTTAAGATCATTAATAGGATCGCATCACATTTTCTTTTAAGGTTTGATTAGCCACGAGCTATAAATTAACGATGCAAATTCGTTTACCCTGTCATACGAAAGAAAAGATCATTTCAGCATGATTTAATGGTGACACCGCAAATGACGCCATATTTTACAGACATCTTGTATTCGAATGGAGGGCTGCACGTTGTGCTTAGGCTGACCACACACTGTGTAAATCCATGATATATCTGTTGATCACTATTCCTTGAGTATGCTTCACGCGTTGTATTGGCAAAAGTAAACCTTCACATGCCCGCCTTCAATTGCATTTAAAGGGAATCATTGTGCTGTAAAAACTTCCACCAGTTTACATTTGAAAGGTCAAGCATTAGATTTGTTGATTTCAAGGGTTCCGTGCCATGTAAATTGATGCAATGGTTGTAGTAGACGTTTCAAAACAAATTAATTCAACCAACAAATTGTAGAACCTATTTATCTGGCAAATTACTTGTGCAAATTTATTACGCTGTTTGTCAGGGGTCATGGCGATGTAAACTGACATGTTTTTCAGACAGCGTATGTCCCCGAGTTCAGTTGGCCAGAACATGTTTCAAGTTGAACATAAAATTTAAAATGTATCGATATTAATGACGTACGTTTTAAACATTGTTTATTTCTGTTGGTCTAGTCTTTCATTTTAATATCTGTTCAATGCATCGACTTTTGAAGACCAGATGATGTCCTAAAAATAGCGGGAGAGAAGAGCACAAACGGGTTTTAGTCTGCAATTTTAAAAAAATCTTCATTTTCTATGTTTACAGTGCGCACCGAAATGAACCATCACCTGTATCAACGCTCATGACATCATCGTATACTAATTCGCAAATAATCTACCACTCAGATAAAAAGTCATTATGCCATCTATACTGATTTTCAAATAAGCCACCTCTGAGATTGAGTCTCATAGCAGCATCTTATACCAGGTTATGAAAATATGGAGAACTTAACTTTATGGCTTTACCTGTTTATGAATCAAATATTTTTTCCTACGTCAAAAATGTTCTTCTTGGCAGACTCACAACAAAGTAAAAAGTTAAACTGTGACGCGGAGACGAATGGCTTGGTCGTATCCATCACAGTACAAATAGAAGATGTGTAGATTCATGCCATATGCCTGTTCTGATAAAAAATTCGTGACAAGCGTCTCGGCGTTTAATAAAAACTGATGTACCTACAAAAAAGAAAAGAAAAAAGACTATAAGCCCCCGATGAAATACAAGAAATATGTTCTACAAGGTCTCGCCTTCTAGCAATAACTTTCATCTCTTCTCAATTGCACGGACATTTATGAATACCAGCTAACACTACGGTGACAAAGGACGGGCTTTTCCTTCTGGCCTTCCATGCGATAAGCACTAAGGAAATAGTGGTGCATAAACTTCTCTTTGATTTATTCCATAATGTAAACTTTTGCCCACAATAGACTCTTTCACATACTTTTAAGTTTCATCTTGTGCCTTTAATGATTGAAGAGAAAGAACAACTGGATTATAGAGCTGATCAAAGGTGTACGCCACTGACACTTGCTTTGACCTTCCCAATTCTAATTGATTTAACTTAATAACGTGCGACTTCTCACACTCAGATGCATACTCAAATAGGTATCAATGATTCTAATGCCGAAGGGTTTGCTTTTTTGCTTCCTGTCTCAAAGATGCACACTCATTTTTATGTCGGACTACAGGAAAAATCGCTGATATGAAGGGGAGCGGTGTTGAGTAATGATTTGGGGGGCTTTTGATAAAATCTGCACGTACCAAAAGGTCAGTGTATAAGACAAACAGCGAATACTGCTTCTGGCAGGGAAACTACACGTACATAGCAAGGTACCAGTATTGCAATTTGGCAAACAAAGAAATAGCTTATTGGTCATTATGTGCTGAATTTCTTGCCCTTCTTATTGGGAAAAAGGATTTGAAATCCGTAAAGGTAGTTTTAGTCTGTCTGTTTGAGTTAATTTTTAATTGTGCAAAATGGGGGCAGCAAAATTAAATTTTTGATTCACCTGTTGTAGTTTGACCAAAGCAGTCAGGCAACTTAATTGATTATACTGATTTTTCTGTAAATTTGGTCCCTTTTGCAAAGGGATTTAAAATATTCATCAAGCATTTAACTTTTTGCCTATCACGCTGGTTTTACTGCATCAGTCATTTTGTTATTGGTTCTGTTTCCGTACCCCCTCCGTCTCTCTCTTTTATTCGTTTATCTTAATCTACAATTTTGGATATCCAAAGTCACAACATATTACCTTTTCACAGCCACTTTCTCGCAAACATACATTTATAGTACCATGCATATGAGCAGACATGAGCCTGACCAAGGAAAAAATTCCCTGAAAGTATCATATAAAGTACTCATCCTTAGTGAAAAACAACATTTGAGTGGGGGAAAAATGTAACTTTGCTTAGAAGTTCAACCAGAAATCCAGGAATTTCTGTAAGTCTACGACACAAAATTCCCTGAAATCCTGGAATTCTCTGAACAGGCTCATCCCTGATATGAGATTTGTGTGTAAACAATTCCCAATTTCATTCTTCTCTAAAATGCTCTCGATAGCTAGGGAACATTTGAATACACAATAGGCCAATGTACCATGAATATAAACATTCCCAATAATGGTAATAAATGCTCACCAAACAGTATAAAAAGGTCTCGGCTTATGATCTTTCATGAAGAATGTGAATTTTTGAGAGTTAGGTTACCATGTACAAAAGCATAACGAAAATTGGCTACTTTTTGATGGTCCGATCATATAATCATGGGTAAGTACTCACGTGACGTAGTGCGAGTAAATGGATAGCGTTCAGGCTCTACATGCACTCCCCAACTACAACTTAACCTTTCAATTATGTATCCTCCCATGTCATTGTTTTTTTTCGAATATGGTTGGTTTTATATGCAGATAAGATCTATTACGTACGCTTAGGATTATCGGCCCCAAATTGACAAAAGTGTCTGCAGTGTACTTTGTCCGTACAACAATACCAGTTTGTGCGTTCTCCCAACGCAAAAAACCCCCCAAAACTGCCCAAATTAAGAGTAAACCAATCGTTGGTCTGCTTAGCAAAGTCTGCATTTCTTTTCCGCCAAATAAATCAGCTTTTGCAGATAGGCTAAATATACTCAACTCACTACATCCGTGGCTATGCGGATAACATAACCTCGGACCTTCAATTGTCTTCAATACTTAATCAAATGTCATCGACCAAAATCGTTTACAGAAAGGTCGTGCTCTGTTTGTCGATAGGGAGTATGAAATCACCAAAGACAAAAACAGAAAGAAAAATGACGATTCTTAAGCTCAGACATAGAAAATGGAGACATGTGCGATATCAGTGGCATATCTCATGCCCAGATGGGCTGGAAGCCATGTCAAAGTCCCAGGAACTTTGAACAAATTGCTGGTAATATATTAGGATCAGTGTACAGGAACCGTTGACGAAACTGATACTGCTTCATCCAATATTTAATTTCTGCAAATCTGAAAGATGTGAGATTCACAAAAATACCACTATCCCAAAGAGAAGTGTGAAAACACTAATATGTTTATGTTTAATCCATGAACTGTGAAAAGCCCCCCCCCCCCCCCCAATATCCTCATATACCAATGAAGATGATTAGGACCGTGAGTCACTAGACCCTGGGCTTGGGCTGAGATCAGTAAAGCAAACACGCATTCAAAGCACGTGCTCCGATGATGAATTTTGCTCGGCTTGTCAATCAATAACAGAATCTTTTGTTCTGCTCACATGCTCTGATTGTTTTCTACGGTACACTAAATAAGCTAGTACATAAATGTGACTTAGATAGACACCGTGGTGGTCTGTTTGTTGTATAAGATTCATGGATACTGAGGATATATTTTCGATCGGAAAATTGGCCAATTGTCTGCGTGATCGTGTGACAGTCCACTTTAATGCCACCACCACGCGTTAGTCCTGGCATTGGTATGCACAACATTTCATTTGAATTGGAGTTTTTCGTCCATTTTACGGCTGAAAATGTTGTTCCCTCTCAACTTTGTGATACCGAAATTAGCTGTATGGGCTTTGGAAGAATTAGCTCAAATTTAGCACAAATTATTCTTATTAGGAATAAATAAATTGATAAGAAACATAGGTCATTTTCCTTGTCTAAGAGCGTGAAAACTTTAACACATTCTCCAAATTTCCATTATCCGGGCGTCGTACCACAAGCAGTGAGATCTTGCTATTCACTTTGACATGAGCTAGAAGGCAGAAAGTACAGCATGTTAAGTTGTGCTTTTGTATATTTGCTTTATTCCTGTTAAAACGACCATCCAAGTAGCGGTGTGCACTTGTGTGGAATTGTCAGCTCACCATGCACGAAAGGACTTCAAACTTTGTGACAGAGTTACTCAGAGAAAGTTTAAAAACCAAGTTATATTCTATCATAGCAGTAATATCATTGTTGTGGCATTGTTGCAGACCGTGCGTTGTTTTGCAACTCACCACGGTTTGCCGTGGCTAGTTCACTATGAAACCGGATGTAGGCTGGCATTACATAATGCTGCCGGGGACCTAATATATAGTTTGTCGTCTGCACTACAGTAGTTGTAGCGCAGAAATTTATTTATAACTTCATTACGCTTGAAATCATTGTGGAGATCTTCCGCCAACTTCACAACAATATTTGAATTTCGAAAGGTAAATTCCGCAAAAAATAAGAACTTTTCTTATGAAAGAATGGGATCCTATGAGGATTGAAGGTGAGCAATGGCGAAACTCTGCACGAAAGGGCATCGGCAGCCGAAAGTCCAGCCCGAGCGAAGCAAGATTAGGGATCCCTAATTTAACAGCTGAAAGTCACAAAATGTTTCAATTAATAAGTTATTAAGCAACACATAATGCACACTGTATCAAGTTTCCTGAGTCTTTTTAAAGACAGCATACAGGACTATATTTTGTCTTCGGAGGTACCCTTTTCGGCAGTAGTAATCATTATCACTCAGTAACGTAAACAAACAAACCGAGTCACATTTTCGGTCGAATATTCAATCGCCTTGCCAATTTGGAATGAATAGACAGCAGATTGCAGGAGTTGGAGGGTGAAAACAGTCGTGATCGACACAATGAAAATTCCATATATTGAAAAGTACATATCTAAACCACATTTTTCGCTCTATGTGTGTGTATGTTTTTGTTTTTGTTTGTTTGTTTTTTTTGCACATACGGCCTTGGTTTACTTTAGTGCCGTGTGCCTTCATTATTTTCTTGTCATGTCAAATAAACAGGTTATCATATACATTTGGTTTACTCTGCTAACATTAAATGTCATTCCTGTATATGTGTAATTAAATATCTCACCGTACGTTGATATTGAAGAAAACAGATATATACAGGTGATACTTGAGTGTCGTCCTTACCTTCAGAATAGCCAGAAATAACTCAAATACTGACAAGCAAACAGTATGCCCTCGACAAATATCGGGTTATTTTTCTGTATCTACACATTTTCGAATATTTGAGAATGCTATCAACTTGAGTTGTGATGCATCCGTACAACCCTAGATGTACACCTGAATACAAGGGCAAACATACTTGCAGGCGTTTAAAGTATCTGTCATCCATCGCATCAAATAAATACAGTATATCATTATTATTATTATTATTATTATTATTATTATTATTATTATTATTATTATTATTATTATTATTATTATTATTATTATTATTATTATTATTATTATTATTCACCATGTAGACAGCCCAAACCTTCGACACGCGTCATGTGGCAGGATTTTGATAATATTTTTGGCATTTTTTCGAAGTTTATGGTCAACGTAAATGTTTATATCAGCTTGGAGGCCGCTGTAAATATTTCAAAGCTCAAAAAAGGCCACTCAGCGACAGGTTTTGTCGCAGAAAACATAATACTGTCTTCCTCACATAATGTCTATTTGTGAACCCTCCGAAGTGACATGGTAGAGTTACTTTTTACATGGGGTCAAGGTTATGCTACGTCATGATTTCTAGGCTGGAAGGTCATATTTCTCGAAGTCTACCTTATTTGCATAAGGGTGCAAGTAACTCTAATGTTTTCGCACACCAATATTGTAGACTATTTAATCCTTTATGTTGCAGACAACTGGGTGCTGTTAATATGCATCGGGAAAACATGTTTTCTATTTATTTTAGCGCGGTACCATGCAGCAGCCAGTTGACCAACATGCCCAGGTAGCCCGCAAACCTGCTTCCTTATTTCAAAAATAGTAACATTGTTAAAAATGGCGCATGTCGAAGATATAATCATTCGTCCATGTTCCTCAGTATAGGATTTTTAACCAAGTAAAGTTGACACACGCAGACAGAACAAACCGTCTCATATTCTTACAGGCGTGGGTTAATGCAAGAGTAAAACAGCAGGGTGTAGTATGCAGCCAAGCACTACAAAATGTCACCAACTATCACTGTTGGTGTAGAAAAGGCAACATTAAACGTTGTAATAAGAGGGACATGTTGCTATTATGTGCTCGATGGGTCATTGGGGAAGCCATATAAAGTGGACCAAAGTACGTTACTTCGATCCGTTTTAAACAGAGGAAGTGTACGGGTGAGAGCCGACTTGCAGTTGAGCCATTAGTGTCATGCAAGACATATCTGAACGAGATGAAAATTTCAAAGAATGTATCAAATCATCTGCAAAAACAACCGGTTTATTTAACCCTTTACCCTTGAATTAAGACTGAACCATCGGTTTTCCTTCTGGCATGTTGATCAGGTCCGACTGCAATTCATAGAGAAAAGGATTGCATATATTCGCATTTGGTTTGAATTGCATACTCTAAATTCAATGCATTTTGGAGTTCGGCTGAATCTTCATAGGCAAGGAGATTATGGAAAGTATAAGACCTGTCATTTCAGAAAACCACCAACGTCTCTAACAATAAGTACAAAATATCGCGCCTCAATCTTTGAGTTATAAAACTTCGATTTGACTACGTGCGATATCTCAGTTCCCTTTACATGTCAACAGTAGCATGGATTAGTTTTATGGAGTTCCATTCAAAACGCATTGACGGAGATACACGTGTCTTATATATACCGATGTGTTTTGCTTTAACCTGTCCCTACGATGAATTCTGAGGACTAAATGTCGTCTCCTTTATTGATCGATAATTAGAATGCCTGATTATTTGTAGATATTTTGGACGCATCATGTAATTTCCCTCGTTCCGTTGGTGCCCCCGCTGTAAAGGGGAAGTTTTCCTAATAAATTATTATTATTATTATTATTATTATTATTATTATTATTATCATTATTATTGTTGTTGTTGTTGTTGTTGTTGTTGTTGTTGTTGTTGTTGTTATTGTTGACTTGAATAGTCCCTGTTTTTATAAATGACCAAAATCGCAGGAATGCGAATCGGGAGGATGTATCCATTATTCTATTCTTGCTGAACTGCGGCATTGTATTCATAAAAGTTGCCAACTCCAAATAAAAGTAAACCAAAGAAACACAAATGTTGTATAAAACCCATTAAGACTACCGATGTGGTCCAGTGACAATAAACACAAGACAGGTGGAACTAACACAATTAAATTTAGGACTAAATGCTGTTGTATCCAGAAGTTTTTACTTCTGAGGAATATACTCGACCGTCTTGGTCACATGTTAATCCCATAATTCAACTGTGATGTTCTATTAACCAAAATTTTCATTTTGATTTTGAAAAAAATGGCCTTTTGGCAGTGAGATTTCCTTTTTTTCTTCTAAATTTGAAGAAAGCTCTTTTCGGTAAAATTGGGCTGTTTGAATTGATAACCAAACGAATCACAGAATTTTCTTAAAATATTGTTTTGTTTGCTTGTTTCTAGTTACACATCAAGTATTGTACTGACAAATGGGAAGGGACATGGAGCGCAAAGTAAATATGTTCCTTCCTGCATATCAATCTCTACACGTTCTTGTGATTGTACTTGTACATGTGGAAAATTAAGAAACACAAAAACCCCTTTTGGCTGCACAGGAGAAAAGTGTAATGTTGAGGCATATGAATAAACGAGCTTGTGCAACAGATCTTTGCAATGTCCGGAACCAGATTACCTTGGGTGCACGTACGGCGAGCGAGAATCTGACACAGAGGAGGAAAGAAACTGACTATACATATATTCGTATCAGCTCAATTGATGAAAATTTCTAAGCAATATCAATAAAATACGCATACACTACTGACTGACTGCACACGGATGACAGAAATATATATCAAGATGTCTGAGTTATGAACCTGGCCTTCGGTTGAACCGAATCTAAAATATAGCACTGTGCCAAATAAGAGGTGTAATTACAATCTTATTTTTCGTTGTGTTTAAGCGGAAGGTGGCAAACTCATCCAATTAGTTCATTTTAGCCAACTTGATGCGTCATGAGACAAGGGGATACGTAAGGAGCCAATGATATGTTTAACCCTTTATTGTCTTCCTGCCCGCTGTCCTGCTGAAACCTCCAACAGTGTCCGGGTGTCAAGTGGCTTCTGCTTCAATGTTTAACAACTAGCTGGTTGAAAACATTTTTAAACGACAACTACAGTTGATAATATGCCCCAGATCAACAACTTCCCTTTGGCACAATGTAAACCCGTGCCAGGGACAGTTGTTGAATCTATCTCATTCTGACCGGGAGGTGGTTAACACGAATTCTGTGGGTTAGGTGCGTTCAGTTTTGTTTTGCAACTTGATAAATACGACACGAATTGAAATACAAAATCCAATTTAATCTGGCATTAATAATAGAATTGCAATTTTATGCTTTTGCGTCATTAATTAACCCAATTTGGAAATGTACCGTCACATTTTAGCGATTTAATTAAATGCTCTTTTATTTTTACGATGTGCACACATCAAGCAGAGCAAGAGTTACTGTCTGCCAGTTCCTGCTTGTCAAACAAACTCCAGCTCCTCGCTGCAACCTCTATTTCTTTGTCAACGCAAATGTACACACCCAACGCTAAATATAAATTTAAGCTTACATTGATCTGTTGTTGTACGACAATATCGTAAGATGTAGCCTTTGTGTGTAAAGGGTTACCCGTGCAAAATTTCGTGCCACGAGTCGCAGGTAATAGCGTGAAATAATAAAAACGATTATTGTTGTTATAATTATTATCATTGTTATCATTATTGTTGTTGTTGTTATTATTATTATTATTATTATTATTATTATTATTATTATTATTATTATTATTATTATTATTATTATTATTATTATTATTATTATTACCATGTAAAGTAATATCCTGATGTCACAAACGTAACATTTTACAAACAAAATAAATAAGGGTCTGACTACATTGTATTATATTAGAAGAAATTTTAAAAGTCTTCCCAAGGATATACGGCAGTTGTGAATACACCTCTAGGATGCTCCGCAGGCCAGTAAGATAACGGTGCGGAATAAGTTCAGGCAAAAAGCACATTCCCACCCAAAGCGGTCGCCAGTGAGTGAGACCTCCACAATGTTTTCTACTTTAGCGGTTCGGTTTGAAACATGTAGTTGCGCAAAATTATCAACATAAACAATGTAGCAGAACAACATGCCCATGGTTAATAGTTTTTAGCGCTGTAGGCCTGTGGATGCAGTTAAGGAAGACCGGGCATTCACTGCCCGGTAATCGGGTACCTGATCAATACTAACGCACAAGAATTAATATTTTTGTCGGACACTCCGCACAATCACCAGATATAGTCCCCGGAACGGGGCCCCTTTCCAGATTTCATTGTTCTAACCATGCTACATAGCTGTCATAAAATTTCAGTATAGTAGTAACGTGAAGCAACGAACTACTTGACCGTCGAATGGTCATCTGATCTTTACTGGATGATGTGAACTGATTGACTGTATCATTATACAGGTGACATTTTATTGACTGATGGTGTGTGCACAAACAACAAATAGAACACAAAATATGAACAAATGGTGACAGACAAATACATCTATCACCTGGAAGTTTTATTTTCAATCATTTTGTCATCACTTTTTAAACCCAGCTGATTTGTCCTTGTCCGTCTGCTAAGCTTATGGGGTACGAGCATCCGTCCAGCGTTCAACAATTCACATTTTCAACTTCTTTTCAATTACACGATGATAAAAAATCTGTGAATGTTAATATATCTTGCAGTGATACCAAACTAGTATTTAATTAAATGTTAGTATATGTTGTAGTGACACCAGAGTGACATTTTAAGCGTGTATGAATGTCGTTTCCTCCAAAATCATTGGTCACGTTCGTTTTAAATTTGAAAGGATGCGTGTTTGACGTATCTCCACCAACAGGTGTGATATACTACCACAGACAAATCCTTACTTTGTAATATAGACGGCTTCTTGTAGTATACTTGGACGCATCATGGAATAAACCCCGTTCCATTGATGCCCCCGCTGTAAAGGGGTAGTTTTCCGAATAAATTATTATTATTATATTATTATTACTAGGCATAAATGATGTTAATATCGCAAAAGTAGCTTACTTTTGTAAAAATCTTGATGACGATTCCTCCAAAAATCCGTTTGGTCAATTGCTTCACAATTGCGCAGAAACACTTATTTGTATCTCGAGGCATTGAGTTGTTCAACAGATGAACCATTACTTTTTTCCTTTTATGAAATTGGTGGGAGACAGGGTTGTACTTTTTTTAAATTATCCAAAGCGCTAGCTGGATACTATTTAAACGTGAAAGAAATGATTTTTTTTATTGATTTTTTTTCATGGATGACCTTAATCTTGTGGTTTATACCTATAGGTCGCAGAGAAATTGAGGTAAATTTGCTTTCCACGCAATATCTCAGAGCTGTTTGATCTTAGACTACGATGTCACAGGATATATATCCATCGGCCTGTTATTCACATCACCTTGAAATTAAAGTGACATTTTTTTTGGATAACCCTCGGTCCGCTTCTGACCTAGGGCCTGAGTTACGGGGCAACTTTAGTAAGATACGGGCCTGGGCAACTAGCAACTACCGTTTCAGGTGCGATTTTCAGAACTCCTGCGGTTTTATATAGGCCTACAGTATAACTTGATAGGGCTGTTTTGATATCATCATCAAGATCAAAAGCGAAACTCAATTAGTTGAATTTTTGTGTTAGTAACTTGAGAACCCTTTGAGTTATGAATTCATATATCCGCGTGATTTTGGTCATACAAAATTACACTTTTTTGTTACATGGATAAAAAACCCTGATCTGACAGTAGAAGTTAACTAGGAACCTCTATGATTTTTGCTTCCAGATGGTATCAAAAGGGCGTAAGTGTGTAATCTGAAACATCTCTGTGTATCTCCAAGTGTGCAAGTTTATTGTTTCCCGATCACAATATAAGTGTATAGAACGCTTTACCTTGTGCTCTCTGAACTATAAGAATTTTCTTGCCAAAAGACGTCTAATATGTCCTTGCCTGATGAGACAGACCATTCTGACCATAACCCTAGCAAACTGCGGAGTTAAAAAACTCGAAACCCGCTGGAAGGTAACTTTCTGAGTTAAAATACAAAATTAATAGCCAGAGAGTAATTGATTTGCCACAAGGGCCTAGACAATTGAAATGCTATATCAAAACGAGAGAAGTGAGTGCATGTTTGAAGCAATAGCTATACAAGTGACTCTGATTTTGTTGGTGATTTTGAAAATAGTTCGACAAAACCAAGAAACTAATAAAACATTGGGAACAAAGATTGAGTCAGCATTTTTCGCCCAAGGTGAGGCAAAGAAAGCTGAACACTGTTTATAAAGCAAGTCAAATTTCAGAGAAACGGGAGGCAAGCGACTTGTACACATCCGGGCACGATGGTGCGTTTGAGAGGGATCGGTTCTGTTTTAAAAACAGTATGGTCGTCTCAAAAGTTGATTGTGTATTCCATATAGTATATTGTCATGTTCAATTTATATTTTGCTTTAACGGTTCTTCTTGTTCAAGTGCTGTGTTTGTCAGCAAACGAGAATTGTTTAAATTTTTTTATTCTTTATCAGTGTTCTCAACTAACCGACCGTTTCTAACGTGATCCAACATGCTTTCAGATGTAATCAAGGCCATGATTGTCGTTGTTAATTATTTGGTTGACTGGTCATTGCCATGGAACAGTTGTTTAAAAATACATTGGTTGGACACATTTTGATTAACAACCGTTTCTTATCTGACACAAAATATTGTTTGCATTACATGTTTTCGAATGCATCAAGGGCATGTCTTCTTGAGTCAGACTTACTTTTTTAGAGGTCATTGTATATACCCGCTTTGTGGCTTTATAGGTCCCTGTTTTCAGGTTTCCTGGCACACCAATAATTTGAGATTATACCACGGGTCTACATCCGTTCGACTGGCTTCGCCTGTCAACATTCATTTTTCTTCCAGTTTGTCCGTCAGCAGAAATCCCGTTCTCTTGAAATTTGGTGGGTATGTGCCAAGTTCGTTTTCCAAGTGGCTCAGTCATAATGTTAAGAAATATTAATTCGTTTAACGTTTCCCAAAGCCAAGCTTACATTGAGTCGGCAGCTTTCGTGTTCGCGCTTCGGTATGCCGAGGAAAGCTGTTGACCTGCGTGTCTGCTATTGTCGGCACGCCGATGCTCCAATGAAAGATAGGTTCACAAAGACACGAGTCCATTATCGTTGTGTAAATCCAGAGCACATCGAGGTCTGTCGAAATTGACAATGAAAGAGTTAATAATTTTTCATTTTTCTTGGAATTCGCACAGAAATACACTTGTCGACCCTCTTGTGTTTCATTTTGATATCGTGTGGCGCTGCAAATTTTCCTTTTTCTTGTTACTTTTTTTCCGGGGGGGGGGGGGGCTTTATATACTAATATTGACTTCCCATCTGCAAACCGCTCTTTGAGTTTTCTTAAAGCGTGGTGGAGACGCGCCTTTCTTTTAAATCCGCGCTGCATGTTACTTCTGTCATTTTCTTCTATCAAGTAGTCATCAGTAACAGTACATGTCAATTGGGATGCTACAGGAATACCAGTGCGCGTTTGTGCAGAAGACTCGAAATTTAAGATGTTTCGTGAGTTTTGACTGTCAAAAAATCCGCCCCGTAAAATGTTGTACCTCACTTTCTGCCACAGTGCCACCAATGACATGCTCCACTGATTTATTTATCAGCATGCTAAGTCCCACTGAGCACATACCGTCATATCTTTAATCTTGTTCAAAATTACACACCATTCCTGAGGCATGTAGATGACAAGAACTCTATATTCTCTTTTATTTTTTATAACATATTTAAACGTAAACCTTAAGCAGAAAAATACAAAATCGAAAGAGTTCTTCAATGTTTATTTGACATGCAAAGTGTTTTTGAAAAATATGTCCACAGCGAGGGTCCATTTGTAGCATGTATGCATCAATGAGTAGCGAAACAGGCACTCGCTGATTACAAACATGATTTTATTACAATAATAGTCTGGCTTCAGGGAAAGTGTGAGAGACAAAATCCGACGCATGAGCAAACAATGTCACCTCAAAATTCCAGTGTGAAAAAAATACAAGGAACTTTTCATAATGGAATCGGATATGTCTAAAACCAAGAAATTTGTTAATCTTTAGGTGCCCAGAAACTTACCATTTTTAGATAAGGGATCTCATGTTGGACTTTTTGGGCCTGTTTTCCGTTTCACTGAAAGAAATGGCTAAATAAACTTGAGCAAAAGTCCGTCACCTAGGCTGCGTTATAAAAATACATGCGTTAAAAATTTAACTTCTATTTGTCCTCTAGACTTCTTTGGCGTGTACAATAAATAAATAAATAAATAAATAAATAAATAAATAAATAAATAAATAAATAAATAAATAAATAAATAAATGAATGAATGAATGATTGAATGGATAGATAGATAGATAGATAGATTGATTGATTGATAAATAGATAGATAGATAGACAGACAGACAGACGGATAGATAGATAGATAGATAGATAGATAGATAGATAGATAGATAGATAGATAGATAGATAGATAGATAGATAGATAGATAGATAGATAGATAGATAGATAGATAGATAGATAGATAGATAGATAGATAGATAGATAGATAGATAGATAGATAGATAGATAGATAGATAGATAGATAGATAGATAGATAGATAGATAACAGGCGTTGGGTAAACGTAAACCTGCAGTCGATGACAAACCTTAAGACAACACTGCGGTGACGTTGACTTAACTACACTTCAACGCCGATAACGTTTACGCAAAATTATTTGCCTGCTTGGTCTTTACCATGAGACTAGTGATAAATGCGTGTATGTGTGTATCCAACGTGATACCAACAGAAAGTTGGCTTGATTTAAACATAACGATGTTTACTCGATTTTTTATGTTCGGGGTCTATATCGTCATTTTTAATGTTTGTCTGAAGCCAAACCGGTCGGCAATGATCGGGAATGTCAAAAGTCGTCTCCCACCTTTCCTTTTTTATGGATTGCGGAGGTCTCATGAATTTGCATTATCAAGTTTGTGAGAAAACTCGTCTGATATACGCCTTTAGTCAACAGCTTTAACCCCGAAAGCTTTGGGCCCCAGAGTTCGGCAGGTAAAGCTGTTTACTTATAGTGTCTTTTCATGACCACATAAGGGTTAATACACGCACAAGGGTTAATAGCCTTAGTATGAAACAAGATCTATTTAAAAGCAAGCTAAGCAAATCTATTCTCAATATTTTAAAAGTTGTAACGCTTAGTGATGTTTAAAGAAGGTGCATAGATAAGTAGCTGCATTGTTAACCAGATTCTGAAATCGGTACAAAATACACATGAGTACCTGCTATGTTGACAGACTGAGCATCAGATGTATCAACATACATGACTGGTCTAATAAACTTGTTCTAAGACAAGATTTCTATGCCAGCGATTCCAGATGTTTACAAAATGTTGAATAGCAGTGACTTAGATATGAGCAGTAAAAACCGGTAGCCCTGTATTTAACTCTTTCAGAGCCAACTGCGACCCAGGTCCAGCTACATAAAACGAACTGCTCTGAATTATGATAAGAGTGCTAGATCCATGTTCCTTATGAAAAGACCTTTGACTCAAGTGCCAGCACGTCTGTAGTCACAGGGAATATAAGAGTCCAGGTCAACAGCTTTCCTTGACTCGCTTTGGGCGCAATGAAAAAGCTGTTGACTCACTCCAAACTGTGGCACTGAAAGATTTAAAGAGCATTTTCTTTAAGAGTGTGGCTTACAGCTTATTTTAACCTTATGAACTACATGATGTCATAAAAAAGCAGTGATACAGTCCTGAACTACGGCCGAGAAGCGTCTGTCTTTGCTCCGGCGTCCGAAGCTCAAATTTGTCACATCACATTCTTTTCACCAAATGATTATGTTAATGTCCGACAGGACACATTAAAACTTACATGTATGGAGGTTTCACCTGTTAACATTAGAATCGTTGACATCCCGACGCACAGAATCGAAAAGTTCAGTGACATCTGGCTTCGATCTTTTGATATCTGAGTCTAAGAGCAATTGCTGAACATCCAGTCAGACATGAACAGGTTTCTATCAACGATTGGCTGATTCAGCTTTAGGCCAACCTGCCAAAGGAACAAATGGAGATGCAACATCACGGGGATTTGGGCATTTAGGACAGTTAAAAACACATAACAAATTTCTTGAAGGGGGGGGGGGGGCATCGAAAATAAGCCTTGTGTTCATACGTAATATATGCGGTTATTTTATATCTTTGGCCAAAACAAATTGTTTGCCACTTTATAACAAATCATTTTGACAAAGCAGATACGGTATGTAAATCGACACAAGTAATCTCAGATCCTACGGCGGTATATATCAGACTACATACTGTGCAAAACTAAGTTTAAAATTCAGATAAAAATGCAATTTTATGCCATTTTCTCACATTTCAAGCTTTATTTACACGAAAGCAAGAACTACCAATAAGTTTGGGGATGGTTTCGATGTTTTGCATTTCACATGCTCTTTCCGGTCGCTTAAAAACCACTCAACAAAATATAATGTTTTGAAAAATTCATATTCTAGAAATTATGGTAAGAATTTTAAATAATATACTAGAAATCAGATGAGCGTAAGCTGGTATAAGACCAGTGTAAAAACAAAAAAATCCATTTTCTATGTAGCTATCATTTTCGTCATGTGTCAAAAGTTTGAATATGAATCTAGGATCCTGTTACGATTCAAAGTAGTCTGTCTTAAAGAGTTCGACTTTAGTCTAAGTTGGCATTGACAAACTTAAGCAAAGTAGATCCTGCTGGTCTTGCAAGAAATGTAAGGATTTAAGGTACATAACCATCTTTTGGATGTTAACAGTTTGTTCTCACAATGTTGGTGTATGCGTGTCAGTCATGATTTACTTAAAAATTATATGTATGTATGTATATATATATAAATATAAATATATATATATATTATATATATATATATATATATATATATATATATATATATATATATATATATATATATATATATATCACTTTACAAGTCAATGACCGAGAAAAATTAAATGTATACAAAAGACAATCCCTTGCAAAAATGTTTAGAAAGGTGCTCAAATTAACGTCAGACGAAAATACCCAGTAAAACTTGGACTCTCTGCTGATTTTGCTATCTGAAATTTGCGTCGTAATCATCAGCCTGAGAATGTGTGCTTTTAAAACAAACATACTTTTGTTGTGTGTGTGCTAGAGTAAGATAACAGACGCCTTGAAACACAAAACATTTAAAACGAGTCTCATGCCAGTTGTGAGTCGCTAAACTCTTTCATTTCGACAAAAGATGTGCTATTAATTGACACAAGGATACCAGATTCATATTGTTTATAAACCGACCTTTCTCCCAAGTACCAGTATACCTACTGTTGGAGGTACCATAAGAGAGCATAAGTATAGCCTGGTTCACCAGATTTTTTTTCAGAACACCTTTGGCGCCATAAACTTGCATCCAAAGCGCTCCGACGAAAGCTATTGACTTGGCCCTGAAAGAGTAAAGCAAACATACACGGAAAATACACTTGTGTTGGTTGGCTAACGATTGTTTTTAAGTGAATTATGCATATCTTGTTTTTCCCATATTTTCAAGAGTTGCATCCACATTGTTTACATTTCGTGCTTCCAAGCGTTGTAAAGGGTGAGCCTGGACGACGTGCTGGGTAGTTTGAGCGCCTGTGGGGTAGAGACAGAGTTCCCAGTTTGCCAAGGTGGCCCATAGATGGTCAACCATCCAGTCCTTACCGCGACATGTGTCTTGGTGTGAAAGGCATATAGTTACTGTACCTGAGGCTTGACAAAGAGCTGCTAATATTTTTCCTCTTTATGAATTTATGAATGGAATATGTGTTTGACTCAATGTGAAGTTGTAGACTCAAGTCAACAGCTTTCTGTAGTGTGCTTTGGGAAAACGGCCTAGGAGCCCCCAAGGAAAGCTTTTGACCAGGACTTTTTGGGGAAGGGGAAGGGGGATTCTGGAAATACAGACCAGCTGGGACTTTAAGATATAGGTCTGTTTTCGAGGGATTTAAACATGGATTCATTATAATAATTTAGAATGAGCGTAACTGTTGTGGTGATAAGCGCTGAAGAATTTTGCGCAGGTTTTCTGTTGGTATCTTTTGTGTTTATAGCCAGGTAATATATAGACAATATCATGCAGAGCTAGCATAATTTTGGGTTTCGTATTTGTATGTCGGGAAACGGACGTCACGCAACTGGTTATGATTAAAAAACCATGTAGCTCAGCAATTATAACAAAGGCAGCCAATCTGACTAGGACCTTCCAGGCAAGTGTCGCTGTATTGTTTCCTAAGTGAGAGAGCAGCAACCGGCCACCCTTTTCACTGCATGGAACCACATGCACTGACTCCATTTTGCATCTATTTTGTCTTTCACAGACACGTGTTTGTAAACTTGCAAGCTTAAATTTACCCCAAACATGTTTCTTTATTGTTTTTTGTTTGACCACTGTGATTGCTGTGGGAAATCATTAGAATTTACCTTAGACCTGCTACAGGTCGGGTTTTTATTCATTTTGTCTTTTTGTTTTAATGCATTATATTTTTAATAAGCGGGTCTTTATTATTTCTTTAAGGATCTTATCTTCTCCACTGGAAAATATAAGTGCAGTCTGACCACTGCCAAGTGAAGCAATCCGAAATAAACCGGTCCTTCAGTTCTGCTTCGTCGGGACTAGTGAACCAGTGGGGAAAAAATAAAACCACGATTTAGGTGTACAGAGATAGCCCCTAGAGAATGAAGGGACCTGGTCTAAATTATGCCCCTGTAGCATGAACGGACATGGTCTCAGTTATGCCCCGCGTAGCATGAAGGGACCTGGACTTAGTTATGCCCCTGTAGCATGAAGGGACCTGGTCTCAGTTATGCCCCTGTAGCATGAAGGGACCTGGACTTAGTTATGCCCCTGTAGCATGAAGGGACCTGTTCTCAGGTATGTCCCTATAGCATGAAGAGACCTAGTCTCAGTTATGCCCTTGTAGCGTGAAGGGACCTGGTTGCAGTTATGGGCATGCAGCATGAAGGGACCTTGTTTCAGTTATGGCCTTGCAGCATGAGGTCCAAGAATAGCTGAATACGAACCGCATGCTACTCTCTGCTACCTTTCTCCTCCCATCAAAACCAATGAAAAAAAAAATGCAGGACGTTGAACATGTTTTATTAGTAGTCTATTTTTCAGGGAAGAGTAGTTTACAGTTTACAAAAAAGTAGGAATATCCGCAATTGGTTACTACTTTTATCTGCGGTATAATCTCCAAAGTTTCATGGGTGTATAATACACCATGGATTTGCAGCAATTGTAGAATAAGATTGCGTCGTTGCTGCACTGTAATCAGCAGCAAAGATATATATATATATATATATATATATATATATATTAGAACCTGACCATGTGCCCACTTCTGCTAAGGGACCACCTGTCAGAAGGAACCATTTGTCGCAGGTCCTGTGGGTGGTTCCATAAGACAGGTTTCAGTATAATATGTATAGAGATTATAACATGGTTGCACTTGTATATCATTTTTATCACAAGTGGTGATCTGAGATCATGAACGAGCGGAGCGTAGCGAGTGATAAAAATGATATGCAAGTGCAACCATGTTATGATTTATTTATTATATGGTTAGGCCTATTTCATGGGCAATAAATGGGGTTCAATACTTGGAATTTTTGTCAGGGATGTACTGAATAAATACACAACTTTAACAAGGAAAATTCTCAAATTTGACTGATTTGAATGGTCCTTTTAATTATAGATACATATCCATTTGATGGTAGACCTCATATCCGCCATGGCTCAGATTATTACAGGCCTAGGCCTAATTGCCCTTCAGCTCCACCTACAATTTTCATGTTTTAATCAGAATTACTGTCATATATGATTCTTTTACGTTTCTTCTGAGGAGGGGAATTGACAGTATTTATTGTGATTTGAAAAGTTCCACCAGTTATCTGAGCATTTGCAAATAATTGCATAGGTTACAGTACCGGTACTCTTTTACGGCTTGCTACACAGGATTGCGGGGGTGGATTATCGGCACTATTGGCATTTATGATACGTAGAGAATAATCATTTTCATTGACATATCTTGCCTGCGAAACTGAAGACATGGATTGACATGCGTCATTATTCCCTGACTCGGAATTTGGCCTAGGCCTACTCACAGTTTGCAATGGTAGCAACGTTTGGCTTGGACCGGTTTTTTGTAGGCTCTACTCCATTCAACAAGTTTGATATAGCCTGTTGCCCTTCGTGAGACAATTCAGAATAACTGTTTATACTTTGAATGTTTTTGTGTCCTGAGAGCTGTACAATGTCAGTATCAGGTACATTTCTAGCTTTTAGGTCCTGGATCATGGTTTTCCGTCCGGAATGATTTGTCACTTTCTTACTTCCTTCACAGCAATACCTGCTTTCTGAAACATGCGTTTCATCAATCCATTCAAAGCACCCATTGGTTGAGTCAAATACCACTGTGAAACTTGAAACTTTATTGCCGCATCAAACAAACAAACGTGATATTATGCAATATACACAAACATCCACACATATACACACAAGTTACATTAACATCACATTGTGACAAAATCAAACGTATACACGTTAATGCAAAATACAGAAGTACTGGCAAGAATAAGAAGTATATACATAAAAAACCCTGACTGGGAGAAAAAAAATCACTGTTCCTGATGCGTTATTGATGTTAGTTTACGTTAAGAAATTAGAAAGGTCCCCTGTGCTCCATGATACCTGCAAAGAAAATTTTAATACATTTTATTTTTTCCATATCGTCTAACTTCATCAAAAAGGTAAATTTATCATTATTGTCTAGTGATAAGAATACAGGGAAAATATCGGCCATTTCCAAGAAGAGTTTTTTCTCTCCTTTTCATATTTTTTGCAAAAAATGATGACATGTATTTCATCTTCCAATATATTACACTTCTCACAAATTCTTTCTTCCAAATGTGTTTTTTGTGGTCTTCTATGTCTACCTGTTTTGATTTTTAAATTATGTGCGCTGATTCTGAAACGTGTAATATTTTTTCTGATATATCGATCTTTTATTGCTAGTAAATATAGTTCTCTTTTGAATTCTTTTTTAAAATTTGAGGTTCGTAACTTTTTATCTGCTCCTGAATTAACTCTCATATCTTCTTTCCACTGTTCCAAGAAATATTTTCTAATGTTTGATCGAAATTTCAATGTCGGAAAATTGTCTGTCAGTAGGCCGATATTTTCCCATATTTGTGTAAAACCCAAATTGCAGAAAGTGTCTCGTATTACTGTAATCCATTGAAATTTTCCCGTATGTATGTATGTATGTATGTATGTATGTATGTATGTATGTATGTATGTTTTCTGCATTGCGAAGAAAAACGTCATAAAGTAATGATTTTGGTTCCATGTGGACTATTCGTAGCCAGTTTTTACACATTAGAGAAAATATGTTTAAAGCTAGTGGATATTCACCAAATTCACTGAATGCAGCAATATTGGTTGATTTTTTATGCACACCTAGACAAAACCGCAAAAAACTAAGGTGAACTTTTTCCAAAGGAAAACAAAGATATTCGCCAATTTCTCCCTTTGAAAAACATTTGGCTGCCGATAATATATACAGTCCCCAAATTTCACTTGCGTATAATGATATATATTAGGCTATGAAATAAACCTATTAGTATTGGTATAGTTATTTAAGTGTTGAAAAATAATCTTTTAAGTCTGTGTCTCACACCGTTTTGATCGATTTATGGCGAGATAAAAGGGTGAATCAGGTGAGAGCACATTCGTGGGTCTCATTTTGGCATACAGTTTATACACAGAAACAGGATCCCATGGGTTTTGGGTCCTTAGTTGTAGCAAACATCTTTGGATTGACGGGCCTAATTTCTCGAACGTCAGCACCACTCCTTGTTTTAGTTTGACGCTCGTTGTACTCAACGTGCGCCGTACCGTCCCGGCCCTGGCACTCCCCACAAAAGTGGTAGCACATGATAGTTCCATAAATTAAAATGCACCCCCTTCTCAAGGATTTTTCCCTGAATTTTACCCCCCTATTTTGACGAAAACAAGGAGATTTTTGCCCTGAGAAAGTACCCCTATTTTTGAAAACAGGGCGATTTGGACCCTCAAAAAGTGCCCCTTTTTATCAGTTTCAAGGATACAAATGTAGTTGTCCATGCCTTAAAATCTGCATCATGCCGCATATAAGTGGTGTTACATTCACATCGGCATTAAACTTAATTGTAATGAGTGAAACCGTTTTCATTCTCTCCATGGCTTTTAATGATTTGGGTTTAAACTTGGAACTGACATTATCGACTATTTAAACCTATAGATCCATAGCTCCTATTTCATAAAAACGCAAAGGTTGTACAAAACATAGCCTAATTAAAGATTCTGCGGATCGTGACCCATGAAAAACACCCCTAATTTCCGATTTCGCGGACCGCTTCGAGGCTCAAAATATACCCTTTTTTCCGCGAAATTTGGAACGATCAAGCGTACATGTATGGTCCTAAGTGCGGGGGCCGGGCGTACGGTGTGATGCAGTACACATGGTGACATCACCCCATCTTAAATCTCGATGTTCTTTGTATCCTCTTAGGCCAAAGTGGCGATTACAGTGCCACCACACAGCATTCAACAGTGATTCACCATTATCCATACCCAAAATTTTACGTTCATACAAGAGTTCAAGTTCTGTAGGTGAGACAGCACGCACCGCATTAGGCCTGTTACCTTTTCCTCAAGTTTTTTTTTTTTTTTTTTTTTTTTTTTTTTTGCTTTTCAATACTTTCCTCGCACAAACGAACTCAGGGTCAGTAGAAATGCTCGAGCAATATTTCTTCTCCCGTAATTATCTGTCTGTGCTGCAAAATTTAGATCTGAGGCTGGCTGGTTCATAATAATAAAACTATGCAAGTGTGAATGCCTGGCCGACCGTTCTACATGGCACGAGCGTAGCGGCGGACAGCCATGGATACACGAGGTGAAGTCCGCCGCAGGCGGACCACCGAGTGTATCCTGGCTGTCCGCCGCTACGCGAGTGCCATGTAGAACTATCGGCCATGGTACTCAACACGAGAATGGTTTTATTTTTATCCCATGTATATTATCATTCATCCACTCATCCATCTAATCTTTTGTATCATAGAATTGCCGCTCGGTACTTTTCATAGCAGACGACAGAAATCAACATCCTATGTGCGCGCGCATAGGGGGGCGTGGCAGTAGCGTGTGGAACGGTAAAAAATACTACACGGTGTAGATCGCCACGTCCACAGCTACTCTGGACTACACATACATGGGATAAAATAACAAAACTACACGAATGTGAGTGCCTGGCCGTAAATTCTGCATGGCACGAGCGTACCCGTGGAGCGGAAGGATACACGAAATGCAGCCCGCCGCATGCAGGCCATCGAGTGTATCCTTCCGCTCCACGGGTACGCGAGTGCCATGCACAATTTACGGCCAGATAATTGCAAGAGTGTTGTTTTATTTTTATCCTATGTATGTGTAGTCCAGAGTATTTTCCACCATTTCACATAAAAAAATGACAGTGTTCTGTCAAAACAGCAATCAACGACGAATACCGTAGCAGACGATAAATCAACATCCCAGGTGCGCACGCATGAAAAAGTGGTCAGCGCGAAAGTAGGGCATGCACGCGACCGTTCTACACGAGCATGTGGATAGGCAATAAATTCTACACGGTGTAGTCCGTGGTTACTGTGGACTACACACACATGGCATAAATTCTGTACGTCTCTCTGGCGAACAGTAATGACGAAGGGTGGGATATCCTGAGGGTCGCGTTGTTATAGGCGTGAAAGCAGAAACTGAGTCAGTAAACTGACATCAGTGTCGGTTTTTCGTGCGGTATTGCTATTCTGCTAGCCCTTGGAAAAACCCCTGATCGATTTATCCACTGGAGCAAACCTTGCTGATGGTATAAGTGCAACACCATAGCGCTCGCCTCTGCCGCCATCTTCTTGTCGTCTGCAAGGATGCCACGATAAATACCGACCATAAACAGAAATACCCGAAAGGATGTGTATATCACGTATATCATTCTTTTCACGTATATTGTCTTTTTTTACCGGATTTCGACTTTGCACATGTATTGGGTGACTATACCAAAAATACATAAGCCTGTCATTTCACTAAAATAGGCCTAGCCATTTAATATATATATATATATATATATATATATATATATATATATATATATATATATACATACATGAACCTGTTGCCTGAAGGAAGTAACTGCTGGTATTCATTAAGCACATTTCACTTAAAAATCGTGTCAGAGATGACTATGTCTGGAATGTGCAATATGTACATAATAGTTAATATGTTTAAAGAATGACGAATGGCGTACAAAATCATTCCTTAGAAGATGCAATGTCATTCACATAAAAGTGTAGATACATCTCTTCATGGATGCAGAATGTATCTTGAAGATGCAATTACACATGTATTTTCACACTTTTACATTAACCTGGTACTTTTTACGTCACAAGCTACAATGATTGATTCTACTCGTGAATGCTTACTGGATCTTCAAGATGATATATCTTTTTCTTAGCGCTGCGCATGTCACAAATGCACATAATTATGATCATGGTTGAAAAATGAACCTCATGCAGATTGTGTCTTGAAAATTTTTATTTGCAATATTTATTTAACCTGGTGCTGTTATTGTCAGATATTACCAATACATGTACTCACATGCAGGTGAAGAATCCACATAGTTCAACTTTTGATGAATACTTTGCAGTGGATACAGTATCAAAGATGCAATATATTTTCTTTATTTGTCTTGGGTAGATTTGTGATGTGTATAAAATGCACGCGCAGTTTAATGTTATTGATGGTCTCAATTTCTAATACTTTGAGGGGACACGTGTTTTGTAATGTGTTTTGTGTGGGCAATTCTTTCATACTTGAATTAATTTATCAAAGTCTTAGCAACTGCTATTTGTTTTAATTTGGAATAAAATGCAAAAGTTCCACTGTTATAATTTTATTTGTATTGTGAAAAACAATCTAATCATACACAATACATCGTAATTTTTCAGTAAAACTGTGAATTTTAATGAAGATCTACCCACAGAGGTACATCACTTGATCACTATACCTGAATTAGTGTCATTGACTGAATATGCAGAGGTGCCATTACATGTGACGTTTTCATGTAGATTAATCATCAATATATATTACACTTAACAATTTTTGGTACTTTAAGTGTTGGTGATTTTCCAAATTAAAATGCAAGCACAGATTGTTTGGTCTATGCCCCCTCCCGGGTCTGTGACCTTGGGATTTAGGTCAAGGTGATCCCTCTTTGCACTTGTCTCAGACCTTATGCAGGGTTAAAACCATGTGCAATAGGACATGTCTTTGTCAAAAACTTTTCAACTTACAGCATAAAAACAAATTCGTTCAAATGGCTCTGTGACCTTGGGAATTCGGTCAAGGTCACCAACCATCGAACTCATCGGAGACTTTATGTAGGACTATAAGCATGCACAATATGAAAGGCCAATTGAAAAACTTTATTGCATGAAAACCAAATTAACAAAACTCTGTGACCTTAGGAATTGAGTCAAGGTCACCTATATTCAAACTCAGTCGAGACCTTATGTAAGGCTTGAAGCATGTAAAATATGACAGGGTTATGTCATAATTTTTTCAACCATAGCCTAAAAACAAACTAACCAAACTGGCTCTGTGATCTTGGGAATTAGGTCGAGGTAACCCATTATAACTCGTCAGGGAAATTATGCAGGACTATAAGCATGTGCAATATTTAAGCCCTATGTAAGAAGTTTTCAAGTTAGCGCGTCAAAAACAAATTCACTAATATGGCTTTCTGACGTTGGGATTTAGGATAAGGTCCTCCAGCTTCCACCTCGTCCGCCACGTAATGTACGACCAAAACCATGTGCAATAAAAGAGGTCTGTGGCTAAAAATTTTCAACTGATCGCGTGAAAACCAAGTTCACTAAAATGACGCTGTGACCTTTGGAATTAGGCCAAGGTCACCCGTCGTATAACTCGTCTGAGATCGTATATAGGACTATTATCACTTCCAAATTGAGAGGCTGATGTAAAAAAACTTGTCAAGTTATCGCGTAAAAACTAAATCCATTAAAATGACTCTGTGACCTTGCATCAAATTTGTGTACATGGACATTTATCGGTATAGCGAGAAATTACTTTCTTTTATTTCGATTTCTGCAAAATTGCAAAGTTGGGTGAGGTCAGAACTTACACTGTATTATCCCTTACAAGTGCCTCTTCCATTTTCTGACCAAACAGCTATGAGGCATTGCTAGATTATCTGTATTTTGTCATAATTTTCATATTAATACTAGATTAATATTCCAAATATAGGTTGTTAGTAGAGGTTGACGTTGGCAAAATTTCTCAACTGGCATTTGGGCCTTAAAAGGGATAATATGGTATATTATTTTCCATGTCCTTTCTTTTCGCTTCCATACGCAGATCCATTAAAATATTAATTCTATGCACCTGTCATTTATGTTTTGTAGTTTAGTTTGACAAGGAAAAGTCAGACATGTTTTACCTTTACTAGTATTAGGGAAAAAAAGTGGTACCTGTCTTAAGAACATCCCATCAATGAGTGACCACAGGCATGTCTAAATTATACTTGGGATTATGCATTTTGGTATTTTTGGACCCTGTCATACCTAGGATTGTCCGTTTCAGTTTGTTTTGGACCATACTACACCCGGGAATGTCTATTCCGGTTCATTTAGAACTCTTTCATATCTGCGAATGTCCATTTCAGTTCACTTAGGACTTTATCATGCCTGCTGTTTTTTTTTTTTGTTTTGGACCGTATCACACCGGGAAATGTCCATTTTGGCGATTTTCCATTTTGGTTCATTTAGGACCCTAGCATACCTGCGAAATGTCTGTTTCGGTTCATTTAGGAACCTGTCATACATTGGAAATGTCCGTTTTAGTTCGTTTTGGAGCCAATAATACCTACCTTTACGAAAAAAAGTAATGTTCCCACTACTAAGCGGCTAGTTATCTGCTATTTATCCGTTAAGAAGCAACTGCTTAACATTTTACCATGCAAATGACTTTGCGGCTAAGTAGCAGGAAAAGAAGTCTGATTGGTGGACAGTCAAGTAACAATGAGAAACCACTGGTTTATGTTAAGTTGCAGCTAGTTTCCAGCTAAGCTGCCGCTTGTTGCTCCTATTGGTAGGTTTTCTGCCAGGTCAGGAAGAAATCGGCTAGTCTTCCACTAAGCTGCCACTAGATGCTCCCACTGGCTGGTCTGCTACTAAGTTGCCGCTAGTTTGGAGATAAGCTGCCACTGAGTAACATTGTATTGGCCGGTCTTCTGTACTCACTAACAAACTAGAGCTATTTGACTGTCCATTATCTTGCATTGCTATGGCTATCTAATTTTACATGTTCCTGATAAAAATGGTTTTATTAAATCTATGTTGTTTCAGATTGATTTAAGAGTGAGTTAGATGGAAGGCAATAATAATTTCATTTCAAATGCTGATTTTATTCAAATTTTGACTTAAAATGTTGTACTCTACAAATCCCCTTAACAGATTTGTCATTATCTTTGGCTAAAACATGAAAAAATGATAACCATTGAATTTAAATTGATACTTTCTGATGAATTCTAAATGAACATTTCAAATTTCGTATACATATTATGAGAATACAGATTGCATTGTAAATGTTTGTCACTCTTAACATTTGAAGTGTTAATGTATATTCAAGCTGGAGAACTACAAAGTCCTTCCTGTGAAGTTGCCGCTAGGTCTGAAACAGCTAGCTGCTAAGCAGTCGCTATTGGGCGCCTACTTCGGCGCAGCTTAGTGTCAAGTCACTCAGTCATTTAAAGTCTTGCTGCTAAGTTTTTTCTTTGCAGCTAACTAGCCGCCAACTGGCCGCTAGTTAGCCAAACTAACCATTTTTGTATCGGTAAGGTTGTCTGTGTCGGTTCATTTAGGACCCTGTCATACCTGGGGAATGTCCGTTTTGGAGCTTACAATACCTAAGATTATCCATTTCGGTTCATGTAGGACCCTAGCATACATGGGGAATATCAATTTTGGTTCGTTTCAGTCCGTTTTGGTTATGAGATTGACCCTAGTCGGGTATGCTAGGGTCCTAAATGAACCGAAACAGATAATCCCACTTCAGACAAATTGAAGATTTGACAGAGAAAGCGGCCGTCATGTGCCGTTATTTTGTAGTGAAGTCAACTCAAGCATAGCATTTAAGTTCAGCTTGTCATGAGGGTTAACTTGGCCGGGGAAACCACATAGCTGCATAGCTAGGGTTGTTTGGTGAAACGGCATAGTCGTGGTTGTTCAGTCATTGTTCTGGTAATATTTCGCTACGTTCCAGGTGTCTGTTCTTTGAGTTCCCCTGGCAAACATAGTTAATGTGCTTTTAAAACATGACTTACTATTTTAACTTTAATCTGCCGCTCGGTTGTGTCTGAGCAGTTATCATCGTCAGTTTGCAAATCCAAGTGCGACACGAACCTCGAGCCGGCGAATTATGCACCATTTTGAACATGGCGCAATGCATTGTGGGACAGTCACACAAAAATTAATTTGGATATCAAAATGAATCATGGTCGCAGCATATTTCATGTCATTATTTGAAAAAATATATACTTTGGGATTCGTATATTATAACCCCCCAAGCTCGTCTGATTACTACTATCTTCATTTACAAATCATTGGATGCAGAATCCCCAGTTTTGAAAATGGCAGCCAAGTTTGTGGGTTAGCCCAAATTCGATAATTTGAAGAGGTAGTATCCAAAATATATGTTAGCGGGAAGGTGAATTTGTCGAATGACTGCAATGGTAAATATAAAATGGGACTATACCAGTGTGAGCATTGTCTGAAAATGTAAATATAACAGCTTGGAATTTCCAGTTGGCGGTGAGCCCCAGAATAGGGATATTGTATCAGACACTGAAGTCAGCCCCAGGCTATGAATTGATTAGCAGCACTAGTACGACCTGCCAAGCGCCGCTGCCGAGTAATAGATAGAGCTTAGGGGAGAAGGTCTCCCCGATAGTGGACACAGGTCCGAAAGTACCGGCGGGTTTTTATATGGAAGGTAAAAAATTCTCAGCTTCCAGGTCACCACCAGGGCGCCCCTGGATCCCAACGGGGGCCTGGGCGGCCCCTACACCCCCAGCCTTAATGTGGGAATACCAACTTCGAAATGGTAGCTACAGCCCTGCACTTAATGTGTTAAATTAATTGAATTCGCTGGTTCGTTGGAGTCTTCATAATTGGTAGTGTTTCATCGGTGCTTTTTAGTTCCTAATAACAACATGCCGAGGAAAAATGATAGTCTCAAGCAAGATATCCCAGAATTTTCTTGCCAGACATGACTGTGCCTCTTAGAAATATTAAGGGAAAGAACAAATTTTGAAAGAAGAGATGCAGTATGCGACTTTTGCAATACAATCTTATGCCGCCCCACATACATCTCGATTTAACTTTTTTGTATGTTGAAAGCTGCTTCCAATTTTTTGCGTCTTCAAACACTGACAAAACCATCTATTGTCTGGTTCTAACACATTTTTGTACCTGATCATGATCAGATTTACGAGTAGCAGTCTCACGGTAAAAGACACACACACACGCAGGTGGCGGTGTAATAAGTGCTCTAATGCAGTGAATCCAATTAGGTGGAGATGCCATCCGCACTCACATATTGAATAGAAGTTTCAAACTCTTCCTAATCTTCGCCCGTCTAATTTTCTCTGACCTTAAGGAAGGTTTTGTGTCTATAAATTTGAAAAGGCACAGATTGTACAAATCACCTTAAGTGGACGTTTGTCATTATTATTTCATCTGCCCCCTCAAGCGTTTCGGGCATGTTTACCTGGCAGAGTACCACGTAAGGAACTTTCTTAAAAAAAAACAAAAACAAAAAAACAAAAACAAAACAAAAAACAACAACGAAAAAAACCAAAACAAAAACAAAACAAACACACACACACACAAAAAACCCACAAAAAACTACCCATCCCAAACTCCACTTAAAAGACAAACTCTCTCTCTCTCTCTGTGTGTCTTTCTCTCTCTCTCTCTCTCTCTCTCTCTCTCTCTCTCTCTCTCTCGCAAGTGCGTGCGCACCCCACCCCCACCTCTACACACACACACACACACACACACACACACACACACACACACACACACACCTGACCAAAATTCCATTGCCTCCAGAATCCTTCGTTTGTTCCCTTAGCCATAAAATATATAAAACAGTACATTTATCAGATTGAACCTAAATTGCCTTTCCTTGATGAATCGGGGACAGGCTATTTTGTGGTGGTCCCTGGTTGGTGAAACTTTATCAAATAAGGGAATAGACATAACTCAAGCCCGTGCCTCGATTGTGGCAACGAGTTGTTTCCGCAATATTCCTCCAAGTTCAGAATGTTTGTAGCGCTGCACAGTGGAAGAAGAGGTGGAGCATATGATCTATCAAGATAGCTCCTGGACTGATACATAATCATTCTTCAGTAACAGCCAAAAATTGCTATTTCAAACGAAATGTTATTTCCCCAAATACCTCCGTTAAGCATCCTGAGCCCTTAACAATTCCTGTTATATATCCTTTCTTAACAACGTGACTGTATTCGGTCGATAAGCTGACGTGTTCAGGAACAAACGGTGTATTTTTTTCGTTGTTCCCATGAACTATCTGGGCCTTTTTTTATTCCAAACGCGCTTATAATAGGATTTATCGTGCCATAAACGCAGTCTTTTTGTGTCAAAATTGGCTTTTAATGCATTTTGTCTAACTCTGACAAAAACCTCTCGGCAGATGAATGGAAATAGCTTTGACTGGTTAACTCTGCTCCCCCATGGCCAAAAACCGGCTGTTGGTAAAATGTCGTTTGGTTTAATATATTTGACTCATTCCAGCAGTAAAGAATGCCAATTTGAATGAAAATTGTACCTGAGACCTGTTGTGTCCCAGGTCAACAGCTCTCCTTGGCGTTGGTTTGGCACCTGGTGCTCAACTCACAACCGATGCCAAAGAAAGCTGCCGATTTGGTCTTACTTCAATGGGCAAACGGTTAAACAGACAGTATATTCTTTAAAACCCCTTTGATGACTCGGTGCGTTTCATACAAATTTTCATGATGCGAAAGATTAAACAATTTGCATTTGCTTAAATTTAAGTACTGCCTGTGTCTATGACAAGATTTGCAAGATGTTAATCGTACGTGGCATTGACCCATGGCAGATGCAGACTTCACCAAAGAATATCCGTATATACATTGGTTTGATTGGGACAGGACTGCCCCCAGATTGCATTTCCTTCACAGTAATATTCTTCAGTGATGTAACTATTTATTTTAAAAAGAGAAACGACATTGCAATGTGCGTGCTAAACTGCCCTTTGCACCGCAATTTTGTCTGTTTTTGTCTCTGAGCCTCGGTTTACCTATGTGCTTCCTTGTGATACAACTTGCTGCGAAAAGAATACAATAATATAAGTTACTGTCAAAGGATCAATCGCTTCCTGGAATGTAAAATCAATGGCAATTTAACTTGTCACAAAACATATAAAAGTCAATTGTGGACCCTCCTCGATTTATGTTTGTTCGTAAACGGTAACACTGTATTTTCGTTGGGCGATTCAAAACACTATCGAGAGTCTGAGTGCTGTTTTAAGCATTATTACAGAAGAAACCTCATTCTGAGCAATGCACAACATTCTTAAATGGCGTCACAAGTCAGATGGTCACACGGATTCCTGACCTCACAAATTCATCTTTTAGGTGACTTTTGTGGTGCTATGAGGATAGTAGACAAACAGGCTCTTTTTCACGAAGCATTCGTATCATGGTTACACAAGTTGCGACATTTTTTTAATTTTTGCATGTCAGGCCGAGCAAAAAAAAAGGGGGTCCCAAAAATTGTCACTGACGTGATCCCGTATGCAAGATAAACAAGAATCTTTCACTTGCATAATTTGTAAAATCACAGGACAAAATCGGATCTCCAAACTGCTGTCACCCTTTCCATTTGGCTAATTGCTTAAACATTATTCATACGCGAAAACTGTTTACAGCCATTATGTGGGACTAGGTTACCCCGCTAGCGGCAACAGACCACATTTACAAATCCTTCTGTGTTTTATATAAGCATTTTTCAGTCTAAAAAAATCAGCATTTTGGTGTTTTAAAATTTTTTAAAAGACATTTAACAGATAAAAACGTCAGAAAAACGCAGATGGATTTTTGTCCTATAATTCCCCGCTTATTAATCGTTGATAATTAAAATACGAAACAATAAAAGACTGGATATCTGCAATAAACAAGTGTTTGAATTGTGCTCCCGCCACAGTCACATCATTATCCTTTCTCAGCATAGAGTTCCCACCTGGCCTGGTAGACAGTGGACCTATATGACCATCAATGAAGTAACCCTGTGGTGCAGCAAACCTGACTTAGCACACTTTTTTACACAGAAGTTGCAGTATCCTCAAAACACAGTATTTCCACAATTGCAGACTACCTCTGGGATGCGCAACCAGCCAATTACAACTGTGGTCTCTAAGCTACAACCGTTAAGTTCGTGTACATGTAACGCTAAATCCGCATGCTAAACATTATGTAATGACTCTTATTCCAGTATTAGAAGTTTCACAGTAAAACGGAAAACAATGGCACAGGAAAGACGAGTTGAGCAGGCCATCTCTTTTGACCTGCGTTTTCGTCTTTCTGCATCTGAGTTTTCCTCTGTTCGCTTTTTGCCCACCGGAATGATTCAACGTGGTTCTATCTGTAGATTCATTTGTTGTCCCGGAAAAATAAGACTGCTGATAAACATATTGGCGGACATCGTCCTTTTATGTGTTGGTAAACAGTCTCTTCTGGTGTTTGTAGATTTTTTTCAAAATCAAATGTACGTACCTGTAACGTACTTACTAAAAGTTTCTGCAAAAAGTGCTTCGCAATGTGCATTGAGCCTCGACAATAAAATGTGCCACAATGCCAAACTGATATTCCTTTGCTCTTAGGAAAACATGTTTATCAGTCATATTATCCAAAAGGTGTTACCACCTTGCCTTTAGGTATATGAGTGCATTAGTAAGATTATGTGCACGGGGTCTGTAAAAATATTCTATTAAAGTACAGTTGGTCATATTTAGTCAATCCTGGGTCATTAAGCCTTATGTGCACAAAATAATGAGTAATTAATCGTAGATCTGTTCATTCTTTATCACGAATCACAATCTGTTTGATATTGGCCATGCGTAAGTTTCAGCGACATTTAAAACAATTTTTGCATACAGTTGTAGAAAAAGTGGCACTGAAATTTTATGACAGCTTGCCAATCTTGCTTCGATCAAAGTGAAATTATTCAACTGAAGAAAATCGGGAATGGAAAGTCGTGTCTTAAAAAATAAAATGCTTTTACTAAGTAACGAAGATTGAAAAAAAAAGCTAATTTTAATTTCACTCTTCGGAAAATACAGAGCAGCTGACACAATGGTGTAAAAAAGAAAACTTACAAATAAATATACCAATAAAAGATCTAAATATTACGCAGCAACTTTTTATTATGCAGACTGTGTAACATTATAGGGGAAAATTACACATTTGAATATCATAGTCACATGTTACATACTTCAGAAAATTAGCAATTACTTGTGACATAACAAAATATCCTCTTGTTTGCTCCCCAATTAAACAGTTACCAGTATCTTAGACGTTTACGCTGCCATGAATAAGGTTAACTTTGCAGGCATCACACAAAGTTTCAAATTTACCGTCTATTTGACCGTCGGCTACTACAGCGGAGACTCTTATCAAGAGGTCTTTGTCTTCGTCCATGGACGCTGAAGACAACAGTGTTTTACGGTCTAAGAATGACAGCCACACATACAAAACGGCGAGTCTTTCGGGCGTCTTGAAACTAAATGTGCACTAACGCGTTTAAATCGATCATCAAGTCATTTAACAATATTTAAAATCAATTGGTGACGTCATTGTATTTTTTGTTTATATTTTTTAACTCCTGGTTATTTTTTACAAATGACAAGTTGCAGTAGACGTACCACATTTTTTATCAAATTATAGTTTTAACTTTGAATAAAATGTCATTGCAATGTTTCGTGAGTGTGAACAGTATGTTTTAAGATGGTTAAGCACCTCTGTAGGTTTAACATCGGCCGGTTAATTCGACTGCACGCAACAGTCATGAGAAATTATTGCCGTGGAGCAAAAAGTAAATGTACGTTTATATGTGCACCTGTCGGCTCCGACCACACCGCGCACCTTGAGTTAAATGCATAAGTGCATGTCAACCTCCATAAACACATGCATCATTACACATTTAGCATTTTCTCAAATGACAGGCCACACAACACAACTAATTGACTCAAAAAGGAATGTAGAAAAGTTCGGCGGGGAGGAGGGGAAGGGGTCGCCGAAATTCACGTGTCTGCCTTTTTTAAACGAGCCACACTGCATGTCATGCGCCTGCAGAAAGTCTTTGTTCGGTGTCGTGGAACACAAATTGATGCGGTTTTTAATGTTCTTAAATGTGTTGCTGTGTCAGTACCAGTATTTGAACTCCTTCAGTGCCACATTTTGGAGTGAGTCCACAGCTTTTCTCTGTGCGCATTGGGCGCATGCGCTGTGCATCAAGCATTCTTTGTAACTACCAGCATGCTGGTACTCGCATGTAAGGTCTTTTTGCAAGAAACAGGAATCTAGCAGCCTTAATATAATTCAAAGCAGTTCTTTTTAAGCAGTTTGACTCAAGTCGCATTTGGCACTGAAAGAGCTAAGTCAATAATGAAAGGTTCATGCCGTATACTTTCTTTAAAGTTGTCAAGTATACTAAAAACAATGTATTGCGAGTCAAAGATATGTGTTTGGTACGTGTATGGTGGGTCTAAAATCATAATAGAAGATATAGATTAGTTGGGGTAAAATCTTGTAGTATTTGAGAGACCAACCAAGCGGGGACAAATCGAATGATCCCTATGTTAGTTCCACCGTCAGCCATCACTGACCTTCATTGTATTTTGTGGTATTTTTATCATCGTGCACATAGCAGCAGTAGTTGTATTAGCAACAGTAGTACTAGTGTTTATTGAAGGTCCGTACAAAAACATTGACACAGTGCGGGGTTACACAAAATATAAATGGGCTCGTATATTGTTATTGTACATCGTTATTAACGCTTATCATAAAACAGGTAGTCTCGAAATTTAAAATGCTAAAACGTGAATGTACTGAGCGAAGAAAGAAGCACCGTAATTCAAATGTGTAACAAAATTAAACGAAATAAAGACAGTTCTAGTTCATGAGTCTGTAATGGAAACATTACACGATGTACATGATTTAAAGGCAAAAGTCTATGTTGCTTACAACAGTGCTGAACACCAGGGCAATAAAAGCACGTTCAACAATGAAAACGTTTATTTCCACCAGATGGTGCCACCGCATAGTAGGCGTCCGACATGTACCTTGCTGGGAATAAAAACTTACCTAACTTGTCAATGAGACAGTTTATTTTGTTGTTGTTGTTGTTGTTGTTGTTGTTGTTGTTGTTGTTGTTTTTTGCAGAAGCCAGCACCCAGTATAGATATTAACTAGACACACGTGTAAAGTAAACGGATTGTTTGCACATGTTTCCAAGTCTTGCCACTCTCATTTCCAACCATCGGCAAAATTTAAATGCCAATATTAAATATTTACGAATAGAGAACTCGATCCGTGACATTTACATTTATCATGCCTGTTTGAGAAAAAAAATTATCATTTCCAAACCATGTGCCGATGTTTGGTGAACACATAATCGTCTATCGTTCTGGCACCAGACTCAGTGGGGATAAAATGTACACAACATGTGCCTAGCTGCAAAGGAATTCATTTTTTTCGCAAAATAATATGTCATATTTTAGTTATCCTCCTATACTATTCAAGACTGTATTCGTAACACATCAGAACTTTCGTACAAAGTTAACATTTTTTGCTGGACTTAATGACGGAAGGTGAGACTGGGCTGTCTGCCGGCCAGACAGAAAGGAATCAGGCACTATTCCGTGTGTGATAAGATTGGTGTAAATTGCATGCAGTAAACTACAATTCCTAACGCGTGTTATGTATCGTTTATATATATTTATATAAGTAAAAGTAGATCCAGAGGGAATGGAATTGGTGTTATCTGTCCTGATAGACACAGTCAGGCGTCTCCTGATTGCTGATTTAGAGACCGACATTTTAATTTTACCTTGGGCGGTCCTTTTCGTCATCTGGAAAAAAAAACAAAAAAACGTACCTGCAACCGGCTGTCTTCACATCTTCCTGATAATTTATATCACGTTTTGCTTACGTTTTTCCATGTCCTAAATTTACTTTTCAATTTCTCCCAGCCTAAACCCTTTCATCAAAACCAAATTGTAGTGTATCAACACAAATTTTTATTTTATGTCACGCGAGACTTAAACAAAGCAACTAGGCAAAAATGCTTCTTTTGGCACAGATATACAGTTCGGCCGTAACAAAGGTGTATTTTGATTTTGGTCTTCACTGGATCATTTAAAATGTTTTTATCCGAAACCCGGAAGCGTTGATAATAATGTGACACGTATCCCTTTTTTAATGCGAACATGGCCGAACTACACAAGGATTCAGTAGTGTGTGGATAAGAGAATTGAACACAGTGAGCAAATGGTGATGAATTATCTAGTAACTTTCTACTGTTAGAGGTAGACAATGCATATTAAATATGCACTTCCGGAATGAAAGAAAAAGAGCAAACAGAATCAAAAAATCGAATTCAACTTTCAAAATTAAGGACAAATCTCCCAACATTTATTGTATAAAAAAGGTTAAGATTGCATAAATATATATGGGTGTTTAAAGTTTGATTAGTTTTACATGTGTATATCTTCTATGCGCCTCCAATGAAAAAAAAAGGGAAAAAACATGCAATTTAGCTCCAGGGGGACGAGAGCAGTCATGTGATCACAGGGCGGGAACCAAAAGCGATTTGAAAAACAAAACGAGGTTCTTACCTTTTCCTGTGTGCATTTGATTCTTTTCTGTGTAACGGGCTGTGGTGCAAGTTTTTTCAGGACAACAGGGGCATATATATATATACATATATATATATATATATATATATATATATATATATATATATATATATATATATATATATATATATATATATATATATATATATATATATATATATATTCCGCTTCTTTTGTTCCTTTGTAGTTTTTGGGGCTCTTGTATGGCAGCTTTTCTATTTTTTTCCTTGGTCTTATAAACGGCGATCATAATTTTATATATGTAATAGTTTATGTACGAATGATATTTACAGTATATTTACTATAAGATCAGTCCTGGGATCTCTTCCTCCTCCAATATACTGAATGTTCCCATGAAGCGTGGGGCTGCACCATGGATAGGGTATACTTCATACACATTGCTTTCCTCCCTTCTGTGGACACCCACATCCAAGGGGCATCTTTATCTTCATCTTCCACACTGCTGAGGATAACTACATATATGTATATTTCCGATCAGGGGTGGAATTTCTAGAAGCCAACACTTAAAGCTTCATCATCAAGCAGGTCGGCTAGTGCTGCGCTGAAGACTTTTTTAATTCTAAAATCAGTCTTTGGTAAAATTGAAAGATTCAGTCGATGGTCAATCATGCAATCTTGGGTTTGTAACTGCTGCTGGTGCATTTCTGATGTGTGGCATTTTAATTGTTTTCACAGCAGACCAAGCGGAGGGAAGCAACTACGGAGATTGATCTGCTTAGCGGGCAAGCATTTTATGCAAACTTTTGTAAATTTAAGCAAAACAAATATATTCATTTAGAAACGGAGCTTATCATAAGAGTCCAAAATTTGGATACCTTGTGCCGAAGTGAATTTCTATGTCAGCCAGATGATTATTCAAACTAATAGTTCTCATACAAAGCCAATTCCATCCGAAAACTGCATAAATTAGAGATTCAAAGCGGGAGGTTTGCCTTAGTGATCCTATTTTACTGGATGAACTACAGTCTCGAATGATTATAAGCAAGCAATTAATTTCGCAAAGCAAATATGTGTAGAAAAAAACATGGCTGTTTATCAGTGTGACACATGTACAGCAGTTTGCAACAAACAATGGCAATTTATGCATGGTCAATTACGTCATGGTCCGTCTTGTCTGAGTAAAATTAAAGAGACGGACAAAGTTTCTATCTCATGACCACAGTGATATCTGGCTACAGAAGGAAACGCAAATAAATTAAGATGTCACTTGAGGTGCAAAATGTATCCTTTAGAAGCGGTACAATTTGGGGACATTTATTGTGACTATCACTTTTGAGTTGATCCAGAGATACTATGATATAATTAAAGCGTGTTTAAAATGAGGTCCTGAAAGTACCCCTTTACATCTTCAAACAAGGACAAGGTCATTCGGGGCTTCAATTTGAACCCCTTAAGCAGAAAGCACTCTTCAGGTATTTCATTTGGAGATCCAGCAACTGCCCTCATGAAGGCACGGATGCTTAAATCAAACGTTAGACTCAAAATATAATCATGCCATTAAGTGTGTGAAGACGAACAAAGAAAATACATTGCCAAAAATTAACTAACTCAGTCTCTAACAATACTTCACGACATTTCTGGAACGCAATCCACAAATTGAAGCGAAATCAACTTTGCTAATAAGCTTGAGTGTGGTGGCCAAACAACTAAACTGGGTTATATTGGTTGATAACCGAGACGTAATTGACACATTAGATTTTCAATTTGGTTTCAGGTATGATTAATTCACCACACTGTTCCTGTATCAATTATTGCCAACAAAGTTGTACTGATGTTCATTTTGGTGTTTTTAGATGCGACTCGAGAGTTTGACAGGGTCCCATACATAAGTCTAAGTCTGCACTGTTTACCTGTTCGAATGGTGTAAAACAAGGTGATGTGCTTTCGCCAATCCTTTTTGGTGTCTATCTTAACAAACTGATTTCAAAATTAAGAGTATCTGGGTTTGGATGCTACAGTGGGAATAGATTTGTTGGGAGTAGCTGTATTTGCAGATGACGTAAGACTCATAGCTCCCATTCTCACATTGATGACACAAGTTGCGAACTATTTGTTCAATATTCTGTAGGGAACACAATGTGCTGTTAAATCCTACTAAGTCCAAAGAGATCTTTTTCAGCCAATTGAATGGTAGGTGTGCAACCGAATTATACATATATTCATGGTACGTTTTCGTTCAAATCTGTATTTTTATACATGATCAACCAGGGGAAAAAAGGGGTTACATCCGAATAAATCTCCCGTGACCCCATGTGAACGTATTTTTGCTGAAAGGTTGAATAGCTGACTTTTAAACATCCAGGTGGGAAAACACAGAATGAACAAAAATGAATGAGGAAGGAACGACAAGAGTATTTTGTAATTACTGTACAAAATGCTCAGGTCAGTTTTTTTTCTATATAAAGGAATGCTACAATAGAGATCAGTTCCCTTCAATGCTACATTGGAGACTGCTTCACCTACTTTTCTTGCAGCATGGTGTACTTTGCGCGCAGTGTCGACCAAAGCATTCAGAAAAATCTCTCGACTTTGACCATATGGTGAAAAAGTGAAAAAAAAAGGTTAAAAAGCGAGATATAAGAGTGAGCTTTAAAGTGAATGTGATATCTGAAGAGGAGTTGTGTCCAATTACTTCATTATGTCCGCGTGCTAAAACAGACAGACAAACAGACAGACTAATAAATAGATGGATGGATGGATGTATAGATAGACAGACAGACAGACAGACAGATAGATTGATAGATAGATAGATAGATAGATAGATAGATAGATAGATAGATACATAGATAGATAGATAGATAGATAGATAGATAGATAGATAGATAGATAGATAGATAGATAGATAGATAGATAGATAGATAGATTAAACTTTATATTTGGAGGGTAACCTGATAAACAATACTTTTATCTTTGTCAGGGCCCTCAATAAACGATTACCATGTGGATGACATACATACAATGAATTGCGTGACAGTGGTATAGATATGAGTGTATAAAATCATAAAACTAGTAAGATGTATTGTTAAAATAAACAAAAAAAATTGCACTAAAAGGATCATAACCTGTAAGTATTTGGAAATATAAACATTTAAAATAAGCGTAATTTTTAAAACAAAACATTTAAAATAAGACATTTTCATAGATAGCACGAAAACTATTGAGATACACAAGTCATTCGGGAGGACTGCAACAAGTGTCCACACACCGACATTACAAGTGAAGCTTGTCCTGTATAAAGAATGCATAAGCAGAGTTAAACACAGCAGGAGTGTGATTGTTTTCAATGTGCTTTGGCACAGAATTAAACAATTTACTATCGGCTTCAGCAAAGGATGTATGGGGGGGGGGGTTGAGGGTGCGTTGTTTTTTTTTTTTTTTTCTTTTTTTTTTTTTTTGACATGGGACACCCTTGAGCTGTCAATTTTCAGAATGGGAATTTCTTCCATTTGTATCATGTGCCCATACAAACATGTCCCGCATAGACGTAGGAACATATCTGTTTTCGGTTTTGTAAGCCACAAGAGGTTTCGTATGCTGTAAACGGTCTACCACGGCATAGTACCCAGGGTATTGAGGAAATCAGCTGTTGATGCTCCACAGCCAGCATCCATCATAATTCTGATAAAGTGTACAAATTGATATAGTTTCTTTGTATTGCTGCATGCATCCCAAAAACCACAACAAAAATCAAAATATCCATTAAAGAATGTTTTCCTTGCACATATAGGCAGATAAGATTTAATCCTTCTAAAAAAGCACTGTTGGTTAAAACTGATCTTAACTCTGTATGGCATGGGCCTTTCAATGACGTTGATTGGCCCACCTGGACCCCCTATAACTGTTTACACCGCCTATTTTCCAGGATTTGATCATCCATTTTACAATCCAAATTCGTAGAACTGAGATGTCTTTGTTTTGATCGATAGTGATGAGCATGGATCTGGTCCTATCTGTGTTTGTACCCATTTGGTTAGCCTTGCTCCAATCACTTGGTTTTTCAAATCACCAATTAAATTTTCTTTCATTTCTTCAACTGTTTTACTGGGACAGATGGATGAGTCATAGGCATATTTATCTAGTTTATTTTTTTTGTGGAGGCCTAGGTTGTTCATAAAGATGTTAAATAAGAAAGGGCCTAGTATACGGTGTTACTTGACTCCATATTCAATGACTAATTTTTTGTGATGAAGATGCCTTGAACTGTACTAACTGCTTCCTAATGTCCAAATAGGATTTGAACCATGATAAAGATGAGGGACTGTATCTGTAAAGGTCTCGTTTGCGAAGGAGACGCCCATGACTCACCAGATCAAAAACCTTCCTCAGATAAAAAAAAAAATATATATATATGACGCCGTTCATTAACTACAGATCCATGGCTTAAGACCATGAATCTAACATTTTGCAGAGCCAGATTCACACGAGTGTTTGAAGTAAAGTCCAATTATAGATATAAATAATAGTGTGCACATGCCTCTCAATGATCTTAGACAAGATAAGAAGAATGTATATGGATCTGTAATTTATGAGGTGGTAAAGTGAGCCAGCTTCATGTTAGGGCACTAGCCTTGCTTTCTTCAACAGATTAGGAAAAAATCCATTGCTTATACTAAAGTTTGCATAAAGGCATATATGTTTCTTTTGCAGCAATTCTCAATGACTTAGCGCCAATTTTGTCTAAACATATCGTTTTATTTGTTTGCAATGTTTGTATTTTTAGAACAAACTCAGGGGGCGTACTATGTGTACTATGTCGAATGAAATATTGTTTTTCCAATAATTTTTCTTTCTTTTTTGCTATTTGTTTGTCTATCTATCTATCTATCTATCTATCTATCTATCTATCTATCTATCTATCTATCTATCTATCTATCTATCTATCTATCTATCCATCCATCCATCCATCCATCCATCCATCCATCCATCCATCCATCCATCCATCCATCCATCCATCCATGTATCTGTCTTGTCCGGAGTTATTCTTGGACACCATATCCCCGAAAAATACATTTTTTCTCGCAGTTATTGATATTGCGGTAAAATGATGCACCTGGCACGGAATAGTCAACATCTTGAAAATCATGCAAATTAGGCCGACTTGAAATTTTAAATGTTTAATTTGTTCAAAATTATTAAAGGTAGAGGTGCAATTCAAACTTTAACTAATAGGTTTTTGCTCGAGGCACATCCAAGGGACCACAAACAAAAGTTACAGAATTTTAATTCATGGTAATTAGTGACACTTGAGCAAGTTAAATGAGGTAGACGCGTCCGTCATTCCTTAAATCCCGAGGTTTGTGGTTGATTAGCATTCAATTAAGCTTTGATTTACTTTTGAATCAAATCCTCATTTTTAGTTTTTGAATCGTATCTAAACCTGTTTTGATATTCTTTGAAAAACATTGACTTTTTTTAAAAACTTGGAACTGCTGGCATTCCGGGTCACAATGTACCTGAATATTGACATTGAATAACTTCCTCGAAATATCCAACACAAAGGTATTTTTTTAAATCGAAAATTATATTTTTAATAGAAGAATTTGATCCAATGCCGAAGTGTCTAGATGCCAAATGTCGTCTGCCTCAATATTTTGGCTCAAATATTTTGTTATACAAAACATTTGATTTGATTTGAATTTATTCGCATAATCAACATACACATTATAAATTAAACAGATAAAAAATACAGAAAACATAATGCAGCAAATCATAAGGCACCCAATATACACATGAAATGTAAATGCAGCAAAAAATAAAAAGTACTCGAGTCATAACTGAAATCAACATGGACATAATTTCAGACAAACAATAAAAAAGAGTATAACGGTGAACTAAAATGATACTTAACACACAGACTATATGTTGATTTCTCCAGGATAGCCCACAATCGGGAATAGACTTATTTACATTGGGGTCCCTATGGAAATATCTGGGGTGAACACATGAAGTGGAAGAGACATACAATATATAATCAATGAATAGAAATATAAATAAATACTATAGATATTTCTATAGATAGATATAAATATTAATGATAAATAAATGATAATAAATAGAAAGTTTTCTTTATGGATGGATGGCGTAATAATTAAATGGGGGGATAAGTAAAGTATGAAAGGGTCAGACTGCTCTGTTGATGTCTTCACTTCCAAGAGCTTTTTCATCTTTGTTTTAAAACTTAAAATATTGTTATGGGTCTTGATCTTCTCCCGTAGTGAATTCAAGTTTTTGTACCTGTAAAATAAAAAGTATGTTTGGCTTGACCATTTACTCTTGGAAATAGAAAAATGAAGTACTATTTCGGGTATTGTAGCTGTGTTGGTTTTGAGTCCTAGTAAAGTTCTAATCTAACAGATATTGTGGGGAAGTTCCACAAAATAATTGTGTATGTGGTTTAAATTATCAGTTGTTTCACTCTGTCAGCAGTGTTCAACATATCAAGTTGGTTCAACTTTTCCTGTCCGACATACATACCTGAATACATGCTAGGCTACTGTTCTTGGTGACATATCAGTAAGATTTTTGAAGAAAGGATGAGATATTCTAAACACACCAATCACAAACATAGTCAATTTGTCTTTTAAAACAAATACTTTCCCTGATGAATTTAGATTTGCCAGAGTTTACCCACTGTACGATAAAAAAAGAAAGAAAAAAAAGTGACACGATGGAGGTAACCATAGACATATCAGTATTTTATCTGGAACTTCAAAAGTCCTGGGAAGAGCAATCTAGATCCAATTTGAAGAATATCTGACCAGCAATAATGTCCTTTATGAAATTACTACTCAACCGACACCTGTTTGACATGTATTACTGATTGCATAAAATATGAAATATCACATGGCAACTACGTTGGCATGATAATGTAAAATCATCATTTTCGTTATAAATAAATATTCAAGAACTTTCCCGAAGAAACCTAGTTTCGGAATATTAAACTCGGGAAAATTGTTGCAGATTGAATGTAGTGTGAAAGCCTGCATAAAATCGGGAAAAACTAAAATCGTGAAATTCTGATTTGGAGTGTATTCGGGAAATTTTGGGAATATAAATGATTATATAGTACTCCTTGACCTACAGAAGGCATTTGACGCGGTTGACCATGAAATCCTATGCAAAAGCTAAGTGCTTTGGGCGTAGAGCCAATACAATGGTTTAAGTCTTACCTATCAAACAGTAAATAGATAGTTAGTGTCAATAGCAAATATTCAGATTAATTTGTGTCTTGCGTCGTTTCCCAAGGTAGTATTTTTTATGTGAGTTGCTGATGACACAAACCAGCAAGGTAGTTGGCATTGTTCCACCCAGGAAGATTTTTGTAGAATCTGACTCTAATTATTTTTGCTTTCAGGTCAGTAACATGTTCATTGTATCCTTGGCCATCGCCGACCTCACTGTTGGTCTCATTGTCATGCCCATCAGCGCCGTCTACATCTTCAGCATCGAATGGATTTTCGGAGTGGTTATCTGCCAGTTTTGGATTGGCGTGGATTATACTGCAAGCACTGCATCAATACTCAATCTTTTCATTCTAAGCCTGGACCGTTATTGGTCCGTAACATCACCACTAAAATACATGCGCAAGAGGACAAAACGGAGAGCACTGATAATGATTTCTCTCGCGTGGTTTGTTAGTTCTTTATGGTTGATTCCTATAATTGGATGGCATCACTTTCGCCATGGTGGGGTCAGGAAAGTCCCCAGTAACATCTGTGATACGGAATATGCCGAGAATTTACCACTTAAGATCATCACAGGAATTCTTAATTTTTACTTGCCACTTGCAGTTATGTATTGCTTATACGGAAAGATATTTCACGAAATACGTAAAAGGTCTCAGTTTGAGCTGGGGCAGAGGACGGCGGGCGGAGGAACCCGCGAGGGGGAGGTTACACATAATCCAAATACACTGAGTGGTGTTGATGATAGTGACCAGAGGAATGATTATGAGTCGGATGCATTGGCCGAACATCCTGGCTTGAAGGGTGGAGAGCAAAGAACGCTCATACGCCCCACCACGTTACGAGAGTACGAGACAGAGACATCTGATGACGAGATCGCAAAACTTCACAAAAGCAATTGTACAAATTTGAAATTGATGAGAATAGTCAGCAGCCATCGTAGAGACGTAACAAGCTCCACTGATCCACAAAGTTCTGATATGGATATTAAAGTAGAGTATGTTTATGATGAAACCGTCATGGATCCTACAACAGAGAAAGTCGAACGTTTTGTTTATGAAGAACACGCCGAACCAACAGATAAACCAAAACGACTTCTAACGATTGACCGAACAGCTGAAACTTCTTTGAATAGTCCTACTTCATCCAGAGATAGTCAAGCTGAGAAAACATTTACATATAGGAATTCTAGAACTCCATTAATCAGATCACACAAAGGAAGCAGATCACGTAACCACAATAGTACAGGAATTCCCCTCACCAAAGTGAGACAGAGACGAACGTCTTGGCGCCGTTGTGGAATATTTGGATGGATGAATCCATTTACAACCAGGAGTACACCTTCTATTGAATCTGCTTTGCGCAAGCACGCTTCAAGATGGCGAGAAAAACTTGTGAAACACCGACACAAGCCGAGCGCCGCCCTCCGGAGGGAAATTAAAGCTATAAAGCAACTAGGAGTTATCATGGGGGCATTCACGTTATGTTTTTTGCCTTACTTCACTCTCTTTATGGTGGTCGCTTTTTGTGACGGTTGCATAAGTCCTGAATTACTTACTGCCATGACCTGGCTGGGATATCTGAATTCCACGTTAAACCCATTTTTATATGCCCTTTGTAACATGAATTTTAGGAGGAAATTCAGAAAAATGCTCCATTTAGCTCACAGTAGTGATTTCCTAATAGATCCAACGCGCCTACAGAACCCTACCAGAGTGAGTTTGGCAACTCCCTACGATACCCGATATGACTACTAACAGTGAAAACCAATCTGTATATGAAACTTGGGTCATATCTAGATCCACCATCTCATTACTCTTCATACCATTAGCTCAGAGCAACTATGGCACGACCTCATAAATGATATTGTTCATAATCCTTCCTCTTAAAATTTCAACCAACAAGGTTACATACTGGGTCATATTGTTTCAAACGAGAAAACAATGCATGTTGCTCAGCGTCAAACTAAATGTTTAAAATGTACTTAAATGACAAGTCGTGATCCTTTTTTGTATTTCATTTTGTTCCTGTGAAATACTGGGTCAGTTTCCATACTGGTAGAACAGCTCCAAAGTGCTAAAGCAAATGATGAAAATTTGCCCGTCGATGATCTTCGTTTAATGTACCAGAATTGCAATATGTGTTCTTTTATATCTGTATGAATGTCTTCAATTCAAACAATTTCCGTGTAGCAATGAATATGGGTCATTTGAAACATAAATAAGTGACGTATTTCACATATCATGTTAACCTCGATCTCTAGAATATGAACCAATAGGGACTATTTTCGAGAAACAATAGTAAAAGCATTTGTCGTTAGCTGAATAACTTTCAAGTTATTATCTTGCTGGGTTTGATTGTACTTGGGGGTGATTCCAATGAAACTTTTAGTTATAAAAATTACCTACGTGGAGGGTACCAAAATAGTGAATAAATGGGACCACTTTTACCTCACGATATTTCACAAATAAGACCACTTTCACAACTATGGACAGTTGATTAAGTAACTGCTTAAGCTTTTATTCAAGTAGATTTACTTTATCATTGTTAGTGCCACCTCTCAAAAAGTGTTGCTCAAAATGATGCCTCATGAGTGCCAAAGGAATCCCGATCAAAGTTTTGCTTATTAACTAAATGCGGACGGATCAAAGTTGTTCCTGATAATTTTAGATAAAAATTTTGCAAAAAGGGTCTCGACAGAAATGGCACCCAAGGCGTCTCGATCAAATGTATAATAATGCTTCTCTTAGTCACTGCTGATCATCAGAATTGCGCATAAGGAGTGCCAACTGAAGTTGCACCTGAGGATTTTCGATCAACTTTGTGTCCATCAAAGAGATGCCCGTAGAGGCTGTTCCTGAAGAGTGTCTATCAAATGTGCTGCCAATGATTTTACCCAGTTGTGTCTGCAGTACTCATGCAAACTATTTTACACAGTCATACTATATATATGAAAAAAATGTCTTTTGAGACTTTTTTTGTTTTCAAAATTCGGGCATTCCACTCAACCTGAAGGATTTAATTTTACATAAGTGGCATTCATTTCAATAAAAATTGCGTCATTTGAAGGTCGGGTGTTCGTTCAAACTTATAGGTAGAACAAAGTTTACACACATATTGATCATACCTGTCGGTGTTAAAATTTGTAGGATCCATACATTGAACAATTCTACTCTGGATAATACGTGTTAAAAGCCTGAGCCCATACCTTTAGTATTGTTTTTCGTCTTGTTGTACACTTAGACCACACCAATAATAATGCGTGTTTGGGAGGAATGTATTACTAAGTGAATGACCTGAATGAACAAAGGGATTCTCCTACAACATCTCTTAATGTTTTAATTGGCTTTTATTGATGAAATAGTGGCACTTACGCTGACAATTTAAATTTACTTCATATGATGGTAAAAAATTAAAAACAAATCAACAACGAACATTTTATACAAATAATCCCATTGTCTAATTACATTAATGGAATGGATTTTCGTCATGGTATTTTGTTCAGATGATTGGGCAGTTTGATAGCCATAAATATATGCGATGTAAATTGACAAATTAAAGACCAAAGAGTCTGAACAGAGCAAAACCCTTCGCATGCTGCTCTCTTTTTAGGTCGGCCTCTCATTTATTTAAGACAAGTAAATAAAATGCGTATATATTTTATAATAACAGTAAATTCATCTTACTAAAGCGTTGGTAAAATAACTATAATACTAATTTAGGGTCAATAACAGACAATACATTCTGTTGTCTATGACAACATTACTAGCATTATTCTGCAAACACATTTTTATACCCGAAATACGACCGTGCATCGGAACAGAAATATATAAAAATGTTAACTTTCGACTGGTAGTCAATAAACGCTGGTTTTATTAGTAATCAACGACTGTCTTGTCTTTTGAATGTATGTTGTGATATACTTGCAATGAAAGTACAGAAAGCACTGATGCACGCGACACCAACGATGGCGAGAACGGACTTGGAGTGATGACGTTAGAACTCAAGATGGCGCACAACGAAAATCACGCGGACGATCGAGATTTGGCGCCAGTAATGCTCAACCGTTCGTGTGATTTTTGTTGAGAGTCGTTTGGCAGCTGGTCTTCACGGTACGCATGCTCATATTCCATTTGGAAGAAATCAGGCCGTGACAGTATCAAAGTATGATGGTATGCAGGCTAAATTCAACGAGACAAATTGAGGTTTCACATAAACAATATCTTCTGGGTAAATTGGTATCAACTAATCAAATTCCCGTGTGCCTTTACAATTCTGTGAAAATAAAAAAGCTCCACTCAGCACTGTGTTATTTGAAGTAAAACAACTGTGGTCAGGATGCACGAAGGAGAGTTCTTGATTTAAAAAAGATAAACATGATATAAACAGTTGCAGTATATATAGTTCGCATCCAGTACAACACGACAGCTCTAATCATCAAGTATAGATTTCAAATGACCCAGAAAAAAAATCAACACGACAAAGACCGTAAGAAGGGATCAAATTATAATTTATTTCTGTAGAAAATTAAATGAGCAATGGCTGAACCGACATTTTCCCGTAGGAAATTTTTGAGCCTGTGAACTGCTCATAAATTAGAATATACTGTGCATTGGCCTTAAAAATGGTCATATGCCTTTAACTTATTTCTAGGACGTTATTTCAAGCCAAGTTATTTCAACCAAATTGTCATATTTACAAACGTTGGAAGCAGCTTTGAATAAATTCCCTGCACTATGATGTGGATTAAAATGAACATTTCTTTCCGATTTGTTCTTTGTAAATCCTATATCAAGTGTTCTTGTTACTTAAACAGGCAAATTAATTCATCAATGAACTTCTACCAATAATTTACACACACACACACACACACACACATATATATATATATACATATATATATATATATATATATATATATATATATATATATATATATATATATATATATTTATTTATTTATTTATTTATTTATTTATTTCGTACACGTAGTACACTTGCATATCAAGCACATGATACAGAAGTAGAAAATATCACAATTTGATTGTTGTGTCAGAAGCACAACTGGGAACAGATGATGTCACCAGTAGATGACTGTCTATTCAGTTCAATGAGAGCAATCCCAGGTAATGCATAGATGGTCAAGCAACTGGATCACTTCAATGTTATTTAAAAATGAGTCTAACTTGCCATCTTGTGTGTCGCAAAGTTCAGGAATAATCCGTGCTTTGCATTTTCTATTGATGATTTGAGTCCATGTACATTCAACAAAGGAATGCAAATAGGATTCACTCTGACATTTGTGACCTCCTCAGGCCACAATTGGTGACCAAGTGATTGAAAAATCTACCAACTTATGATGTTGACCCCTCCATTACTAGTTTGAAACATAATTTTACCAATGGGTTCCCATTATTACTTTTTTATGCATGAACTTCTCGAAGCGGGAGTGTAACTGAAACTCGTAAGTAGGTACCTCACATAAGTCAGGTAATCAGGTACAGTTTGTCCTGTATGGCAGATTCCACACAGATCGTAGCTTTATGTCATGCAGTGTAAGCCTTATCAACTTTTGGATTTGAATGATCCCACAGCTGGGAGCCATAAAAGGACATACAATAAGATTTGACTAACTGGAACCGTATGGATGAAAAAGCATGACAAAATTGTGCCATTATGTTATTAAAGTCTGGGAAGAACTTCCTGGTAAAAAAATTATGTTACATGAAAGTGCATCAGTGCCAACAACATGCCCAAGATGGACATATGTCTAACCTTTTCAATTTGTCTCCCATCCATTTGGACTGATTTGCATGAAGTTACGGCATCAAATGACAACCACCTGTTTTTATCTGGATTGAATTTGACATTGTAATATTTGCCGAAGGCTGAACGTATCTGTAAAAGTCTACGGACACCTGTAATGGTAGGTGATAACAAGACAAGCCATCGGCGAAACCAAGATCACCAATGAATTTACTATCAATGTGACACCCAAATCCAGACTTTTTTAAACTGAGTAGCAACTCATCGAAGCAAATTCCAAGTGGGAAGTTCTAAATGTAAAAAAGCCTTGCAAAAAAAAACCAATAATTTACTCAGGTGTCTTTTAAATTTTCCGTTTATTTAATTTCGTGTCAAATTTTACTCCGTTTACTTGCATCAAACATCTTTGCTAGTATAAACACGAAATCCCGGTTCTTTGAAATAATTCCACAGTGATTAAGCGCCATTTAAAAGTTTTCTCGGTATTTGCAATGAATAAATTTATGTCATTAAACAAAGCAAAGCACCATCGTATCTTTAAGGTGCGTTTGCACCGTTTTTTGCTTTTTTCTTCTTTTTATGAAAAAACAAACAAACTGAGGACATTATTGGCCTGTGTACACCCCACTTGATATGGTGCGTAGAGGTTGTTTTACTACCTGTGGCTTACGAGTCAATTATTAAGACTTTTACCCTAAAATTTTGTTGCCAAATTATGAAATCTGGAGTATGCAAATTTCCTTTTAATCAATTAAATTCCCAGGCATGACCTCAATCAGAATATTACCGATTGGTATTCTCACAAAGCCAAACACTGTCTGAAGTTGGGATTGCTCGGCGCAGAGTTTTGTTTGCCTGGTGATTTTTTTCTGCATTCAAGTATTTTGTTTAGAAACTCTGTTAACACCATAAGTCCGTTTGTGAACGTTTTTAGCCCATAAAAATTTGGCTTGCCACCAGAAATATTAATTTCAAGGTCTGTATATCATTTGTTTTATTTACCAGTTAAACAATTCCTCCATGATCGCTGGTTTCCTTGAGTTCAAGACATTGTCATTGCTTTTTCTTTTTAAGTATAGTTTGAGATTTTGGCATTAATCTTGCATTTGTGTGTGACTGTGAAACTTTCGATATATCTGTAGTGGTGGAAGTACAGATGAGAATCGGTAGTAAATTTATAAAATAGTTCAAGAAATCCGACAGGAACAGGCTCAGTCGGATCCAAAGGATATGAGATTATACAAGCAAGACAAAACAAGTAAATTATTAAAAGATCAATTGCTTAACGACATTCTGATTTTGTGTTTTGATTTATGCGAATAATGAGATAAAACATAGCGTCCGACCCGATGGTATATCTGCAACGAAGTAAGTCACTTAAGTTTTATATTTCCTGCTGACCTGAGATGCTTTTTATTGTCTGTACCTAGCCGTTTTTCCTATTGATGCAAATGGGGCATGTTCTCATATATAGCGCCACTATTCATAAGTACCCTTGTTGCTAATACTTGCAGGTGGAGACATCTGGGGCATAAACAAATGGACTCTCCTTATGGGCCTATGATTGTTAAGAAGAAATGGTGTATCATGAAAATATATCGTCCGAACCAGTACTTCCACCTACGAGAGCATCCCTCATTGGCTGCTGCCCCATTGCGATTTGTAACTTACGATCTTCAGCAAGCAGTGCCACAACAACAACAACAACAACAACAACAACAACAAAAACAACCAAAAAGCAGTGCAGGGTCCTCCAATATCTTGTGCCTTCGCTTAGTTTGTGTACACAAACACTGTGATTATTTTATTCCCACTGTTTATACTGAGATTTTTACCTCGTTTTACCCCGCCAGTAAATTTACCCATATCAGCTAAACACTCTCTCGTCTCTGTCCCAAGGGAAAATATGTTTATCTTAAAAAGAATGCCAATTGCGTATCCAAAGAAAATCGTTGCCGAAAAAAATTAAAGGTTTGCCTTCGCCATAAAGCCTCTTAGAATTAATATTAAAACAGTGTAAAATCCGTTTTGCAGTCTAATCTTCGGTCAAAACTTACAGCTATGATATATGATCGTGACTTCTACGTGGTTTCCCGGATAACGTGGAAGTGAATGTGTTCTAATTTTTCTTTAAACAAGCTGTGTCTTTTGATTCCACGGAACAGAAAAAGGAAAAATTTCTGGGAAAGAGAGAAGACAGGTATGTGTAGGAAATAGAGAATCTAGCATGGACTGACAGTTGTAGATACCATTTGTGGCACGACTTGTTAGATTTTTCGGCTGTCGCAAGGCTTGCAGAGCAAAAAGGAAAATTTCAGCAGGAAGTACCACAAACGTTATCTGTACCTGCCAACCCATGCTGAATTTTGTTTCCCACATGCCTACATTTGATAGATATCTAAAAATAATATCGTGCGGATATCTAACTTAAAAGGTGGCCATCTTTATGTTTTGTTTGTCGGTTTATGGATGTAGGGTTATACATATATGTGCACAGGAAAAAATGAAAGTAGTTCCAAAGAGGAAAAACTATTATGAGTAATAAAGTGACCATAAAAACCAATATTACGATATCTTTGTTCTTCATATAAATCATTACACTTACATTGCTGATACTCATGAATATCAGACTTAGAAGGCCTGACGTCGCCGCTCACTAAAAATACAATGAATAGATGTTGCAGAATGCAGTGCACGCATCCATGAGTTACTGACGCGAGCAAAAATTGTTAATCATTAGTGAACGGTAAACCGGTAACCATGGCTATAAAATCACACACAACGACGGGGTATGTGAGAAAAAATGGTTCGTGTTTCCCTGAAAACAACAAAAGTTCAGCTGTGAATTTTTGTGTGCAGGGAGCCGGAGGGGGTGGGGGGCACCCCATGGGAATCAGGGAAATCGAGCGAGGAATGTAAATTCCTAAGCTTATATGGTTTCGAGAGGGAGTCATGTTGCTGCCGTTGGGTTGGCGCTCACTCCGTGTTTGGAAGACAATGGGGGTGCCCGGGCTCTTATACACAGCAAGGTGGTTATATAGTTACACATCGGGTATTTGATTTCCCAGAACGCTTACATTCTCCCCTCGATATGGACATTATATGTGTTCAGACCAAGAGTTCAGAACATATTTCTAAATCCCCGTGTTTTTACATATATGTGTGAAATGAATTTGTTCAAAGTTGGTGACAACAGTTTTTTCTGCATTTTCTGCACATCTTTGGACAAAATAAACGAGAGAAAAAGAAAACCCAAACGACAAACATGTAAATTAGGAGGGCATAGTAAAAATTAATTAAATGGTCTAAAGCATTTAAAACGTCTAAATTTCACACAGAAAGGCCCATTGTAAAAGACATTTTACTCTCTAATATGTTATATCAATGACAAAGTTCGATTGCACATTCAGACATTTTTACCACATCGCAAACCCATTAATGAACCATACTTCAAGTGACGAACATCTTCATTTGACAGGTTCCTACCTTCAACAGTTTAAGCTAAAGAGCATGTCTACGCAGCATCTGTTAACAAAGCGATTTTGATTTTATACGAATTTTGTGCTTCGCACAATGAGCGGAACAGTATAATTTACGCGAGGCAGAAACACGTAAAGACTGTGGTAAATAAAGAAGAGGAAAGAGAAATAAGTAGGCAGTACACTGTGCATTGACCAGTAGGCAGTACACTGTGCATTGACCAGTAGGCAGTACACTGTGCATTGACCAGTCTAGATCACGAGAGCTTGACATTTAATAACCGGTAAAGTGCAGAAGTGAATGACTGCTGCCAAACCATGTCTCAATGTTCTTTTCAAGAAAAATGACCACACAGACCTCTAAGTTTGTCCTTCACATCAAGAAGCCTCGTCTCTATGCTCAATAGAAATTAACCTAGATTAAAAAAGTACACCTCATACCAAATTTAACCAAACTGTTTGTGGTGTATCAATACATTTTTAATTTTCTTTCCTTGCTTGTTCCGTGCTGTCAAAGGCACTATGTGGTACCGTTGCTTATATAAACTGGACAACGAATTTGTGAATTATACTGGAATCTCACATGTGCCAAGATGGATTTTTGCTCTGACATGGCATGAATCATCTTCACTGTGATTATTATTTCCAGTATAGAAATACTTAGTTGCTTCCCAAGCTTTGTAATCCTGGAGATCGTGCCTATTCCAGGGCTATTTTCCAAGATACCATACAATTAAACCACTTACACCAGAAATGTTTCGTAGCCACTGGAACCTACTTTGGTAGTAATGAGACATTTTATCATTATTATTATTATTATTATTATTATTATTATTATTATTATTATTATTATTATTATTATTATTATTATTATTATTATTATCATTATTATTATTATTATTGTTATTATTATCATTATCATTATTATTATTTGTTTTCTTTCATAATTTTTGTTTTTGTTTTTGTTTTAATATAGCATGAATTAGATATAAAGAAGAACTCTTTCGAAAAAATTTTTGATGCCTCGAAACCAAATTAAAAATTCAGATATGCATAAAATTTAATATTCCTACCTATTGTCATAATTTCATAACAACCACAAACATGATATCTTTATTTTTTATCATCCCTCTATACTGGAACCATACCATATCGTTCGCCCATTTTTCATATATACAAAATGCGCAGTCCCCATTTTTTTTTTTTTGGGGGGGGGGGCATACAACCACTAAAAGATCATATGCAGTGGAATATGAAAAGTAGTACAAAGAAAAATTGTCTTGTGATTATTTGTTTCATCTTGCCTGCCACCCAGACTAAATTCCGTGTGTGTTTTCAGTAGTCCCCCCCCCCCCCCAGTTTCGCCCCAACTATTATCGCCCCACCTGGATCTAAAAATAGATATGGAATTATCGCCCCACCTGGGTCTAAAAATAGATATGGAATTATTGCGCCACAAAAGTGGGGTAATGTTTAATTGTATCAGGTGATTTCGTTTGTTTATGCAGGTGTGCATTATGGAACTTTCTCAGTATTTTATCAAATATAAATAATCAGTGGGAAGCCAATGATAAGCATTAAACAAATACAGGTGTGTCTCTGGAATGTTCATTAAATATGAAACCTCTATCATTGAATTTGGGTGATAAGAGGATTATATAATGTCTCTTTTTTCACTGATGACAAAAAGATTAAAATTTACTGTGGTTCCACACAGATGCACGCATGCCATATAATATTGTCGCAAGGTCTGACCAGACAATGTTGGTGAAAGCGATTACTTGACCAACACGGGACCGAGTCAGCCATGTACATCTAGTTGTAGTATTGACAGAAGGGATTAACATTGGTGTCTCTTTATTGACCAAACACTTGATCCTCCAAAGTTTATAAGTAGAGGGAAGCAGAAATCGCGATTGAGACTTCAGGATGGCCTTTGTTAATTTTGATAAGCTACCCGAGACTCAACCTATACAAAGAATTCAATGGATAGAGAAGTTACCTCTGGCTCCGTCACGTGAAGGTAGCCCCGTGGAATTTTACATAGACAACACTGGCACTTACTTGATTGATTTGCAAAAAACACGCTTGTACGTAAAGTGCTGCATCACCAAGAATGACGGCTCTCCTATTGCTGCTGGAGCCAAAGTGGGTTTGGTGAATTTGAGTTTACACAGTTTGTGGTCAGAGGCTCAAGTGTACTGGCAAAACAGATTGGTGAGTGGCGGAAGGCTGAATCAATACAAGGCATATCTGGACACCGTGCTGAATTATGCTCAAGATGCCAAAGAAAGTCAACTGGAATCTCAGATGTACTTTAAAGACAATGCAAATTACATGGACGAAAATGACCCCTTGGTTGGTCTGAATTTTGGTCTGACGTTACGTAGCGATCTCACAAGAAATGGTCAAAGCATGGACATGACAGGTCCCCTGTATTCTGATACATTTTCAACAACCTCATTTATTGCTGAATGGGATCCCCGTCAGAATCAAGTTGACACCCTCTTCACAGACATTCCGTCTGATGAGTGCTGATTCCGAAAATTACAAAGTGGATATTCAAGAAGTGAAATTGTGGATATGTATGGTCAGTATGGCCCCCACGCCCTAAATGGAGATCAGTCGACGACTGCAAAATACCACAGCCAAGTACCCTATCATGAAGTCGGACCTCATGACACACACTGTGGCACAAGGCACTCCACAAGTTCAACTGGACAACTTATTCCAGGGTCGTGTACCTGCACAAATCCTAATTGGCTTTCTTGCCTCTGAAACCGTCCGAGGAAGTTACACCAAGAACCCCTTTAATTTTCAACATTATAACCTGAATTACCTACAGGTCACAGTTGACGGCGTTCCATATCCGAGAAGAGCATTAGAACCAGACTATGCCAACAAACTATACATCGACTCTTACCTGACTTTGTTCACGGGGACTGGCAAATGGAATACCAATGATGGAAATGACATCAGTCGAGATAATTACCCTAAAGGGTACTGTCTGCATCTTTTCAATATTGACCCAGCCAAGCAGATGGAAGACCTAGTGCCCATAAGTAAGCAAGGCAATGTCAAAGTAGAAGTACGATTTGCTCAGCCACTGCCAACAACAGTAGACCTGCTGATCTATGCCATTTTTCCCGAAGTCATTGAAGTGGACTATAGTCACAACGTATACCTACAATGAATAACTACCAACTAAGGTCTGCATTGCTGAAAAATTGCCTGACGAGACGCTATTTTCGTGGTGTTTTCCCTTCAGACAGACTGCCATATAAACTGAACCAACACCCGAGTCTGCTGATTGTGAATACGGACCCACATCACAAGCCTGGGAAACATTGGGTAGTCATATTTGTTCCGAGATATAGACCTGTGGAATTCTTTGATTCCTTTGGACACACTCCAGCCTATTATAACAGGAACTTTACAGATTTTCTGAGAGGAATGGAGAGAGGAGTCAAGTTCAAAAAAAAGATCTTGCAAGCCCAAAATATTCTTATGTGTGGACCGTATTGTCTCTATTATGCCGTACATCGCTGTAAAGGGATTACTATGGGCACGATCACAAGTCATTTTGGGAGAAATAGGAGAAACAATGACAAGATTGTGTACAATTTCATTAAACATCACGTTAGACTATAGAGGAAAAAATAAAGTTATGAAACTGTTATTTATATGTGTATGTTTTTTACTAATAACAAAACATGTGTGGTCTTATATGTGCTGTTGTTTGTGCTATTCTGCTGTTCTCTGTGCTGTTGTGTGCTGTTCTGCTGTTCTGTGTGCTGTTCTGTGTGCTGTTCTGCTCTTTTGTGTGCTGTTCTGTGTGCTGTTCTCTGTGCTGTTGTGTGCTGTTCTGCTGTTCTCTGTGCTGTTCTGTGCTATTCTGTGTGCTGTTCTGCTGTTTTGTGTGCTGTTCTGTGTGCTGTTGTACCGTTCTCTGTGCTGTTGTGTGCTGTTCTGCTGTTCTGTGTGCTGTTCTGCAGTTCTCTGTGCTGTTGTGTGCTGTTCTGCTGTTCTGTGTGCTGTTGTGCTGTTTTGTGTGCTGTTCTGTGTGCTGTTGTGCTGTTCTCTGTGCTGTTGTGTGCTGTTCTGCTGTTCTGTGTGCTGTTCTCTGTGCTGTTCTCTGTGCTGTTGTGTGCTGTTCTGTGCTGTTGTAAGTGGTGTTGTGCTGTTGTATGCAATAACACAGTTTTGACCTATTAAAATATTTATAAGTAGAGCTGAGTTAAAAAACACACTAGTGAGGATGGGGAGAAAAAGAAAGCATTGTCCCATTTGTGGAAAAAACAGCCTCTTACACCTTTATTCACATCTACGTAATACCCATGGTCTCAATAGTCAAGAAAGACAAAAATGGTTGAAGCAAGCAGTACTAAGTTCAAGCAATACAGAAAATCTTGGAAGCCAAGAGCCCCTCTCAGAGGGACAAGGGCCACTGACCAATACAGAAACATATTTCACCTTTAAACATCCTTTCACTATGATTGTGGCAGCCCCTACCGGTTTTGGCAAGACGGTATACATGTACGACCATTTACAGAGAGCAGACCAAACCATTGAACCACCACCGGAAAGAATTATCATCTGTTACTCACACTGGCAGCCCTCCTATACCGAGATGCAAGACAATATTCCAAACATTGAATTTATTAGAGGTATACCTTCAAACTTGGAACAAGACAGTTTTCTAGACCCAAGCAAAAGAAATCTGATCGTATTCGACGATCTGATGAGCGATATCAGCAAAGATAACAGAATGACAGATTTATTCACCAAAGGAAGCCATCATCGAAATTTGAGTGTTATAGTGCTCATGCAAAATTTCTACGAGCCATGCACGGTGACCATGCACAGAAATTGTCAGTATCTAATTTTAGGCAACATGCCTATGGATTTACAAACGATCAAGACCATGAGTCAGCGCATGTTCCCAGACAAGCCAAATTATATGATGGATATGTACAAAGAAGCCACCTCAAATCCATATGGATTTCTGGTGATTGATCTGAAACCGACAACACTCGACCACGAACAACTGAAAACAAATACTACGTCACACACATCTCCACAAAAGCCTGCAAAATTATCTGCAGAACATTTGAAATCCCTTATGTCTGTATCTGATGATTCAGCAAGTGATAACGATGAGGAGGAGGATGACGAGAGACATCAACAACCTGTGACAAAGAATGACACGCTGCTGTATATGAAATGGTTACAAAGTTCCGATGACAAGACAAATCAAGATCCTCCAGAATGGAAAGAGTTTCTCAAAAGCATAGCTCATCGCAGTGATATAGATAAATCACTCATTCGGAATAACAAAGCATTGGCTCATTTATGCGTGTATGAATGGAGTGGTGTGAGACCTCACCGTAATATACCTTGCCTCGTGTGTCCACAGACAAGGGTTGCTTTTGAGCTAATTCCGTGTGGGCATTGTGATACTGTTGATATTTATTTAGCCCCAAATACCATGGACTGGTGGGTTATGTGCAAACATTGTGAAACTATATGGAAGCCCGACCCCAAACAGATGATTAAATTATTTGTGTATTGTCCAACCTGTAAGAAAACATCTGTTGGTAAAGCGAAAGTGCCTCTAACAAGAAAAAGAAATTCGAGCATGAAAAGATCGATAGCATAGATATGGAAATTATAGACTGAAAAAAAACACTATAAGTAGCAGTGAAAAAACTATAAGTAGCATGTCATCATACTGTAAGATCATGGACTTTTATGTACTGCTGAGTAGAGAAGACAGTAAACAGTTATACCCTGGAAACAGTGGAAACGATTTTTGTGTGCAATTGCCACAGGAATTAAATTTACCGCGATATTGGGAAGTTGCTGTGAGTGACATAAATATTGACCAAGCAGAGGGACAAACAAGTCAACGTTTGCTGGTGTGTTGTGACATTGTAGATTACACTATTGTCGGGGACAGTTTAAAACAAATATTACGAAGAATATCACCATCAGATAAACATTTTGCCACAGAACAGTTCACCCGTGTTGTGCAGAATCCCGTTCGACAAATACGTATTTTCATATTAGACACTGAGGGACAATCTACAAATATACGCTATTCTGACATTACATTACATTTTCGGGCGTCTCCATTATGAAGATGAAAAGCAATGTACCAGGTTTTGGAGCCTTCAATCAACCATGGCGGCTTTCTGGTCCACAAAAAGGAGGAAACAAAATCAGAAGAAGAAACAACACATTACCAGCTATATCTCCCATCATGGCACAGGACCTACAGATGAAAGCCAAGTTACAAAACAAGAAAATGAAGAAAAAGAAGAATGCTGCCAAAAGAGGACAGGCACAGAAGAACAAAATTGTATCCCACAATCGTGGTTATGTTATGTATTAGCATCATTAAAAGTGTTGACTACATGTAGTTTTTGTGGAAAATGAAATAAATGATGCATTGTATAATGTGTCAACCAAACAGTTGATATTTGTTGTCTGTAAGCATGTACCTGCGACTGATATTTCTTTGAGGTTTAAGTGTTTGGTCAATAAAGAGACACCAATGTCAATCCCTTCTGTCAATACTACAACTAGATGTACATGGCTGACTCGGTCCCGTGTTGGTCAGGTAGTCCCTTTCACCAACATTGTCTGGTCAGACCTTGCGACAATATTATATGGCATGCGTGCATCTGTGTGGAACCACAGTAATTTTTAATCTTTTTGTCATCAGTGAAAAAAGAGACACCATTATATAATCCTCTTATCACCCAAATTCAATGATAGAGGTTTCATAATTAATGAACAATCCAGAGACACACCTGTACTTGCTTAACGCTTATCATTGGCTTCCCACTGATTATTTATATTTGATAAAATGCTGAGAAAGTTCCATAATGCACACCTGCATAAACAAACCAAATCACCTGATACAATAAAACATTACCCCAACTTTTTTGGGGCAATAATTCCATATCTATTTTTAGACCCAGGTGGGGCGATAATTCCATATCTATTTTTAGATCCAGGTGGGGCGATAATAGTTGGGGCGAAACTGGGGGGGGGGGACTACTGTTTTCTTTACTCCACTTGTATAGTAGACATAATGCAGAGCTTGATCTGTTTAACAGGCAACTGTTTGATCATGCACTTTATCGTGCTATGTGAGATAGACCAGTCAGTGTGACTGATGATGAAAGCAAACGATATGGACAAGTATAATTTCAGAAGTGGTGGCAATTTTCAACCCCCAAACTGGGGAAATATCAACTAGAAAGCCAGCATAATCTGTGACATTCTGCATGTTTCTGCAACAGAAGAAACAGTTCAAGGGCCCAGAAACATTGAAAGGCCAACAAGGGGAGAAGTATAAACCGTAAAAACTCTTGCATTTAAAACACTTTCTCATCTAATCATTGATTTCTGAAAAAAAAATTTCAAAAATTCAACCAACTAGTTTTCGAAAACGTAAGTCACTATTTCGTGTGATTTGCGCAACAGGTAAGTTGACCTCTTTCACAAATATGATAAAAAGTAGCTACTCAAATACAGAAACAACAAATTAAATTTAAATTTGAAATTCAACAAGTTAACCCAAGGATAGGATGAAATTTAAGACAATTTCTAACCTGTCAAAGTGACTTCACTTCTAGGCCAAATATAACAGGAATATGTATTCCTACATAATAAACATTTGTACTTAATTGGCTACAAGGATTTGAAAAATCTGTCTGCACTAAAGATGGAACTCTATATCCAAAGTTTATGTATAAATACACGTATTTTGGGTAAAATGCATTTTTGTGAAATTTTGGGTATTTCTTGAAAAATATTCAAGATAAAATGCTTGCATTTCTGATATGACAATCTCAATACATGTATGTACAAGAACATATTTTCACAACTGCACTTTTTTTACAATGTTGATAAAAAAAATTGGTTGGTTTGTCAAAATTAATAAAGTTTGGCGGACTGTTCGTTTTTAACATATTTATAAAAGCACTATTCATTTTTTAGAAAATCCCTGATATATTTTTGTTCTAACAATGTTTAGAGTAAATCGGCTTTCATTTGATTAACATCAGATAATTAGTTTTAGAGAACTATCCATATGAAATAAACATTTTGGTGCAAATACCTATGGTCTGTGATCAAGATTCAAAGGTTACCATGGACAATTGACCACTATGATTTTCAAGATTAAAAAACAGTTTATTTGGCCAAGCTAGACGGAACGGTTACAGAACCACTGATAATACAGAAATATAGAACATAAGATATAAACAAGTAAGATTAACTGAAATATTCCCATAACAAGAGGTAAGGATGATCCCAGCTAAGGATACGCAAATCCGCTATCAATGGGACTACCTGTCGATAATTCAACTAGAGGGCAATAAAAGCTCCAGACAATTTGAGATATAACGGTACACAATGATGAGAAGGCGAAAAAGTCAGTGAGATACATAAATCACAAAACCAATGTGACGATCACAGCCGTTGTAGTTAAAAATATCATAGGCAGAAAGTTTCAGTAATTACATAATATGACATAAGAACAAATACAAAATTGAGCAAAACCAGGTTACTCATGGATTACAAATGTGGCAATCAATGATTGTGCAGGTTTCTGAATACTGGTCAATGAAATAAGTCTAAAGGTATGAGGAAAAGCTGGAGTAGGAATGGGTGTTTATTTTATCTGTAATTGTTTGAGGTGTATTGTTCAGAACATTGGGTATATAGTACCGTATACGTTTTTAGTGAGATTATAAGATGGAACAGGAATACGGGGAACATTACGATTTCGGGTAGCATAAGGGTGAGTGGCAAGTATGGGTGAAAACATTTGGCCAAAGTATGCATGAATCCCATTTCTAGAAAATCGATACTAAAATTTAAGAAATCTGGTATGCATATTATCAGATAACTTAAGGGTATTTAGTTGTTTAAAAAGAGGTTCATTACGGGCATTGTAAGTGGTGAAACATATTGTGCGTATGCTTTGCTTCTGAAGTTTGGTTAAACTGTTGCACAGGTAACCCCAGGCAATAATTGAAAAGTTAAGATGTGGGAGAAAAAGAGAATTGTATGTTTGAAGAGGCGCTTTAGAAGGCAAGAAGTTGCGAACTTTTTTTAAAAGTCCAACAATGCTTGAAAGTTTATTTGCAATTTTATTGATATGAGGGTTCCAATTCAAAGTTTCATCTATAAGTAGTCCTAAAAAATCAAACTGGTTTTGACCTTCAATGGTAGTATTGGCTATTTTTAAGGTGAGGTTGGCAACAGTTTTAGGTTGAGGGAAATGAAAAATCATGTATTTAGCTTTGGAAATTTTCAACGATAATTAGCAATCAGACATCTGTACCCTTTGTCTAATTCATAATGTTGCCAGATATACAACCTTCGCTTGAGGATGGATCTTGATCAAACAGGCATAAAGAACTCACTAGAGAATTATCGTCAGCATAGAGAATAGAATGAAATTTGGAAGAAGCTTTGTGCATATCATTAACATATATAACAAAGAAAAGGGGGCAGAGAATAGAGCCCTGTGGTCCACCACAAGTAATTGGATACAGCCTAGAACACTCGCTATTAAAACTGACATATTGCGATCTATTTGATGAATAACTTTCAAACCAAAGCAGGGGTGTACCTGTAATACCGTAAAAGTTTAATTTTCTCAGAAGGATATTGTGATCGAGAGTGTCAAACGCCTTCGACAGTCTCGATCACAATATTCTTCGTACTTACATCAAGCTGTAGTGTTCAGAATCTATTTCAATACACGTCTCATCTCCAATATCAATGTTAGCATTAAAAATTTTCTTAGTTTCTTCAGATTGTATTGGGACTAGACCTGTCATACCTGAACAACTGATAGACAATATATGTCTACCAAAATGTCCCAAAATTGCAACATAAACAAAATTATTCAAAACTTGTTGGACATTACCTTAAATCCAGATATCATGGGGGTATACCATAAAATCTCAACGTCATCTTCACATATCCCCGGCTTTAATAGTCAGAATCTAATCGCATTTAAACTCATGTAAATGTGAATCTCTCCAGAATTAAAAGTTAATCGATTTTTGTAAATGATCCATATGGAAAAACAATTTTCATAATGAAAGGATACCTCCTTGACACATCAATACTTGGCCCAATTTTGAACTATTTGTCGTTCGTTAAAAGGTAGAGAGTAAAAAATAAACACTGATGAAACTATTTAGACTTGCTAAAATTCATCATAATTAGCAAAAAAAAAATGACATATTAAAAAATTGCTGAATATAACCATCTTCCCTGTTTGAACAACAATTTACCCAAAGACTCACAACCCCCACCATAATATCTGTTGGGTACAACGATAATAAGCCCCCTCCCCTGCCCCCCCCCCAAAAAAAAATCCCACTACACTGCACACTCAAGATCCATTTTGCTACAGCAGAATAAACCTTTCGTGGAGTGCTCATCTCATCATCTCGCAGGTAAATGTATGCATTACTGGTCAATGGTAAGTTGTTGTTTTTCTTGTAATTACCCATATCTGCTGATGGCTGGTGTGTCGCTTACTTGACTTCAGTTATCAGTAAAATACGCACCTAAAACTGCATGTAAGTATAGGTTATATTGGCTTGGCGAGGTCCAATAGTTGATTTATCGGGGCATTTGTTCACATGAGAAGGGCGATGCTTCAGCCGAGCCCATCTCACGTGAACATGCCACGATAAATCAACTATTGGGCCGTAGCGGAGAGAATCTGAGCGTTTTGTTAAGACGTGCTAAGCCTATAGGTTATAACGCTGCTATGTTAAATGACTGACTGTCTACAGCACCGAACATCAAAGCAGTTTTGCCGCAAGGGAAAATAACGTTTCGTTAATCCCCTGTGTCGATGGCCAGCAATTCAAATGTAGAAACATCAAATTAAAATGGGGTACTGATTAAAATTGTGTTTGTTTATGCATATAGCAAATGAACCAAGCCGAGCAAAAATGTGGAGACAGACTTTTAGGGTATTTTTTGTATTAACCTTTCCTGTCTCACGTGAAATAAATAATTCGTTTTATCTCGTATTTTCGATGAAAAACACTGCTAAAACTGAAAAAGACAAAGAAGCCGACGCTAAAAACTAACGGTCATGATTGACCAGTTTGCCTGAAAAAGTAATACTAAAATTTGCATGATTGAATAAAATACATTGAAATTTCTATTATCTTTGATATCTATTAGTATAAATATTTCGTACTTCCTCATATTTGTATTTAAAATTGTTAAGAGCAATTAATTTATTGATTGGCAAGCTGAATACTACGAACTTTCGATCAAATCAAAACAAAGCAGAATTTTCAAAGATCCTTATGTCTGAGCTACAAAAACAATCATTTATTGAAATATACCAGCGATTGACTCTGTAAAAGACTTAGTTACTCTGCCCAGAAAGTTGCAACGGACACATCTAAATTCAACAAGAGTTTTGATCACTAAATTGATATGCATCTGCTTCCTAAAAAATAATTATTGGTTGCAAACGCCTATGGTCAGCTTTGACTGCATACAGGAGATATAGTTTGTCAATGCCAAAGTAAGCAACGGTGACAAGATGCTGGGAATTTTTCAGATTCAAGCCCATAATGGCATCGCCAATTACTCATAGGTGGCAGCACTTAACAACAGAGACCAAAATCATGTCGCTTTTTCAGAGCAAATGTGTGGCTGCTTTTATTATTTTTTTTCTTTGATATTGATATTTGATTTTTCCAAAAATCAGCATCAGCAAATTACACCAATTCAATAGATCATCAGCATGGAATAATGGCCCCAAGCACCCTGCAATTACAAATGGTACTTGAATACTTTTCTTTTCACCTATACCATCAGAATAAAAAGTCTCCTAATTTATTTTCAAAAGCATTTGCGACACTTAAGTCAAGGAACTCATCCGGATTATGAAACAGGTAAACTGAAATATGAAAGAATTACACCTGCCCCAAAAATTGTAAATTACTTTATACTAAAACTTAGGGTATGTATATCATGTGGTAATCTGTGTTTCATGAAGATTCCAAATGTTGGTAAATGACGGGATCTTAACTTACCGAGGTAAGGGATACCTTCCTCGGATAGTCTGCCGCACTTATAGACTACTGGGAGGAACTTTCCTTTTGAAATTCCTTGATCGGTTTAACTTTAGGAAATACCGTCATACGTGTATATCATGACCTACCATCGACTTAGTTCTTCAAAATACAATGGATTATTTGGAATAAGCAATCCAAACAAGTCCACGATATTTGGAGATATGACGTGGGGAAGGATTGCGTGGTAAGTAGTATCCCCGCCTTTTAGACAAGGCATAGCACGGTTTGATACGACGATTACTTGTCAGTTGGATGCTAACACCCACCTACACCGACCCCATCCCTCCAAGCTTGATTAACATTCATTCAAAAGTGAAGGAGCTAAGCTCTCTAACAGAGTATAACATGTGAGATGGACACGTGGAATGCCACCATAAACAAGCGAGGAAAACTGGACCTCTATTTGTATTCTATCAAACATCTCATTCACTATTCCCGTCTTGATCAACTGAAATACAGTTCTCTGATGCATATATCTGTAAATGCAAAGACAAAAAAATGTGTCCCACATTATGTTATCAGTGTGTGCATGACAGGTGCTTCATTAGCATATGATCGGCAACACGCCCACTGTAATGCAACTTAAGAACTGTTGTCTTTGTACAAGCGTTGCAAACGTAGAACATGCCTTCTTTGAGCCGATACATGCTCTGTTCATGTCCAAGAACAGTCTCCCCATTATGTGAGTGAATATCCGCCATGTGGCGATGCTATAACCCGAGTGAGTAAGAATCTAGTCATACAATGTAAGCCGTTTGGTAGCGGGTGAATCTGGATACTTTTAGAAAAGCCTAAAGTGATTGTGCTCTTTAACTTAATTTTCGGGTATTATCTACTATGCTACCCATCGTTATGAGTTCCCCCTGAATCTTCTCTGCCTTTAAAAAGCTAGCTATCGGGTATGAAAAGGATATATATATTATTATTGCAAATTTAAACCTGTTGCCACGATTGCTTGGAATGTTATTTTAGGGCCATAGTCGAACCCGTGTATTTGACGAAGAAACCCATAATTTACTGGACAACACAATAACGAAATTGGGGGTGGGTGTGTTGAATTGTAGGCCTATCTTGGTGGAAGAACGTGAAAAGGGGATACCTTAGAACTAAATCTGGGTGGGTATACAAAGTGGACTGATGATAAGGAACCTGGTTGCCAGAGCCGTTAAACCTGTGTGGTGGCATTACGTTCAGGAAGCCATTATAACCTGTCGGCAGGCATAAATTTGTGAGGAGACATATAAGCCGCTCAGATACAGATTGCCTGCACTGAGTGATATGACCTGTATGGAGCCATCTGCATAACTTGAAAGGATCGAGCCATATCAACAATTGATTTCTGCAACCTGCATGAAGTCATACCCTGTACGAAGTCACCTGACCTGTGTGGAGCCATATTGGTAGAGAGCAACTGTTTGTTTTCCCATACATATTTTTCTTCCGCTCCGATTTCAATATATTAAAGTATCGATGTTATTTATTTATTTTATTTTATATCATTTTTTGTTTTCGTTTTGTTTTTTTTTTGTTTTTTGTTTTGTTTTTTGTTTTGTTTTGTTTTATTTTGTGTTGTTTTTTTTGTTTTTGTTTTTGTTTTGTTTTTTTGTTGTGTTTTGTTTATTTTTTGTTTTTGTTTTTTTTGCTTTGTTTTATTTTTGTTTTTTGTTTTGTTTTGTTTTTTTGGGTGTTGTTGTTGGTTTTTTTTTTTTGCTTACCTTAACAAGTCTTGAATACGTCATATCTTTATATGACTAGGAACACGGCACATCCACGAAAACATGCAACTTTTCTCGGCAGCACAGACTTTAAACTTACTCTTTATCTTACCAGCTTTTTCAACACCGATAGGTGCTGATTTTTTATGCAAACCGCAGTTCTATTTGTCAAAATGTAACTAAACAAAAACAAACATACTAGACATACCTTCAACGCAAAGCGTTGACTGAAAGGTCCGCCATTTGCTCAAATAGGTCATGGTGACACCAAACCCTAATCAGTTCATCTTGCTAGGTAAGATAAGCATATTGCTAAATTTGAGTAAAATACATGGAGGCATTCTTTAGATATCGCGGTAACGAGAATGTGCACATCCGAACGGATGGACGGACAACCCGAAAACATACAGGGTCTCCCAACGGGGCGGACCCTTAATTATTCCTATCAAACTTTAATTAGAGCATAGTATATGGAGATATCGTGGTAACGAGCCCTAACGAACATCTAATTAAGCTGCCATATGCTCAAATTAGGTTATGGTGACACCAAAATCTAATCAGTTCATATTGTCATGTGAAAAATGTGAAAAAAAAATACATGGAAGCATTCTGGAGATATCGTGGTAACAAGCCCTAACGAACATGTAATTAGGCTGTCATTTGCTCAAATTAGGTCATGATGACACCAAAATCTAATCAGATCATCCTGCCATCCATACAAGATAATCATACTATACAACTTAAGTAAGATGCATGGAAGCATTCTGGAGATATCGCAGTAACGATCGAGCCCAAACGAACATAATATATAATTAGGCTGCCACTTGGTCAAATGAGGTCATAGTGACACCAAAATCTAATCAGTTCATTTTGGCATGCTAGATAAGCATACTGCCAAATTTGAGCAAAATATATTGCAGCATTCTGGAGATATTGCGGTAACGATCCCTAATGAGCGTGTAATTAGGTTGTCATGTGCTCAACTTAGGTTATGTTCACACCAAAATCTAATCAGTACACCTTGCCAGGTAAGATAAGCATGTTGCCAAATTTTAGCAAAATACATGGAGGAATTCTGTAGATATCGCGGTAAGGAGAATCTACACATCCGGACGGACGGATGGACAACCCGAAAACAAAAAGCCCCCCCCCCCCCATGGGCGGACCTTCAAAAAGACTAAAACAGGACATGGTGCCAATCTCAGAGACGCCGTACTTTCTCCTTGCCTGGTGAGCGTATCCTGCTATACATCCATGCTGTATGGTCAGGCACACACGAAACGGAATTAAATGCTCTTTAATGTATGTACGTACTGTGTACCTCTGTGTGTCTGTTGTCACATTTTCCGCAAGAGAGGTCAATATAGGGCCCATCACACCTCCTCGCCCATTGCCACCCGTCTCTCTATTATTCAAAGATTTGGTTTAAAAATGAAATACTTTACAACTTGAAATATCGTGGAAAATGTATTTAGAAACGAGTGGTTCCATGAATTGACCAGAAAAATGAAAACGGCGTGCCGTTTTTTAGAAAGAAAGCAACGATTGACAATTTAAAACACTCTGCAGTTAGAGTGGCGGGGATTTATGGCCGTAATCCCTCACTATACTTTGTTCATGTGCTTTAGTGTGCACCCCGAACACAAAAAAATAATATTGCACGCTGAACGAAATCGTGTCACAACCAAATCTCTAGAATTAGTTTTTAACGTGAAATTTCACAGGAACCTGATGAAAGTCAGCCGAAAAAAATTGCATGAGACTATCTAAAGAGCTCATTATCTTTGGATGGTTTTGACCGATAGTGTCAAGAATATCTGAGATGGGCAGCAAAGGAAAGTTCATGGGCTTAGTAATACTGTTCGGTAATCTACAGCAAATCGATAGGTGCCATAGCGCTTCTTCACTAAGACCACAGTTGAGCGACATTCACTTGTGCTTTCTTCAGTAATGTAATTTTCAAGTATAATTTTGGACTGTCTTTCAATCTCAGCTCGCTTCGCGGGTGTATAGCGATAATATGCCTCCTTCACTGGGGAAGGATCGTCTGTCTCAAGTTTGTGTGGAAATAATTTACAGCAGCCCATATCAGTAATGTCTTTAGCAAGCACGTCCCTATTTTGGCCCAAGAAAACTAGCATGCGTTCCTGCACTGCAGGAGACAAGATTGTATCATGCAGTTGTGGGCTGACATCTCTAGTAACAGATCTAAAATAATCCCTTTCAGCCTGAGTCAATTGCTCATAATTATGAACAACAGGATTTGCAAGAGGTTATGAAATTTCTGAGTTCTCAGCTGGAGTAAACCAGGCTATTCAGTGTTTTGGTGCTAAATGAACTGGGCGATTTGTGGGATTGGTTTTCAAACCAGGGTGCTGTTAGCGATTATGCTACAAACACTTGTGGCGCCAGATAGCCTAAATGGTGATTAGTAGGGAGCTGATAGTGCCTGCGAATCATTACCAGTTGATTTGGTATGCAGCCAGCGGTTTTGACTGTCACTTGGGAAACAGAACCAGGAGGAATGGTGACAGGTTCCGAGACACCAAGAATGTATTCGTCACTAATGCCATGGGGATTGAAGGGAACCTTTGTAAAACCTCCTTGCAATGAAATAAAGCAGTCGTCAAAAAATATGTTTGCACATTGTTTCTGTAGAAAATCGAGGCCTAAAATACTGGAATATACGCATATTCCTCTAAAACATAGTACTTTTGCTCCATTTTGAGACCTCCCATCGCCAGAGGAAAAGTGACACTTTGGATGATAGATGCGTGGAACCCTTCAACCCCTGTTACTGAATGCAGACAGCACTTCTGCAGAAGGAGTTTCGTGTCAAATTTCTTTTGGTGATAAAAGTCAGCTGGCATGCAGAAAATCTCTGCTCCAAAGTGCACACTATAGCGCATTGGTATATAGTCTACAAAACGCAAGACATTGATGCGGTTTTTTGTTTTTGTTTTTCTCATTTTGCTTCACAGGAGCTTATGTAACTTTAATAAGTTTTCTCTTGGTATACTTTGGCATGGGATTTGTAAAACGGTTTCACACTTTTGTCCCTACCCCTAACAGGAAAGAAAGTTTGATTACAGGTAGGAACCTCATCCTACGCTTGGAATTATTTTTGCACCTGTCCCTGGCCATGATAATAAATAGGGTTAAGAATAAATTGGAAAGTCTGAGACTGGGTCTTAGACTGCTGAAGCTGATCAAAATAATGACTATAATGGCTTGTCATGCCACAGTTGTGACATTGGGCCGTACGTGCATGATAATCAAAAGAATAAGCTAAATGATAAACTGAATTACATGGGTAACATCGACGGTTACCGGGACTTGTACATCGCTGCGCTTGACTTGTCCCATCGCGTTGCTCCTGATATCTTGTTAGCTTGACAGCACAACTTCGGCACTGCCGCAATGTATCCAGCCACACTCTCGAATGGTCCCTGTATTTCCATGAAAATCACAGAATTTGGCCAATGTTGAGCAGGTAAATATTGAGCTCTAACAGCATTTGTAAGAATACTGAATGAGTCCTTCATACAGGCATGTAAACACATGTGTCAGGGTGCAGCATCTTTAATCAGGAGCAGGGGAAGAAATTAGAGTTTAGTCACCACGCATCAGTCCAATTCTTTGATGCAGTAAACTGTTCATAATAGTGGGGGGAGGGGGGGGGGCAAAAGCCCATTTGGGGGTGAACCTGGATCCGGCTGATAAAGTTTTTTTTCTTTGCAGATTTTTGTAGCCCGGGTAGGCCCATTCTAGAATCCAGTTGATGACTGTGCGTCACTGTTGAGCATTTCGAGGAATATGAAAATTAAGGCAGCCGTTACTGACAGTCAGGTTTTTAGCAATATCTAAGAAGTAAGCATGAACAAGATGAAATTTGTGTCTATGCCATCATTTTCATGGTCAAAGAATAAATGAGACCACTTTTGAAGAGCTGTAATGATTACGTAATACAGAATTTAATATGGCCACCGAGCAAGGTATGCCGACTCATCAAAATAAAGTGTTTACTACATCTGCCTTCAAATTACAGGTTTGCTGTGAAGATATGTTATCTCTCTAGTCATTGTAGGGTACTGATGAGCTATCTTTAAGAAGTTAACACCTTTATGACTTGAAAAAACGCACCACCTTAGGGGCCATGTCACTTGTCATGCTTAATGGCATTTGACGTTAGGGAGTGGGGGTGGGGGTCATCACCTATTGAAGTTAATTTGCTCAAAACATGACAAACAATATGAAAGTGAGACAAAATGAGAAAACGAAGCCAGTTCTAGGTTGCAATATACACAAAGAACACAGAATTGCCACATTACGATCACTATGTAGTCCTTATGTTACTGGCCTATTTATAGAGTTAGTTCGACTGAGATCTTGTATTATTAACTTTATTGTAGATATATGGCAACTGTGTCTTTGAACCGGAACAGGGTCTCTTATCCTGCATTTTTAAGAAAACAATTTGAATGAATATTGCAAAGAGGCTTCAAGATAATTATTAAACCCTCGTTAACAGCTTTCCTTGGTGCACTCTGAGCGTAAGACATCCTGAGTATACCCAAGAAAGCTGTTGATTAACATATAAAATGACCATTTAAGAGTTAAAAAACAATGAACACTACATAACACGCTTTCACAAGTATTTACAACTTTTATTTGTTTCATTATAGCTAGGGTAAATGTTGGTGGACTTGTTCATTCTATGTATTCCACATGCCAAAACACAAACCAAGATTTCAAAGAGGGGTGTTGGTGTATTTTTCCCTGGCCTTAAATGCTCAGTGTGAAAATTTCAAATAATTGGGTGTAAAGATGTAATTGTAATACAGTAACAAAACTGTAAATCATGTCTCTTTCGCTGCTATGAACGACTTGAGGAGTGCAGATGATTTGAACCCATAAGATAATTTCATATTCAGATTCTACGCGGAAAGACCTTTCATTCAAGCATCAGCATCCCCAAAGTCTAAATTCAGTTTCAGAAATGGTCTTAGTGTTTAGGTTTTCTCTAAGAACTTTGCCCATATTTCAGTAAGTTTGATGGGACAAACTATTGACTCAGTCCAAATGAACGAGAAACATGTCCTTTTTTGTTCTTGTGGGTTAACTATATGTACGGTTTTTCTTTTTAGCAAAGTGTAAGATATTTAAATTAAAGTTTGCTAAGACCTCCTCCTACACCCTCTCTTTAAAGTGAGTAGAGACTTTTATTTTTATCGTAATTGCATATGCCTACACAGACTTTCTTCGTCGATAAACATTTAGGTCTATATGGCTGGCTGCAAATTCATGCGTTTGAAGTTTCGCGATGAATTTGTATATTCCTCGAAATGCTCAACGGTGACGCACGGTCATCAACTGGATTCTTGAATGGGCCTACCAAGAATCTGCAAAGAAAAAAACTTTATCCGCTGGATCCAGGTTCAGCCTCATGACCACCACCCCCCACCCACCCACCCCGCCGAATACGAGATCTTAGAGAAAAATCTCAAATATTTCTATGTCGGCCCTCGCCCTATGCCACCAATCTCCTTTCACTTCATGGATAAGTCCAGCAACGATCTTTCAGAATTTTATTCTGAACTTCCACACCTTACAAAATCGTGATCAGTCATATATTGGACGAGCGTTGTGCTTTGACAGACATAGACATTCCAATGTTTCTTTAAAAGTATATGGCTAATTTACACGAGAGTTTTACAAAAGTTGCATCTCAAAAATCTTGTTTTATGGCCAAAATATCAAACTCCACAAATATATGGATTTTTAATCAAGTTGAATTAAAATGCCCTCTTGTAGCTTGAAATCTATGAAATTGGCCAAAGTTTCCGAAGATTTTGAAAAGTTTTAATAACTAGTCTAAAAATCAAGTTTAATCTGCTACTTAATTGGCTCTCGTGTCAGACCACACCTGTAAAGTTCCGAATGTATATTTTGGATTAAAGAGAAATCAGACATTAATAAAACCCTTAAAATCACAAACAAGCACATTCCATTACTTTACATGCAAGATGCGGGGTGACGTCGTAACTTAATACTGGCACGCCAGTCTTACATGATAGCATTATTTTGCTCTGACACTACTTTATATGTCCGCTTTCTGACGTGAAACTTAAAGTACGAATATAATATAAATAATTATTATGCAAACTAAATATGTATAATTACCAGTAAATTAAAGATTAACGAAACTGAAAGTCTCTGAATGATAATAGAACTTTACGAATGGCAACTAGAGCCTGAATGTGTGGCCATGGCAACACGGGGTCCGTCGAGATGTACTTTCCACGTTACTGGCTCGGTATTGCACGGCAGTGCGCTTCTAAAAACTTTATCAAGTCCTGTATAACAACTGTGTCGCTTTGCAAGGACACAGATTTTCCCTTCGTGTGCATGGATTAATTGACAGTTGGTTCCAACTTTAGTGCCGCGAAGACCACATGTGTCATACGGAGCGGACAAGTATGTTAGCCGACAGACTTTTCACCTATGAGGCGCTAGTAATGGAAATTTTAAATAAAATTAATATTCTTGGGAATATGATATCCCATGATCTTTAAGCTACATCCCACTTGGAAGTTCGTATTAATAATTGCAGGGGCTCTTTTTATAATCTATCAGATTTTGGTTTAAATTTTTATGGGATTGTCCCCATATGAGCATGGACCTATTAACGAGATACTTCCATGCTATGGAAAACTGTTTGTGATCCTACAGTGGTTTAAATTACGGCTATGACGTACTGCCACTTGAGGGTACCCAGCTTGAGCAACCAAACTCTTTCCAAGTTGGCTCATAAAAACCGTGCTTATGCTTGGGTAAAATATCCCGCCAATCTAGGCTACTCTACGCAATGAATATCCGGCCAGTAACACCAAAGCGGCAACCAGCAGAGTGGTTGTCCTCATATATTCTGGTGCATACGAGCCCAAACAGACACTGAACACCAAAGTCACTGCCTGCCGAAAATACGGATTTGGCCAAGGTTCAGTATTTTCGGTGGGCAGTGACTGGTCAGTATGTACATGTACGGGTTTGTATTACATGAAGCTAGACTTAGACTGCTGCCCCTCAGACGGCTACCCCTACCGTCTGAGTCTGTCATCAAGTAAGGGTATGTATCGACTAGAACATGAGGACAACCATTCTGAATGAATGAATGAATGAATGAAATTTATTAGGTATCATGTTACAGTCAAGATAAAGATTGATATATTGTTTTCTACAAATCAGGGAGGTACTGCATTAAGACTGGAATGAGTCACTGCCATGCAGGCTACCCTTAAATAATACACTTTGATGAAAATTTGTCAACTAAATTTATTTTCACCAAACGCAGATGGCAGTGGTTGCCTCCGTGTCGTTTTGGGCCGTTGCTGCCTGTACCCACGTGACCGACTGTTAAATATGACCACCCCCTCCCCCCCTAATATGATTGACAGGTGGCATTGTTCCGCTGAGCAGCTGAAAACCAAAAGAATCACAACATGGATGTTAAGATCATGTCCGCATGCCTGTGTGTTTCTGCCGTTTTTCTCAGATTTCTGCTGTAGTGTGGTTAGGAACTTGAAGTTTTGCCAACTTATGCAAAGGACATTTAACTTTTAAAAACCATTAAATCTTAAAATCGTCTGTGGCATGCAACGGTTTTTTTGGTCTTTCCTGTCGTTAACAGCGCTGAGACTAACTCGTGGAGTTGTCATGTTGGATTTGCCTTCATTCTTCCCAGATAGAAATGCCTTTGATTGATTCATTGAGATTTATTTATCACATAGATCAAGCAGGCCTACATAAAATAAGGATATCCATGTAAAAACATATAATACAATGGTAGTGATAACACCCTGATCCATATAAATGGAAAGCGCGAGAAAGCCAGCATGCCATATGGCTTATTTCCATAGCGGTCCACAACACCTGGGTATAAATAAACACTCTGGTGAAATGTAATATATATTTTTAAACTAAAAAAATCGAGCATACATATAAATTAAATGTAGAAATATATATGTGTGTGTGTGTGTATATATATATATATATATATATATATATATATATATATATATATATATATATATATATATAGTACATCATACAAAGGAAAATAGCACTATTATTAAGACATGTATACATTATGATAAAAAGATAATGTTTATGGCTTGAGCCATGAATGAATAAAATGTAGTTTCTTTAGTTACCTAAAAGCTATACGGATGGCAGCCCACATATGCTGTGCTCTGTTGCAGCCCATGGGCAATCAACTTATGGCCTCATGAAAGTACTTAAGTTTTTAATTAAACAGCTCCCTTTTTTGAAAACATATTCTGAGTTTTCTACTGGAATGATTGACTCTCTCAAAATCCTTTTATAGCCTGTCTTAAATACCTGTCTGTCTGGTGAATTATTTAGTTCGTTTGGGCCTCTAAGTCAAAAGTGATTCTCTCTGTCAGTGAGGAGGCCCCAGCTACAAGCAGCACCAGGTGCTGCTGCCACCTAGAGTGAAATGTGAAAACTTACTATGCGGTGTTAACACGTAACTTTGTTGTGCTACATGCTCTGATGTTTTGCTATTTTCTATAGGCCTAATTTCACTTCCGGACAAAACAATCGCGACAGGCGTACGAGACAGTCTTTATCTTATGTATTCTTATTGGGAAAAATGAGCGGTGGTCTTGCACCTAGCAAGAGTACTATATATGTGTCGAATCTACCATTTTCTCTTACCAACAATGATTTGCACAAAATCTTCGAAAAATATGGAAAAGTTGTCAAGTAAGTGAAAACTTCAGCTAGTCTGGAAAGTCAAAAGACGGTGCGACACTGACTGAGCTTCTTGATTCTGAAGTCTGAACTGTCTGTGCATCTCAGCGGCTGTGCCTGTGAAATTCACCGTCTGAATGACTCTGAAATATTGAAAAATTTTCACATATCGACAGTAGTCAGTCAGGTTCTTCAGATGTAAACACCTGAAGGCTGATTTTAACCAGAGTGACCACCGTTGACGCTCTCTTTCGTTCATATTCTTAATCTTACAGTATTATACTTGGATGGCACTTTGGCTTAGTCAATAGTTTAGGGCAGCCTGTCTAAAGGTAGGGACAACATGCATTGCCAACCGAGAAGTCGGATCCAACAAACACATAGCAATTTATAGGCTATATATTGTATGTAAAAATAAGAATTAGGTACACCTACAAAGTAAATATATTTTCAGGCCCATTAGCATTCACACAGACTTGAATGGATAGTACCATTTTTCTCCTTACAAGGCCATACATGTACATGTACTTTTCACCGTCAGACATATTTCTACAGAAGGCTGCACCCCAAACTTGGCACCATACTGAAATTGAGAGTGGTCATATTAGTTAAGTTACACAGATCGCAAATTCTGTCACTTGAGGGATATGTATGTTTCCCTTTATATTTCCATTAATACACATTTCAGAATGATAAAAGTGCCAGAGTACATTGCTGAAAGTATTGACAAGATCTAGGAGGCAAAAGAGTATTAGAGAATATGTTATGATCAAGAAAGGGCTGCTGAATTGCTGTTGTGACATATGAAAAATTTTCCAACTTGATTGTTTTTACTGTATGCCAGGTTTTATGTCAACATAATCGATGGTTCACTACACTTCCAATCTTCTCTTTACTTTCTGCACATAGTTTTCTTTCTTTCTTTCATTGGTTATTTTAATGATATTGTTATCATATAATATCTGTTTGTCCGTTCATTTATTTCAATCTGATTTTTATCTTGACTATGCAGACCATCTTGTATATTTATCATTCATGCTGAGGGCCGAGCAGAAAACCCATGATTTTTCACTGAGCTGTCAACTGCAACTAAAGACAAATAATCAATCAAATATTTTCTTTTGACAACAAACCTTTAAATACATTGTATTCACTAAATTTAAGTGCATTAGACAGACAATGATTGATCTGAAAAAACACTTGAAAAAACACTTAGCCTCAAAAGCCTTTGAAAGAGAAAATGATGAATTTGTGTATTGATTCCTGCCATATTATAAGTGCTCTCTAGAGAGCTAATAGATACTCACTTGCGTATTACTGTGATCCCTAATTTAATGACTTTTCCAAAATATTTTCATTTTTATACCAAGAAAGATACATTTTATTTAAGGTATTTAATTTTTAATGTACACATTTATATTCTTATACAAGGGACCCCAATGGAAATAAGCAAGGTTTTTTATCCAGCTTTCTTGGGCTATCCTGGTGCTGTCCAATTTTATAATTTATTTAAGCGTAATCTATTTTTATCGTGCATTTTATGTACCCTGTGCTGCAATGTTCTTTATGTGACAACATTATATGTATATTTTATTTATTTTAACGTGACATTGTCACGTGTATTGTGGATAACTACCTCTTATGTTCTTTTTAGTCATGTTACACTGTGATATTACTTTTGATTTTATTTCGATGTATTATGGTTTTATGTGACCTAGCTTGCACCAAATCAAATAAAAGCAAATCAAATCTTCAGGCTATAGCACTCACTACTGAACCAGCAACTGATAGCCAAACACGTAGACATTGTGGCTCAAGTTTTATGGTGCAAGAAAAATGTGTTGTAATAATGAACTATTTCTATTTTCCTTATGATTGTATCACAAACAGGGTGACCATAATGAGGGACAAGGACACAAGGAAAAGCAAAGGAGTGGCCTTTGTCCTTTACCTGGAGAGAGAATCTGCATACAAAGCAGTGAGAGCTTTACATAACACACAGGTAACAGAGGAACCCCATGCCAATAAATTGACATGCAACTTTTTCCATTGAAACTTATCAGAAATGGTCAAGTGCAATCAATGTTGAATGCATCTTTTTTGTCAAGTGTAATATAACTGATTAGTCAAAAGCTTTCCTGGGCACAATCTTGATGCATTGCACCCAGAGAGTATAGAGCAGATCTATGGCATGTTACCAATAACTTTGAAGTTTGCTGATTGGCAAACAAGATTCACTTACAAAGTATGAAACTGTAGATTTGGTTTGTTGTACTGTTTATGATGAATTTGAGTTGCATTGTTCGCTTCATTTTAAAGTGAACAGAAATTATTACCGAAGACTTGGCAAGTGCCAAGGACGCAAATCTGCTGATTCACAACTACGGTGCTCTCTCTTTATAACCAGGTTCCTATTGAAAACCAGCTTCCTCTGATTATTTTTAAACTTTATGAAACTTTTAGTGTATTTTTTTTAAGGCTGTCTCAGTGGTGTCGACCCAGACAACATTACCGCAATATCTAAAAAATATTGACTGCAGGGTTGCTAATTTTTTGTCAGAGATGCATCTGATGATGGAACAGGTTCCTATTTGAAACCAGCTATAAACTTTTTATATAACTTCAAAGTATTTATGTCAAGGCCGTATGAGTGGCACACAAGGGGACAATATTACCATAATATTTCCACAAGGATCCATCACAGCTTCACCAAATTTTTATCAGAGATGCATAGTATAATGGACCAAATTCCTATTGAAAACCAGCTTCAACTTATTAGTTTTAAACTTGTTTGAAACTTTTAAAGTACATATTCGAAGGCCATCTGACTGGCGCACAAGTGGGCAATGTTACCAGAATTTCTCAAGAAGGATTCATCCCAGCTTCTTCAAATTTTTGGTGCAGTTACACCATGTTATGGTATCTGTGGAATCTCAAAAAAAAACGAAAAACCCTCAAACATTGCCACGTTCATATTTATTTATAATTATATGGGTTTTCTTTGAACATTGAAGTTAGTGACTGTTGAAAACGTGTTCAACAGTACCATAGTTGATTAGACAAGGAGCCGCCACTCAGAGAGACAGGTACAGGCTCTGTAACATGTTCTGAGTAGTTAACCGCTGAAGACCTTTTCATTTATATGGGCTAATACAGCCTATGTCAAAATTCTACAAAAAAACACATGCAATATGGATAATGGTACTTCCATGTGTATGTAGGTTAGACAGTGGCAGGTTAGCTTGTGGAGATTAAAGAGTTCAGATTGTGGAATAGGGTAATGGCTACCAGGAAGTGATTCTGGACAATAAGATACAAATACAATTGCAGAATTGAGGAAAAAAAGATTGTGGGTGTCAAGGGTTAACTGTTCTCTGAACACTATTTAGTTGTATTTGAAGAAGACCAAGCCTGAACTCTATTCTCCAAATAAGATTTGGGGCATATATCTCTGTAAGGTGTCAAATTCAGAACAACTGTGAACATTAATTCATGGAATAAATTCCAGTTTTGTTTGGCCTTTAGCATCAATTTACAAATGAAATATACTGTTTCAGGTGGAAATATTACAATTTTTCACATTACACTTACGAAAATGGCCAGAGCGAAGAAAGACTTCATATTCATTTATAAATAAACAGTGCTGGAACTAAGCCTCTTTCCATCAAATATAAATAACCACATATATTTCTTTGTGCAGATGTTTGGAAGAACAATAAAGTGCAGCATAGCTAAAGACAATGGTAGAGCTTCAGAATTTATCAGAAGAAAATATTATAAGGACAAAAGCAGGTGTTATGAATGTGGGGTAAGTATGTGACATGAATCTACTATAGAAACTTTATGGTACATGTACATGTATGATGCAAACAAATTTGCCAAGTAATTTATGGCTGTCAAATGTCGTAATTTGATCATAATTTTCATCTTGCAACATGCTTAATCACTGGGTTTATAATGCTACAAATTTATAACTGCACATTTGTTGTTGGAGTACGAGCATTTATTTTCCTGAAAAGTTTGTATAGATATAGCAGGTAAAATACATGTATCTTAATGAACATGATGACAAAACACGTTGTGATCAAGGTCTACATTTGCATCATGGGTTGTTGGGTTTTTATGTCCCTCTTGGAAGAAGGCGGGGCATATACATGTAGCTTTGCTCTTGTCCGTCGGTCGGTTGGTAAAGAGACTTTGGTTTCTGCACTATAACTCAAGAAGTTTTCGAGATAGGACTTGGATAGTGCCTGGGTGCATGTATTTACTCCAGTATAAGGGCTAGGTGAAGTATGCAGATGACCTTGACCCTATTTCCAAGGTCCCAGAGGTACAGTAAAAGTTTTGGTTTCTGTATGATAACTACGAAAGCTTTTACAATAGGACCTTTATATTGCACAGGATTAATCCTTATCCAGGGCTGGGTCAAGTAGAACATTGGCGACCTTTGGTTTAATTCAAAGGTCAGAAGGGCACTTTAGTCAACTTGATTTTTGCATTGTAACTCAGAATTGAAGTTACGACTTCAGTATAATGCATATATGATATACATGCATACATTTTGAGAAATGTTCAGGTCTGGCATATAGATCAGACTGTTATTTGCAAAGCCACATCTCAAAATTCTTGTAACCTAAATTCAAGGAAAGTTTCTTTGAAATAATTTTGTACAGCATTTTGCAGTTTTCACAGTCATCTTTGACCACCTACCAGGATTAAACAGAATCATGTACGCCGTATGTGACACTTGTCTCATTCACATCACATACATGTACATGTATACATTAATTTTATTTTGTTTCTTAAAGGATGAGGGACACCTCAGTTATAACTGCCCCCAAAATTTACTGGGTGAAAGAGAACCCCCCAAAAAGAAAGAGAAGAAAAGAAAATATGAAGATGAAGTTGAGGAAGTGGAAGAGTAAGTTTCACCTAACTTGATTATCTTTATTTTGAATGTGAAATAATATAGCTATCTTGATGGCCTTCACTATTTCAAGGTAAGTAGTAGACCATTTTATTTATAGAGGGTATAAACCTGGTAAGCTGATGTGTATCTTTCCCAGGACTATATATGGAGAAGTAAATTGTCCAGTTATTTAATAGTATTGTTATTTGGTAGAAAAATCAAGTTTGAGAGGCCACATGTGTAATGTTAGAGCTATCTTTAAAGGTCAGATTAAATACTTGTACAGTGGTACATGCTAGCAATACAAATAATGTTCCCTACTGCAGGTGGTTGTAAAATGCACTAAAATTTTATGCCAAAATACTATGAATTGCTTTTAAAGAGCAGCCTTAAAAAAGCCAAATAGGTCTCTCATGTGAGGCAGTTTTTGTAACAGGTACCGCTGGAAATATGTTCTGAACTTAGTGACTGTATTATTAATTGTATGGCAAATGAAATATGTATATATTTTTCTGCCCTGCAGTAGTAATTGTGATTTATTTATTGCTATATTGAATGTCCAAATTCAGGAAAGGAGTTGGATATTAAGTGTCTGTTTATTTTGTAGGGAGCAGGACAGTGATGAAAGTGAGCAGGGAGAGGATCCAGCATTAGACAGCTTGGCAGCAGCTATTAATTACCAGGTATGGAAACAGAAGCACACACTTCAAGTCACTGCAGGGCTGATCTTCATTTTCACATATATTGACCTAGAAATTGATATGAATATTGCATCTACAAATATCTAATTGAGAGAGATTTCATTCAGGTACATGTACCGACATGCCAATGGAAATGTCTAGTTTGGCATCAAAGCATTCCTTTCAAAACTAAATTTGAATTAATCTTAAAAACTTTGTATGCAGCATTAATTCATGAAAGGATAACATATTATAAGAGACCACTGCTAACACAGAGAATGTTTTAGGCATTTTAGAACTTTTGGAAATCCTTGCAGTTTTAAATTTATCCTTGCTGGTTGCTTTGTTTCAAAACCCATAGGACTAGACAGTCTCCCAAGACATGGGGAAAAAATTAACTTCTTTGTCACTGTTGCCACCAGCTGGTGCCACCTGGTGGCTGGACAATGAGCAGTTTCCAGATCTCCATGTCATCTGTTGTCTTTTTCTGTTTGTTACAGCAACAGAAAGAAGCAGAGGAGGACTACAGGTATAGAGTGGCGACAGGAAATTATGACACTGCCAGCTCCCAGCCCAAGAAGAAAAAGTACAAAAAAGATGGTTATTTCAGTGATGAGGAAGAGTTAGATGATGACTGAAGTATAGACAGAACTCTCTCCATTTTTTATGACATTTTCCTCAGTGCCATTAAATGGTCTTGCAAGTCAAAATAAATGTGGACTGGTCCAACCAAGTCCATGACATACCTGCCATGTCAGATGTGTTGCATACAGCAGAGATAAGTTGGGCTGCATTTGGATATTTATTATTACTATCAAGTGCCCAGCTTTTGTAATTTTTGGAAACATGTAAATCTTTGTGAGAAAATCAGCCAACCTCAGTACATGGTAGTAAAATTCAGTGTCATGACACATTGTAAATCTGGCTGACAGAATATCGTTTTATGATGTATAGATATACCAGCTATTATTTCATGATATTTGTGTCTTGAACTTGTCATCCGTCAAAGACACAAAGGAGAACATGATGGTAACTTTCCCGTAGAATTGGGAACAAGTTGCTGTGTGTTCAGGCACAGCATGCAGTCAAGCTTTATCACTGATAAATATAAAGTGGACAGGCATTAAATTGTTGACCTAGTACCAGATGACAGCAGATGTTAATCCTTTGCTTTGTCTACCATATGTGCATGCCAAGGAACAGATAAAAGCTTAACCTGGACCTGCCATTGTACCCGACCTGGCCTTCATCTACTAGGGGTATTGAGCTATCCTGCCTCTAAAGCAGTGTTTCCATCATAAACAGTGATTACAGGAACATTTTGGCACTGCTACATACCATAATTCCCCATAGTTAATGTGTGCTATTTGAGCAAAATGTATTTTGATGAAGTTCTGGTGCACATTATTCAGAGTTACAGAGGTTGAGATTTTTTTTTCCAGCTTTATTATTGCCAGTTTTCAATTATCATCATTTGCATTGAATGAGTAGTTTGGTGTTGATACAAGTGCTTATTGAAACAGTCTTGAAATGTACATGTGCTTAAAACTAGCATACTTCATCAAAAGACAGATGTACATGTACTTACTTTACTTATGCTTTTCTCAAACAAGTCATAGCATATAAACAACTTTCATCTCATCATTTCTTTTAAACTTCAAAGTTGGTGGTTCAGGTCTCCATCGTGACCAGAGTGTCCCTTTATGCATTTTGCCAACCAGATGGCGATAATGCAACTTACTGAAACTTCAAAAAAAAAAAAGTGTGCAATTTACACAAACTTTGTGTCTGGCAAAGCTGCAGCTTTAGCCTGTGGTCCTGTGGTTTGAATTGATGGATTTGCAGTGACATCCTGTCTTATAGAACGAAATAATATAATGCATGAATTAATCTGATAAATATAAATGAACATGAGGCAATGTGAAACTGAAAGTACCAATGACAATGTTTATGTCTGGGGATCTTAACACAACACGACAGACAGGAAGCACTGTTCCTTTTACCAAGGTGTTTCTCTTGTACAACTTCGTTGTGGACTAATAAAACGTCGGAATTTGGGGAAACGTAAGTGATTTTATTGAGAAAAGGTACCAGATGTTTTCAAATGGCTTGTTTTGGGGTTTTTTTTGCTGATGTGTGGTTGATACTTTGCGTGCACTTTAAGTCATGTGTATTTTTAACCTGTGCATTACATACAGACATTCATGTCAGCATTTTTCCAGCTTTGACTGATGGAAATCGTACCTGTGTATTATGTATGGCTACATGCTAACTGCGGGCAATTAAGGTACAGTGAAAATTCGTTATAATGACACCATCTGTTCCCGAAAAAATGTGTCAGATAACTAAATATGTTAGATAAATGAATCAGACAACAAAGAAAATGAACTTTTGTCATTCAAAACTTGTGTCATTATAATGAATATGTCGGATATCTGAGTGTCGTTATAATGAGGTTTCACTGTATATATTTATTCAGAGTAATACATGTGTGTACTTCAAGCAACTTCAATCTCTGACTGGAATCATTTCTGTAAACTGCTTTTGTATTAGTTCTATTTTTGCATTTTTATGATCAAAGAACATCTCTGAATTTCAAAGTGCCACAAAATTCCTGAGCCTGTGAGGTTATTGTGGCCTCAAACGAACAGTTTTTGTTTATAACTGTATGTTATCCAATACTCGGAGTCTGGTTCTCTGCATCTTACTTGACAACCATGTATTGTGGTTTTCTAAAATCATGAATAGAAGACTTTGCACGTTTGTAAATTTTTCAAGAAGTGTGAAAATTTTTAAACAACAAGCAAAACAATACCAACAAACTGGAAGTATGTGTTAGTGGAAATAAAACAAATCATGAAGATCAGTTTCGTAAATCATTGTTAACATATAGTGTTAAATGAGTTTCATATTTTGGGAAAGTAGATTTTAAGTGAAATATAATCTTGATGGATGCCAAAAAATTCTTTAATCCTTTCCCCCTCGAATTAAGACTGAGTCAACAGCTTTCCTCAGCATGGATTGGGCACTAAGTGCCCAACCCATGCCGAGGAAAGCTGTTGACCTTGGTCATGTTGTCTTGACAAGTCTCATGTTCAATTCTCAGTCAAATTGTTTTTCATTGCTGTTGAAATCAGTTTAAAACGCTGAAGCAGGCGACACTTGGCCAACAGCCGGTTTGGGCTGGTTTAAGGGGGAAAGGGTTAAAAAAGTGAAAATTACAATATAGCTTTCTCTTGATCTTGTATGTACAGTGTGTAGCAGAATACCACATAACAGTCAAACTAAGGCTGTGGACTGACTATAGGCATGGTAGATTGTGAAATTTCATTATTTCCCATTTGGGCATGCTAATTTCAGACCTCCAACACATGATATAACATGGAGAACTTTGTCAGCCCTAAACGTGGTTACTGAGAAAAACATGCCCTTTGCCTCTACCTAGTACAGATGGCCTGTCAATGAAACAGACATGCCGCATACTTGTGACAACTGGCATTGTAATTTTATTTAGCCTACTGTCCAGTAAACTGGCAGCCGGAATGTGATTGACGTCATAACAGTTATGCCATAATACAGTGACATTGTCATGATTGTCCATACCCATGGTCACCCTATCCTGCCATGTAAAAGGCCAACACATCTAAAGCAGCATTCATTTTTTTGTTGAATCACAAAACAGAGACTTAATCCTTGTAAATAATAAACATAAATATGTATGTTTACCCTGGGGGTTGAACAGAACTCGCTGACCTATGATGAGTCGAAGTGTAGGCAAACCCAGCCAGGCATTTTGGCACATTGTGCATGTATCTTCTTTCAGCAATGCTCGTCTTGTCTTGGTGTCATGGATACTGCTTTAGCCATGTTAATACATGTCTCAGTATTGGGACCCAATGTTCTGTGTCAATGAGTGCAAAAAATGCAGTGTGAAGAAACATAATTTCTGTGTTGTTTCTATGAGTATAATTTTTCAGCTCAGCTGGTCAAAGGTCAGAGAGGTATGATGACTAACCTCTGTCAGTCGGGCCGTCTGTAAACATTGACTTCAAGTGTGACTGTGGTCAAGGGTCAGTTTTTATTGAAACATGACTGACTTTGACCAACTTTTACCAAGGTCACCAGGCACCTTGTTCATGTCACTGATAATAGAACAGCTTTGAAATGAGGAAATAATTGAGGTAGCTATACAGATTTATCACTTGTGAAGTTGACTGCCACATGGTGGTATACACTGAATCAGTCAGAGAAAATGTCGGTTGAGTCTGATACCTGTTTTGTTAATGATGTATTGCATGCATGTGCATCCATCGTCTTGCATATCTCTGTCCTGTCTGTTGAAAGCAGAGTGGTAGACCCATGGGCCCCCCGTTTATTTTGAGTATCATGGACAAAATTGTGCAGGAACAGTTACCATGATTATATTTATTGTTTCATTTTGTAAATATCATTGTTCTTTTTTTAAATGTACATTTAAATAAATGTATTATGCTCGAGCATTTTGTGTTGAATCTTGGAGAAACCTTGTAATTTTTTTTTACCTCAACTGACTTCATGAATCAGCTGAGGTTATAGGATGGATGGCCATACATCTTCTGTGGATCCCTCTGTCTGTCTGTCTGTCTGCATGTTTACAATTACACTTTTGACTCATTCTCTAAAACCATCATTCAAATTCTCTTCAAACTCGGTATGGATGTACCTTGGGTGGGCCTCTGCCAATTTGGTTCAAATAGTCAAGCTTCATGAGGTGTTTTCATTATTTTCAAGTTATTTCTCCAAAAACCATCATGCAGATGATGCTGAAACTTTTTGTACATGTGCCTTGTGGAAGAGTCGAACAAAGTTGCACGTTAGATGGTGTTGTGGTGGATCCTTTATTTTTATTATTTTTTTTTTAATTTGGGTGTTTGTTCCTTAATGCATGATACATTTCTATTCATTACAGTGTAACTCAAAGGGGATTTCAATGGTAATTGACATGTTCAACTTCTCCAGATTCACTTCAAACTTGGTGCTAATATACCTTGTCTACTAAGTTTGTTCAAATGGTTTCTCACTAGTGATTTTTGTATTCTTAGTTAGTTTTTAGCTTGTCAGTCAGACAAACCTATAGGACAGTCACTCGTATGTTGTCCATCCTTTCCTCCACAATTCGCATATTGCATAAGGACACTTCTGGGGACCCCCAGACCTAAATTTATTCAGCAGGTAGTGCTGGTCATTTTTTTCATTTTTTCTTTTTAACAATGTTTTGTTTGTTTAAGCTATTTTAGAGTTTTTCTCCAAAACCATCACTTATATTCTCCTAAAACTCAATAGAAATGTGGCTTGTGGAAGGTTGGTTTAAACATATTTTATAACATGATTAGAGAAAAGGGCTATGCCCTATATGAACTCTTCTCGCAATAACAAAAATATAAAAATAAAGGGTTAATGTAAATGACAGCAGGACATTTGTAAAAGAGGTGATGAGGGATACTGACAATATAGGACATATAAAGGACAGACATGGACTAGACAACACACACACAGGTGAGGGAGACGAAACATTGCTACACATATACAGGGCTCAGCGCCCTCAGCTTGTGGAAGGGTCATATAAAACCATTCACTATGTAATAATATTAGACATCTTTGATTTTGGGTTTTAAGGTTTGTGTTGCAGTTGTTTTTTTAAGTAAAGTAAAGAACAGTTTTTTGAGCACACTGAATCATTGACGTCACAAAATGTGGCACACAAATAGACCTAAAGTTAGTCTAAGCATAGCAGCAGCTAGCCCGACTTTTCATCTGCAGAATCAGCTTCACATTATATCAGCTCAGGGTGCACAATTTAGTGATATTTTATGGAAAGTGGCTAGAAAGTTTAGGCACACTTATGTGTTACATTTCTGTAAGTACATACTGAGAGTGTTGATAAGCATAGCAGTAGTAGAGAGAAAATGGGACTTCCAGACCACACGAAGAATCGGTTCATGGCTGGTGAATTATTTCGTGTGGATGATAAGACATATTGTAAAATATAATTTGCACATACTTTCAAATTTTTCCCCTTATCATTTTTGTTTCTTTCCGTGCTGATGACCTCTTCTTATTCAGCTCTCAAGTTGATGTTAATCTCACAGAGTCCAATATGACACCCCTGGTGTACTGATGGTACCATATCTCACCAGCCATGCAGAGATGTACATATGGTGCCCCAGAGTTTTTATTGAGCTGAGGCTTTCTTCTTCCTTTGCTATACAAGTCCTATATACTTATAATAGGGAACTGAGTGCGAAATTCAGTTGACTCGAAAATTTTGTAACTCTAAAATCTGGAAAATTTAGGAGATCTCTCGAAAAACCAGGAGGGTTATTCCATGTCAATTCATCACCTTCTACAATAACATCTTGGATTTTTCTTTACTTTGTCTCCACATGTTCAGTTACCTATTAAACCTAGAAATTCACAATTTCAGTACTCGGGTACCAACAGCTCAAATTTTATGAGCTTCAAAGTAAGACGGCATGATTTCTGAAAAAAAGACATTTATTCTTTGGGAGCAATATTTCAAATTGAAATGTATCACAACCTTTTGAAGCCACATGATTGAAATTACAAGTGACGTTGTAAAATGTTGTGTACTATCAGTATAAATATTGAATGTTTGTACATGCAAATTTTCAAAAGATAATGGGATGTAAAAATTGAAAAATCATGTTCATTGATATTTCCAAACCCTATTTCAAGTGTGAATATCTCCAAGCAGACATCAGTAAAAACATTGCTCTTTCCCATGCTTGGTCATGGTTAAATATAAATCAAATTTTTAATATTTGAGGTTACTAACATTTTGAACTTTGGAGAAATTTAAGCCTCAGGTACTTTTGAGGGAATAAGATGCATGAATTTGGAGGCCTCAAATTCCGTGTGGTAAAGCTACCAATAACTTCAAAATTGTACAGCTTTAACATCTAGATCTCAACTACATTTGGTCAAGTTTTGGAGATGGTGTTTTGTCTTCTTCTGCTGAAGAAGTATGCGCAAATCGAAACTGCTTTATCATATTTGTTTGTATATTTGTCATATGGTGTGTCCAACTACTCCATCTGGAGTGCAAAGTTACCACAATTCAATTCTGTGGACCTGGAATATACCAATACATAATTTGTAGCTATTATGCCAAAGTAGGTAAGGTATAGATGCTGGTACAATATGTTTTAAAAAATAATGGTTTTTGGCATGTGCATTTGTATTATTTCCTATGATATCACATACATGAAAGCGTGGTAAAGCTGGTATATTTCAAATGAATATTTTTTATAAATTGTTCAGGGGTGCCATTAAAGATGACTCCTGGGTCCCTGACCAATGAAATATTAAAATGAACTACATTTCTTTCCAAAAATATCACACGACCCAACCAAATTGTATATCATTTACAATAGACTATATGTAAATCTAATCAAAGTGCCACAAAATGGATCCATCTTTCAAATCCTTGATGCCACCCTTGTTGTTGCTAACTCTTATTTGATGGTAGAGTAAAGTAGGCTTTATTTAAACAGGACGATCTTACAGTAATGGCACTGGTTATCAAAGGAAATGTATCTGACACAAAGACACAAATGAATATACAACAAACGGGACAAAATTAAAAAGATTTATAAAAGATTAATACAGCTAGTTGCACATTATACAAACATCATTTAAATGTCATGATGAGGCATCATACATAATTTTGCATACCTTTCTCTAAAAATCAGTTTTTAACCTTCTTTCAAAACACTCGCTGTTTGTGAAACCCAAACATCCCTTGCTATTTTTGTTCAATGTAATGCTACCCCTACATGTATATCCAAAAGACTACTGATGACATACAAGTCTATATTGGGGTATTTTGAGGTTGTTATTTGATACCTGTTCAGTGCAGTATGAATGGTTTAGATGGTTAAATCTTTCACATAGATACACTAGGGTCAATCCATTTACACATCATGGATATCAGCATGCTCCTTTCCTGAGAGCCAGTTAAATCTGGGTCTCACCAACTGGGTTGGAGTGTCGTATGGAGCCTGCAAGATTATGCTTATACAGTTTAGCAAGCATTGTAGTTTGTTAACAGATTTCCAGTTTTTTTGTTTTGTTTTTATTCTGGGAAGTTCTGAAGTCAGAGAAGTAGAAGTTAAACGGAATTACTTACACAGAAACATAGAGACAAATTTATATTTGAATTGTTTTGGTAAAAATGAAGTACAATGCATTTGCAGCTATTGACTTTTTATGGCCAGAACTGATTTGCCTCTTGTGAGAAATATATGGTAACTGACTATATCTTTTTTGTCCAATCTAGTGTCTGTTGCTAACATGTACAGAATACAATTATCCCCTTTGACATAATTATCGTTAGCAGATTGTTTCTGTCGCTTATGTATGGTCAGCTGGTGCCCCCTCCCCTCTTGAACTTGCCATCTTGGCAACAAACAGTCACAAGTGTTTGACTGTAGGATAGAATTGGGCTATAAGGTGCACACTTAACTTTCACATAACTTTCGATACAAAGTGACGTAGTGGAAAGGGGTTACACATGCTTTATTAGACCGAAATTGTTGATGCGGAAAAAAGCAGAAATGTATGTTTGGTACAGGTGGAAAACGAAGTTACTCAGCGTGGGAAAATCACAGCTCTGGACATGGAGTGAACCATGAGTTTTGGAACCTCTGAATGATACAGTTCAATTGCTCAGTATATTTTGAAGGTTAGGATTTTATATCATTGACACTGTACTTTTTATACCATGTTTTATCATTTTGTTGAAGCTCATTTTGGTTTATATTTAGTAAAAAATGCTTCGTCACATTTTAGATTTTTCCATGTAGGCAAACTAAATTGTTAAATGTACCATCTTCTCAGGTTACTTCAATAACAGAACTGTGTACTCGAAAAATGCATTCACTGCTGGTGACATTATCTTTGACCTTGTTGTTGTGTGGACCTGCATACCCTTTGTAGTCTAATCTAGATTCTAGGCTCACGATGGAAGACTCGGTCAAACAGCCTAGTAGGTTTAAGTTTTGGCCACTCGCTCAGTTTCTGTCGTAGCAAATATTTACATGCACAGTTCATTGTAATAACAAACTTGCCTACAGCACCACCCTTTTTTGACCCTGAGCAAATAGTTTTACTGAATTACTTTGTATACCTCTGCAACTAGCAACGCGCTGGTCTTCGCGACATACCCTACTACTAGTTTCAAGTTTTTGACCACTCATCTAGTTTCTGTCTAAGCAAATATAGATATGCACAGTATATTTAAATTCCATACTTGCCTACTAATATTTCTGCGGCTCTCTGCTTATCTGCCGTGGTCCTGCGTGAGACATGTGGCCTAAAAGAAAATAAAAAAAGACCTTAAATGATGATGTGGAGGAAATCATGTCATTGCCGAGGAATTCTCATCAGCTTGTGCTGCCTTGTTTCTGGGGCCAGAGCCCAGGCAGAGGGTTCATCACAACTGTGAGAGACCTACTACACCACCTTTTTTGACCCTCTGCAAATAATTGTTCTGAATTTCTTTGTTCACCTCTGCAACTAGCAACACCCTGGCCTAGCCCTAGGTCATAATTGCAGTTGTGATTTTTTTAATATGACGTACGGAGACTAATGTTTGGGTACATCTCAGTTGAAGTAAAGATCAAGATGATCAGCATGGGACCCTACCACGGGCCCAGTCAAGCTGAAATATCGTGATCATACTGGCCTAACCGCATGTCCTTGTTCCAGTTTTCATTATTTACATTTACTGAGTTTTGATCAATGTATCATTCTGTGTGTCACTCAGTAAAAAACTCATCCATGGAGCTGTGACAGGCTTGCACAATTTGCATTAAAGGATTTGGTGTGATACAAGTGAACCATTTTAAAGAAAACAAAGTGTCTACAAATATCTGATGGGACATGTACTTACTAGGCAAACTGTATATCTGTGCGTCCTATGTGCATATATTGTAACGACACCTTATACTTCATGTTCAAATGTTAGTTTTTTGACAAGGACAGCACGTACGATAAGGCCAAGAAACAAAACATAAGCTCAAATCACAAAAGAATAAAAAATTATAAAAAAAGTCATTCTGTACATGGGAAAGTAATAATGCCGGACCATCCAGTTCCTGATAGATTAGCTCTTAAGCTCCCATCTCAAAACACAGTTCCCAGACCATATTTGCTATATATGTGATAAGATATAATTCAGTGAGTTACATACATTAGAGCGACTCTCAGAAACATCTTAGTTTGCAACAGTACTTAATACAGCATTTGGACTATGGAATACCTACTGCAAATATTCAGAATACGCTTATGGACATCTATGTCAAGATCTTCCAAATCAAATGAAGTAAATTATTGTGGCATGAGTAAGGTAGTCTCAATAACATTCTAATGGCTTTTCTCCCTGCAGTATAGAACAGATTCACCTGCTGGCCAATGTGGTACCCCAAACCAGACTCTTTTAACCGCAGAAGCAATTCATCTATGTATACTCAAATGAGGACAGGTGAAAGGAATATAACATATAAAGTTGGCAACGAAGTTTTACTCTGCTGTTTGAGTTGTGCCTGTGCCATTGTATCACAAGATCACAAGTATACAGGAACCCTAGATCTATCCAATTTATAACAAACAAATATGTAATTGACATCTTACATGTATATTCTATTTACGTTTTTCGATGCATTGGCATTATTGGGTCAAGCTTACTAAATCTGGGTGGATACACAACAAATTTTATCTGAATGGGTGGAGCGCAGACAACATGAAAAACAAAACATATGAATTATTTTGGGTGTGGTAGAAGTTCAGCTTAAAATTAGACCACATTTTGACATAAATTCTTTGGTTGGACAAGAAGCAAGGGAAAAGTTACAGTATACATATACTTATGCTAATTACTTTCCAAAACAAAGAAATCCAAGCCTGAGACAAAGAAAGAAAAAGAAAACAGGCCAAAGAATTATTTTTCAACTCAAGAGTTAACAAATGAGGTCAAGTGATACATTAAATTAACCTGCCTATTTTCAAACGAAACACCCTCATAAATGAGGGACCTAAAAAAAGAGTTTCTTGTGTTGAGTGTACATGTAAGTCATAAATGATGTCAGGTCAGGCCATATATTGAATTAACCCCTATACTTTCGAAAGAACCACATCCAAAAAATTGGAGACAAAAACAGGTATTCAGTGTATTGGGTGCAGTCTAACCAAAAATGATGTCAGGTAATTTATATAACATGGCATTCATTAAGAAGACATTACAGAACTTCGAATATACTAAAGATGCCAAATGGCTGAAGAAAAAAACAATTTTAGAAAGTGTCAAGATGATATAGCTTACTTGAAGACAGAAAATGAATTACTGAAAAGACAACTTATGCAGTTTTAGGATGAATATATTGCTTACATGTTTTCAGTAAGACACAGGCAATTTTCAAATATCAAAAACAATACATGAATAAGGTGGTGGCCACCTTCACTAAAGTCACAGCATCACAGAATCATGCTTGTATTAACTGATTTGGTATCTTATTTTCATGGTTCTTTCAAATTAAAATCCCTGAAATGCTAGATTTTTTCATAAACTTCCAGATTGGCATTTAATGGTTCAAAAGAACAACTCTGTGCAAAAGTGGAAATTTTTAGCGAAAAATATTGCAGACAAGCAAAATAAAAATGTCAGATTATCTGTCACTAGCCTAAATCAATTTTAATGATGTTGTGAATTATCTTGTTCTTAAAGGATATATAGTATTTGCGTTACGAATAATCTACCAACTTTTTACATGGCTACAGCAGCTACCAAATCCTCATTGACATACGTATCATATGCTTTACTGTCTTAGCATGAATGTCAATATTATGGAAAACAAAGGCAGTCAACTTTCAGGCACAAAAATCAATTGCATTACTTAAAATCTTTTCAGTTCAAGAACTCACCATTTTGCTAAAAGGCACTGAAACGGAAAAGATCACATCCAAGTGCAGTCACGCTGTGTTGTAACTGTAGCCAAAGACCACCTAGCAGCCGGGTTGACTTGTCGTGTGATGCATGTGGGAAACAAAAGCAGGGATTGCAAAAGAGATGTACATGAATTTGAGTTCAGAGGACTTGCCTTCCCCCAAAAAACTGCAGATATTGCCAAGTCTGAACAGTTGAACCCATCTATGTCTGTCAAGGTGGAAGGACTAGATGGGGAAAAATATTTCCTATCCATGTTTCCACTCAAAGGAAAGCTAAACATGTTGATGTCCTTCTAAATAATGGACACTACATATGGATTAAGAATATATCATGTTAACGTTCTCATGTAACCAAACCCCATTGTTAGATGTACTATTGTGTATGTTGTAAGAATCCATTTACAACAAAAAAGAAAATGCTTGAATATGAGAATATATGCAAGCAATTTGACTCACAGAAAACTAAGATGCCACCTCCTGGAAAATTTATGATTTTGTGGAAATATGTCTCGCATTATTGCAACTGAAAGTGTCTCTCTTGCAAACATTTCTGACAAATCCTCTTCCAATAAAGATGACCGAACAGGATGAAATCAAGTTTTTCAATAAGAAAAATTGCTCCTTTTGTAAAATATAGGGGTGCCGGGCATTCCATTTTTTCCACATTCATGCTCATTACAAAGGTAAACGGAAGAAGCAGGTGCTCCATAAGGCTGGTGTTGTAGGTAAGTATTGGATTACAATGTACTGTGCATGTAAATATTTGCTACGACAGAAACTGGGTGAGTGTTAAAAAACCTGAATTAGTAGGGTTTAAGATTTAACCATCTGAACCATTCATGCAGCATATGGACTTTTATGTGATTAATGATCTTTTGGATATACATGAAGGGGTAGCAATCCATTAAACAAAATACAAACAGATGTTTGGGGCTTACAAACAATCAGTGCTTTGAAGTAGGTATCTTAATACTGATTTTTTAGAGAAATGTATGCAAATTATGTATGATGCCTCATCATGACCACTTTTAGTTACTGAATGATCTTTGTACATTGTGCAACTAGCTTTATTCATCTTTTATAATTCTATTTAATGTTTTGTCTCGTTAGCTGTATATTCATGTGTGTCTATGTGTCAGGACCTCTTTGATAACCTGCACTATTACTGTAAGAACGTCCTGTATAAATAGAGGCTAATTTACTATCTGTTATGACTTAGCAACAACGAGGGTGGCATCATGGATTTGAAAGATGTGTCCATTTTGTGGCAGTTTGACTCGGTTTACATATAATTTATTTTCAATGATCTAAAATCTGTTTGGATCCTGTGACAGTTTTGCAAAAGAAAAAATGTGGTTCATTTTGATATTTTACAGGTCATGGACCTCACCCTTAATGGCACCCCTGAACGATTTATAGAAACATAAACATTTTCATTTGGAATGTACCAGGTATACCACCCTTTCATGTTTCATGTGTGTGATATCATTCGAAAAGATACAAACAAGCATCGCAAAACCCCTTATTTTTCCGATAAAATGTAACAGCGACAATAATAACTGACCTTTTTTTACATAATAGTTAAAATTATGTATGGATATATTCCAGGTCCATAGAATTGAAGTGTGGTGGCTTCGCACCCAGATGGAGTAAGTAGACACACCTTGTGTGTCCTAATAATGAACAAATATTTGTGTGCACTTCTTCAGCAGAAGGAGACAAAGCACCATTTCCAAAATATGAAAAAATGTTGTTGTGATACACATATAGATCTTTGTGCTGTACAATTTTGAAGTTATTGTTAGCTTTGTCACATGGAATTTGAGTCATTCATCTTATTCCTTTACAACTACTTGGGCCTCAAATTTCTCCAAGGTTGAAAATGTTAGTAACCCCAAATTTAAAAAAATTAATTTATATTTAACCATAACTAGGCTTGGGAAAAAGCAACGTTCTCCTGATGTTTGCTTTGGAGATATTCACACTTGAAAGAGGATTCGTAAATTTCAATGAAGATTTTTTTTTCAATTTTTACATCCCATTATCAAAATTTGAGTCATGTGGCTTAAAAACTTTTTTGATACATTGCAATTTGAAATGTTGCTCCCACACAATGGGCGGGGTTTTTTTAGTTATTAAAACTGCAAAGACTGGTTATAATGTAGTCGAGCCTTGTCCCGGTAACTTAAGTCCACTATCCTCTGTCCGACTCTATGAAGTTGATTCACATATACATATGCACATCATATATTGTTGCAAAGGCCATGATCAACAGACCATAAATAAGATAAAAGTATGACCCTTTTGATTGGTGACAAACATCTGCTTTGATCTGATATTACGATGTGACATCGGTATGAAAAAATGTGGAAATAACTTGTTACTGATTCAAACTTATTCTGTACTGTTTTCACTGAATTGGTCCTAACACGTGTGCCTAAAAATGATTTCTTTATTTGTGTTTGTTTTGGTTTTTCAAGGCTGATTTTAAATAACCCACAATATACAGTAGCATAAACTTTGAAGGACTGTAACATTACTGCAAAACAAGCACATATAAAAATTGTACACGGCGCCTTTTCACCCACACTTGAGCCAGTAATTATCTGAAAACAGTTTGCAGTTTGATGGTACACTGTATTTCCACATTTGTACATTGATGTTATATCACATGACACATTGTATTTCTGATGGAAGATGCTGTTGTCTATACAATTATTTTAACTGAAAGGGTCTATTTTAGCTTGTTTTATAATGTATTGATCATGACCATTTAAACAGTGTATACTTCGTTTTTTTCTCATGTAAATACTTTCCAGTTTATGCAACCTAAAAGGTGATAGCGTACTTAGTTTACAGGGGCAAAGCTGGACTATCTTCAGAAATGAAGACTAATCAAGTCGGAAGCAACATATTTGGTTGATTGACTTTTCACTATTAAATAAAAAAGTAACTACTATTAATTTTTTGTCGGAACATGAAAATTCGCAGTTTTCCTGAGTTTGCAGCACAAGTTACCCTTCATGCAATTTATAAATATATATATGTATGTATATATATGTATATATATATATATATATATATATATATATATATATATATATATATATATATATATATATATATATATATATACACTCAAATTGAATACAGGACCAGTGTGTACATATGTATGTGTATGGAGAGTTCTCTTTTTGGCCAGTATTGCAAATACATGTTATTGTAAATGTGTTTACGCTATGTATATATACGTGACATGATGTAGTCCACATGTAGGACCATGATTCGATGGATTTGTAAATTTAGAGTACGGTAAACCAGCATCTATAGAGAAAGGTCCAAATTTTTGAACGAAGACTGCCCCCCCCCCCCCCCAAGACACACACACAATCAAACTATTGCAACGGGCCTGTTAGTGCTTGAGAATGGTTGGTTAGGTGCTTCACTGTCTCATTCTTTGTGGGAAAAAATATGACGAGTTATTTGTTAACATCAACATATATTAAAAAGAAGAAAAAAGACAGTTCCCACGTGGGTCAGCAGTTCACCATTTGAATTCTGTTGAAAGTCTTCGGCACGAAGGAATGCATTGATGCAGTCATTATGGTTATGGTAGGAACAATCTCCCAGTGTTGGTAGCCCTACGTTACAAATATGTTCATTCAGCATCGTCAGCAAAGAAAATTACGCCCCAGTAAACCGATGCAACACCATCTATCCGCAATTCTACCACATGCAACGTACTTGTCCATACTATAAACATGGATATCTGTTAATGTAGCATAAACAGGCCACATGTTCATGAAAGATATGTGTGCTTGACAATTGACTTAAGCATATAGGATATTTTTGAATGGAAGTTCAAGTGGAAGCTACCTTTGCTACAAAACAAACAAAAATTGTATACACCATACATGAAAAAGACATCGGATTGAAACTGTTTCACAAACCACAATATGTGGTATGGCACGCACCCGTGAACGGAAAATAGACACGTGCCTTTCTATTCCATGTTGTTTTAGTTTGCATAACGATTCTACCAATATATGTACGCAATATATCTTTGTGTGCTTTTGAATGAATGATTTCATTGAAGTGAATTGAATAAATGTGTTTATGAGAATAAAGAAATGAACATTTATTGTGTTGTTATTTTCTGTTCATTTATTTAACTGAAGGATATTAATTATAAATGGTGTACACTCATGCTAAGGTGAAAATAGTCAGTCTATTTAATTACATAGTTATTCTTTTTCAACATTGGAAGGAAGAAAAGGTGATGTGGAGCCTGCTTTGCACCATGACCCATCCATCCTAAAAGACTCTGTTGTCCAATGGTGTTCCCACTCTTGATGTCCACTGCCACATCCGTGGTGTAGTCATGATGCAACACTGCGCAGATGCAGTTGTAGAAATTCTTAATTTTTGTGGAAAGTATTGCCTTGTTGTTTGTTTTAAGTCAATCATGCTACTTGGATTGTTTCTCATTGCCGTAAGGATTACCACAATTATGTAGTAGGGCGCTGCCTACTCTATGTAAATAGTTGTTCCGCCTTGGAGAGATCACCTCAAGGGTGAAAAAAGGGGCCACATATTGGGGTCTGTCAATAAAGGTCAAATACCATGGAAAAGAGAGACCTAATAATAAGTCTGGTCGTAAAAGTCAGGTGATTTGTCAATGGAGTCACCTCTCAAAGGAGGGACAACTGAATATGATACAGTATGAATCACACATAAAACTGTACCACATGGACAGTTTTATTGGTATCACGGAAGGAGGTGTCTCTCATATTAACCTCGGTGTACTGTGGGGGAAGAAAACCACAGATTTTCATTTTCGCCTGTGGAGTGAACAGTCGGCTGGTCCTCCCAGAACCTCAAACGTTCGGCCCCACTTGTCGGTCGGAAAATTTATTTTTGAAAGAACCAGAAGCTGCTGAGCCTCACCCCTCTCGTATTCATCCTACTTGCTAGGTCTGGATCAATCTGTACACCCCAAAATCGGACAATTGACTACGCCCTAGAAGAAAAAACTCAGAATGACACCGATCGTGCGTCGAATATGGCACTGGTCGAAGCTGAAGAGAAAGTATGGGTTGTAGCAAATGATGTCACTTCCGGTAAAACTTCCGAGCATTGCAGAAGCAGTCCGTTGCTAAGTGAATACTGCAATATTGAAAGTTTTTTTCTGAAAATATGATGATTTATATATTTTTGTTTCTTCTGTATATTTTAACGTACTAAATAGCAGCTTCATGTGCAAGGGACGGCTTTTTATGTAAAACGTTTTTCATATATGCTATATACAATGTACTGCACGACACCAGGAACACATCAGGTACAAACAGAGAGATGCAATTTATGTCAGGGAATGGTGCTGGTATCAAGTGAAATTACACATATCCAGGTGACAATATTATTTAGGGCCTTCTAGAACTCGCAAAGCCCGTAAATTTCATATTTCTAACATTATTATAAGGCTTACTTCAACATAAAACTTAGCGAACAGCTCATTCATTACACAGCTGTGACTGTAGTATGCCGAGCACAAAATACCTGGATATGCATCGCGATTTGCCACGTAAAAAATAAACTGAGACTAATCAATGTTTTCTTCATGATTGATGGCCAATCACATTACACTATAGTGTAAAATGCTAATCGAATATTTAAAATGTTAGTCGAGCTGGAATGGTTACATTCTGCTGCTGCAGTTACATTCCAAACTTATACTTAGTGCAGATACCTGTAAATATATATGTATTCATTGTTGAGGAAAGAGAAAAGAGATTTTCTTAAAGTCACAGACCATATTAATTTTAAAAGTTAGTAAAAGTGATTGGACAGAGTATCACCTTGTAGATGTTCCTTGTGGTGTTTTAAAAAAATTAAATTACACTTGATCAACATTTGAACATTTATCTCTGGTAGACCTTGTCCAACTGTGCCTACACTCATAAATCGTGCACATATAATGTGAACCAAGAGCTACCAGTAACACTGTCAATGTGGTACAGTTTCATGTGTGATACTTGCTTTATCATACTCAGGTGTGCCTCTTTTGAGATTAGACTCCATTGACATATCAGGTGGCTTTTACGATCATATTTATTTGGTCCGAAGTTCCATTTTTTCCATGGTCTTTGATCTGTCTGTACAGACCCCTTGCTTTATAATGACTTTTCAGCCCTACCGAATGAGGTCAAACTGAATTACATCATCGACCCATCCAAAAACGAAAACGATAGGGAAAGCGCTTGTTTTGTCATTGATTGCTTTAAACACAGAAAAAAATGTCATGTATCAAATTGTAACCACTTTTTGTCCCTCCCTTGGGCGATCTCTCAAGGCGGAACAACTGTATACCTAGAGTAGCCAGCGCCCTCTTGCATAATTGCCCAAAACCTCACGGCAATAAGAGACAATCCAAGTAGCATTTACTTAAAAGAAACAAATAAGCAATTCTTTCCACCAACAGTAAGAATTTTTACAACTGCAATTTTGCAGTGTTACATCATGATCACACCATGGATGTGAGAGGGTGACGTCAAAAGCGGAAAGATCATTGGACAATACAGTGGGACCGTGGGGGGTGGCAAAGTCACCGTGCAAATCGGATTCTACATCACCTTTTCTTCAGGCGTAAAAAATAAATTACAAGTGCGATTTAATAGAGTGACTATTTTCAGAATACCATGCCTCTTCGCCATTTATACTCAGTAGTACTACCCGTCAGTTAAAAAATAATGAAAACACAATAAAAACTAACTTTTCATTGTTTCTTTATTCTCTTGAACATATTGGTTTAATTCACATCGAGGAGTTTTTCCAAATTAAACAGCACACAAAGAACTATTGAGTACTGATATTGGTATAATTTTTTATGGGAACGAAAACAACACTGAATTTGAATAACAAGACATGCGTCCATTGGCCATGCATGCCATACCACATGCTGTGGTTTGCCAACAGTTTCTCCAAGAAACATTTTTTCCTATGTTATGTTGCATACTGTTTTTGTTTGTTTGAATTTGAGCCCAGGTAGGTCGCACTTGAACTTCCATTAGATATTATCTTGCATCCTAAAGACAGTATTAAAAATGTCCTCATACTGCATTTTTAGTCCTCCACCATACGGTGTTTGGGGGGATGTAACTGCATCAAAATGAAGGAGCGTAACTACATTAGAATGAGGGAGCGTATTGAAACTGTCTGATTAGAATGCTGTCTGATTAGAATTTCTTTGTTGTTGTCTTTACCGCCACAACCTGCCACACAGGGCTTCACAGACCAGCAATGGCTACTAAAGGGGAAAGGCTGCTGGATACGCTGGCAGACAAAATTGTAACTTTTAATATTTCATTTTAATTTTCTTGTAGATCCACATTATGGATATTGGCAATAAGCATACATAAATCTTCCTATGCCGATTTTAGTATCCCTGTTTGTATGGATCCCCCTGGAGCCTGTATCCTCCCAAGATGGATATCGGCTCTCTGGGGATCCATTGCAGTCAAGGATACTGAGTTGGGGATAGGATAACTTCTATATATGCTTTTATGATTCATTGACTGTAAATATACGTTAATTTGGCAAGAATACATGATGTTTCATGTACATGTAGCTTGCTCATCCATGAGGAGTGATCCATTTCCACACTAGATAAGCTATACATGTACGTTTCATTTGATAGGACTGTAAATAGTGTTATGTCAGTTTACTGTGGTGTCCCTCTGTTGGCTGACGATGCTGAATGAAAATTTAGGTCATGCAGGGCTGCTGGTAGATTGTTCATGCTAAAAGCATAATAGCTCCATCAGTGCATTCCATCGCGCCGTTGACTACAACAGAATTCAATGGGTGAACTACTGAACCACGTAGGAACCGTTCTTTTTTGCCAGACTGTACGCCGTCCGGCATTGTTTGAGTTTGAGGGATAAAAACCTCCACACTCAATGATACTACTTACAGTTTCATATTTCTTTGTCAAAGATACAGTGTTAAAACGTTCACTGCAGCCCATTCACAAATTTTGGTACTCCATTGCATATATTTTCCATATATTCTCAGTGAATATCCATAGTTTTTCTTACACATATCTTTCTTAGATTTTTGGTAATTTCAGCCAATCACCACACGCAAAGCTATGTACGGCATCCATGTTTGTTTGAATATGCGCAAAACAAATACATGCGACCCCGCGAACATTTACGACTACTTCATAATCACATTGACTTGTAGACTAGAACTGTGCTGATCCTTAATCAGACTCTCAAAAGATGCCCTCCTAGGCAAATACTTTTCAAAATTTTCAATAATATAGTGCTGAATAACTTGCAAGGTTTCAATGTGGAGCTACATATCACAAGTAAGCAATGGTGCTAAATTGTGTTCCATGTCTGATTACCTTTCTGCCAACCTTACTCAATGTACTCAATGAAACTAGTCTCAATCATCATCTGCACATTGTTCATTAAAGTATTTTCAAACAAATGTTCAGTTGTCCTTCACTACACCTCATCTAAGATTTTTGGTATTTGTATGTACCAATTGTATACAAACTTGTCCCAACCGATTTCTCCCCTTTTATAAAGGCCAAGTCTGGTTCCTATTCAAAAGGAAATTTGTTTTATCTGTTCTGTTGCTGTTAACCAAGTATTTTTTCCACTAAGAGTAAGACAGTGACACATCTAACCCATTCTCAATCAATCCAAGTTTGAGGATGGATATAGTCCATGATGTGCCAGGGTAAGGGAGAGAATAGGGAGGAGTCGCCAGAGCCATCTCTGCCTCGGTTCGATTGTCGCGGTGCCCAAGGCAGGCATCACTTACAGGAAGGTTGTATTTTGATGAGGAGGCTGTCGATCTACAGTGATCTACGAAAAGTAAATTCGTTGTTTTGGCTCATTCAGCGGTCTCTGTGGCCTCCACCTCCGCTATGGCCTAATCTGGGTCACTTCTAACACAATGCGATTCCCCAAGAGGGAAAGGTCTGAACTACTGCGTTCCGAATGCTGCCATCGGAGACGGCAATTTGCTCACAATAAAATTGTTATGTCGGTTTATTCGTAAGGAACACATCTCAAAAGCATAACTATAACACAGTTAAGCACAAAAAGATGAGTTTGTATAACATACAATCATTTTTTAAGTTTTTCCTGTGCCCTGTAAACAATTAAAATTGAAATGAAATTATTACGTGTTACAAACCAAAACCATTTGGATGTCATGCATGAAATATGACAGACAGTTTACCAATAATAGACAGTGTAGCAATACCATATTTTGTGTTCTGTGCTTTGTGTAAATGCGGTGGCTCACTTGAGAACCATCACTGCATTGTGTTTCTAGAGGTGAGTCTGTGTTGAAGTGTACCTTGTATTCTTTAGGTAACCTATACTATGTGCCGTACTCAAATGATCATTTTGCATCTTTTCAAGACATTGTGATACTTATTTGATTGTCAATAAACTTTCCTAACTCCCCGTGTCTGGTACCAAGTCCGTATTACTAAGTAAATAGGTAAGTAAGCAAGTGCAAACAGCATTAGGTGCCTGGTTCGCTGTGTCTTTCATTGTTGTATGTTGCTGTTAGTTGACTTCTCTCTTGTCTGGATCATTGCTAGTGGTTGCCTCCAGCAGCAGCCACCTGACTAGCAGCTTCACTGCGGGTTCTCTTGCGTTTGATGCCCCTGGACGTGTGATGAAGAGTCATGGTTGGGGACATCACGCGGGTCTCCACCGTCTGCTGCATGTGGTAATTATCCATGTATGGCTTGATCAATTTCCATATCTGTCAAATAAATAAAACATGTCATATTTATAGTTTTCCTTCCGTATTTGAAACAAGGACGCGAACCGTACCTGCTTGTAATGTAAAGTAATGCTGAGTACGGTTACAAGGGATGGGTGTGCTGTATGGCTGCACACTAAGCTAACCGAGGCTTATTTATTTTGCGAGGATGACTGCCACAGCGTCATGTGTGCAGACACGAGTTTTAACCCCTCTCATTGCCAATTTCGACAAAAGACGAGGCGCTCTGAATTGATATGATGATACGAGATTCATATTCCTCGGAAGCGGACCTTTCAGTCAAGTATCAGCATGCTTACAATTGGAAAGACCCTAAGAATGGTCCAGGTCGTCAGCCAGGAAAAGCTGTTGACAGTTAAAACTTGGCACTGAAAGGGTTAAAAGATAAAAGCACTGATCCAGAGCATCCATGTCCTGCATCATTATTATTTTTCCGGGATGCTTTCTCTCAAGACCTAGACAATCGATCTGATGGTCTAAGTCGCCCATATTACTTGAACAGAGTAGTCGTGGGACGACACTGCACAGAAATAACAAGTATAAGAGAATTCTTGAAGTATGAAGCCACATATGTAAAAATCGGTATGTGTGTTGTTGTGATGATTTACAAAAAAACTGATGTCACCAGGCATGATATATATATATATATATATATATATATACATGATCACTTCGAGCAATAAGTGGACAGGTACATAGAGATAGACAGATGGATTGATATACAGCGGGCACATAGAGGGACATATTGGTACCACTTTTCCATGTTTTTCCCTAATACTGCTTTCAGTAGACAGTATCCGACACTCGGGCGGGGGCTGGTTGTTTATCTTTTTATCGCCCCGCCTGCAACGGACGTCCTCAGTTTTCTGCGCCCGCTCCACAACAAAATGATTCTGTCTACATTTTTAGGGGCTGGAGACATACATTGAACAGGGAGTTACATGGACAGCGTTTGAGTCGCTCCTCTGATATTGACAATATATTGTTGCGGACAGAAGTCAAACAATTCCATTTGTAACATGGGTGGTTGGAACAGACCAATAGGGAGCCGAAAAAAGTGTTGATTATATCACACAATGAACACTTTTCACATAATAGCATTGCTAGTGTTGTGCAGTGCAGCATGACCTACAGGCAGTGTGTTGAAGAAACAGTTGTTGATACCTTCCACTGAACAGCCCAAACTAAGGTATTGTTCCAGCAGGATCTGTGCAGATGACCACGGAACTTGGAATAGCACAGACGTATATTCCTAGAACTTTCCAAGTCGTCTATCATATCTAGCATGAAATCACTGTCGGCATAATGTAAGTTGATATTCATGACTCAATTTGCAACACTTCATCAGTGTCCATGCCAGGCATGAACCCTGAAAAAAAATAGTGAATTAAATTCAAAAAATGTATTGCTTTTTTACCTGCAATAGGTTTCTTGTAGCGTGCACTCTCGTCATTATGACACGTTCTCCTCTGAAAAATTAACTGTTAAGCGGGAATACTGCCCAACTCACTTCAATCTGTCATTTTGGCTTCCACCACCTGCGCTTCCTACTGCCATATTGGTAAGTGGAAAATACATGAGCGAGCAGTCAAACTTGATTGTGCATCTGACAACTTACGTAAGCAGCAAAGTACACAATGCACAAAAGGCAGGGGAAAAATGTCGTGCACCAAGGAATATCTTGGTCAGTTCCTGCCACCCTTGTTACAAGTCATTTATAACATGTCACAATGACCATTATGCCATCACAATCAATTCGGTCCTCGACCTCGTTAATTATGTGGCACAATGGTCATGTGACATGTAATAACTATCATATAGGGTGACCCACCTTCCTGATATCACAACACAACCTTTTTGTTTATGTGTATGCATCTGTTGGGTCCCCTGTTGTCCTGCATTTGGCCCAAGGTGGGAAACAATGGACACAGGTCGTGACACAAAATCCATCAGAAGCCACACATCAGAGCAGCCTGGCTAAACACACGTTCACTGAAGGTGAAAAATGGCAAATGCAGGACAACAGGTGACCCAACAGATGCATAAACATAAACAAAAGGGTTGTGTTCTGATATCAGGAAGGTGGTCAGCACTCCATATACCATAATATAGATGTACTCATCCACCGTATATGGAATTGCTTGACTTTCGTTCCCAAGCATATAAATTCATAACCACCCAAAATAATATATGCGTCAGAACATAACAGGATATTTGTGACTGACCTCGTTCTACCACAGGCATGAAGCTAGTCAAGTGTATAGTACTTTCAACCTGGCCAGTTTTATGTTTATCCACCAGTAATGCCTACAAGTTTGAAATAATAGAAAAAGGCATAAAAAGCCTGTTTCTTTCATATGATTTATCCCTTATATTCGTACATGGGGCATCACTTGGCTTTTTCTTACTTGGAACTATGGTCTTTTTATTCGATATTTAACGCGTGTTTTTACATCAAAGTGTGCACGTAAGTGAGACGCACATCAGGATCTGTCCCGCCTGTTGGTGCTCCCGACATGAAAGCACAATTTGCCAATACATAAATAAATAAATACACAAACGATAGACCAGAATCTATTTTCCAAATATGAAATAGGACTACACACTGGGCGTAGGAATTTAGTGCGTCGCTTCCTGCTTGAAGATGTGCTCACTTTATCCTCCAATGTCTATTTATCAGCTTTTCTGAACAATACAGGTATAATTAATGGGTGAGTGCATAAACCTTAGGTGCTGCTTCTTTTGGCTTAAAGATAAATGACCACACTTTGTGGCCGTTTGAAATATGAAGCACTATGCGCACAACAAAGCATGTTCCCATTTCTTGTGACATGGAAGTAGTTCAAAACCATCCATATTACTTTGGATATCATCATTCTTTGTTAAATGGTTCTAATGTTATCGAGCCAGACGGATGGTCACACGGAACGTTTCACTGACTGCCCCCTTCCATGGCTATCTCCATTCCCCGTAGGCAAGAATTGGTGACAGGGTACTTGACTCACCTTTCATCATATTCTAATTGGTCACAATACTTAAGACACAGGGTTGCCCCTACCGGATAGAATCCACAGCAGCATGTGCCCAGCTAACAATGACAGGCTAGTGCATAAATCAGGTTAGGTCTGCATTTAATGTGGATGTCTCGCAAAGTATATGCTGACTGCAAGGTGACCGTCGTCATGTTATCTTTTCATAAATACACAAACATATGAAAATTCTGCCCATTGTAAAATAACAAGGTGAGCGCACACCTTCGGCCCAAAGAACATAAAAAATAGTAGCATGCAAGTTACGTATAAATTGTTGGCAAGAATGTAATTATGTGTTCACTGTTCTGTATTACCTTTTCTTCTTGTAACAGTGACGTCACAGCATTGATATCTGGGGCTAAAAACCGATCCTTATCCCACGGCCTGAAAAAGTTACGAGTAATTTACATTTTTATATGACTGTTTGGACGATAACGGGCATTCTCACCTCCCGTTAAGAGAACCCCCCTTGCCTTGATGGGATTATCCATGGAACAGTAAGTGACATATTTTTCTGGTTTTGAAAGAATGAAATGCGTGCAGTCCCTCTGTCTCCATACTGTTCGGAAAATGTGAATTTGCCAAGCTGTTTAAAAGACATCCAGTTTAAATTTGTCCGAAATCAAAGACAGGTACACTCTTTTACAAGACTTAAAGTGTCGGTAGATCGACCAATTATCAGCAATTTTGTTCAGTGTTCTATTTGGGTTTAAAACATAAAAAAAAAACTGAACCAGAAGTAAACTAATAATTCTACGGCAATTTGAAGTCGCTTCATCCGTTCTAAGCCTGCCTTACAGTAGAGAAACAAAAATATGTTTGCGCTGTTTGTCACAATGTAACTAATTAAGTATATACTGTAAAACAAGTCACTCTGTTTAAAACGACGGTTTTAACTCCAACATCGGTCTCCTGCACTCACACAACATACAACCTATAATTGTGTAATTATTCGTTTTTAATGAAAATAATTAAACTTTCAAAAATGTAAATATATTTAAGCTTCCTTTCTCTTGCATTTTGGAGCGTGTTTTCACATTTTGATGGCCATTTTTGAGATATAGCTAACGCGACGTCATGGATATGTTAAAACACACCCCAGTGAATGCAATAGTTGGAAACTTTAATTCTGGATTATTCAGACTTCATATTCGATCTTCTCAAACCAAACAGTCCGTCAACCAGTTTAGTGCAAACCTGGTGTTTGCCTAAACATAAAAAGCCCCCTGTGCAAATTTTAATTTAAATAGAGTGGACCTGCTATGAAAGTAAATTTGTTTTATATCGAACAAAGACGAACCCGTGACCAAATAGTTCTTCACAATGTTTGGGCATTGTGATAAACCCATATTGGCAATTTCAAGGAAAAAGAATTCAGAAATATTCCCACAATATCGCTAATTTACATATAGGTGGCCAAACAAAATTAGTACTAAGGAAATATTCAATTGAAATCAATGTTTGAAGATGAAATCTCAAGTGCCTTGCTTTTATTGTACACTCTTATGTTTTATGCCAAATCTTGAATGAAGATATTGATAACGAGTCTTTTAAACATTTAATCGGGAATTTTTGATAAAAATATAATCATGGATCTCTATAAATGATTTACGAAGCTCAAAAATATTTATTGAGATCAAAAATGATTTTAGAGCTCAGAAATTATTTATGGCGCTCGATAATTCAATTTTCAGAAAAAATGGAATTATGGAGCTAATTATATGATTTATGGAGATTGAAAAAAAATGCTGCATAATTCGGGTATATTTACTGATCTCCACAATTTCCTTTTCGACCATTAAATATTTAGTGAGCTCTACAAGTCAAAGTCAAAACCTAGATTTCTTTAACTCTATAAATGACACATGAAGTTAAAAAATCACATATAGAGCTCCAAAATGATACGTAAAAATTGTACAGGTTACCAATGATTTCTACTTTCGTGCTAAGCTGCAATTCAATTTCAAATGAGAAATGGCTCCCACAGGTCAACTGTGTCTGCATCTGCTTTTGGCTGCTCAGAACCGCAATAAAACCACTGATATTGATCGAGAAATGTGAGAACGACAAGCCATTCTCGAGTAAATGTGCTGCAAACACCGAAATTAGTAAAATTTTAGTAAGTGTTCCTTTCGTTTGGTAAATTCATATTCTGATGGACACATTATTTGTTTATAAACAGCAGAATAGAAACTTTGAGCAGAAAGCATGCACTATAATCATGTTATTACTTTGCTGCTGATTGGAGCTCTAAAATAATTTTCGAACTTCATTATTGTTGTTCTAGCAGGATGAATTGCTGACATGTATAAATTATTTCTGAGCTCAATAATTATTTTTAGCTCATATATTATTTTATAAGGTAACACACAGGGAAGGAAATCTGTACCAGCAGCGATACAGATACCCATGTCTGTGTGTATAGTCCCTAACTCTCATGTCTCTGCCGCATAATAGTTTTATGTACACTGAAGACAGGCCTAATGGTTGGTAGACATAAGACATTTTCTGAATACTTGCTTGGCTACAGTGCGAACCATCTTATATACTTCTTCCAGGGGCGCTGTAGTCTTGAGTGGCCTCAACAACTCGATGGCCTGGCAGGCCGAAAGCAATTCTATCGCCAGCACTGTGAAGAAAACAATGATAGATTTATACGTTTATTGACATACTTTGTATGTAGTCTACAATAGGTACAAAACTTTATATTGTATCTACCTCATAAGTTTTAATATTCTTCCAAGGCGTTCAAGAGAAGTATAAGCACTTACTTCAAATAGGCGAACGGCTGAGTCCGCAGGTAGGCTGAAACGTGACCAACTGCTGAATGTATCTCTCTCAGTGCCATATTTTTGACCGAGTCAAAAACTTTCCGCTGCGTGCTTTGGGCACAATTGGCCCAAAAGCATGCTGACACAAGCCGTTCAGCTGGACTATTATATTCTATGAAACAGAAGGCACGCTGGTACTTGAACGAAAGTTCTTTCTTCACAAGGAACATGAATGTAGCATACAAATTATGATTCAGAGCAGTTCTTTTTACGTTTTTTGTCTTGAGTGGCAGTTGGGACTGCAGTGAGCGTTGTTTTGGAGGATGAACTTGCAGGCAAATAACTCAGAACCCATTTGAAATGTAATCTCATGTGCATACATGTACCTGTACAAAGGGGTGGATAAGGCTACGTTAGTGTTTCATATTTGGCTTATATCTTTCGGTGAACTGTTATTCGGTGGCTATTATTGTTGCTGCAAAATGCATTATAATTTAAATTTTCATTTTGAACCCTTTCAGCAGGCGTATCAGATAAGTACATACCTTGCTCAACGTGCTCTACCACCTGGAGTGCCTTGCGGGCCGCCCATCCACCCATACTGACGTGGTCCTCCGTCCCGCCGCTGGTGGGCAGCGAATCGATGGATGAAGGATGGCACAGCACCTTGTTTTCTGAAACTGAGCATCACAAACGGCATTCACCACAATGTACAGGTACAATTTCTGCGACGCAGACGCGAACATTCAGTTACAAGAGTTTACCCAAAGATAGTTCACTGTACTATATGGTATGACGTGCTCTGATATACAGTAATGTATTCCCCATCATAAAGCTTGGCCTATTCTAGCGACAATGAGCATATTATGCTATAACACCTTTCATACTCAATGCAGAAAAACCGCAACACAGTGGTGAAATGCGCCATCTTTAAACATGACCAACCCAGAGCCAGTAGTACATTGTGCTATCACAGGACATAACCTATAGGTTTGGTCTAACCAGGAGACAGTAACACATTGCACTACCATGAAGTGTGACCTACCCAATGCGACAGTACATTGTGTTATCATAAAGTGCAACCTACTTGGAGACACAATTTGCTATCACAAAGCGTGACCTACTGAGAGAGATAGTCCATTATGATATCATACAGCACGACCTATCCAGAGATATAGCAATAAACTGTGCCATCACACAGTAAGAGCTAATGCGACACACAGTAATAAATGGTGCTATCATAAAGTGTGAGGCACATTTTATTATTTAAAAGCACGACATACCCAGTGCGGCGGCAGTGACTTGTGCTAACATAAGACCAGAGTTGAGTCCACCATCATTCGTCAAGAAGGCCGGCAGCCCGCTGTATGCTGACAAATAATTTATAATATTTAACTTATACCCCCAAAATATAAGCATGTCGTTAATTTCACTTCAAAAGTAACAATTAATAATGATATCTTACATTGTTTGTCACATAACACTTGTTGCTTGCTATTGTATTTTCAGTTTTCTCTTTCTGGGACTGAAGAAGAAACCCAGATTTTTTTCGGAAACATTCTTCCAAAAAAAAATAAGCCTTTATTCAAGGTATTTAACGCACAGCAATTCAGCATTAATGCACAGGATTAAATGATCAACCATTCAACTCATAAAGGGACTATTCCTTGTGTACTTGTAAATAATCAGACGCAATCATTTACTTTATGATATCTTAATATTGATGATGGTATATAATTCTACACTATTTTAGTACTAAACTGGTAATGTGTATTATGTATCAGATGTCATATATTCACACTTCACATATAATGCAATTGTCTAAGGACGCGGGCTTCAACAGGAATAAGCATGGGGCTTTCATGTGAAAATTGTCAAATGTAATTATTTTGGTAGAAATACAACCATTGGGTTTTTGTATGTTACTCACGGTTCAGTTTGCACGCAACAAGTTGTGTTCATAGGAATACACGTGACAGGAACTAATATTGGTAAACTAAATGAATAGACTCACATGCACAAAACATGCATTCAGGCAATATAGTTATTAGTAGCAACAGAGGTACTTTTGTTGTCGTTATCATCATTATAACTATTTGGGGTATCCTTACTCTTGCTTTTTGTGTCATTGGCACTCATTATCGCCACCATTATTGAATGATTTGTTTTAACGGTTTCCCTTTCCTTTAAATAATAAGTCATAAGCTTCCCAAAGGCATGCGATTCTGCTATTGTGGCTCGTCCTCAATTCCAATTCATTTTTATTAATACTTTGATTAATAAAAAATCATTAAAGAAGGCAGTTTATCTCTGGCTGGTTTTGCCTAAATTTAGGGGAAACTGAATTATAATTAAGCCATTACCATGGTCTCTACTAGTATTATATACTGAAACAACAACAGAATATTGACGTTGCATCAGGGTGACGGTTTTAAATTTGCTTTTTGTGTTAGAGACGCCATCAAACATCAAGATGTGATAATTAATATCTTATTATCGGTGAGTAGAGGTAAAAACGTTAGTTTTTTATGTCGCAAAACGTAAGCTAAACAAGTCAGAAGTGCACACTGGAACGCGAAAATTTATCGTTTCTATGTTGAATGCAGAGTCATTTCATCAGCGTGTTATCTTGATGTGACAATCATTTAGCATTATTATCATATTCATGAATGCATATGGGAGTCACGAATTCACATTGAAAAATATTATAGCGTCAAAATTGGAATATGTCATATAACAGGCGGATGACGTTTTAATGTGAAGTCCACTTTAGTTGGACGGGGGCACAGGGCCAATATAAAATAATTAAAGCTACAATAGACTCGGACCCCAATCAGATATTTGTCAAGCAAACGTGTTAAGAATGGAAAATGTTTTGCCCTAAAGATTATGCAGATTAGATCTGTACAACTTATAGTTCTAAGTGCCAGAAGTAATGTGACCTGGGGGCTGCCATTGCAGTAATATATCCCAGAATGCAGTAATGCTGACATAGCAACCTCTCAAGGCTGGTATTACTGTTTTCATAAACAAAACTCTGTTAGCACTGTTTGAAATTGTAACATATCACAATAGAAGCCAAGACCACATACAATCAATGACACAATTGTAACCATTGTAATTTTTGTATGTAAATTGATATATTGATAACGTACATTGTGGCATTGAATTAGGCCAAGATGGCTGCCTCACGTGTTTCAGCAAAACTGTGACAACATTATGTTTCATTTGATCATAACCTATGTTCTATTGCTCTGATTTGCATCATGTTTACATCATAATATATTCTATTTCCAGTGGGCTTTATAACCAACGATGTTTTTTGTTAACTTTACTTTGGCTTCTCGATTGTATGACTAATGTGGCTAACTGTAGATTTGAGACAGTGTACAACAAATAAAGTGAAGATACCTGGGTTAATGAGCCTTTCGGTTCTCCTCTCACTAATACTGGATAGTTCATGCACAGCTATTGCCAAATAGTCCAGCGCCTAGATGGGATCAATGACAGTAAATGCGCCATACCCTCCTCGCAAAAGAATCCTTTCTCGCCTTGATATGACCAAATTACACATCTGCCTACGCCAACCAATCACAGAGAAACTCTCAACCCTATAGATCAGGCGGATAACGTCACAAAACCAGGAGGTGTGGACGAGGTTAGGAATAACAACGGTGATGGCGTATGATGATGACATGCAACAGCTCAAGTGCAACGTACTGCGATGCAAGCAAGTATCAGGCATGAGAACACGAGAAAATGAAAAAGCCTGAAATAGTGTCAAAAGCCAGAAATTTGGAGGTCTTTATAAAGAAATATACTAGATTTATTTCAGTGAAAAGGCCTGAATTCAGGCTTTTTCCTGAACATTCTCATGCCTGAAGTATACAACAGACATTGCTGCATGCTTAAAAATATAGGGTTACAATGAAAGTAATGAGATGCAATAAAAGTAATCGAAGAGCTGAGGAGATACACCAAAATCACCTTGGGTACCTTGTGCGTAAAAAAGGTCAATATTTCAAAGTATTGATTTAAAATGTACAAATTTGTTTTTTTAAGAAAGACATTTAAATTTGTGGTATGTATTTATGTATTTGCAATATCATGTCAATTATATATTCTTCATAGTTCATGTTCACCTTCATGGCTAAACACATCTCCCAGATATTTTTCATCTGTCTTTGTTTTGGAATTATGAAAAGCTCAAAAGACATTTGAAAAGCCCTTTTAGCAAAGCTACACGAGATATTACAGAAATTACTGTGGCTCTTCTTACGGTATATAGGTACACAATTTCGCAATTCAATTGTCCAAAATTATTTCCATATTTTGACATGGAAACCTGCCATTTCCTTGTCATAAAACCAAATGGTATTTCAACCCGTAGCTTTAAATTGTGATGTTTTTGTGAAAGGTGGAATCTATGGATCACGCTTTTTGTCAAAATATATACGTTTTACATTTCAACGTTGGTACTTTTCAATCCATGAGGCTTGGTACGAGCACGTTACACAATAATGACTTTGGTGTATGTTCTGTCTTCTGTCCCTAAACAATTGTAATCAGTTACTTACAATGTTTCACAATTGGCAAAATTACGATAAGCGGTCACATAAACTGTTAAACTTGTAGTGAGCTTTCTAGTTAGTTTGTACGTCTGTAAGGAAAATACATTAAGAAATTATTAGGTGATGTATTTGTATCATATACATGCAATGGTACGATTAAGGGTTCATCTTTCTCACCTTTGCTGGATACTCTCCATGAAAATTACCCCCAGAAATGATTTGACCTCTGTCAACAAACACCATCTGAGAGAACATTAAAGAAACATGCTCTTTCCGTTACCATAACTTTGAAGTGCACTTTTTGTAGCAATAACTTTGAAACAAATTGTGTAAAAGGAATATGCCCTTGTCAGGAAATGGCTTTGTTTGACATAGGAAAATCAGAACTCCTCATAATACAGAATTTAAACACAATAAACTGTATTCTGCTCAAAATCCGTACACACCCAGGTCGATTAGAAGTAATCAGCACTATTAATATATGCCCAGCAAGATAGCGAGGGAATCTAAAGCATTAACTACAGTCAGCTTTGTGGATGAAAAACGGCTGGTAAAATAGAAGCTTTCATGTTCATTTAGCTTCTGTTCTACCTTTTCCTTGTGATTGTTTGGCAGGTGACTTCTTACAAATTTACCCCACCAAGTTGCTGTAGTTTGCGCAATTTAGAACGTGTTAGGTTCAAACTATTTTCTGGGGCAGTATCATTTAGATGGATCACACTTGGGATGTTAGGCATTCTTTTCCAAAAACTAATTACTTTAATTTTTTTATGAGCAGAGACAAATAAGTGGGGCTAGTAAAACCCATGGACTGAAAACCAGGTGAATGTGTTTTGTTGCGCCCGTGTCATAGCATATGCTTAACATGTGCGAGTGTCGCTGTCAGTATTTTGCGAAAGGATACGGGGTTGTCAGTGGCACTATTCATCTCCACTGTCAGGATACCTCTTACAAAATCTATTGTGTCATTGACCACACCATGAACCTGAAAGTAAACAGCATATGGCGTGCGATATGGCAGCATCATTATGTACTGAATTATGTGATGACTGACATAGTAGCTACATATTCCTAAGAAAATCAATGATAAGTGAAAACAAGATAATACCTCCTTCGGATATGACATGTGAGAGCATGAACTCAAAACATACGTTTATTAAAGGCTACGTTTAATTTTATTTTCTACTGTTCATAAAATATTTTACACAATATATTAGAGAAAAGCATCATAATTGGAGAAATCGAGCAATATACAAATACATGGAGATGTCATTATGTACATTATAAACATATCGGTACTAAAACATAATTACAGTCACATGATATATTTATATTCACGTAACTAAAACACCTGGTTAATAAGACAAGAAAATATTCCTCTGACCATGGCTTTATAAAGTTCGCATGTACAATCAAGTATGTCAGGAAGTCCACAATACCATTTTCAACAGACTGACTCCTTCAGACAGCCAACATAAGCTGCATAGGACAGAGACCGAGGCGAATGATATATTGCAGTTAGGAGTCCTTGGCGTATTCTTATCAAGGTGCCGTTGAATTTAATCAGCGGGATGGCATTGTTGACTCCCAGAAAAAAAATAAAAAATAAAAAAAAATTTAAAAAATTAATAACTAAAAAATAAAAACAAACCCCCAAGTCTTCAACATCGACAAGCCATCCTCCTCACTCTTTTGAATGCCCATTTATTACAATTTTTATTCTCGTTATTATTTTATATATTATGAGGTACACTAGTTATGTACCATTCCGGGTGGATGTATCTGCTATAGAAAAGTCACGTGCGGTTGGTGACGGAGCTCACACATCCATGCGATGTTGTCGTCTCGTGCCTGGGTGAGTACTTACTCAGTCCTTCGAAAAATTTTATACTAAATTTCTGACTTAGTACCAAGTTTTTTCTTCCTTATCATGAACGAGTTATAATTTATTTCGAATGTTTACTTAGTTTCACAATTTGATTTTTAAGTACTACTTCAGTTTATGTTTTATTTGCGTGTATTTATTTTACATTCTGTTCTGATTACATTTAATGTGGTATTATACTTTCATTTCATGTATTTTAATTTGATGTTTGATTTATTTGTATGGTTTTATGATTAGATTTCTATTTTATCAAATATTTTGACGCATGATTTGTATGTATATTGCTCAGTGTGCAAAGGTTAAATAAATCAAATAAAAATATTCAATCACCTTGCCAACTCGGGCGGAACAGACTGTAGGGCCACCACGTTTGAGGTGCAGGGCGCGATGTCACTCATGGCTACGGAAGAAAGCGCTTCTCACCAGGACTTGTACATTGTTAAACCAAGTAAAATGTCATTAGAAGAGGAGCCCATGTCTGTGGTAGGTGCTTTCATTGATTAAGCGCAGCACGACAACAAAAATTCAAACTTTTCTTGGAAATAAATTTCCTACAGGGCAGCTCACAGAAGTACCAAGATCTCCTCATTGTACTTTAAAAGTCCATGCGCTACACTTACCTGGGGGCAGCAGCGGAGCGTATATGCATCTTGCACACAATTGCAAAATCTGTGGCTCTCTGAAATTGTACAGCACGTACATAAACTCTTAAGATTGCCCGTGCACGGACAAAACAAGCAGTTCAACCATCCTGCTGGTTTCCTTGCGGAAGTACTGAGAGTTCCATGGTTTGTTACATTATCAAATGAAAAAGACCAAGATAATGTGTATTATACTATTGTGTCGCTGATTTCAGGCAACCACGTATATCTCTACGTTGGTAGCATTAATAGTTCTTACATTCTTGAATGCTAAGCCGTGCTGTGAAAATGGTTAAAGTGTCAGCTAGGACAATCAACCACATGCCTAGGTGACGTGACTCAATAGGGACTTCCAGGCCTTTCATGTTTTGATAGGCACTCACAACCTAATGCACAAAAGTTCAGCAAACTAACGAACAATAATTTCCATTGGAATGCATGCTAATATGATGTTGAGGAAACCGAGGAACTTTGTGGTTGAAGTACTCAAATTTATACCCAATTTATCGTTACATCTGATTTTTTCGTGAGAGGTTTCATTGCTTAACTAAGTGACCTCTACTGGATGGACACAAGGGCTACCCATCCGATCAACTGACGAGATGGTGATGCTTAATAGATTGTTACACAAATAAAGTGATTGAATGTGTTTTTTTTAAACTTTCCTGTTACTGTTACAGAATATATATTTTTATCCTCAAAGGGTAAAGCTATAGAAATCAAAATGGACGTGTACAATTTTGGGGGTAAGAGGAGAATATTACTCTCTATGGCAAATGATATGATGTTGTTGTGCTTCAATGTGCTTTGGTATTATAATACCATGGAGCCTCAAACCAACCTTTTTGCTGGGGTCGATGCTGTCTACAGATGTTATGTTGATAATTTTTGCGGTTTTTGGTGTGATCTGATGGAAGCCATAAATACAGTGAAAAAATCGCCCCTAACAATAGCTAGTTAACTTGTTTGTAAACAGGACTGCACACAAGAACTGTGTAAATCCCATTTGTGGACTATTCTTAAAAGAATAAGTATATGTTTGACTTTAAAAATGCTTCAAAGGTACACTTTCCGACCACCAGTCCTCAAAATAATCGTGTGTGTCAGTTTGCCTTTTTTTCCAGGCTTTCTAATTATAACATATTATAGTGCGTTGAAAGGATAAGAAACAAGAAATTTCCTTGCTGTTCTTGAGTAACAATTGATATTTTCTACAGTCGACATAAAGTAACATGAAAATTAAACAGGACTGAAATAGCATGAAATGATATAAGCCGGAAATGCAATAACAAGTAAAACAAATTGCACTCTCAATCCACAGAAAGCATCGACTGTGTTAGCATTCTCAAATATTGTTTCTATTTTTTCTCGCGTAGAATCCCACAATTAAAAAAAAAGAGGTTATCCGTGTGTGGTAGCATTGACAGCATGTGTCCAGTCCTTTTCAATATAGGGTTTCTTGATAATGCGAGCTTTATACATGTTCCCACATTCTATGTGATATGTGTCAATGAACTCTTTTGCATTACGAATACGTTTGATAAACTTTGGATTGGAGGCTAGTGACAAACTAAATTAGACAGTTTTGGGGACCGATAAGAAGTAGCAGAACACCTGGTTTTCTTTTCTTTTTGGCTGGCAAATGTCCTTATCAAATGAAGATATTATGCAACCAGGTGGCATTACAGGAAAAATAGCTGACAAGTCCGACGGCTTGTGTGACGCATTACCAGATGAGGTGTACATTGACTCAACAGCATAGTATAGAGCTAGGAATTCTACTTTGCTGTTGCTGTCATTCATTATATCACATTATATACTGGAAAGGGCAGAAGTTGTAAGGGCTGACCTGCAATTTGCGACGGATATGTTTCTGAATGGAGAACGGATCGGAACCGTCGCGCCACGGTCTGCTGTCCCTTGTGAGGCCGGACCAAATGAATATCTGAAACGAACATCAATTAACTTTGTAGTGCTAATCCCAACAAAAGTTGCGCTCCAAGGAATTGTTACAGTCCAGATCCAAATCTTCGCGAAAAGGCTTTTCATTCAAGTAGCAGCATGACCGTTTGCCCAGAAAACTACTGCAAGTAAACAACTTTGCTTGGTACACCTTGGGTATGGCTCCCAAACAGCTGGGGGAAAGCTGTTCTATATTTTATGAACAAATATTTATAAACGATTATGTCACGAAAACAATAAGCGTCCATACCACTATCAAATGCTGACGTGGTGCCCTTCAGTACATCTAGTGTCAGAGCTGCTATGATGTCTGCCTGCTTTGCTATGGCGTCTGCCCGCACCACCGCTGAAACGAAAACATTGTCAAATTCAACCCAGAACGCGTTATTAACATAAAGCAACAACAACATAAAAGAAGTACAAAGGGATTTAGATATAATTGTTATCAGTTTGTGATGATGTGTTGTTATTTAAAGCCCATTAAATATAACGCTGATTGAAACAAAACCGGTAAACCACTTCCACGATCTGCTGAGCAGTAATCAAAAGGTTATAGGTTATAGGTTATAGGTTTTTGGGATCTGAAACTTTTTTATCAAAACAGTATAGTACCAAGAAATTTCGAGTTTTGAATTGTTTTTCTTATATTAACGTCCTTGGGTACGCAAAAACTTTAAACAGAATGTAATGCTTTGCTTGTAGGAAGGTGAAACATAACCAAAACAAAGGAAAACGGGGCCTGGCAGACATGAAGTATACCAAAAGTATGTCATGTAAATTAAATTATCACCACTTAGCATGGGCCACATCCTTTTCACTTCTGCTGTGTGTGTTTGCATCACAGAAGAACGTTTTCATTACCTTTTTATTTGCCCCAAGTAATGCATCCAAGGCTGAACTTACATATTCTATTTTTATAGTGCTTTTGCAAAGACAGCATTGCCCCTCTGATGCCGGCAAATGCTTTCTCGCTTGAAAGCATTACTTTTCAATGCTCGAGACGACTAAACCTTTTTAAACTTGAACGCTTGTTTTCCTGTGACACTTATGCTAGCCACTATACATGTGTAAGTATATGTTTCTGGATGACAAACCGTTAGATTTGATTATACCTTCGTTTAAAATAATGTAGGTCAAATTGTTATGACAAGGCTCTCTGTGCATCTTTGTGCAAATGTTGTTGTCATTCTGTTATATGTATGTGGTTTTGAGTGGCATATCCAGTTCATACATTTGTATCATTTTCTTACAATAAGGGCTTGTGTATGGATTTTCTCCGCTCCTCAGTCAATCTTAATTTCAGTTGTAATTCTCGATTGAAAGTTTTTTAGATGATACTGAAACTATTTTGAACAATTCCTTCGAATTGGAGGGTTTTGGCTGAATATATTCCTTTGGGCACTAACGATCCTACAATATTTTATTGAGCCATACCTCCATGAAACGTAGGAATCATTCTGTAATAATCTTGCATAATTATCTAGAACCAAAGTATAAGGTTAGTCCTGGAAAGGTAACATTTGTCATTGTACATACCTTCCACACCAAGCGCTGTGATTAGCTGAGTGCCGTTTATTAACGCTATTCCCTACAAAATTCAGTTCAAAGCTCACAAATAGGATATAAATGAAGGTATCACCGGATTGCGTAAAGCATGAGCAGAATGGCAAGCAATGTAAAGGCATGAACGTTATATGTCTCAGGTATTTCTAATGTATAGGCATTTTGGCACCATTTTCCGTGCTTTTTCGCTCTCCCATGTGCATTGTGAAAATAAGTGCGGATGATTAAATTTTATATATTTGCATAATTTATATTGGAAAAGAACTGAACTTTTTCAGTAACATATCAAATTGAAAGAATAAAATCGTGGGCTGAAACGATTAGAAACTTATAAACGCTCTGTCACGAAAAAAAAAAAGGTGCAGGATAAATTATACGATATTAAACACTGAAGTTGTGGGTGGTACATGCACAGTAGCTTGCACATCATAGTATGGGTTACAAAGACAAATGGTATTGATGTACTCATCTGATAAATTTGTATACTGCTGGTCAGCTTAGAAAAAACAGTAGCAATCTCACAAAATGTAACATTTAAACTGGTCAAAATCAAAATTTGTGGAAAAAGCATACGTTGCAAAAAAAAAATAAACAAAGGAATTGCAAGATTTCTAAATTTAGTCCATGAAATTACATAGAAAATAATACAAATGGATACAATTTCCATTATTGAAACTAAGCAAATGAATATGTTGAAAGTTAGTATGCCAGATAAAACTAAAAAAAATATAAGTATCGAATGAGGAGAATGTAAAATTAATGGATCGCCCAAAATGTATTTATAAAAAAGTACATGGCTTCACAACTATCATAAACAGTTTAAGGGACAATCATTTGTAACTTCCTTTGTGAGACCCATAATATGTCAACGGCTTCAGATGAAACGAATTTAGTACGTGTGAAAAATGGTAAAACATTTATTTGGTTGCATATCGTTTATGTCATCAAGAACTACTTTAGGATTCAAAATATTGACAATACAATAACAGATGGTAAATATCTATAAATGAGAAATTAGACTCCTGAACGCAATATAAAGACCCAATCTTTCCCCTATCTCTCTAGGACCTGTCTTTATATTGAATATTGAACTCGAACAAAAACTCGAATTACCATGTGAAAAAACGTCCATCAAGATGATAATACAGGACCCGTTTGATTTAATATTGAGCTTTTACATATGAAAAAAGCAAATGAAAAACAAAACAGAACAAGTCTGGAATTAACCCGTGAAAAGAAGTATATCAAAGTAACATAAAGCGCACAAAGGGTGCACAGTGAGGCTGACTCCTACAATATGACCGATTAAATTTGGTCATCCAGCCAGAAACAAAGTAACAATTTAAAATGACAGGACAAATTATTGATTATCATATTTTGGGATTATCTTTCACATAAAACTGAAATGAAGTTGGTAATTTGGTTTGAATCTTACCTCTTTCGGTCCCAGCTTTATTGGTTCAAGCTGGTGTGCCTCTAAAACCTAAAAACATGAACATTGTTAGCTTGCATATGTCTTCAATTTATTTGGGCCTGCACTATATATATATATATATATATATATATATATATATATATATATATATATATACCACCTCCTTACATGCGTGACATTCTGTCCAGTAAATGTGCATGTTGGTCTGCTGGGGCATACCCGTGATGCGGCAACTCACGTTAAACCAACAGCAGACAAGCACACGGCCGAACTTATGCACTGACAAGGACACAGATGATGGAGCTGATACGAAACTGGGGACATAAGAAATGAACACACAACCAGATAAATGTCAAAAATCGAATTCATAATAAATGTAAATCTTTATTTCCTTTTGTATGCCCTACTGGGCTCATGTTACAATATAATACAATAATAAAAGCTCTATAAACTTAAAAAAAGTGTAAATTCTGTATACAGAAAGTTATTGGTGCTCAGATCATACAAATGCCATATTCATATAAAAGTATCTCGTCTGCAGACAACTATATACAAACTTAGTAAGAGAGACACTCCGCTCCGGATCCATAACACGTGTAAGTGTTTCTGTTTCTGACAGATTTGTAAAATTAGAATAAACATTTTTCAATTCTTTGAAGAATGATTGCCGGATATCTTGATACAATGAGCAGTACAATAACATATGACACTCATCTTCGATACTATCGTGATAACAGAATATGCATTTTCTTATATTTAATGGCTCATTGGTATAACGACCTGTTGCGATCCTGAGGGGGTGGTTACTTACTCTAATTCGACTAAAAGCTTGTCGCTGTTTAAAATTTTTAACCTCTGACAGACATGTTTCTCGTTCATATGTTTCCTTAAACCTTCGGTAAAATCGTCATTTATTCCCCGTGTCATTCTTATTTTCGTCATTCCACATTTGGTCATGAACGATTTGATGGTGTTGATCTTTCAACCTTGTTTTTAAAGTGTTAAGTACATGATCCGCGATAATATTTTCTGGAGATATTTGATTTAACCAAATGTTATAAATCGCGTTGTTTGCTAAAATCAGTCTAGCGGATGTTGCCCAGCAAACCACACTACCGGCATCTAATTCAGCTGAATTAAGACACCGCATTTTCAAAATATCGTCGTCGGGTAAAGAGATAATTCTTAACCAGTATTTAACTATTTTAATTTTCATGTCAACATCTAAATGATATCTTCCAAGTTCTGCTAATGTGGCTAAGTTTGAAATTCATAAGGACGCTGGTAGTTTAAATACAAACAGCTGTTATTCAATACAAAGGCAACAAAATCTTGTGAAATAAGAAGGCCAGCCATCGACGAAAACGATGCAGATGGTTCTCTGTGTTTCTTGTACTCTAATCTTATAAGAAATTCGAGCTTAAATCCATTTTACTTATCAATTTCCTGAGTATTTACGACTATGCAATTTAATTCAGTAGACGATGACAAGAAACCCCAAACGGATTCATTTTTGTGCAGTTACGCATACTGTACATGTTTGCATGGAATCTGCTCATAATGCTTGGCCTTATGTGTGTTGTTTACAAAAAAATTCATCGCTAGCACAGATACACAAATATGGCGTTTTGCAACTTGCATACAAAAAGAGAAGAACTGATAGATGTTTTATTACGCTATTAGCCATAATCCAAAAATTATTGTAGTTCCACCTTGTGAGTAGCATTAGCAGACATTTTGCCGAGTTACACGACCATAAAGTTTCCACATGATCTGACCTAAGGTTGCCTGTACATGAGTATCTCAAGACAATCTTTGATACCAACATGTCCTCTTATTGACTAGCATAATTAATGAAAAAAAAACTGCAACAAATGACAGCAGCACCACCTAAAATTTGATCGAGATTAAGTTAAGATGAAGTTCTACCAAGTTTGTACCTAATTCGACTAGTGATTTGGGGGAGAAATGGAACACACACACACACACACACACACACACACACACACACACAAGAAGAGAGAGATATTGCATTAAGAACTGGGGTACCCAAATGTGTTCCTGACCTCCCGCGCGACTTCCAGGAATATGACAAATTGGATTTCAAAAACCATTGCAAGGGCAATTTTGACATTTTAACGGTTTTTACAATATGAATGCCCTTTTTATAACCTGTCAAATTTTCAAGCTTTTAACTTAAGTAGACATATGAGACACCCATTTTCAAAATTTTGTTTTTCTTTTTCTATGAAATAAAGGAAATGAACCTCTTGGAAATCAAATGGAAAATTGAAATGTCAAACTTTGCGGACATATACCAGAAAAACTAAACCAAACATAAAAAATTGCAGAATTGCTTTGTTGTTGCCAATATGTCAGGATTAAGATGCAAGTTTAATAATGACTTTATCACAAATAATTAGTGACTTATATCGACATTAATGGGGTGGGTGCTTTGTGGTCAACTTTCAATTGTTTATTCAAGAATTAACATCACAGACACCCAAATACGGGACATATAAATTCTTTGGAGTATGACGATTACACACATATATGATTTGTTATCCTAACGCAGATACATTTTGAGCAAGGATTTATTAAAGTGGGATTTATTTTTGGTGTCTTAGCTGTCCTTAATAATCTAGCAATTCCAGCGATGCCACTTCTATAGTGACCAAATTAAGGAAATAGCAAGTGAGGGATAATTCCTGAAAACTTAGTGAATCGTCTAACAAGTTTTACTCAAAAAGTCCAACATAACAAAAAGCACACATAAAACCGTGGAAAAATGGGAAACATTCTTGAAGTATTTCTGCGTAATTCCGAAGCAATTGGCCATGCTGTTGCGGTTAAGCCTTCTCCCAGTTTCTTTGGTAAATTAGAAAAAGACGATGAAAAATACAAAACTATCACAGAACCACTGGATAAACAAAAGTTGTAGAAACCCAGCCAAGGAACATACGCCAAATTTGAATGGGATTCAGAACGCGACAAACACATTTTAAGGCGTTGCCATTAATTATCAATGTGAATGAGATCAGACAATGAACAAAGACCCATTTTAGCGAAAGTCAGTTGAGTGAAGCGCTCCTGCAGGTAATGAAGATCAACATATGCATGTCACAAAACTTCGTCATCGAGGGGAACATTAAGTTAAATATCAGACAACTTACATATTTGGCTTCTCCCCATCCACTCTGAGGGCTCCACATCTTACCCTCCCCCATCATGCCCAATGCCAGGTGGGCAAGAGGGGCCAGGTCGCCACTCGCTCCTACACTCCCCTTTTCTGGTACCCAGGGCAGGCATGAAGCTAGGGGTGAAGTGAAAACCCTTTATTATATGGCATTAATTCAGAAATCAGTGATTTACATCCCATGGCACAAACCATTTAGATTATTAAATGACTAATTCTGAGGTCATACATACAGAGATAACTTTGTTTTTTCATATACGATGAGGGCACAATGGCTGTAATGCTACAACTTCAAATATATCAGTTCCCCCGCCATGTCATTGGGTGTAAATGTACCAAAAGATGAAAGGAAATCTTGCAAAGGCATTATCATATCAGCTAATGAGAGAAAAACGAAAAAAGAAATGCGTGAATGCGAGGGTAATTTCTATACATGCCTGCTGCAACTGGTGCGGGCAGCAACCGCTAGTACTAATATCTTCTGTTCTATTGATTTTTTTTTTCAGTTATTTGCCCGTTTACTGAGCCATAAGAGACCCGTAATTACATCGGTACACATAATTCTCTGTCTGTAGTTTTCCTACGTGCAATGACATCTGACACAATTTCGATAACGTGGAAGCTCAGGCATACCATTAAAGGCGGAAATGTACTGCTGCAGAACCTTCAGAGATATGCCGCTGTAGCCTTTGGCCAGTACGTTGATTCTGAGTGCCAGCATCATCCGGATCCTCTCGGGTGGTAATGGTGGACCAACACCTGGAAGGAGAAACAAAAATAACTAGTTAGTATGTACGGTCGGCCGGACGAAATGATTGGGAATGCAAAATATTTGTTCCAAACAAACTATGTGACCTTTTATTGACATATATTTAACATATTTCCAAAGAATATTGGGAATGTTTGACGTAGAGAAAAACGGACTGTACGAATTTAAAAGTAGCACCAGCCATCGCCACGGGGTGTTCAACAGATTTGAGCTATATCTTATGCACAATTAAAACCTATTTTCCTTTTTGCTGTCCTATTTTGGTTCTGTGAGCTATATCTTATGCACAATTAAAACCTATTTTCCTTTTTGCTGTCCTATTTTGGTTCTTTTCAGAAAATGTTTTCGAAGCAGAAATGACAGCAGTATGTTTTCGATTGTGTATACTCGCCTGCCGCATGGGAACGCACCAAGTTGACCTGCAGCTCCCTGTACAAATGGTAAATTGCAATGCCATTAGTATTCTACTCTGTCAATCTACGGTGCCATGTTTGAGTTACAGCAAAAATACAATAAAAATAGATCAAAATAGAAAAATACAATCTCGATCATTTTATTCATATAGATGTCATCAGTCGACTTGTGTACTTTGCTTTCTCCCGTCATTAGTCATGCATTGTAAATATTCATGCTCTGATTTGGCTGATATAGTTGCATTCAGTTTCACATGTTACTTACATTTTATTATTATTCAAAGGCAAATGACTTACGGTAAATCGCTAACATCATTGCTGCCAGAAACTTGATGTATGTCACAAAACCTCATTGCTATTTGAAGGCAAGTGACTTATTTCACTTTGCTCAAATCATTGTTGTCAGTGTGTTACAGTGTGTAACCAACACTTTGCTGGTATCAGAAGGAAAGTAATTTACTACTGACATTGGTACTGCCATTAAGTTTTTGCTGTTTACGGTTGCGTTGTTGTCATTGTTTTTAAAGGTAAGTTACTGCATTGGTACAGTCAAATGACAAAGTTTAGCACATTAATGACGGTAAATTATTGCCGGGAAGGGTTGCCTGAAAAAGATAACCCTTTCTATGAATATTTTTACGCAGCTGCATAGATCTGCCGATCAAAAAGTGTGGCATGTCTTCGGAGACACATTCTTTAACAGTTATCTGACAATAGAAACAGTTCAGCAGCATACTTTTACCCAGCGAATACATCAGGCAATTGACAAAAGTATAAGCAAGCAGGCACGTACCCTAATTTTTCTTTAGGTATTCGTACGCGTGCAAAATTTCCAAACCCGGTCGTTACGCCATAGACGTCTGCAAATACACATTAATAATGATTCAGTTGCATAATATGTATACTTATTTCATTCCCACTTTACAAATGTATAAATTTATTCACTAGTTTAAATATCCTATTTCAAATATGTACAGTAGTTGCTTTAACAAGATTTCAACTTGCATTACAACTTTTAAACAATCGAATGACTTACTGTCATATGCTGAAAAACGCACAAGTGGAATAAGAGAATCATAATAATCTTGCGCTCTGCTGACTGGAGTCTGCTGCTTCTAAAAGTACTAACTTTACTGCTCTATACATACACTTTATTAATGCGTACCAATAGTTGACCAAAAGTTTAATATTACCAAACTGTAAACCAGTATGTCAGCTTGATCTTTCAATATCATTCAAAGTCAAAATTAACACCACCAAAAGAAATCCTATTGTTATTCCTATTTATGTTTGATAGTAAAAGTTGTCTAGGATCCACCATAACCAAGACAACTGAACCTAATATTTCGGATTTGGTGAGTGATATATATAAATAATAAAAATGTAAACCGGAACTACTCGTATTTTTGTAATTGCAAACTGCAATTTACAATATCATCGTTCGTAGAGCAGCTGCTTTGCATCACTAACACCCTACGTAGACGTTTTAATTGTGACTTCTTTCGATTCATAACATAAACAAAAACAAGTTACACATACGTTATACATATATATGATAAATAGTCAAACTAAAAGCATCTCTCATACTAAAAAAAAACCAGTTTAAATTAGAGAAAAATGGTTTTAATTAGGAACCATTTAGGACATAATGTGTTTGGTGCAGGTTCTTATTTATCCTGTTTCTTTTAACGTGCAAAGCTGAACCTTGCTGCTCATGTTCGAAGACACATCTATCAATCTTTCGAGCGATTTTTATTTTGTTGCTACCATTGGCAAACGACAGCATGAGGAAATACTGTGGACATAGTTAACTGGTTTAGTTTGATTGATGTGTCTGGAGAAGTGGAGAAGACAGCGGCTCACTTTTGTTTTCCAGGACTATTTCATCAAGCATTTCCCTGGCTCTGCTGACTCGGTCTTTGGCTTCATTCGTGAGCTGGAAAGACAAGTCAGCAAATACATCACATGCAACGACCCATGATGGTCACACCAAGGAGGTGCTTCATTACATCATAAGGAAACTTGTTCAAAAGATTGGACATAAATTATACGTGTACATAGTCTTGTTCCGATAACATTAACTTCCAAACGTGCTCCCCAAAAACATGAAGAAGAGAATTTTTAAATAAACCAGTGCAACAACCAAACACTAATCTTACAGCATGTAGTTCTCTATAATTCTCCCTCCCCAACGAAAAGGTTTGGTTCGGCGTATTTTGCGCTAAAAGCAATCCTCAAACCCCTCTGTTCACATATATATTGCTCGGGATTTTGACGTGCACACGATGGGGGATTCACATGGACCGGTAATAAAGTAGCACAACAGAATATGTGGCGACAATTACAGCAGAGTGCACAGGTAAAGCTGTACGTGCTACAAGACTACTGCAGTTTGCACTCATTCATCTTTTTTAGACCACAATCGGTCGATTTGTATGAGAAACATATTCATACTTAAGTTGAGAGCTGCAGCTCTCCATTTTCAATTATCAGTAAATTGACCATCACGGAAAGTTTGACCAGTTTTCAATTTCGTTACGTTACAGTAGTATTACACCTTTTAAACTTTGAGACCTGATAGTAAACATCATTGTATACCAAAATAAGAGGGCTTTTAAAAAAGCTTGGATTGTTCATTGCCTTTAAAAAAAGCCCCCCCCCCAAAAAAAAATGAACAGCAGAGCAGGCGTTCTCTTGTCACCTTCATCACACCATCTACCAGTAGCTCTGGAGAGGCTGTCAAATTTTCGCATGTATGCATATTATTTAATTATTGAGGGTTGCGGAACACCCCTACATGGATCCTGTGGCATGAAATGTTAATATTTACATGTTTACATACAGATGTAATGATAAATGACATAAACATTACCTTTATTTTTAATTCACCTTTGCTGAGCCTTATCAGGTCATCACATGACAGACTACTGCCGTCCAAAGAAATCAACTGAAAATGTAAGCAGAATTACTGGGCTGTCTCTTACATGAGCAGCTTATTCAAACATATCAAAAGCAATATATTCCCCTTACCCGTTTCAAAGGTTATGAGACACCTATGAAAACTGGAAGCGAGTTTTTCGTGCAAAAATCATTAGGCATCCCTCAAGCAAGCGCCTCTCACTAGAGGCCAGCCCTCTTAGATGGTCATTCTTCTGCAGAAAGCTTGACCTTGACCTTTGTAAATGCAATCAGGATTTGACCATGACCTTTGACCTCAAGTTTATATATTATAATATGGGGAAAATTTCACATTAGGAGGCAATGGGTCAAGAGGGGACAGAAATATAAGGAAAACAAGATACGCGGCGGAGGCAGCGGACGACGAGACTATAAGCTATATGCATATCCCTACGGGGGATGCATCTATAATCACCGGTAAATAAATGCAACGAAATGTTTCACAAAACTAATATTATGCATAGCAATCATATCCAAGACAAAATACAAAGTGAAGAGTGGGCCGGTCACTTAGTCAGGATACATTTCCACTGAAACTGTCAGGAAGCATTACGTAGCAAAAACACATTGTCTGAAACAATGAACGTTTTTTTTTTTAAATCAGACAATACTTTTACTTAAAATATGTACAACCTTTTTGCTTCTTGGTTTGCATTACACAATTGCCATTGTAAAGATTTTTAAACAATGAGGATTATTCAATTGCCATACATTTAATCAATTAAGCAATATGAGCAATTTTATTTCTTTGTCTTAGAGTGTATGTAACAGCGATACATTTTACACTAGAAGTGGAAATCCACTATTCTATTTATCAAAATGATGCTCTCTAGAGGAGCTATAGACTTAAAACAAGAAGTGAACTTTGTCACTTTTGTGTTCAGAAGACCTTCTGTGCACAGACTAAGGTTACCCTGTAACCTTGCGAATCATGTCACAGTCACCCATGGACAATTGTAACATGGCTTTTGTAGAGGAAACCATCGCGGTTAATATAAAAGTGTAAACTCAAATGGTTCCCGAGTCATCAAATGAACCAAAACTTTCACCAGATAAAACTCATCTGCATGCGATTTCTACCAACTCTAATCGACAACCATCTTAATGCGCCATATCAATTCCCAGTTCCCCTTTTTGGGTTATCTTGAAGTGTAAATTCCCATGGACTCTTGAAACTTAAATCAATGGAATCCAGATATAATCCAAACCGAAACAAAGGACCTCACTGTGTTTATTTTGAAAGTACTAGCTCAAAGAACTCTTGAGCTATCACTCTTATCACCCAAAGCATCAATTAACAGTTTGTGCCCTGTAGCCATAAGAATTATGTCAAAATCAAGACGATGCACAAAATTAATAACCGGGGGCCTCCACATGTGTCCCTTGTCATCCCAAAACAGAAGGAACATTTAAATAAAAACTCCCAAAACATAAAAAATATGTATATAAGAAAACAATCTCACTGAAACGCCACTTGTATAAGAGACTCGACGGAGACCCATCTCTACCAAGTGTGAAGATATGGAGAAGAGAACAGTTTTGGAGTGAACTACATGATGCAGATGCATTTACACAGGCATCCCTTTTCTCACCATGCCAAAATGAACACTTATTGGTGGTTGTGTAGTCTTCAAAATCTTAAAAGCAAAATCAGGAAATGATACAAACAGCCCTCGGTATACATACAAAAAGTAAATTAGTGAATCTGAAAACATTCCCAATTTAGATGAAAATCCACTGCGTGCTGGGGTGCGTCAAAGAAACCTGTTGACTCAGTCCAACAATGTTACATTTTAAGGGTGAAAGGGGATCTGATACATGATTTTTGGAAATTGCTTATGCATGCATTTGCACGACTATTACTGTACTAACGACGAAAACATGTTTATTTGTTGATCATCACGTGGTTAACAATAAATCGCTGCAAATCAAACAATGCAAGCAGTACCAGCAAGTATATAAATTTGGTTGCAACTAAATCAAATGACATTTGATGAGTATTTCATATAAAGGTCTTGCGGAAGAAGTCCAAAATTTGAAAAACACAGAAAATTCGTAAAAGGCCAAAACAACGTATTGATGTTAGCTACTTGGCAATTAAACGTCTCGTGGTATCCTAAAGTCCCCAGTGCACTTAAGCAGCATTGAGCCGAGTGGTTCTGCATCAGAAGTATTTTCAGTATTTTTGTCCGAAGTCAACCAAATAAATCGATAAATCTCCGAAAATTTGAGAAGTATGAGCAATTGAACACAAAGATAGAGAGTCACCATGTTCAAATATGATCTGGCGGCCATTTTCAAGAGAACTTGAGATTGTCAACTATTGACAGACAGCGAGACATGCATACATATGGACAGACAGACATATAGACGTAGAGACAGACTATGCATGGACGATGCAGAATCACGAACTTTGGGACATAGCACAGCTGACTGAAAAGTCAACGGAGCTAAAAATCATCTTGCATATTACTAAAGGTTTGTGTATTCTACGCACGCTATAATTGTCTTTCATACAAGAGCTGCCAAACTGATACTAAGAACAGTATTCAAATGAGCAATATCTCTGGGCTCCAAATGTATATGTTTTGGTTCAAACTACTGCATTATTTGCACTGAAACGCCAATGTTCATCCTGCATGTCCCCATCATGCAACACTTCTTTTTTTCTTTTATTTTAAACATAGCCCCTTAAAGATATAATTTTTAATATAGTTCTGTTAATTGGTATTGTGTAATAATTTCAATATTCATGATCATCCGACCTGCACTCGATGTTCAGGTACATTACCCTGCAAGTCCAATCTTTAAAAAGTAGCGATAAATATGACTTACCTCGACTGCTTGACGAAACTTGCCCGGTCTTTGTAAAGTTAAAGGAATACAAATTCATTTGACGCAATATCAAAAGATAGAAACACTCGTGTGCTGCACAAGATATCCGATCAAATGTTTGGCTCATTAGTAAATAGATTTGACTGTACAATTTAACATAATGTTCATAGTTTGATAGCAAGATACGACATGGTACACCGTCATTTGCATTTCATGAATGCTTTTGAATTTGTACATATGTACAGCTGAATGTGTTATACATATATATATATATATATATATATATATATATATATATATATATATATATATATATATATATATATATATATATATATATATATATATATATATATATATATATATATATAAGCGTTTAATGCACGACCAGCTACGTCTGCTGATGCGTTACCGTAACGTGGTTTAACGTCAATATTGACTTTAACAAAAACATAATGTGAACAGCAAGCAGCTTCCAAACAGTGCTTGGGATGTCGCAACTTGGTGCACATCAGACACCATCGCCGCACAATTTGGATTTTGCCATTGCACGCAACGCAACATTCCTACCAAAATACAGTCCCTTTTTATCGCTCTATGCCACCTCGCACATTCAGTTCATGGCAATCTGAACGGAAAAGAACAAAAAAATACATCTTGTCAGCCGACGTAACTGGTCAGGCATAAGATAGCGAGTAACTTGTTGACAAAGCATATGGCAATATCTGTCTGCAAAATCATTAATTTATCAATATAAAGCAGGTAATTGAGTAATTATGCAAGTTCTCAAACTTTTGTGTGCGTCTAACGTTTTGAATATTACATAATGGATTATATTTGTCTTGGTTATCATTGAGACCCTTATATGGATTTCATATATCACAAATTTGAGGGTGATTATTTTTTTCAATATCACACATCAAAGGCCTATTTTTCTTCATATCACATATAGCCACGACCTTTTAATATCACATGTCATGGTTTTTTGTTTTTGTTTTTTTTTTTTTTGTTTTTTGTCGATTTCATCTATCATAAATTTCACTACTTCATTTTCATATATCACTGAAAAAGTCCAGTACAAATTATTAAACATAACTTGATGATTCTGCAGTGGCCGCGGGAGAAGGCGGGAAAAGTTAAGTCTTTAATAATTTTAGATAGCAATGTACATTAAGCATAATTGTTTTTGTATGTTCATGTTCGGCTGAACAATTTATCATGGATTAAACTGGCAATTAATGAAAAGAAAAGACCTTGTGCGCATGTTAATCACACGTTAGCTGTTTATAGGTACATGTAGTTATAACCTTGGTAGCAGTAGATCAATATTGAGCATGTGAAAGGAAAAGTTATTTGTATGCATGCATTGTATCTACATCAATCCTAAAAAAAAAAAAATCCTTTCAGCTTCCAACAAGCCCAAACATGGTATCTAGGTGGTGTTTCCTTGACTTTGTTAGATATAGGCTGAATACAACAAATACCTTTATTACGGCAACACATATCACAGTCAATATCACATTGCAGAGGGCGTTTTCTTTCACATATTCCCCCCCCCCCCCCCCAAGGGTCTCATCATTGTTTTTAGGTAACAAAATGGGACATCATATCAGAATAGTGCTTTTGCTAAAAACAAAGCTGGCGTTGTCAACGAAAGTTCACAATCAAAATTTCGTCTCACTTCGGGTCCGGTTTTAAGAATACATCACAGCCAAATTGTATTCCTTCCAGTGTTCTGTCTTGAACTTTAAATGCAATCCAACATACGATAAACACAAACAGAAAATGATCGTTGGCGGACACAAGGAACACAGAGGAAGTCTTAGGTTGCTTTCGGCCTATTATAAAGCTGCTCGGTCAGAAATCAACAGGACTCGGGGGTTTTTTTAAGTTCAAGATTCGAATTTTGAGTTAAATTGCTAGTTTTCTCTTAAAACGTTTTGCACGATTACTTTAGCATATATTTCATTATACTGTGAGTATCTTCATGGAAAAGGATACACTTGCTCCGGGACATAAGGGATCATAGCTTGTCCAGACGAAAGGCTTCGTTGGTCACTCTCCAGCACTGTAAGGAAACAGACAATTGAGTCAGTTAAAATTTATTTAAAGTGCACACGGATGGCATATTTAACAATCGTACCTCTGCTTTCGAGAGAGTCCCATCCCCAGTTGTCTTTCTGATGGAACAGGGACGCCCTTTGGAAAAGAAACCACGAGAATATGTGACAGTCCTGTACTCAACACACATTGGATGCAGAGATTAAAAGTCATCTAACCTGAACAGTAGGTTAGTATCACCCCAAATTCGCTGTTCTATTTCAACTCCGAGTGTGAATTTTACTCAATAAAGACAACACATACACATTCTCTTTTCGCAAATTATGGGAAGTTGTTCCGCGTTTTTATGCAAACAAGAATAATCACAATGACAAAGGTGTTCGAATTTCACTTTCGTGTGTAGGACGTCAGCATTTCACTATGAGTCGTGATTGCACAATTTTGGGGTATTTAATGCTGAGTAGTCAGTTTTGTTCACATTTGAAACATGTAAATCTAACAATTATTATTATTGTTATTATCATTATTATTATTATTATTATTATTATTATTATTATTATTATTATTATTATTATTATTATTATTATTATTATTATTATTATTATTATTATTATTATTATTATTATTATAAATAAAACACGGAGAAATGACAAAGGTTGCGACCTTCTGGGCAAAGTTATCTGTATAAAATATGATGTCTGCGATCAGTACAGGATTGTATTAAATTTATCATCATCCTTCATGTTGGTCACTCATTTGTTGAATTATGTTTAGTTGCTCATTTTTAGGAATTTCCTCCCACGACATTGACCTTACTCTTATCCCGTCCCTTTTTCCCTATGCATTCATTTGACGACATGCAAAATCTGATATGTTTAAGTGCTGAAACACATGTCAATGAGTACAAGTTAGAAGGAAGTAGTTTCTTTTGTTTGCATTAAATTTAAAATATTTTCAATTTTAGGGGGGCAAAAATTGTCCACGAGATATGAATGGTAAAAACGTCTGTTTGGTTGTTAACTAAAAAAAATGTTTTGTGTTACTGGTGGTACGCAGAATCGAGGAGAAATCTCTGTGGGTGTTGCCATGAAAGTGAGAGTCAGAGACAGAGACAGAGACAGAGACACAGAGAGAGAGAGAGAGAGAGAGAGAGAGAGAGAGAGAGAGAAAGAGAGAGAAAGAGAGAGAGAGAGAGAGAGAGAGAGAGAGAGAGAGGGAGAGGAGAGAGAGAGAGAGAGAGAGAGAGAGAGAGAGAGAGAGAGAGAGACAGAGAGAGAGAGATCACACTAATCATGGATGTGTTATAGCGAGCATAAGCGAGCTCCTACAATAAACACATGTGAATACAGGATATAACAGAACGGTAAATTATCCAATCAGTATTGAGTATCTAACCAACTAAGCTGATTTTCTTCGTCACCTGCACATGCGCTCATGGACACAGCCATTGCCTTTTTTATAAATCCCCGTAAATTTTCGCAGTTATATTTACACCAAAGTCTCAAACTTATCGGCCTTTATGAAAATTATGTCAACAATTCATCATTGTTCTTAAAACGTTGCCGATGGAGTGTAATAAATGATAATTATTCCCCAACTTACATCGTTAACACCACGATGGAACGTGGACCTGGCAACCACGCTTTTGGGGCTGGAAATGGGTTTTCTCAGAATTGGAAAACTTGACAGGTGTGAGGGTAACCTAAATAAACATCCCAAAGTATGTAGTATTTGTTGCCCATGTTGCGTCTCACCTTACTAATATCTGCACACTGTGCAGTCACCAGGTCGCCTCTCGGGGCCTTCCAGATCGCAACTTCGAGTCACACTTATCCCCCAGGGGAGCAAAACGCCATGTTGTCAAAGCCTGTACCAAAGTACATGTGGTTCCTAGTGTATAGGAGTTCGATCATAGCAAGGCAAAGGTCATCTCAAATGTCAAGGTCATGTCAAGGTCAAAGGCCAATTTTAGGTCAAAATGTCATTTTAAGGTCAAGGTCCACTTTAGATAGAGGTCATCTCAAGGTCAAAGGTCATTTCAACGTCAAAGGCTAATTTCGATGGTGGCTTTCTTCCAGGCATGACGTGGTCAATTTTTATCCATTTTTGATCATGTTGGGCTCACATTGTAGCTATTGTAACATTGTACATTTTAAAACTTACATGCGACCTCTAAAGGTCAAAGGCCAAGGCCATTGGGACCTTTGTAAGTTTCACCCAGCCACAACTAGGCCAATTTCCATCCAATTCTAATCATGTTGGTTGGACTTAAATTGTGTGTATTGTAACACTGTACATTTTTGCAATTTACATGTGACCTGTAAAGGTCAAAGGTCAATGTCATTTACCCTTTGAAATTTTCATCCAGCCATAAGCTTAGCGGAGTGTGAAGTACCAAAGGGCAAAAATTGTACCATTTAATATTTACAACTTTTGAAGGCACACGGAGAGATTTGCTTTGAATCTTCATTTCTAGTTTTGATTTGTCTTCGTGTCTCAAAAACTAGCAACGTACATGAACATAGAGCTATGCGATCTATTAACTGAAACTGACTCATGAAAACAAAGAAAGAAAGAAAAAAAAGAAATATTTTTCGACAACACGTTCACAACATAATTGCTCATTCATTTCAAATTATTTATTCCCCAAAGTGCTCTGGTTGACCTCAAGTTGTGATGCAGGGTACCTGCTGTCAAACACTATCTTCATGGGGAAGAGGTCGGTCACGCTGCAATATCTTGATGCGGCGAGTTGTAAAGGCTTGATGAACATTAATTGTGACTGCTCCTAGAGGGCGCTGCGCATAATAAAGATATTGGAGTGAATGGTAATACAAAGTTCTGATTGTCTCTGCAAAAAAGCTACCGGCAAATGAGCAATCAAGTAACCGTGCTGAAAGGGTTTTCTCCGTTTTAAAACAAAATAAAGATTTCCAGTGCCACTTAGTGGACAACTTTTCTTGTGTCGTGGGTAACCGACCTGCACACAGGCAGAGATGGCCATTGTCCCTCGTCATCAGGGAAAGTCCCTGAAATCAGCTGAAAAATTAACCAATTTACGGTATGTGTCCCTCATCAAAAATGAGTATTTGCTGCAGTATTCTTTATCATTTTGTGTGCCTGATGTCCTCTACTGCTTGTCCGTGAAATGAAACTTTGAGTGTTGGCATCCCTGCACATGCCTTTTTAGTTCGTGAGGTTGATAATCACCATCTCGACCAAGTGACCACTGACCAACAGATATATCGTTTGTTGTCCTGTAAATTTTGTACATAAAGTAGATGTGAACAATACGTCCATGCAGGTATACGAGCTACGGGGGTATTTTTGTTGATGCACAATTCGCTTTTTTAATTTTATGTGATGTTTGACTGGAGCTCGTGTGATGTGTGTTCAACCTTTTAAATTCATATCGCGAGTGCCTAATAGTACAAGATATTAACATGGAAATGCCATTGAGGATATAGAACTTTCATTGAGTAGCTTTACCCCTTTCCCTTCTAATACCATTCTGTAAAGCAATGAATTAAACCCTATTTAAGATATTTTAAACATTCGATCACCCGACAGATTAAAATGTTTTTCTTGCTGTGGAGGTAGGTTTGTCAACTTTGCTGCTTACCCACGGACACAAAGTCGTCGTCGTCCAGTACTTGTTTGATGAGATCGTCAGCATCCAGGATGGCCCCTCCGTGCGTCTTGCGCAGCTCATAAACTTTTTCATCCTTGTTCACATGTGAACTCTCCGGTTTGATCTTCTGGTAGCGGCGTAGTGCCTCCTCCCCAAGCCAGCGGATATTTTCTTGTCCCTTGTTGCATGGTATAGCAAACCAATCCCCTCTCACCCGCACTGATAACTTCATAGCCGCTTGCTTTACTGATGCCAACTAGTGTGCGTACCCAAAGAATAGCACAAAGTTGTGTCAAACACCGCACCTGTGTTTTGGTGACACGGATACGACACGACCAATCAGGAATGAACTTAGGGCCACACGAATGTTTAAAATGAGTTCACTGCTCCATAGGCAGATAATACGTGGTCAAATATTTGTCCAGAACAAAACTTGCATGTAGTATATATTTTGAATTACTTTGAAAACGGAATCAAACTTATGCTGTTACAGAATCGAGAACACAGGCGTAAACAACACGTCAGTAAGCCTACAGCGGATACAGTACGTTGAGGTTGGGACATATTTCAACAGTTTTATTGAAAAGGTCATTATCTTCAAAAGCTGTTTTTACCTTTACTTCACACTTAACATTGCTTCACAATAAGATAAATACATTACATACTCCCTTTACGGGCACAGTATCTTCCTAAGAACGGATAAAGCATTTACTAAGGTGTAGATCTGCATACAAACGGCCCATTTCGACAATACCTGCAATTGTATCCAGCGGTTTTAAGTCAAACTTCAAGTTAATTTAACGGAGTGCTATCCGGGATTCAAAGGGTCGGCTTGTGTGTGTGGTTATTTTTATTTTATTTTATTTTTTCATTATTTTGTTTCAACTGAAAGAGCATAGAAGTATACAAGTCTAGTCATGGTATATATAGCTTAACGTAGAGGGTATAACACCTGCATGGGTATTCAGTATTTCTAGAAATTTATTGACTCATTTATTTGTCAGTCAATCCACCTGTTTGGAACCTGTTACAGACGTTGAAATTTAACCATTGTTGAGTCGTCAGAAAACAGAGAAATTGCGTGGAGTAGATTTTATCCATCCCAAAGACTTTAAGACAGTAGAAATCTTATTCTAAGACCTATAACCTATATTTTTTATTTATCTATCACTTCAGGTAAATTTCCTAGCCGTATGAAGATTACTCGAGTTGGACTTATAACGCCGAAATCCAATTAAGCCTTTTGGGGCTACGCGTTTGCCAGCGGTAGTCGGCGTTAGTCAGCGTTTCACAGCGTTTGCCGGCGTTGAAAGGGTGTCAAACGCTGGCAAACGCCGACTAACGCTGGCAAATGCCAACCAACGCTGGCTAACGCGTAGCCCCAAAAGGCTTAATTGGATTTCGGCGTTTCCCAGCGTTTGTAACGCCGGCAAACGCCGTCTCACGCTGCCAAACGCTGTGTAACGCCGGGAACCGCCCTGAAACGCCGAAACGCACCCACAAACGCCGAAACAAGTTACTAGTGTTATCATTTGTGCGTAATCATTTTCATAACATTGTGAATCAAGACTCATCAATTCATTCATAATGTGCGTCTTTCTAATACTAAAAAAGGTGCCATTGACACACACAAACACACAGACACACAGACACACACACACCAGGGCTTCATTGGATGTAATCTGGTGTGCAAGAAGCAAAATACACGATCTGTCACACAAATGCAATTCAATAATTCAATCAAAACAAAACTTGAGTTGTTGCAGAGCTATATACCAATTTTGGTACAGGGTTTCGGGTTCAGGTTTCATTGCAATGGATTGCCTTCAGGTTTGATGTAACATGGATGTGTGTATGTCTCAGTTGATTCTTCTGACTGTTTTGAACAGCCTTGATAAAAAAGTGGATGAAATACCTTAGTTTATTCGCCAATCAAAATATACACAGAAAGTCATATTCAATGTTCAAAACAATTACAGTTGTAAGGTGGTGAGACGTGTAAAGTGCTTATTGGCTATCCCTTTAGACGCAAAGTAGTTACATTTGGTCCAATCGTACGGTATCGAAGTTGTTTATCACATATATGAAAGGAGAATGTGAGTTCCATGTACCCACTATCAAGTTGGCTGATATGCCACAAACACAATGTGTGCCACATAATCTTACAGGGATGTCATTTGCACATGTTTTGGTTCATAAGCGATATGCGTCAACCTGCATACAAACACACACACACATATATAATCGTTTGACCAGTTCCCGACAGGTAACGCCAAAAATTGGCAACCCCAATTTAAGTTCATTTCGTTACAAAAACAACACACTGTGATCTAAACCTTCAAAATTTCATTCCCTAACATACATTGGACCCCAATATACTACAACTACACAAATCAAGGGAGAAAAGAAGAAAAAAATAACAGTAAGCAGCTGTATATGTATTTTTTCATAACTCTTTAGGTGAATTGATCATATATTTAGATATACACTGCACGTCATTGATGGTATTTCATTATTTTTTAAAAATAAAATAAAAAAAGCACACACGACGCACAGAACAGAAAAAAACCTCCCACTTTGATAAATTAATCTTCGCTCCCAGCATTTATATTAGTGGGTCAAGGGCCTTTCATCTTGCCTGGTCAATATATTGAAGTGATAATGTGTATATAGGTCAGTGTGTGCATGGTGCATGCCGATGTTAGGTACAGTGTATGTAAGTCTTAGGAACATAGCCCTATATCTTAAAAACACTGATAACCTGCAAAAGTGGCATTCTACACAGTGCAATCATATAGCCATCCATGAATTTGAGCGAAGTTTGTGGATTTCTGTGTCTCTTCACAGGAAATAACCTATAGTCTCCATTCCACAATACCAGATGTTGAAGGATATGGGGGCATCCATGGTGTCTGTCTTGTTACCAACGTGACATTTGGACACAATAAAACTATTTCGTAGGGAACAAAATCTCGCTTCATTAATAATAGAACATATATATTATTGGCACCCACCTTATTAAAAATTTTGCACATAAAACACAATTTGGATATTTTCTTGCGTTTAGCCAAACTCATCCATCCGGTTTCCTCATATAACCTGGCATTGCTGTTTCCATGTATTGCACCTGAACTGAACATTTCCAATTTTTTGTTCCTACAATATTGTACATCCACTCCAAACTGGGCCACCGTTTTTATCATATCAAAACAGTTAAGGAAATCACGGTACAGACGTGACATCTATAAAACCCAAATAAAAAAGCAAACAAAATGGCTGGTTTTAACAAAAATACTTGCAAGTCTACAAATAATACAAAAATTAATTTTAAGGTGGATGGGAGTGAAAAAAAAGACAGTAAATGAGTAGGCCCTAAGTAGGGTAGATGTAGGGGAAACCGGACAGTGTGCATTTCAGAGTAAACGAATATCTCTTTTAGCACAAATGGGCTATGGATTGCCTTTGTCTGGGGAGTTTATCATTCTTCCATGTCATCGACACTAGGGGGACCGTTGGTGTTGACCCTAGTGCGATGTGAGACACTCTGTAGCGTGTCCGGCAAAACATGCAATAGTAAGGGTTGCACGTAAGTACATCTCCTCTAGCAGCATCCATATTTCCCGCTAATGTGTTCTTTCACACTAGGTTTTCCACTTAACTGAAAAAACGCATTTTACGGTAGATATGAAGTATCATTTGACACAATTTGGTTTAAGTTTAAGAAAGGACATCCCTCAAGGTCACTATCCCGTTCCCTCCCATTTTATAATTTCAGTGGGGTGAAATGGGACACCCCCATTGGAAACATCAGACCAAAAATCTTCTGCGAAATAAGAAAAAATTAACACTTAAGTTCACATCTTTATATAAAAGTATATCTAAAATAACTTCACAAATTTTTCCAAGGTCTAGCGTTAAAATATCTAATTAGGCAGAGGTAGCCCTACGATAAACACCGACTTCCAAACTTACCTTGGGCCCAGGCATTGGGTTTTTAGTGGGTCATTCCGAATGCAAAATGTACGCCTAAGCATCTTTACGCATTTGTACAACAGAATATGAATTTCTTCCATCTCCATAAAGCTTGTGTTCGTTGTCGCATAGGCTAATTGGGGTTTCTATGGCTTCATATGTTAGACTATCGTAAACGTAAAAACTGGAATTCGTATTTCCCAGAACTGGCAAAAGTTCATCGGTAAGTTGTGAAAAAGTCACAATTTATGATATTTCATCATTTGTGTGCAAGAGATTAAGTGTCCCGTTTCCCCGTCATCTACCCATTATATGGTGTAAAATGAATAATTTAACAAGACTTAGATTAACGTGTAAGCAACCGTCTTCAGATAGTCAGGAATACAAAGGTTTAAAATTCATGTGATATAATTCAAGCAGAATCAATAACTTATTTTGAAAACAAAATACGTGAGCCCGGCATATTATTATAATAAATGAAACAAGCTAGAGAGAAAAATCATTACGAGAGTAGGAACAGTTTGAAAGTTTGAAACAAGAGCAAATATAGGCCTATTCGGTAAAGCTGCCAAGGATAATGGAGAGAAAACAATGTACATACAGCAAATTTAAGCCGTATCTCATTTGGGCTGCGACAGCTCGAGACCAGTTGGAGACTCAAAGTTGCGAGGAAAATACGGAATTTTCGACAATTTTCATGAATGACACTGAATTGGTACTTGAGACAAGTTTGCGTGTGGCTCACGAATGTTGCATGGATGTCGCACGAACCCCTGGCGTGAATGTCGGGCGCAATTTGTTGTGCAACAGTTGTGTGATGGTCGTGCGACTGTCGTGCAGACATTCATGCAATTTAATTTTAAGTTCCTAAGTTACTCGCAATTTTGGAGCCCCCGTGCCAATTCGCAGATCTGTTTCGCGCTCTGAATTTAAAATTCTCCCTTTTGTCTTCAGTCAGTGACAATTTAGTTTCATAGGTCGACACCCCCTGACAAATTTGTCTAACATTTCTCGCACTTTCTAACTGACGTAAACTAAATTGAAAAGCGTTCCAGACGTATTCGAGAGACCCGCGACGACTCTGTGACTATTTTGAGAGAAATTTTGTCGCAAATCTTTGGAGCATGTTCAAAACCCTAGCGACACAACAACATGGCCCTGCCACTGAGGCGACAACCCCTGCAAGACAATTTGGAAACTCCCAGGCGAATGCCGTCAGCAATTTGTAGCCAGCAGTCGCAGCCCAGTGCGATGCGGACTTAAACAAGTTAAATTCCCCAATACAATAGTTATACGAGAAGGTTTAAATTATCTGAAACTACATTTAGTCCTCCTTTGGAAAACAAAGCCTAGACTTTAGCCAGCCTTGGCAGGTGCTAGTAATAAAAAATTACAGGTGGGGCTGTGAACTTGCGCGAGGCATGTTGACTTGTTTTGTAACCATCACACATGATAGGTCTAGGCCCACCTCCTTTCTTTACACAGAAACCTTCTTAAAACAATCTCCCCATTTTGCATAAAAGAGTCGTCTGAAAAATCTTATCAACTGTCTCTAATAGGCCTAAATTTCTGAAGCGTCCGGCTGTAGGGGCCCAACCTCTACTACTATAGTATAGGCCTAGGCTCTACTGGCAGGAGTATCTTTACTATGACTATAATCGTGAATCATTGCCTCAAAGGCATATCTGACAAATTCAGTATTTAGCAATTTTAGGTCTGGACAAACGAATGGATAAGCCTATCTATTCCTTATCTGTTTCGTATGTATGTGCATGTATGTTGGCGTATGTATTTATGAATGATGTATGAAGGCCTATATATAGTATAGGCCTAAGTACCCGGTATTGGTGTATAGTGTGCCATGGAGGGTGGAGCGCGACACATTTAGCCTTTAGGTCTACAAACCATCCCATTTTAACCTAAACCATTGACATCGTGCAGATTGTGAACTAATGTCCTATCCGTGCTTTAAAAATACGTATATTGATTTACATCTGTCCCAAGAGAGCTCCGAAACGCAAGAGACTAGATTATAGGCCTAGATATTGATACGACTATCATTAGCAGCTGGCTGGGGGTATGTAATAAATGCACAAAGCCTGAATCCTCTGCAACAAGTCCGAAAAAGGCCGAAAACCATTTCTTATCGTATTATTACATGGCCTCGTTTCTCACCGCCGTGACCTTGTTGACTTTTGGATAAGCACAGCATGATGGAAATATAGCTTTACAATAATAGAACAAAAGGGCTGTGTGAAGAGCCTGTCCTCAGCTGACCTTCAAATTCTGGGTTCCTGTGCAATTTCGAAACAAAAGGCTGTTTACCCCCTCCCACAAAAATAAATCAATCAATCAATAATATAATTGAAATAAAACAGCCATCAAAATGAAAAGTCAAACATCACACAAGAGTGCTCATTTGATCATACTCAGTATTTTCCCATGCAGGATACACACTGCCAGTCAGAAATATCTGTTATTACAATATAGTAGACGGTGTGAAAAGCAGGCTACTGTGATCAAATGCTTTGTTTGCCGTGATATAACATCCCATGTATGATGTAGGCCTATCACGACGACCCTTCCTTCTGTGGTACTTACCCCCAATTAATTACCACCCATATGAGCCCTTGATTTCTATCTCACCATCATTAATAAGGTACTTAGAAATGTATGGTTGTTAAGTTCATTTTATAAAGCAATTACAGGAAATGTTAACAAAATATCTGTCACGAAAATGCAATGTTTTAATTACTTTTGGTTCCGCGTTCCTATGGTAGTTACCATGGTCGATAATAGATGGCGCGGTAATTCAAGTACATTTGTACTCCCTATCCACACTTACCGCCAATGCAGCGACAACCAAATGTAGCAAAGTTACAAACCTTATCATGCCATTACTCTACAATTATTATCCCAATGATCCTCACACGTGTAATGACAAGTCGATGCAAGTGCATTCATAGACACGATCGGTGAATAATCCTCCAGATGACCGCAAAAACTGAACCTGTGTCAAGACACTGTGTCGGCGAGTATCACTGCCACAAGGCCTAAAATTTAAAGCAGGCCTACCCATGCCATGGCATCCAATTCCCCCGGCTCCACACCCAAATGATCACTGCTGTCATAATTTCTGTATAGACCTTGCACTCAAAAAACCTCTGTCCAGTAAAAATAATACAAACAGAACACGAGCTGTTTCAAAAATTGCCCAGCACCCGGCGAATTTGCCTGCCTTCCATCGTCGTTCACTTTCAACTGTGATGTATTGATTTGTCACATGACCTCATTCAGCGAATCATATTTGTTGGACATCTTTCATCTTGGGGTGCCCTATGAGGTTTTTACGTTCCAAAAAGCTTCCAAAAACTATATTTGCAGGATATGCAAATGTACGAATAAGACACAATTATGATATACTTCGGTCTCTGTTTCTTATGATCAATATTTTGTGCCTATATATAGGCGTATTTGGAGGTTGAACCTCATAGCGATACAATCTTCACATATACAGCTTCCCCCCCCCCCCCATAGGACCCCTTTAATTTCATCTCCAAAACGGTAAATTCTGCCGTGTAGGGAGAACGCAAGCAAGCCGGAACGGCATAAACAAAAGCCATGAGAACAGGGGAAAAAAGGCCAGAAAATCCCTTTTTTGTGTCAAATTTGGGGGATTTTCAAATTGAAACCATATTATAATAGGAATTAAGTATGGTGTGGCATTCATTGTTGCCAATATAGGCCTATCACGCAGGAGGCGGTGACACTCCATCAGATCGCTTGCCTATCACATTTTTACATTAACACAAATTTTGGAATGGGCTAGGCAAAAACGGCGGAAAATACACAAGGCATTCCTGGATGTGAAGAAAGCTTATGATAGGGTGTGTAGGGATGCTTTGTGGGAGAAACTCAATAATCTTGGTTTCGGAAGCAACTTTCTTCAAATTTTGAAAGCTCTATACAGTGACGTGGAATGCACATTAACATTAGGGGATGCAGAAGTTGAGAACGCACAGTTGAACATCGGATTAAAACAGGGGTGTGTTCTCTCCCCACTTTTGTTTGCATTGTATATTAGAAAATTGGGTGACAAGCTTATGGAATGTGATAAGGGGGTAAGAGTAGGGGGACATAAAATACAGGTTCTTTTCTTTGCCGATGATATTGTCCTAATGACAGAATGTCCCAGAGAATTACAGGATATGCTGAACAAAGTAAGAGAATACGGGAATAAATGGAGATTAGAATTTAGTACAGACAAAAGCCAAATAATGACGTTGGGGAAAAAAAACAGATAAGAATAGGAAATGGTACATAGGCAAATTTCAAATTCCGGAAAAGGGGGGGGGGATGATCGAAATTGGGGAGGTAGATGCTTATGAATACCTTGTGATAAAGATCAAGACAACATGCAGGGGAATGTTCAGATACTACATACAGAAAATTCAACACAAAGTCAGCTGCACAAAGGATATGATCAAAGCCACAGCAAACAATAGTTTCAATAGGGCCTTCACAGCGAGCGTATTGGTTTAAACATATTTTTTATTATTGCCAAAAAATACATACTCAATCAACAGAGCAATTGGGAAAAATGGGCATGGCCCTATGCAAATCCCTCTTGCAGAAAGTGAGACAAAATATACAGGACAGACAGAACAAACCAGAATAAACAGAAGGAAGGACAAACATGGACAATACAGAAAGTGGGGCGTCAGCTGAAAAAAAAGAAAAAGAAATTCATAAATTTACTAACTAGGGAATCAATGATAATAATGATAGGAAGAAGAACAACAACAAACCCAAGCAGAGCAATCCTACCCACGGGAATTTCATGAAAGATACAGCATAAATTTAACCAATGCCTACAGTTTTAAAACGCTCAGTGGCAGATATATATTCGTGGACAGCTAAAAAAATGTCTCTATTTTCTTCAAAAGAGCAATCGGGTGAGCCATGAAGCAGAGTCTGAAGGGTAAATGGAGCAATATGGACAATTTTAGAGTGTAAACTTTGCCGAAATTGGTCAAATTTTGGACAAGTGAAAAAATAATGAAAGGTATCTTCAATAGATGAACCGCAAACGCAGTCAGGTGAATCTTTTACCCCAATTTTGAACAGATAGGAGTTAAGGGGACAGGCTCCTAAACGAAGACGAGTGTGTTGAATAGCCTTAGATCTATTGCCGACAGTAAACAATTCTGGGTATTTAGAGGACCGGGACACCGCTTTATAAATCTTGGATTTAAATACAGATACAGAGTTTGAGTTACGTGTTGCAAGTGGTAGCTGATTCCAGAATCTAACCGTAGAAGGAAAGAATGACTTATGGAATAAATCTGTTCGAGCTTGGAAATGGGAAAGGTCGAATGGGCGACGGGTATTGAAAGATGGCACACTGGAAGGTATAAGAGAGCATAACATATCTGGTACAAGCTTATTAACAATTTTGTACATAAGGACTAGTTTGGCTGACTCTCTACGCTGAGCCAAAGTGTGCCAGCCAACTTCTTCATATAACCTTTCAATGCTTGTTCCGTGCATAGCACCCGTCACAATGCGAGCAGCCGAAAGTTGAACATCTTCAAGTCTTTCAACATCTGAATTAGTGCAGCCACTCCACACTGGACTAGCATACTCCAAAATAGGCCGAATGAAAGAAATATATATTGTCTCTAATGTTCTTCGATCCAAAATATATTTCAAACCTTTCATAATGTTAATCAATTTATTCGCTTTTGTTATGATTTGATTTATATGGCCATTCCATTGGAGATCTGAACGTAATAATACTCCAAGATGTTTGTGTTCGAAATTGTCATCCAGAACACGACCTTGAAAAATAATTGGCGGGTGAGAGGGAGAGACACTTTTCCGAGGAACCAGCATGGATTGAGTTTTTTTAGCATTAAATGTTACAAGCCAATCTTTAGACCACTGTGCAATGTCGGACAGATCGGCATTGAGTGTATCTGCTGCAGTAATAGGGTTTTCAACAGTAAGGTAAAGAGACGTATCATCAGCGAACATTTTTATATCAGATCGAATAATATCTACAATATCATTGATATATATACGAAAAAGTAAAGGCACGACGACAGAGCCCTGAGGCACGCCTGCTTGGATATGTCCCCAAGAAGAAGACTGACCATTGATAACCACCCGTTGATAACGATTCGAAAGATAATTGCCAAACTAATGCGAGATTTCCAGAAACTCCGGCTTTACTGAGCTTGTACAATAACGCGGGGTGCCACACTTTGTCAAAAGCTTTACTAATATCTAAAAAAATAACTCTAACTTCCTTTTGTTGATCAACAGCAAGACATAGTTGATGGTAAAGAGCAAGCAGCTGATTGACTGTAGAGTCGCCTGGTATAAAGCCTGACTAGTGGGCAAAAATTATCAAGTTTTCACGAAAAAAATTAAAAACATGTTTAAACACAATTTTTTCCAAAACTTTGCCAGTACAACTAAGGAGAGATATTGGTCTATAATTGTTGCATAAGGATTCAGTGCCTTTTTTATAAAGTGGTGACACATTAGCATTTTTCCATTTTGAAGGAAATTCCTTCTTGGAAATTGAGAGATTGAAAAGGTGAGTAAGGGAAAAAGAAATTGCAGGAGCAGCTTCTCTAAGAAGCTTTGCACTGATGCCATCCGGACCAGATGCTTTAGACGTATCAAGGCTGCGAAGAGTTTCGCGCACTTCGGACTCAGTTATTGTTATAGAATTTAGGCAGGCATCAGGTGGGTCAGAAATTCCGAGTGGAGTGGCTGTGCTACAATCGATATTACATTGCTGCAAGAAGAATGAATTAAAAATATTCGCTTTGCCCGCGCTATCAGAGACAACCTTGTCATCATGTAGAAGAGACGGTATACTAGTTGACTGTGTTCCGTGAAGAAAATATTTGACGGTGCGCCACCAGCATTTGCTATTCCTTGAAGAATCGTTTAAATCAATTCGTAATTTATCGTTATAATCCCTCTCAGCACACTTTAGTTCGTCTTGATAAAGATTCCTAATATGACAGAATGTACACCAGGCATTTTGTTCAAAATTTAATCTTTTGGCTTGATCATATTTCCGTTTTACTTGTCTCTTAAGCGAACGAAGTCTACTGTTATACCATGGCAAATCCCATGGCCGAATCTCCACCACTTTGTTCGGAATAGATCGAATAGCAGCTTCCATAATAAGATCTGACCATGCTTTGCAACAAGAATCAACATCGTGACTAGTAAAACAAGAGTCCCAATTTAAAGAATAAAGATATGATCTAAACGTATTGAAATCCGCTTTGCTATATTCCCAAATATGACGTTTGTATGCCGCCTCCGTCGGCTGACGAAATATTAACTTAGCCCCAACGACAGAGTGGTCGCAATTAGCTAACGGGGGCAGCACACAAACATCGCAAACAAAATTGGGAAAACTAGAAATTATCTGATCTAGACATGTTGCAGAGTTCAATGTGATACGCGAGGGCTCATGAACATGAATTGTAAGGGAGTTCATTTGAGCAAAGTTAACAAGTTTATGACCAGATGTAGCATAAAAATCTGAATTTAAATCACCAGTTAGTAAAATATTTGAGAAACACGAGTTCCTTGCGAGGTCTAGACTGTCTTGGAATTTATCCCAGAAAGAGACAGAAGAATTCGGAGGACGGTAAATAACTCCTAATAAGAATTTATGATTATGTAACCTTATTTCGCACCATAGAAGTTCCAGGTCAGCTACCTCTAAATCAATACGACGTAAGACGTGGAACCGAGTGGAGACATAAAGGGCAACACCACCACCGGTGCCGCTGGGTCGATCTCGACGAATAATTTCACGGTAACCATTTAGCTTCAAGTTTTGAGAGTCGATGTTATCGGTCAAAAAAGTTTCAGACAAGCGTATGATGTCAAAATCATTGACGAGGTCTGATGAAATATGTCTCAATTTGTCGGCTGATTAACTCCTGACATTTGCATGACAGAATGAAACATGACGATGTCCGCATACAGGACCAGGGTTGGGTGGACATCACCTGCTAATAACAATAACAGTAAAGAAAAAGTGATAATATATCCACAATCCATTCTGTCCCTATTGCACATTACTGACAACGAATAAAGATAATTCATTTTCCTATGAACGGATGTCGGAATAGAGAAAAAAAGTAAAGAAAAAGAAAACAGGTGGATATTAATCACCAATATTACAGACGGTAAGTTATATAGGTATAACGTGTCGAAAATGTCAGCAAAATATACATCTGCCACAGCAAAAACTACTAGAGGGTAAAACAGCAAGTTTTTCACATTTAACCGAAAAAGGTAAATTATTAAGGATATAACATTAAAGAATGAAGTTAACATAATTTCAAATTTACGTACCCAGATTTTATCGAAACATATCACATATATAAACAGAATTTCCAATATGAGTACTAACCTGGTATAAAAGTAAATATCAGGTGCCATCAGGACCAAAATATGAATAGATAAACAGTCTGGAAACGAACATAGACATAGGTAATAAATCATATGAATAATAATTGGAAAGTAAATCATAAATGAACCTGAAAACATACAAAAAGAATAAATAGACAGTGTAAAACAAACTTCTTTGATATAATTAAACAAGACTGAGAATACACTAAAAAAAAATCAAAAATAACAGACTGCAAACTTTTCTCTACTTTACGAACTAATACTAGGATCAACATAATATAAAAAGTAACTAATGCTGCCCCAACACGGAAAGGAAACAAATAACACAGAACATATAGATATGCACCAAGTAAAACGATCGAGCACGAACTGTGCTCCGTGGATTTCGTAGAGATGCGCATATGTTTAGCGAGTCGGGTATGAGTGAACCCTCTTGTGCAAATATGGCATTTGCATGACCAGCCAGTTTGTCAGTCACATTAAACAAAGTCATTGCATTACAAGATGAACACGGCTATAATTGTCTCCTAGATCGAAAAGATAAGTGGGTGCGACGCGTAGGGTATTATGGGATAGGGTAGCAATACCAGGCATGCTCTATGTCCTGGATGTAATTTCAATTAATGTAGAAGACATTAAACAGATCTAAAAGGTACAGAATGAAATGGGAAGATGGATTCTGGGTGCACTGCCATGTACTGCCATTGAGGCAGTCCTTGGGGAACTAGACTGGTTAAGTATCACAGACAGGATAGCAAAATCAAAACTAAGCTAATGGGATATCTGCAAGAACTAGATGACAACAGATGGTGAAAGAAAGTATGCATGGAGTCTATTTAAGAACAAACAACATTGGTCAGAGACATAGATGAGATTGCAGAAAAATATGACCTAAAAGGACCGGATGAAGTTGAAGACTGGAAAATTTATGTTTGGAAAAAAGTAATGCAAGGGTGGGCAGATAAATGGAAACAGGGGGTTAAAGAGAAAAATACATTAAAGGCATACAGAGTAATGGAAATACCAAAGAAAAGTACGTGTTGGTATGGTAGTAAAGGATCTAAAATATTATTTCAATGTAGGGCGGGGGGTAATCAATCTTGACAGAAACAACAAAAATGGACACCAGGAAGCGACGGTAAATGTAAAGTATGTACACAGGGGGGTGACGAAACTTTAGACCGCTGGCTATTTTGGTGTACAGCGTATAATGAAAGGAGGGACAGGGTTTTCAGAGAATGGAAGAGAGAAGACCAAAATTGTAAGAGCTTGGAACAAAGTCGGAGTTGGGGGGAGGAGGAAAGGGTTGCATGGTTTTTTGGATTAAGTGGTGATCTTCCAGGGAATAAGAGAGGTATTAAATCAGTACAAGACTACCTGGTAGGATGCTGGGAAGAAAAAAGAAGTCTATATGAGGCAGGAGGTAATTAAATTAAATACAACAGATAGATAAGGGTGCAGGAAAGGAAGGGAAAGGTGGTAGCCCTTTTAAGGGCTCCCATGGCTGTTCGTCTGTAGACTGTTCGTCAGTGCAGGAACATGCCAAGGGGAAGTGCCTGAGCCTCAGAGGCGGGGTCATGCGGGGTGGGTAATGAGGGAAAGTAATATTTATGGACCTAACAGATCTTTTTTTCTTTTTCAGGTCTCCTGTGCCAACAGGACTGCGGCACATAAGCGGCTGACCACAGAATTATTATTATTATCGGCTTGCGATTTGACTTCGCTCTCATCGTCTCCTTCGTGATATGTATTGGCAAGAATGAATGCCACGCCATACTTAATATACCTGTTCATACCGACCTGTACCGAACTTTTCCGGTACCCTGATTAATTATGCCTTCCATTGTTGGCATGATTGTCCAATCACCAAGCGGCCGAGTTGGGCCCACGCCTTATATGTTCACAACGGATGCCACAGCTAACGCTAGTGATTACAGCATGGAGTGTGCTGAACAGTGCAAACTTTAACCTAAAATGTCACACTTGTTGTGAAACGTGCATTTTCAGTTTGCTGACAGTTTGAATTTTCATTAAACCTAAGCACATCCTGTGTTTCACTTTCTGATCCTTTAACGTGTAATCTGACCAGCGTAGTCGAGCACAAAATGTAATCAAAGCAGGGTGCGCTTCTTGAAGTGAACCGAATAAACCCGAGTCCTATGAATTGGCCAGTTCCTTAACACCTTGCAATCCCCATGGACTTAGGCTCCCTGCATTGTAATCAGTAGGAATGGATGCATCAATCAAGTACCTAAATTGAAAATTAGTTGCATATCAGAGATCTGCAGCATCACAACTATTGACCAACTCAGTTTGATCCTTCCACATACACGTGTCCATCACTGTTCAGCGAAATCAGAGGAATGAAATTGGACAAGTCAAAAATAGTGAACACATGCAAAAACTTATGAAAGAGAGAGAAAGAGAGAGACAGAGACAGAGACAGAGAGAGAGAGATCCTTATATGCTTATTGGGTTTTTTGTAAACATGAATGCATTATTTTCTGTTGTGTCTCCCAGTGTTCAGCGACGGACATTCCCCAGTATGATACACCCTAATCGGCATCTGTTTAAATCAATATAGAGCTGTGGGTGGGGTTATTTCACAACAAAGATGGGTTTATGTTCCTGTCCATGTCTGCTAACGTGTCTACATTTTTATATCACGATCATAGTTTCATCCCCTCTTTTTACTTTCCTTATAGTATTTGCTGCAGTACTACTTATCGAATGTCTCTGCCATCTGAGACATGTGACGGTTCTTTTACTTTGGGTGCTCTCCACAAGTATTCATCCAAACCCTGGTCAAGTTCATAATACTGTCCTCAATAAGTTTTTCTGTGTGCCATGCTAACGTACGTAGCTTAAAATCTGATGGTAAACTCGAAGAAATAAGTATTTTGGCTGAGTCTGAAAAATTGGAAGTCATTTCTTTATCTGAACATGGTTTTACACTTCCTACCCTGATGCTTTATTGTCAATTGAAGGGTTTCAAACCCTGTTATGTAAGGATCGTGAAACTGGTTGGGGGGGGGGGGGGAGTTGCCCTGTATGTAAAAGAAAATCCACCTGTTAGAAGATGTGCAGAGCTGGAAACTCCCAGTAGTGAATGTATGAAATAACTGTCCCTTCTGGTGAACTGATCCTTGGTGTTTATTATCGTCCACCAGGCCAATCTGCCACAGAGAGAGACCTATTTCTGGACCATTTATCTCACCCCATCTTGTCTGCTATCGAGCTTAACTCTAAAATACTCCTAATAACAGGTGATTTTAACGATCGCTGTGGGATTCCCCCCACACCGACAGTGAACTCAGACAGCGCCTCTTTGATCTGATGGCTCAAAACAACCAGCATCAGCTTATATCTGAACCCACTCCTTTGTCGGAGTATTCTGTAAACCTACTGGACCTCATGATAACTGACTCCCCTGGTTATATCCTTAGCTCCGGCATACTCCCTCCTATATCCTCTTCTGATCATTCTGTTGTCTTTTGCTCTTTCTCTGTGAATCATTACAAAGATCGCCCCTTTAAACGCTCTGTCTGGAACTTCAAGAGGACTGATTTTGTCAACTTGAACCATGTACTCAACCATGCTCCCTGGGAAACTGGTTTCACAGTTTTTGACTTCATAAGTGACACTGTGTCATACTGGTCAGACCTATTTATTGACACGTGTAAACAGTTTATTCCATTCTGCGTGGTCACTATTCGACCCAGGGACAAGCCCTGGATCAACTATAGTATCAAGAGGCTATTAGGGCATTGAAACCGCGCGTGGAACAGGTATAAATGCCAGACACAAAAGTCTCGGCCTCACACGCTCCTCGCTACTCAAAATATTGAACGCCTCTTTCAGTTATACAAACGAAAACGCGACTTTACAGTCAACGCTATTAAAAACTCCATTCGTTTTTACTTTACCAAACTCTGATCTGAACTAGACTCAAGACAGATAAAACCTAAAGATGGTGGAAACTTAGCAAATCTGTTCTCGGTCACAAACTTGTTCAAAACATTCCAACTCTTATTGACGGTGGAAGGAATATTTCTTCCGATATGGAGAAGTCAGTGACATTCAACAAGTATTTTGTGTAAGATTCCACATGATGACAATCCTTTGTCCTTGCCCGAATTTGCCTTCCGATCTGAGGCCCGCCTGTCTATGTTTCAAGTGCAAGTAAATGATGTGGAAAAGATTTTAAAATCTCTGAAAAACAGTTCTGCTTGTGGTCGTGACGGTACAGGCAACACCGTTCTTAAATACTGTGCCCCATCAATCTCACGTTCTCACACTAATCCATTCAATCTCTGCTTATTCAACTCATATTTTCCAGATCCCTGGAAGAGGTCCAAGGTGTGCCCCCTTTTTAAGAAAAGTAACAAACAGTCTAAGGAAAAGTATAGGCCTATTTCACTCCTCTGTAATGTCTCTAAAGTACTTAAGCGTCTAGTTTATAACATTTTCTATGAGTATCTAACCTCTAACAATTTTCTTTCTGCTGAAAACTCTGGCTTTAAGAAAAACGTTTCCGCTATAAATCAACTTGTTAGCATACTTCATACTATTTATAGTGGCCTTGAGTTGGGCCATGAGGCCCGTATGGTTTTCCTGGACATATCCAAGGCCTTTGACAGAGTCTGGCACGCTGGTCTACTTTTTAAACTGAAACAATTGGGGTTTGAAGATCCTGTGTTACTATTTATAGAAAGCTATCTCTCAAACCGACTTCAACGGGTTACTATTGGAGAACAGACCTCACCTTGGCTCCCAATAGAGGCTGGAGTGCCCCAAGGTTCGATCCTAAGTCCCCTACTTTTCCTCGTCTACATTAACAATATCACTGTCAAAATCATCTGTGACATCCGTTTATTGGCGGATGATACCAGTATTCTTAAAATTGTCCACGAACCAATGGCCACAGCTGAAATCCTTAATTCTAATCTTATACAAATTCATCATTGGGGCAAGCTCTGGCGTATGACATTTAATGCCATAAAATACATCTCAATGACCTTCTCAGCTAAACGACATAAGCCAGATCATCTTCCCCTACTTCTTGGAAACACACCGATACCTGACGCTACTCTACATACTCATCTTGGAGTTACACTCTCAAGTAATTTGTCATGGCACCAGCATATAACACGCATTGATAATAAAGCCAGCCAACGGCTTGCTCTTTTTACGCAGATTCAAATGTAAACTCTCCCGCCAGACACTCATACGGTTGTATACTACAATGATTCGTCCTATCCTCGAATATGGGTGTGTCCTGTTTCACATTTGCACCGAAAACCTGTCACAATCTATAGAAGCTGTGCAGTATGAGGCAGCCAGGATCTGCCTTGGTGCAACCAGATACACTCCACGTGTCTTACTTCCTCGAAGAGCTAGAATGGCAAACTCTGACAAGTCGGAGGAAATACTTTAAACTAATTCTTTTCTTTAAAATGTATAATAGGTTGACACCACAATACCTACATGATCTCGTTCCTAGTGACGTTGCATTCACTACTGGGCGTCTATTGAGAAATCGTACTGAATTACGCCAAATTAGGTTCACCACCAATCGCTTCGGCAATTCATTTCTCCCATCTACTATCAAATTATGGAATAACCTCCAGGTTGATGCTCGTCTCACCAATTCCCTGCTGCAGTTTAAATCTAAATTAAATCTATTACTCTTAAGTGTTGACAAAAAGCCCACATACTTTAAACATGGAAGTCGTTTCCTAAACATATGCCACACGCAGCTACGTCTTAACTTCTCTATTTTAAATGACCATCTATATCATGTCAATATCCTTCCAGCCTCAACGTGTGTATGCTCTCATACTACTGAAGATACGAAACATTACCTTTTATTCTGCCCCAAGTTCACTGTGCAAAGGGTCCGTCTACTGAACAATGTGGGTCACTTACTCGCTCCAGGTGTAAATCCGACTTTAATAGTTCAGTACTCTAGTGACATTTTACTAAATATTCTCTTGGAAGGTAGTGAGGACTTGCCAGACACTGATAATGTATTCATCTTTGAGGCTGTTCAGACATTCTTATCAGAATCTAGACGTTTTATTTACTAATTTAGTATATGATCTAATCATAAGTCTCCATTATCTGGCATCAATTGTATTATTCGTGTACAAGCTGTGAATTTAGTCTTCTGTTCTCGTCCAGTGTGTATTGTATCTATTCTTGTTCGTCTTCTTCTGTACTGTAGAGCCTCCAGATTAGTCTTTGTGTACTATTAGGCAATCCAGAGAAAATAAATATGTTTGTAATAATTAGAAGGCTTTTGCGCTTACTTTCAGTTTCAGACTTTATCACTTCGATTGGCCTCATTTATGGTTATAACCACAGGTAGCGTCTCTCGACTCAACGGCACCCGTCTGCTACAAACACCACTTGTTCAGTAACAATGGTGACAATGGTGGCGGCTGACGAGTGCTCTCTGACCACTTGTGTTGACAGCCAGAAAGAAACGTCATTGTTTCGACTCAACGGCACCCGTCTGTTACAAACACCGCTTGGTCAGTAACAACGGTGGTAGCTGACGAGTGCTATCTGACGACTAGCGTTGACAGCCAGAAAGGAAGAAACGTAGATGTTTCTAATGTGGCGGCTCGAGTGAGAAAAAAACATTATACTCCCAATTAGACAGGTGATTTTATTTATTCTATGTTTGAGATGGAATTTACCTGGATTTTTGGCATGCCCATCGCTTCGAAAGCGCTATCATTTTGAACAACAAGCCGAAAATACTAACACGACTCTTTGATATTCAAGCGCAGCACGCTTAACCGCTAGTATAATAACATATCAATGCATCAAGCATAGTGCAGGAACATTCGTGTGAGTGTCACACAGTATTATAAATGTCTCATCATAGAGAGACATACTAAGGACAGTACATGTAAAATCCGAATATTCCATAGACTGTTTGTAATAGTTGTTAAAGCATTATTGCACGACTGGTCCGTGACACGGTAACCTATACTTTGTTTATAGCAACGGTGAAATGGTTAAAAGTTGTAACCCGATGCACACAGTTTTATCGCAAAAAGCTGCTAATCGCGCAACAAATTCATGATAATAAACGTCGAAATATGATGCAAACAGGTCATTATCAACACTTAATCATCCCGGGAACTGTCAGTGTCACTCTCGATAATGGGAACAACTCTTCAGATACGCGGAGGCATGGCAGGCAGGTTGAATGAGGAGCCTGTAAATAGTTTGTAACAGCGCGCATTCTGATTGGTTGGTTTAACAATAAACCAACCACGGGGTTGGGGGGGGGGGGTAAAAAACAGTTTTTGGATTTCCCTTTGGGATTCTGGAATTCCCTCTCAAACATAGAATAAAATTATTATTATTATTATTATTATTATTATTATTATTATTATTATTATTATTATTATTATTATTATTATTATTATTATTATTATAACGGCCACAAGAGAACTGTGGCTCATATTACCAGAGACCCTAATCTCTACAATAGTAGACTGGCCGGAGCTACCAGCCTAGCGGCAGGACAAAACAGGCCATCGTGAAGTCGCTAAATAGGCCTATTAAAGCTTTTGTTTAGCAGATGTAGGTCTTGTCCTATAATGTGGCATATATGTAGGTTGTTTCTTGTAAATTCAGGTTCACTTCTGACTTGAAACAAGTCACTTTTAGGCCTGACACAATTTTTATAATGGCTCATATCCCACCCCACGCCAGCTTTGAGACTAAGTCTACATCTTCCCTCGGTACGCCCGAAAGATCGCTGACTGAAACCAAAGAACTGAAAGACCACATATATGATCGTACATGTAAGGCTCCGAAACATGTTGAGTAGTTACCTGCTGAAGACCCTTTAATTTATTTGGGCTAAAACAGCATATGTCAAAACAGCGGAACGTGTGCAATGTGGACAATAGTACTTCTATGTATATAAGTTAGACAGGGACAGGTTAGCTTATGGAGAGTAAAGAATTCGGACTGCGGAATAGGGTAATGACTACTAGGAAGTGGTTTTGGACAAAAAGACACAAATACAATACTTGAATTTTAGAGGCAACATGACGAGGAATTCCAGTTTATAATCGTCATACCAACTTATACCAGCCCGAAAATGTTTCGACCAGAACAACTACCGCAAGAAACTAACAATAATTACAATAAAAAGACAAATGTATTGCAAAATTCCAGCTCAGCAAAGCTAGTTTTGGACTTTTATCGTGATATTCTAATAAACTTATTTTGAAAGAGTAACGTTTTCAACAGCCAGGAAAGGTAACGATTCGACTACTGCCAAAATGTAAATTCCTCAACTGCATTACTTCATATTATAACGTTCCGAGTGATGCGTTACTTCCATATTATAAAAATGTGACAGAAACAAGTGCATATGTTTCAAGATAGTGTGCAGTTTTGTTGATCTATATAAAGTTATGTCGTCACTTGTGAACGCATGTTGGGAAAATTATTTGACGCACATGTAACTGTAGATTTAGCAATTAAAGTCGACTGATTTTTCAGTGGTCCAGCATGACAAAATAGGTATATATGCTGTCTGAGTCTATCTATGTAACGTTCTTGAAAGCTTTTTTTTAACTTGGTTTTGCTATTGACAGAAATCACAAGGGTAAGCTACATCGCTTGAACAGCCATCTGTGCTGGCTTCGTGTGCCCAACCCCCGCATTTTCCGCACCACAACAATGTCTCTGTGATGGGGTATCACCGATACCCTGACAGAGAAGATTGTCCCAGGTTTTTGCTGATTCTTTGCGTTGGCTGACAGTTTCTTTTTCAATAGGATTCGCACTTAGTCTATTGTTTGATCCTACATCTAATTTAAGGCGTTTGTTTTTGTTTTTTGTTTTGTTTTTTGTTTTGTCTTTTTTTTTTTTTTTTTTTTTTTTTTTTGTTTGTTTTTTTTTGGGGGGGGGCTTTGGTTTTTTGGTTTTTTTTTGTTTGTTTGTTTGTTTGTTTGTTTTCGTTTGTTTTTTTTTTCTTTTTTCTTTTTTTATTTATTTCTATTTTTTTGGTAGCGCCTTTCCTTGTACTGGCACTTTTTTAAATTCACTTTTTCTTTCTTTTTTTTTTTTTTTTTTTAGTTCCTTTTGCTTGCAGTTCCTCTTTCATGGGCATGGACGTTACGATTTCAGATTTGTTGATTTTCCGTGGTTGCCTTTTTTTCATGGCCCATCCCTTTGCACTATGAATGGAGAAACATCCTCTGGAGACAATAGAAGTGATGTTTCTGTCTTCTGTTCAATGTTAGCAACTGTGGTAGTGACTTTAAAGGCCTAGGCGTATAAATTTTAGAAAATAATTTCCTTTGACATATATATAAACCCCCAAAGGCGCCCGACCAGGAGGGCTGAGTAAAAAGTACATGAAAATAAAAAGTGTGGGCCAGTTTGCCTAAAAAAGGGTCATGTTAACAGGTTTTGCAGTCTCCAGACCGGGAGGCCTTTGGTACAAACGGGAAAGTTGAGAGCAATGATTTGAAACTATCAGTAATTAAAATGTGATACTAGAACCCCAGTAGAAGTGGCTGCTCCTTGGGAAATTGGAAAATTTACATATATATATATATATATATATATATATATATATATATATATATATATATATATATATATATATATATATATATATTTGAGGTCTGTATCATCACCATCATATGTTAGTCTTCATTTGCAGTAAATATTGTTGTTGTTTTTATTATCATTCTCACCATCATCATTAATAATAGTATTAGTATTAGTAGCCTATGTATTGTTTTATTCACAGTCAATTTTAGCAAAACATACATGTATAAGCTGCGCAATGTAGGCCTGGTCCTTCATATAGTTTTGATGCTGTGATTGGCCTATCATGGCATTCCATCCAGTGCATTGACCTAGGCCTAATACATATATAGGCATGCATACATACATACATACATACATACATACATACATACATACATACATACATACATACATACATGCAGGCCTATACTATACATACGTATAGGACTAGACAGGAAGGCAGACAGACCCATTACCTTTATTAAAAATTCATCGGTACACCTAGCCGACATTACCTATCCATCAAATGGGTAAATCCGGCCAACCGTGCGATGTCACCCGATCAGGTCATGGTGATTTGATCTGGAACAGTTGCAAGAAAAAGCTCAAAGGCCATTCCAGAAGATATCAGTGTTGCACAAGAATGCCTGAATGGATCCCTTTTTAAAACGAATGGAGCTCTCATCGTACCAAAAACATGGCCTCTATTGAAGACAACCTACAGGCCAAAGTTACGTAATTTAAAAGATCAAATTACAATTTGTGACTCCTGTTTTCCAATGTAGAGGACACGCCGTCACTCCAGAGAACATCGGACGAACATGTCCCACTGCCGTCTGCACCGCGTTGCATTTACACGCGTGCCACTTATTGGCCGAAGTTACCCGATTTACCCCTACCATTCGACGATACGCAGCATTTCATGACAACGCTTGACAGTGGGGTACACCAGGTGAGCACGCGGTTACAACCTGTCTGGGATCACAGTTTGCTGATTCCATCATATGTGTGCAAGAAACTAAATAGTTTCTATTGCCACTACCCAGCACGTGTCGTGACCAGATTAACTTATTAAGCACAGGCCTTGAATGGAAATAACAGACATAGACTCAGACTCAGACTCATGAATCTTTAATATGTGACTAAAATAAACGCACTGTACAATGAAATAAGTAGTAATAGTCTGGGGAGCCTAATTAAGGCCCAAGAGGCCGCTATCATGAGGGCCACCTAAGGATATATTACAGCATGCTTATAAATATGTTTAAAATATAGAGTGGAAAACCGTGTTTTACCTGATAAGCAGAAATAAGCTAAGTAATTCAGTATTGACCTAGTTGGGCCTGGTAGGGAAGCTTACATCCCAGGAGCACTGCAAACATAAGAGGTATGGATGGTCCAAGTATCGCTTTATATATCAACAAAGTATTTTTGCCAATACATAGCAAAACCATATTTACTATGAGTATGAACTTTGTTCAGAATGAGATCTGGGGCTGTGTTTAGTGTATGTATGATTTCATGTCTTAGACAGTGTCCGGTCCCTACAAAATTTATTCTTTCTATTAATTTGTGCGGTTTCTGTTTCTTGTATTGTGATTGTGAATTTTAAAAGTTGGTCTTTTTTAAAGGTCTCAAATATTCAGGCAGTTCATTATTGATAAACTTGAAATAGAATTTTCATACATGTTTTTTAGAGTAATGCAGTTCTAATACTTTAATGGCCCCACGGTAGACAACCATAATTAAGGTAAAGGAGTACAAGTGATGTATACAATGCTTGTAGAATATTCTGTGGTACAAATCGTTTTAATTTGTTCAAAATGCCAATGGTTTTTAAAACCATTTTTATAGATATCTTATATGAGATCTTATCAATGTGACTGTTCCAAATTTAAGTGTTTCTCAATTTGTATGCCTAAGAAATTAAAGTCATTCACACATTCGATTTTCGTGTTTATTTCTATTTCAGGAATTATGATCATTCTTTTAATTTCAACCATTTGCTAATTTTACATAATTCAAGGTTCAAAAATATTGAAAGATAATTCTTGTGTAGTGTCAGATTTGAGCAGCACTTGAAAAGTGTTTACTAGAGTGGTATCATCAGCATACATAATATGTTTTAAAAGGTCGGACGCCATGGGTAGGTCATTTATGTAAATTATAAATAGTGAAGGCCCAAAATAGAGCCCTGTGGAACTCCAGTGGTGATATTTAAGAGTGTGGATTTGGGATCATTCATTTCCACATATTGCTTGCAGTTAGTTATTTATATTTTATAAGACGTTTTAATCCCATATCATTAACAACGTAATACTTCAATTTCTTGATAGGAATTTTGTTGTCTTAAGTGCCGAACACTTTCGAAAGGTCCATGAATATACCGAGAGAAATCTCATGATTATCCATGCTCTTTGATCCCCTATCAATTAGTTCAATAGCCTCAAGCTCTGTGGAATGCGAGTCACGAATCATTATTATTAGTTGTAATATAGGTGTTCTACTAAGTATGCATCTAATTGATTAAACATGATATTTTCGAATATTTTTGAAAAAACTTGGCAATAGGGATATGGGTCTGCAGTTATCAAAGAGACTTTCATCACCCTTTCTCCACTTACTATGAAAGAAGTGGGAAAATTATTTTTCTTCTTTGCTTTGTTAAAATACTTTTTTGATTATTTTCCACGTGTCTTTATGTTACCTATATGTTTGTCAAGCAGATGTTGTAATAAGTTTGTTTTGTTTTTTTTTGTTTTTTTGGCTTGTTTAACATTATTCTTAAGAATATTATTATAGGTATGTAAATTCGTTTTTGGCCTGTTGTATTCTTCTGAATTGATAGGAATCTTTTTTAATTCCTTGTACAGTTTGACTCTGTTTGCTACAGATATCATTATACCCTCAGTTATCCAGCTGGAATGTTTGTGCTATTGTTTATCAACCCTTACAATTTAATTTTTGTCCTGTCTATCTCAAACCTGTGAAATATCAAGTCAAACATACTTTGCATGGACTGGTTTTTCAAAGCTCACACCACTACCACTGAAACAGTTTTATTCTTAAATGATTTGAAGATAACACTCAGACATGCAAATGTTTGTAAGGGATATTTTCTTACAAAATATTGTATTTTGAATTTTGTCTAGCTGAAAGAAAGTTTTTCAAGTCAAATTTGCAAACACTACAAGATTCCATTTGTTTCATAGGAGTCGATGATACAAATATGGAAATATTTCCTCTCATATCTTGACTCTTTAGATGCAGACAAATGCACAAATGTATACCTCTTTACTATCAAAGTAAAAGACCTGTTCGTGCAGCTTCCCACCAGCCACCTAAAGCATGTTTGTGTTGCACGAATATCTTTGAATGAATGGTATTTTTAGCAAGAGTCAAATTTACACTTGATATGATTTCCAGTGACATACGTGTAACCCAAAGACCAGCCAGTCAGCAATGCTTTGGTCATAAGTTTTTAAAGAAGCTCTTTCCTTGGAAAGGGCGAGTTTAGTTTTTTTTTTTTTTTTTTTTTTTTTTATACGTACAATTATTATGAATATGAGTATTAGGTATGGGGTAATCAGTATCGGTATAGGATGGAAGCAAAGTATTTGGTATCGGGTATTGGATGAAATACCAGTGTGAGACCATCCCTACTGGTTTGCTTTATCATAAATAACTGTAAGAAAATGAAGTCGCTTCGCTTTGCTGGCACATGGATTTTGTTTCTTTAAATCCCCGATTTCTTTGCATACCAAAAGTGTGTTGCAAAGTTACAAAAAAAAAAAAAAAAAAAAAGAAAAAAAAAACAGTTTCGGGCTCGTGTCCTGGACTTTAAGCCTCCCCAACCTACTTAATTTATATGCACCATGAGCTGTCTTTGCTGTTAAATGTTTATGACTCATTTTCGGTGCCAGAGCGGCATTAAAAGTGGCAACCCTTCATTTGCAAGAATTACTGATGGCTAATGCTACTAGATTCTTGGATGGTACAGTTTTTATTTTGTCTGCTGAATCATTCCTTTTAGTTGTGAAAGAAAGAAAGCTGACACTTAACATCAAGTTCCCATATATACGTATTCAAGAAACCTGGTTCTCAGATTTACCTGACCGCAAAAGGTTTGCACAAGTATGATATATGTATATATATATATATATATATATAAATATATATATATATATATATATATATATATATATATATATATATATATATATATATATATATATATATATATATATATATATATATATATACATATTTACATATCCCCAAAGTACAAGGTAATCATGTTTTTATTCTTATTCAAAGCATTGTTATCTTGTCTTTAAAATCTGCAGGGATGGTTCTTGCTTCCAATGCAAACCAAGCTCTGTATTATATCAAATACACTTGGTCCTCCCCAGGACTACAAGAATGTATGGATTATCAGGGTAATAAATGTGTAGTGTCATCTTTCTCATGGACTGATAGACCAGTCAGGCAGTTGCTCATTACCTTTTTGGCCATTGGCAGTATGTGTTGCTTGTAGCACTGTTGCAAATTCCAGACCAATTAGAAACTGAATCAGCGCAAAAGCAGTGATCGTGTAGCCAATGCCAGACCAAGTTGAGCGTCGAAAACACGAAGTTGGGTCTGTTTAGCCGGCAAAAGTTGAATGTTACCCACTTTTGGATTGGTACTGATAGTATGGAAAGAAGGAGAGATAAATTAGTCTGTAAAAAGTCGATTTTATCCCAATTTCGGGGTTGTTGTGCTGATACTTTTGATAAAAGTCTTGACTTTTTAAGTTCTTATCTGGGAGAAAAATGACAGTCTTCGTAACTTACTAGTAATCTGTTACGACCGATCACAAAAATAATCAAAATGTTGAACCATCCCAAATAACAATAGATATTGCTATCTTTCGTGTTTCCTGGTGGTAATAGTTTCTGTAGAATAGGTAAAGTCATTACTGGTTCATGTGGGTTCTCAGTAGAGGACTCTGTAGGCTGGTGGGCTAGGTACATGTGTTTCCATCAGTTTCCATTGTAATTTGCACCTGTGGCACTTTATAACCACTTTATCTAGAAACACAGAATTTCTTGTGGTTAATGTTTGCATAAAGTTAAAACACTCTTGTAAAATTGATAACTTTTGCTGCAAACGTATTGAATGTTACTTTAATATAGAATCTTACGGGAATACACACCTGTAGCCCACAAGATTTTTTGTGTGTATTTGGGTTTTGTATTCAGCCATCTGCACATACAATTGCATAGTGCAACCTCTCCTATTCCATAACGCGATTAAAGTCTCCCTATCAAAATCCATTGATGTATATTCTGAGTCCGAATTAAAAGCAGACAATTTTGAATCATCTTGAACATCTGCTTCTGCCAGCAGTCCTGGTCAGGACAATATATGGTGAAACATAATATAAGTTAAGTAAGATTCATTTTTCAGCTGGGAGTAAAGTCTCTGATTAGTCCATCTTTTCTATCTGATCCGGTAGTGTGCAGGTGTGTGTGTTTTATTCTTTCTTTCTTTCTTTCTTCTTCTTCTTTGTTTTGTTTTGTCTTTTTGTTTTTTTGTTTTTGTTACTTCTGATGGATACATGTACTTGTCCTTTTTAATTTTAGGGATGTTAAACATTCATATCACAAAATTAATGCTAAACGTTAAATCGTCTCTAAACGTTTAATATAACGTATAGAGTTAAGGTTTTCGACTATAAAAGTTAAAATGTCTGCCAAACGCTACATTTTGCGGTCAGATGTCACCGTTTGAACGACGAGGGTGACATGAAACCGCTAAACGAGAACAATAATGAGGGTAACATGTTGCCGCTAAACTATACAAACAATAAGATTGACATGAAACCGCTGTGGTTTAAACGTATTTTATTAATCAATTGGAGAACAGAGCTAAGCCCCATATGAACTCCTCTTGAGATAAGAAAATAAAAATAAGACTTAGAGGTAAAGAGATGAAGAGCCGGACGTTGACGGAAAAAAGAAAATAACAGTGGCAAAGGCCACACAAAGAGAAGGTAACCCGACAGGACGCACAAATAGAAGAAAGCCTTGGTGTGCCTCTTAGTACCGAAATTGATCCCATTTGGTAAGGACGCACCCCACTAGTTCAAGGAGAATTTAAACCTTTGTAATTTTTCAATAAATGTAAAAACTGCTCTAACCAAATTTTTTTCATTGTCTGAGTCCATGCACCTATCACTACCGTAAAAAAAAAAACGTTTTTAAAATAAACGGAGCCACTCAAATGACTGTTTCGTGTAAGTTATCTCAGATGGAGTTGTACGTAAGGTAAACAAAGAAGTGGTGCAACGCGTCCTCACTTTTATGACCGCAATCACAGCTACTGGACCCGCATAAACCTAGTTTGCAGGGATGACTGTTCAGTTGATTGCAGCCCCTACGAAAGCGTGTATGTAGGATAGATGTATAACGGTTCCCCCAAAACTATATTTTGCTTTTCGCTGGATTTTCATAGGTTTTAGCTAGATGCACTAGAAAAGTTGAACTGTGGTCCGCTTGCCTAATATGTAATGGGAGATTGTTCCACAGTCGAGTAGCTGAGGCGGAAAGCGAATTCGCAAAAATAGTTGACCTAGCATCCAAATGCGAAATATTGACTAAATCTTGCATTATATGTGATTCTTAATTGTTTACGGATTTCTGCTAGATACTGAGGAGGAGCTGCTATATTGAAACGGCCTTACCTGCCGCAAGGTGCACCGGAAATGACCCTGGCGCTTTAGCAACAACCGACGGTACTAGCTAATTTGGACCTTAGGTATTAAAGCTGTACGCTAGAGGTACCCCACGTTTTACTGGTTACTAGTCGGACTGTAGACAGCTGAACTTGCAGTAACAAGAGTTCCTCCGACCTTGAAACCGATTTACTTTAAAGCTCTGGTACTCCGTAGAATGCAGCTTTTATTTCTGAGAGGAAATTTGTCAAACATTGTGATAACATTTCACCTTGGCACCAAAAAAATGTTAACAGTACATACATACATACATACATACATACATACATACATACATACATACATACATCATGCAACTTTTGATACATAATCAAGTTATAATATATCATGCTTTCAGTGGTTTCGACTCGGCATGTATTTATGTATGCGTGCATGTATGTAAATGTGTGTCTTGTCATACACTTGGCTCTAACGCACTGATGCGATATTGTACACCGCAAACAACTTAATTTGGGAGATAAAACAAACGAACAAACAAGGAATGCCAGACAACGTAGTAACCCTGGGACCTGACCAGTTACACTCACTGCCCCCATTCAATATTGGTCAATAATGGCCATACTGCAAAAGAGAGAGAGAGAGAGAGAGAGAGAGAGAGAGAGAGAGAGAGAGAGAGAGAGAGAGAGAGAGAGAGAAATTAAAACAGCATGCAACGTACCAGACCAGGTGATGTAATAGTTAGCACACTGGACCCTGTCCATCTACCCAAACTTTTTTTTTCATCACAAATTGTAGACAAAAGAGTCCAAGTTCCACTTCCACTTCAAACATGTCAAGCAGGAATATTTAAAATATCTCCTCTCTGAGCGGATATATTTCATATATACTCCGCACGATGGCCAGGCGAGCACTAAACAAATTGGGATCAGAGGAGCATATAATTTGCAACTCTTCTGGTAAAATCTTATACTGCTTCACGAACTATGATATATTCTGACGACAGGTTTTAAAATACAGTGAAAAAATATAAAAAATATTCTTTTGTACTCATCCTAACTTATTTTTCAAATAGTTATCATGTTGCCCCAGTTTTTTATTTATTTATTTCACAAGTCTGTACCTGGATATTTGATGTGCCATTACTTTTAGTACAGACGTAAGGTATGTGGCTTAGTTGAACATGAACAGCAATATTCTGAAATGGAATCTGTTCGATAAGACAGTCATCAAGATTCAAATAATAATTGTATCAAAAATGTCGACTAAGGTATGATGCATTAACCTCGCGAAAAATGTTCATATCCGGCCACTGGTTTACGGCTACGAGAACACCCTTTTACCATATTCCGAAAGGAATGAAATAAAACCATAAGGGTTGTGTGAACAGTTCCCTTCTTCGGGTGACCTTAAAATTCAACAAATGATGAGCACCCCCCCCCCCCCCATTGTTTCCATGTAATTTTGAAAAAATAGCCCAAGCAGTATTGGAGAAGAGGAATTTTATACAGATTGTCCCTCCCAAAATAATTTTTAAAAAGTCATTTAAAATACAAAAATCACTGGTGCTTGACCATTTGATAAAAACCTGGTAGAGACCTACCCCAGGAACATCTCTACCAAGCTTGAAGAGAATCTGGTTAAGGGTTGTTTAAAAGTCGAAGATGTGAATTGTGAACAGATGGTCGGATGGACAGACGGGCGGACACACAACGGATCACCATCGATCTCACAATCTCAGCCGACTCGACAAATCACCTCAGGTAATAATAGAAGACTCATGTCTAGTAGAACCTGCACACCATCGCAAGAACCTCCATTGAAGTGCATTATGTTTAATGCTCTCATCCTTTATGTTTTGACAACGCAACGGCCGGGTCTTGACCCAACGACCTTCGGCACCTATCACCTGGCAGAAAAAAAAGAAACGCACATGCACTTGGCCACATCCCCGGCCGGATTTGAAAGAATAGCGAACGGGGGGGGGGGTTAGATATGTGAATGGAATGATCAACACGGTTGGTTTGTTTTAACATATTTCATTTCAAAAGAAATAGAATCGGCTTGTTCCAAGCGAATGTTACCTTGTCCCCTTGATATTCCAATAAGGCAGCCTCCAACCTATTATCTGTCAATGATAATGATACAGCAAAGGATCCACGTTCTCATCTGCCTCTTGTCTGCACATCTTACACTTTTCATTAATACCTCTTGTCCACTTCTGTATTTTTCTTTTCTACATTGATTACTCCTGCCCTACTTTGAAAAAGAAGCTTGGATCTCTTCCCTCCATCTCAACACATACTTCTCTTTGGCTTTTCTACTGCCCTGTATGCTTTTAATGAACTTTTTTCCCTGACTCCTATTTTCCAGTCCTCTTTCCAAACCCTCTGTTCAGTCTTACTTATATATACTTTCCAATCATCTACTTCATCATATCTTTTTAATTCATATCTCTGTGCTAACTTCTCTATGTCTTTGACCCAACTTGTTTTTTTCCATGGTTGCCTCATTGTAAACTTTCCTGCACCACCTGTCTTCACTTACATGCCTACATCCAGACATGCATTTTCTACTTCTATCTTTCCCAATGAAAGTGTACATTATGCAACTTTATACATCGCTCTCAGAATTTCTGGAAAACTTCCACCAAATCCTAGTTCACTTAGCTTTTCCCATGGGGCATCTCTCCATACCCTGTCATAAGCTTTCCTCACACCTAAGATGCCCATGAACACTCTCTTCCACTAAGTCTTCTGTCTTGACAACTCTAACAGGACAGTGTGAAGATGTGGTCTCCTACCCTTCTACCTTGTCTGAATCCATTCTGTATTTCCCCCAGAAGACCAAGCCTTTCAACTATTCTGCTTAGTCTCCGGTACATTATCCTACTGAATATTTTGCCCACATTTGATGAAATCGCGATGCCCCTACACCAGTCCAATTGGCCTCCTGGGCCCTTCTTTGGAATATATGAAATTGTAAGTCTATTCCATTACTTTGGCACTTGTTTTTATCTAGTATCCCGATTGAAAAGCAACTGTAAACTATCTTCAATTTCTTCTGGTCCTCTCTTTTTGAACGCTGTCAAGATATCATCTGGTCTTGGAGCTTTGCGCTACCACATCTGCTTAATTGTCATTTTAACTTCTATACCTATGATCCTGCAACACATCTCTGGATTCCATTGATCCTCCGTGTACTCTGTTTGACCCACCGGTACTGTTCCCTGACCCACTGTGGGTTATTGACTTCTTCCCAATGCTCCCTTAAGGCTTCCAGTATTTCTTCCTTGCTATCTGTTCTTTTCCCTCTGTGCGTGATTTCCTGTACTTTATTCTGCTTTCGCCAATTAACCTGTTTCTCATCCTATCATATATCTCATCGCGACCCACATACACTACACCTACTGCTACTTTGTTTCCATTTGATACTATCCCTATCCACTGCATCTCATATTTCACCTAGTTATCTCCTACCCATAAACCTTGCCATATCTCTTGCAGCTTTACCCCCGCTTAATCAAAAACTCTACTCCCCCTCCTTTTCTTTGTCTGCCTTCTCTCCCTCTACCTAGCAGCTCACACCCTACTGGGCATGTTACAATTATACTAATGTCTTCTTTTCTTATATGCGTTTCTGCTAGGGCTACAATGTCCATTCCCTCACTCTCTGTTACATCTCTTATCTATGCCACTTCGTTTTTATATGCCCTGCAATTAACATATTCTATTTTCGTTATCTTTGTTTTTCTGTTACTCATCATCCCACCAGTTTCGTTTTGCACTATTTACTATAAGTTAATATTGCAAAACGAAACTGAGGAGTCCCTTATTGTCTGCTATTTATTTGCTATTGATTCCACGAGAGATCGGTTTGGCCATATTAATATTCGAAGTCAATTTCCCAAAATTGATCAGCTGCGTTTAATGCTTGTCTCTGAAGCTTTAGATATTTTAGTTGTGTCCGAGACATGGGTAAATGACACTTATTCTGATGAGGAGCTTCTCATCCCCGGTTACCATATTGAGACACAGGACCGTACCGTCAAGAGGGGGGGGGGGGGGGGTGGACTCTGCATCTACCTAAGTGACAGATTCTCATATGAAAGAATCAATACTCAGTCAACTACTTCTCTCGAAACATTCTGGCCAAAATTTAAACTTCCTAAAAAAAAACCCTATCCTTGTAGGAGGGCTATACAGACCACCTAATATTTCCTTGCCTCAAAGCATTCAGGACCTTGAACAACAACTAGATGCTATATGTCATGATGACTGTGAGACTGTTTTATTTGGCGACATTAATAATAACTATCATGGTTCAAAGCATAACTCTATTAAGAGGCTGGAACATTACAGATATTTTTCTCAGCTCATTCATGACCCAACTCGAGTCACTGAACATTCCTCGAGTACCATTGACCTGATTTTTACCAATAGACCTCAAATGGCTCTGGAATCCGGGGTGGTTCACTGTGGCCTAAGTGATCATAGTTCCGTTTATTTTTCAAGGAAAGGTTTTGGACTAAAAGGTAAAATCAAAATTATGAAAGCAAGGACGTACCAGGATTTCAACTTGGACAAATTTCAGGACACGAAATTGGCAGTGAAGATTGGACTAATGTTTTGGATGAAGATGATCCATCTTTGGCTTGGAGTAAATTCAGAATTATTTCACTACCAATCTGCGAATAACATGCTCCTCATGTAAACATCAAAGTGAGGGACAATGAACCGCCCTGGGTTAGAGACTAGTTAAGGTCACTATGCAAAGATCGTGATTATTTCAGATCTAAAGCAGAGAACTCTGGTACTCCTGCTGACTGGGCCAAAGCAAAGAGAATTCGAAACAGAGTCACAAATTTAGTTGCTAAACTAGAGAAAGATTTTGTTGAGGATTCTATTATGCAAAATTCAAATAATTATTAGACATTTTGGAGATCTTTGAAGAAAATAATCCCATCCAAATCTACTTCTGGCCAAACAAAACTTACTGACCACGAAACTGAAATCACTGATGCTGGCAGAATGGCCAATATTTTTAATGACTTTTTTGCAAGCATCGGTGAAAACATGGTTGGCAGGATGCCGGACTCTGTGTGTAAGAATCAGGAAAAGGCACTGTACCGGAGGGGTGGAAGACAGCTAGGGTCACTCCAATTTACAAGGATGGTCGTAAAGATGACATCAATAACTATAGACCTACATCGGTATTACCAGTCATGCTTCAAGTTTTGGAGCGTGCCACACATGACCAATTATACAGTTTTCTTACTCACAATAATCTTCTGACCCCTGTTCAATCAGGCTTCAGAAAAGCCCATTCTACATCAATAGCTCTGACTCATTTCCTTGACTCTGTTCGTACTGACATAGTGGGAACTTCTGCAGTGTACTGTTTTTAGACCTAAAGAAGGCCTTTGACACCATGGACCACCAAATTCTGCTTCAGAAGCAGGGGCTGCACGGTGTCGAGGGCAGGGAACTTAGCTGGTTCAAATCATACCTGACTGATAGAACTCAGAAAACTGTGGTTGATGGCTGCTTGTCTGAGGCAAGAGCCATCAGTGTCCCTCAGGGGTCTATAATTGGACCTCTGCTTTTCATTCTATATATCAATGATCTACCTGATTGCATCAAATTTTCAAATATCCTACTGTATGCCGATGACACAGTATTATATGTCTCCACATAAGACATAAACATCATCGAAATGACCTTGAATTCTGAACTTGAAAATGAAACTGATTGGTTCAAGGCCAACAAATTAACTTTAAACACAAAAAAAAAAAAATCAAAAACAAAAACAAAAACAAAAACAAAAAAAAACAAAAAAAAAAACAAGTTCACGATTTTCGGCACATCCAGCAGACTTAAGACATGCCCACCTCAAGGCATTCATATTGACAATGCTGCTATTGAGCAGGTTGATTCCTTCAAGTAGTTAGGGGTGGTGTTCGACCACACTTTGTCTTTCTCCAAACATATTGAACATATTGCCACGAAAGTAAATTGCAGAATTGCCATGTTGGGAATAGCAAGCAAATATCTACCTAAACATCTTCTCTTGACTCTGTACATGTCACTTGCTCTTTCCTACATGGACTACTGTGATACCGTATGGGACTCCTGTTCTTGCCAATTAAAAAATAGACTCCAAATTCTTCAGAACCGTGCTTTAAGGATAACAAAACAAACAAGAAAACAAAAACAAAAAAAACAAAACAAAACAAAAAAACAAAAACAAAAACAAAAACAAACAAAAAAAACAACAATATATATATATATATATATATATAAAACAGAGATACACCAATTTCGGAACTTCATAACCTCTCCAATATTTTAACACTACAACAAAGAAGAAATCTGCATAGTCATGTCTTCATGTACAAGGCTACGCATAACCTCCTACCCAAATACATCTCATCAAAATTCCATAAAGTACCGGAAATACACTCTCATAAAACTCGGTCTTCATGTGCAGCCCTCCCGACTTAATATTGGCAAGGGCAGGATGACCCACAGAGGTGCAGCCACGTGGAATTCCCTCCCCCTAGAAGTAACGAATGCCCCTTCAGTTTCATGTTTTAACGCCTAGCTGGCTCCGGTCGTCAGATCATAGCCTGCTGCGACATTAGTTTTTGTGTTGGGGGGATGTGGTCTGATGGCCGGAGCTTGTGCTCCACTTTATTGTGCCATAGCCCTACATTAATATGTAAAGCCCCCCCCCCTCCTTCCCCTTCTCACTGAACATTCCATTTGTTGTTACTCCACCTAAGTTATGTCTATAAGACTATGTTGTCTATGTTGATATATGTTTTAGATTGTGATATTCTTTTATTACATTATACATTTTATTCAGTTAACCTATATTTTCAATGTATAGAGAGTTATATTTTATAACTGTCATCGCTTCAACATCATATGTATCCATCTTATCATCCAGGGCCTGGCGGAAGGTTAGAGCTTTTGCACTGAGCCAGGTACCCTGGTTACTACCTATCTATCTATCTATCTATCTATCTATCTATCTATCTATCTATCTATCTATCTATCTATCTATCTATCTATCTATCTATCTATCTATCTATCTATCTATCTATCTATCTATCTATCCATCCATCCATCCATCCATCCATCCATCCATCCATCCATCCATAAAAACCGTTCGCTTGAAGTTATGCAATTTGAACAGCGCTGAATAGGATTTCATTTTTTCCAGGGTGTTGGGAGGATATCCCAATGGCAGATTGTTTACATTTGGTTGTATTGTAGCTTGTTTACATTTGGTTGTATTGTAGCTTGTTTACATTTGGTTGTATTGTAGCTTGTTTACATTTGGTTGTATTGTAGCTGGACTCTGTTGAAATAGCCTTATCGAGCAATCAAGCAGAAAATGCTTGTCCGTTTCACACCCTTCACCACAACCAGCTTTATCAAAGCGTTCAGTGACACTGCTAACAAAAGCAAGGGGGGGGGGGGGGGACACGGAAATGACACTGTTTAAACAAGGTGCTGTTAAGGCACCCTTCAAAGTCAACGCACAGAAACCCCACCAAAAACTATTGACTGCGTCATGGCATGCTTGTCATTTGGAAGGCAAACGCAAACATAAACAAGTACACCTGTGCGATGAACTCCATTTGATCTGTGTCGTGGTCAGGTCATGTTATCCATTCATGTCCCAAGCATTGTCTACCTTTACAGTACTTGCAGACAGAGCAAAGTAAACATACAATGTGTCAAGTATAGGATAAAGTAGTCGCTTACGAGATAAAGTGTCTTGTATCCACGACAAATTTTGCACAGCTTTGAAAATTAATGAGTTACATTCATCTAGACATTCCTGACCCCCCCCCCCCCAAAAAAAAATGTTACGGAGTCCATCGCTAGCAACATGTACGATTAAGATGGGATGAACACAAGGAGCTATTGAACGGAATAGTGGTGTCGAGAAGCTTCTTTCTTTCCTGGGCAATCTTTAAACAGTAGAGACTAAAGTTTGTAAAATCTTTATTTGGAGGGGAGCGGGCACAAGTACATGTAGGTCGCTGCAAAATGTCACTACTGACTAGATAGGTACTTAGCTTTAAAAAAAAAAATCGTAACTGAGAACTACAAATTGCTGACCATATGAATAGAAATTCGGAACGTCAATTGCGAGCAGAGTGGCTTTGAGTTTAAACTTTCACATCTCAGGGAAAGGGAGTTTCAGATATCAGTGGGGAGAGTACCAGAAGACCAATGTCTGAGGATGTGACCAACTTTTGCAGGAGCAAAGAGTACATGAGCAGATAAATGGGCCGGTTTTAGTTTGTGAGACATTTTGTAAAAAAAAAAAAAAAAAGGAAGCAGTTTGAAGTATTTCCGTCTATTGGCTAGAGTTCACTTACCACGTTCGTGTAACAGATTGGTATGTGATGTATATCTTTGTGCTCCAGTACATATCTTGGCAGCCTCAAACAGAATTGACTCAATTAAGGCACACAGGCTTTGTCCACAATTATCATAAATTACGCAACCATATTCAAGAATTGGGCAAATCATTGTAAAATATTTTCTGTCGACAGCTCTGCATGAGAGCTTAAATTTAAGTCCTCGGAGTAGCTTAAATTTCACTGACAAGTGTTGATAATGACATCACAGATCATATCGTTTGCAATGTCATTAATGTATATGAGAAATATTAAGGGACCTTATATTAATCCCTGAGGTACACCAGCTTAAACAGACAGCCAGGAAGAGGATTTTAGAGGAATAATCACCCGGTGAAAGCGTTTGAGAGCTGTCTGTCCATCTAATAATAGCTTCAGATAGCCCTAGTTGTCGCAGTTTAAAGAGGAGACCAGCGTGCCATACCTTATATCAAAGGCCTAAGATATATCCAGAAAGATCACTCTGGCCCCCTTGGTATTGGGAAATTGGCAGACACCAACAGATGATTTAAAACATTTCAGTCCGGGGCTTGCTGATTGAAAACGTAGCATTGGCAGGACAATATTACTTATAATGTCAGGGCCTGAGGCAATGCGTAGGAGTTGATCTGGGTAGCTCTCATCGAGCCAAGTTTCAAGTTAGTAACAATGCTATTTTTTTCTGCGCCATGAGTTGTATTTCATCAACTATACGTGCATATTTTATGTTGCAAACGTTGCAATGACATAACTTTAGTTGATTGGCATTGTAGTTGCTATAGGGTCGGGGTTGTGTTAGACACCTATGGTTAATACACAAATAGTTTCCATTCAATGTTTGAGGGTGAATTATCATTCTCTAGGGTGAAATTAAAAAATATTAACTCCCTGTGGATCACATGACCTAAACAATGTGACGAATAAATTGTGACGCGCCTGCATCAATGACGTACGTGATTGACATTTAGACAAAATCAAATGTGCGCGAGCGATGTTTGATTATACGTCACCGGGACGTGGAAAACCACTTACATGGCTGCAGAATGAGGTACTATTTTTCTCTCACTCGGGAAAACCACTCGTGACCTGCGGTCACTCGTGATTTTCCCCACCAACAACGATCCCTTGTGAGATAAAAATAGTAACCCATTCTCAGCCATGTAAGATTCTCTATTCTGCGCTGGGGGACGGGTAAATTATAATTTTCTAGTGTAAAATTCAAAAGTGGGTTAGTAACTCACTGCAGATCACATGACCGAAACATTGTCATAACTAAATCGTGACGCGCCTGCATCAGTGACGTAATGCATTAACATTATAGAAAAATTAAATGTGCACAAGGGATGTTTGATTATACGTCACACGTGACGTGGAGCAACTACAACGAAGCTAAAATAAACATGAACGCCAGGCCCGCGTTGAAGGTAAGCATAGGGTATCTTTTTGGTGATAAAGACTCAATTAAAGGGTAAATAAAATCTTTCGTGGCTGGAGGGTGAGTTACCATTTTTCTCTCACTCGCTATCGCTGTTGGTGGGGAAAATGACGAGTAACCGAAGATCACAAGTGATTTTCTCCATCAACAGCGATCCTTCGTGACCAAAAAATAGTAACTCACTCTCACGCCTCAGCCATGTAAGATTCATTATTCCCACTTTAACTAGGCTTATAAATACCTTGTGCGCGTGTGTTTTAAGTACCTCCCGTCTCTACGTCCGGTAAAAATGATTTTATTAGGCATGTGTAATGTGTAGGTAGAGTAACGTGGGGCAAGACACCCCCTCGGGGTGAGATCCCCTTGGCGATAACTTTTAAATTTATGAAATATAAAGCCTGCTCTAGTGTTTTACTGAATCGCATGTCGAAGTGACGCTTCCGAAATTTTTATCGCCATGAAAAAGTGATGCTTCAGGTTGGTATATATGGCTTGATTCATCACCTGAATACGCATTGATGCAATTTTTATGGTAGACAGATTCATGTGAAAAACTCAGTAGATTTTTAGAACGTAGACTGGCTCAAATAAAATATAAGACCCTCTTGTCACTCATACATCTTGGCCACCCTAAACGAGGTCTGTTTAATGTTTGGAACAAGAAGGACAGCTTCCACGAATATTGCAAATTGAGACAAAGCCCCCCCCCCCCCGGCAAGGTACCTACTGTTGGGAGTTTGTCCCTTCAAGAGGGTATTTTGCCCTTTTTATTTATTTATTTATTTATTTTATTTTTTTTTTTTTTTATTTATTTATTTATTTATTTATTCATTCATTCATTCATTCATTCATTTATTTATTTATTCATTTGTTTATTTATTTTTTATTTTTTATTATTTTTTTGGCTTGACTCCAGATGCTTGTAAGTCCATATTCAGTGCAAGCCAGTGCATATTATTAATGCAGCATAACCTAGACTTCTCCATATTTGTCAAGCCTTTTTTAATTAAAAGGGCTATTCTTGGAATATAAGATAGTAATAAGTAATAAAAACTGATAAGTATAGTTATAGGTTTGCGAGCAAATCTGCCTTGGCGTACCAAGGATTAAACATTTGTAATGTTTAAAATAATCAGCTATAGATCTATAATAGTTTTTTCTTTTTTCATCAGATACACAAATCAACACTTTTTTTAAGTGTGGCAGCTCTTTCCATTACAGTTTTGAAGATATTTCAAAGTTACTGTTTCAATATTGACCTGATTTGCATATATTGAAATGGACAACTTTTGTTCACACTTCCTAGGAGAAGGATATATTACTGACCTGTACATTGAAGTTTTGTTCAGGTATTCAAGATTAAAATAATTTGCATCAAATGCTACAGCTTTGTTTCACTGCCCATTGTATGCAGGTACATGTATTTCACAGATATGGAAGTGAGAATGACGCTTCCAACTAATAGGTTTGACGATATTCCAGATTTGAATTTAGTTTATTAATCTAATTTGCATAAATTAAAATTTTCCGTTTCAATTTACTGTTCATTGGATGCTGCCATATGACAATTCATCTGGCGTCTCTACTTTGGATATATTCAAGATTTAAAGTTTGGGTTTCACCCAATTTCCATAAATTCAAATGTTACAACTACAATTCACTGCCCGTTGGATGTGGCTACAACTTTGGTTCATTTTCCATTAAATGCGGCTACATCACAAACCTAGATTTTGAAATTGGAATGACATATCGATCTGTCTGAAAAATTCTGAAGATATGATGAAATGAACGTTTTACTTACCCCTAACTTGCAGTATCTTGAACATTAGACGAGTGTTCCAAACTGGGCGCATAATATCACCTACAAGACTCCAGCCATTCCAAAAGTCAGAGTTGTAGCTTTTATTGCATCTGCTAAAAAGGTGTTACAAAATGTGAAGCAAAGAAAAAAGAAAGAATGAATAAAATAATATTGGGAAAATTATATGAAATTGATTTAGATGAGTCTGCAGTTTGAGGCAAAAGAACCCCAAAACCCCTTGATGTCTGGGGCAAAACGCCTCCTCGGGGAAATGTACCCCAAGCATTGAGCAAGAAGCCCCTATTTCCCTTTTTACAAACTTCCTTTTAGGTCATTTGCTTAACATTTTGAAATGATATAAACCTCGTAAAAAATATATTGGTCTTCTCATAACGTTGCAGCGACGTACACTCTACCACACATAGACGAGTGCTTCAAATTGGGCGCATAATTTTACTTAAAAGACTCCGGCGATTCCAAAAGTCAAGGTTGTAGCTTTTATAGCATGTGCGAAAACGGTGTTACAAAATGTGAGACAAAGAAAAAAAAAGAAAGAATGAATAAAATAACATTGGGGAAGTTATATGAAATTGATATTTAGATGAGTCTACAGTTTGAAGCAAAAAGCCCCCATAACCCATTGATGTCTGGGGCAAAACGCTTCCTTGGGACATTTACCCCAAGCATGGAGCAAGAAGCCCCCATGTCCCTTTTTACAAACTTCCTTTCAGGTCATTTACTTAACACTTTGAAATGATATGAACATCGTAAAAAGTATATTATTCCTTGAAGGTATTGGTATGTGGGGTGACACTGATTGAAATGAATGTTTACATGGTATTTACAGCAGTGTTTCTTTGGGGGGGGGGGGGGCATCTTCGTGGTAGCTTCGGCAAAACGTTTTTCCTCGGATGTCTAATAAACGTTATTGTTCTACACAGACGCTACGTTCTAGTTTAGTATATAGCATATGTGTGAGATGCCACGAACACAGAAAAACAGTATAATGAACTTTTGCAAATAGTAGAACTAGAACACTGAGGGAAGTGGTGATCTGATTTCTTAACTGACACAAGCAAGATAAATAAGACGGGTAACTAACTTTAGAAACAAAGCAAGATATAAAGAAGCCAATTATCACCCTATATTGTTCAATACTGCAGCCCATTATAACCTTAATAGGTTGGTAATCCACCCTGCATATGCCTGATACCTTCAAAATATATTATTAATAATGTAGAAGTCATGACCCAAAACATGTAGGTCAGACAAAAAACACATGTGTGGGGCCAAACAGAAATAAACTTTAAGACTTTCTGTATTACAGAACCTCCGTAAGATCAGCTTCAATGCAGTTCTTCTTTGGTGTTGAAAACAAATGATATGTGCAACAAGAAGTCCCAGTGAAAAAAAGAGCACTCAAAATGGCTTTGCGGTATATACTCGTAACACCGAAAGTGTATCTATTTCAAATGGTCCTCATGAGAAATGTATGCACTTGGTTGTACCGTTGATTTGAGTGCTTAAACACAAGGTAAACCCAACTCATTCAGACATAAGACAGGGTTGTGCTTATAATGTGCATTGGCAATTTACCGCCCAAATTTTATCATTACAAAATGCATGCTGTATTTCAAAGTACTGGCCAGCGTTACCAATGCAAATGCATGCAACATGGAAAAAGCAATACAGAACTGTTGACCACTTTATCATAATAAATTAAAAAAGTAAATTTATCAGCAGTATAGATAAGACGGCATGTAATATTCTGCCAGGTGTTGTTCAAATTTTGTATAAAGTTTAACCAGATGTAATACAACTTTGGTGTCATGTTCAAACAGGGTGTAAACATGTTGTAGCAGTGAGACAGGCCGTGAAGAATGTCAGTTTGTGTGTTGGTGTGAGTGATTGCTTTTCATTGCCTGTAAGCATCCCAGTCCTCTTTTTCGTGTATGCACCACACTTACGATCAAGACATAGGGCATTTTTTGTGTTTGGAAATGCATTCTCCTCTGACCGTGGGAAATAGGTCTTGTTCATCCATATTAAGCAATATCAAGCGTCCACATATGATACACGTTTGTGCCACATTGGGTATTGTTAACATTGTTCTTTCACAAAATATTGAATTTGTTTTGTTGTCAACTTGTGCACCGCCACATTTCAGCATGCTTTTGTCTTTTTGCCTAATCAGCATCTGGAATTTACTACAGTTTCATGACAAGTCCTGAAAAGCTCTACAACATTCTCAAAACTTTCACATATTGGCCCATACATTACTTAGCACAGTGGTAGCTCCACATATTTTGAACTCGACCTAGATTTACATGCACTTGACCAGTCCTCAAAGTTGAATGGAGTGACCATAAGAATTGTGGACTGCAACAGATACACAGGCAAACACTGACTGACAGTTAGATGAATGATTTTATAAGCTCTGTAACCTTTCTAACCTTTGGTCAGCACGGCTAAAAAGGGACAGCAAAGTTTAACCTCAGCTGACTGGTCAACTGAGGTTATGTTATGACCCGATGTCTGTCGTCCAAATGCACATTTTCGACCTCTGCTTGGAAACCACTGGCCAGATTCTCTTCGAACTTGATGTGGATGTACCGTGGGTGGGTCTCTACTAAGTTTGTCTGAATGGTCAAGCTGTTTTGATTTTTTTATATATTTATTTTATATATTTTTGGGCAAAATCTTTAAAAGATCGTCTCCAAGCCCTCGAAGTCAGTTGCTTCCAAATTGCATAGGGATACTTCTGGGGACTCATACACCTTAATTTGTTTACCAGGAGCGATTGTGTCCCGGGGCTTTTTATACGATTTTTTTTTTTCATTTTTTTCTTTCTTCTTTTAAAGCATCTCTCACATTCCAGTGGAACTTGTTGGAAATGTACCATGGGAAGTGGTAAAACCAAATAGTGCACTAGGTGGTGATATTACGGATTCGTGATTTTTGACGATTTTTTTTCAATTCTGGTATTTGTCGGCTGATGCATTTATTGCAATTGACATGAAAGTAATGGGAATTGGAATGGTAATGCGCTTTTTCCTTTCGTCCCCAAAACTATCATCCAGATTCCTTTAAAACTTAGTGGGAATGTACCTTAGGTGTGTCCCTTCTGAATTTGTTCAAATGTTCCCGATCCAGTGATTCTTGGGTTTATGATAATTTTTGGTTCATTTTTGGCACAACTTTCAAAAAAAATATTCTTCTCCGAAAGGACTGGGTGAATTACTTTGAAATTGCATCGGGACATTTCTAGGGACCCCAAGACCTAAAACTGTTCTACAGGTGGCGCTGAACTTTTTCTATTTTTTTTACGAATTTTTGTGTGCTTTTGTTATTATATATAATACAAAATACTAAATACTAAACACTATATATGAACCCCCCCCCCCATGATAGGATACATTATAATGGCATCATCAGCTCCTTCACAACTTTGATGGAAGTCTACCTTGGGAACAATTGTGTGCAAAGCAAATTATTCAATAGAACAGTTTTGTTATACAAGCAACCTTGTATTGCTGGAAACATTCACTGCAAAGAATTAAAAAAGAAAGCAAAAGAGGAAACACAACCTGGTGGCCAAAATGTGCCTTACGTGACTTAAGGTGACCCTGTATACCATATCAGAGTAGCTGGCCAAGCAGAAAAATCGAAAAGTAAGTTAGAAATACATAAAGAAATAGAAACAATTATTGAATGATGATCATTTTCTTTGAAGGATAAAAGTCTGTTTCAGCGCCATCTGTGTGCCAAAATTAAAGCAATCCATACAACCATTTTGTCAACATTGCAATGCATACACGGTCTTGCTAAATGTATTTACAGTGATAGCATTTGCCAAAACAAGGTCCCAAAGTTTATTATCCCTTAGCTTCGTCAAACATTAACATATCCTCATCACCTTCGCGCGCAAACTTTCACCACCTTTAGTCAGATGATATTCTGAAAATATTTTAGACATTAAATTGCATTTTCATCTCTAACCACCTGGAGAAAATCTAAAAAGCATAAACGTTCCATGCAATAGGTTTGTGAAGCGACGTTGAAATTTGAAAGTCTGACGGCTGGAAATGCAAAATTTATATATGGACTTGACAATTTCTTGTCTGGGCAGAATGGTCAAAAAGTGACCATCTCTCATTTTGCACAGCTCACTGATGAGTGTGGCAGGGGTGTTACTGTCATCGTCTGACTAAATGAAATCAGAAGAACAAATTCTTTTCAAACTGGAATGTTAATGGTGTGAAGAGAATGTACATTTGCTTCAGTTATACTTAGGAAACATGACATTTAGTGACGTTTCTGTCTATGGATATGAAAAGGTACCAGTTACCGAATAAGCTCTTATGTGTTTTACAATGTCTTAAAGATTGTATATTGCTTATTCAAAACACTTCAAGGGTCATTTGGTTGTAGATAGCAACACTGATTTATTCTCTTGCAATTGCTTGTGCTACATAGTCTGATAAGGGAAGTCATTTTACTAGTGGCGCGATAATTGATTACTTTTGGTCCATCCGGTACCCATTTAAAATGCATTGTTCAGATGAACTTATGTCACCATATATTTTACTACTACTTAAACTGTTTATCAGTCATATGGAAGAACCATAGAAAAATTGAATAGTGTAAATAAACAGTTCTTGGTCTACTTTTGGAATGGATGTCACAAGCATATGTCAATATGTATATTTGATCAACTACTGATATAATGCTCTATTCTAGACTTTTAAAGTGTGAATGCTCTCGAAAATTATGATCATTCTTGGGTTAAAAAAAACTGTGTTTCCTGTTACATGCCACAAAAATTCCAGGCAGGTAAGAAAGTACAGATTTTTTGCCGAATTTCAGTGAATCTTTACTGTCACATTCCTGAGTTTTTACTACAAATAGCCAAATTATTATGGGTTTAGTTTGGCAAAATACAATTTAAAATTTTGTACTTGCCCATCTCTATAAAAAGCTAGGTTGGAAGGGTTTTTTTTAGCAGGTGGAACGGGCAACTAGAAACAGATGTATTCATTTTTGGCCTATAAAGAGTCCACGCCAGAATACATATGATGAGGACAAAGAACCAAACATTGCCAATGCATATATTAAAAAACAGTGTCACGGATTGAAGCTTGCATGGTGACACCAGACCATTGTGGTCAGGTGCCCATACATTACACTTTGAAATGAAAATTGTGTTGTGATGCTTTTGATATTACTATATACCTGGGCTCCCTTAAGAAGTGACTTGTCATGGGATGGAAACCAAATTAAATGTGACAACTCCACTCAACTCTGCAGAAGTTTGTTAATACATCTACATGCATAATTTCTATTCAAGTACATTGCATCGCATCTAGCACCGATGCTGTCGAGCAATGCTTATTTTTGTCTTTAAAAAAACCCAGCACAGTTTCGTTATAAGCATTGTACAAAAGGCCGTGGTTTAAATCGGCATGTGCTGGTTTATATGCACATTATTGCTTGGTATGTCTTTCTCACCTTATCCCACATGTCTATATTCAGTCAAAAATCATTACCTTGAATTAGATAACCAAGGAAAGTATTCTGCTTTTTCTCAAAATAAGATTTTTTGGGGTTATAAGAAAGATTATATATATATATATATATATATATATATATATATATATATATATATATATATATATGTGTGTGTGTGTGTGTGTGTGTGTGTGTGTGTGTATATATATACATATATATATATACTTTATACATGACCATGCCACAAGGTCAGCCTCAACCGGTTCTCTACCTATACCATCTAGCAGAACCAATAATGGTAAAAAAACGGATAACAATCAAGGGTGCCATGGTGTGGAATTCCATCCCACAACATTCCTGTACTCGTTTTAAAAAAATTATATTCTTCCAATTCCCACCAGAACCAATAAAAAAATTGTATCCTTTTTTGCATCCCTCGACTATTGCAAAACACCCCGCCATGTATCAAAGACAAAATATACACCCATTCATACCTTGGTTTTTCAAATTACAATAAGTTTTTGTCAAGAAATATCAAGATAGGTGTACCATACACAATTGCTTTGCATGTGACAATTATTTTTTTTCCTTTTTTTTTTTATCACAGCAATGACTTGTAACATGATTTTGTCCATGTAATTTTTCAGCAAACTGTCCATATTGACCATGTTAAAACGAAATATTTTCTTCCCTTAGGTGGCTCCAGCGGTAGCGGATATCAAATTCAATGCTGGAGTCATCCTGACATACTTTTTGTTGTAAATGATATGTTTTTTCAAAGTCACTGTTTTGGTTGTTACATATGATGTACATTTACTGATCACTGATATGTCAAATAAAGATGTCCTGAGTTCTGAGATCTCAACCAACCCTTCCTTTGTTTAAAAACTGGTATCAAAGGTCCTATCCCCTTCCTTCAGCTCAATAATCTTAATATCAAAAATGTATCCCAGCCGGCTGAGGCAGACTTTTACAGACAGACAGACAGACAGACAGACAGACAGACAGATAGACAGACAGATAGATCGATCGATAGATAGATAGATAGATAGATAGATAGATAGATAGATAGATAGATAGATAGATAGATAGATAGATAGATAGATAGATAGATAGATAGATAGATAGATAGATAGATAGATAGATAGATAGATAGATAGATAGATAGATAGATAGATAGATAGATAGATAGATAGATAGATAGATAGACAAGGGTGGTTTATGGGAAGAATTGTAATCCTCAGACCGTATGGTGGGCAGTTGTTCTGTTTGTGGACAGTTGAAAAATGCCCATGAACCATGTTTGCCTTAAATTCAATGTGCTACCTAGGGGGTTTCAGAAATGTACAAATTAGCAAATCTGCTATTATGGGAAGCTATAAATGCCCAGAAACTGTGGTAATCTATACTTAGTATATACTGCCCATAGTCCGGTTTGATGAGTACAATTGACCCGCAGACAATGGGCATGACCCACAAACCGGTTGTAGGACCTATTCCTATATATATATTCAATATTGTTGTTTCAATAAAAATATGAAACTTTTTCTTGAAACAAGATATGGAAAATCTTGAGAGCGAGAGAATATTTCCTTTGACTCAAGAATATTGAGACTATATATCTATTTTTCTTTCGAATAACAAGAAAATCATTCTTATTTTATTCATCTTGGTTATCTTACTCACGATAACGATTTTTACTGTGTTAGAACAAACTACGTGAAGGCTGAGACAAGAAATACTGAATTTTCCTGGTCTCAGGTCATGACCGAAATGTAAGAAATACACGTCACATTGGTTGAAGACTCAGTGTTATATTCATCACAAATACGTGTACGCATAAATGGTTACTAATTAATTTAAACAGCAAAGATATACATTATACACTGAAGCATCTTTGAAATGACATCATTTATTCCCGGCAAAATGTGTCAGATATTTGGAAACGTCAGACAAATGAGTCAAACAACAAAGAAATTTGTCTTTAAGTTCGTAAAAAAACTAGTCTGACTAAACGAAGAGGGAAGTGCTATTGCCACCAGGTGGCTAATTAGATACTCATACAAATAATTTATCTGTCCAGGAATTGGGCAACACTTCAGCCAATGGTACGCTGCCAGGCCTCGGTCTCATTGAGAGGTGAAAGAGAGATAATCATCACATGACCACTTTCGAATTACATCACACTCACGAAGACCGCCCACAAAGCAAAACGTAATCAAAGTAACACCAAGCACACCCGGGGCTAATCACTCACCTTATCAGATAAATTGCCATAAACAAACACTTGGGAAACATCTAAGATCATACCCAACCCTGGATTTTCCCTCAAATCTCAGGTTGGAGCCCAGTTAATGTTTCAAGCATATCAAATTCGCCATGAAGGATATAGCCGGCGTCCAATTAAAGTGTGTGTGTGTCAAGGCACACTTTTCTATTTTTCCTAAAATTCCTTCTTTCTTTCTTTCTTTCTTTCTTTCTTTCTTTCTTTCTTTCTTTCTTTCTTTCTTTCTTTTTTTCTTTCTTTCTTTTTTCTTTCTTTCTTTCTTTCTTTTTTTCTTTCTTTCCCAGTGAATTTGCCTGACACTTTTCTCTGACGCTATCACACATAGAAACTCCAAACTTGGCATGGCTGTACCTCCATACAAGGGGTTTGGCCTTTTCATGCAGAAAAATGAAGATGTTTAGAATTATGGAAATTAGCGGCATTTGAAATTTTAAATCTTGAATGTCTTCAAAAGTATAATAGATAGAGATGTCATCCCAACCTCTACTAGAGGCTTATTGACCATTGCGCTTCCAATGAATTTAAAACAAAAGTTGAAGCAATTTAAATTATGCTAAGTAACAACATTTGAAATTTTAAAACTTTAATATCTTCAAAGGTATTATAGATAGTGATGTCATTTCAACTTGTACCAGGGGCTTATTGACCATTGCGCATGTAATGAATCTAAAACAAAAGTTGTAGCAATTTGAACTGTGCTAATTGGCAGTATTTGAAATTTTCAATCTTGAATATCTTGGACACTATAATAGAGATGTCATTATAACTTCTACTAGGGGGTTGTTGACCATTGCGCACTGAATGAATTAAAAACAAAAGTTGTAGCAATTTAAATTATGTTAAGTAGCACCGTTAGAAATTTTAAATCTTGAATAACTCCAAAGTTATAATAGCTAGAGATGCCATTCCAACTTCTACGCTTGTGTTATGGACTAGTTGTACATTGCCATACCAATATGCTTTGAAGATGCACACACTGATTTGGTATGCAGCAAATCATTTTTTCTAGTTTCAGTTTGTATTCACTGACAGGTTGTGTATGTTTGTCACAGATGCGATTTCAGGAAATGAATATGTCTTTAGGCAATGAGGAATAAGCTCATACAACACGGAACCGAAAGCGCTTTCTGGATCAAACAAAACGATATGAACTGTTCATTTGTTATCATTTAACATAAATTAGTGCTTTCTGGACAGACTTGGCAATGGGCGTCGGTCATTAAGCTAACTGTTCGTGCTGATAGTATTTGATGGAAGATTTTTCTGAATGTAGAAGCTTATGCTGTCATGCGGAAGTTGACGGGTGCTGGGGAGTCACCTTTCTATATGTTTGTGATATACTTCTCTGTGTCCATGGTGTATAAGGAAAATAGGCAGGACCATGTGGCAAAAAGGAACCAGAAAAGGAGAGACAGACAGACGGGCAGAGCGAGGGAAAATGAAAGAAAGAAAGAAAGAAAGAGAGAGAGAGAAAGAAAGAAAGAAAGAAAGAAAGTAAGAAAGAAAGAAAGAAAGAAAGAAAGAAAGAAAGAAAGAAAGAAAGAAAGAAAGAAAGAAAGAATATGTCTGTGTTCACACACAGACATAATTATCTGTATCTTTTCCACAACACATTAGAATCAGAAAAATGCTGTGTCGGTGGTTCAAACCAAGGTACGCACTGTCCCATTTTACATTGTAAGCACCATAGTTGCAGTAAAATGCAGTCATAAAATGTTCACCTAAACTTGTGAAAAAGAGAGGTTATAAACTCTAAGTGCATAGGTACTTATCTATAAACTTCAAAACTACTCTTTGCTAATACTTTGCTTCCTATTATAAAAGATTTATAGGTATGACAATATGGACTATTGCAACAAATCTACAGGTGCGGCAACAAAACCATTAAAGATATTCATAGATGTGTCAATATGTGATATTAAATCGAATGTACAGATGTGCCAATACAAACTATTAACACAAACGTGCAAGTGGACCATAAAAGCCTGACAAGGTGGCCTTTATTCAAAGCGAGTAGAAAAAAATACGAAGAGCCTGTGGTAACCGTGATCCATCAGGTCATAGCTGATAAGGGCTACCACATTTACATGTACCTTTCCCCCACCCACTTCTAGTTAACCCTGCCTCCTCCCAATCCACAACAGGTGAGTTCAATATCGACTATTCACATGCCTCCAAACAGGTTCTGTTTTACACAAACTTAATGATTTGATCTCATCAGACGGATTAAATCAGGTCATTAAGGTTCCTACCAGAATAACACTCTTCGTCTGCAATCATTGACCTTACTATATCTAATGTCAGTAATTTTGTCTCTGGCGTCAGAGTATTTTCTGTGGCCAACCATCTTCTAACTTTTGTTGTTCTGGACTGTAATAGACAAAAGGCAAACCATCGTTATATTACATCGGGGAATTTTTTAAACGCATGAACACTGTTGAATTCCTTTCAGATTTACAAACTGTTCCCTGGCATGTCATTGTATATTTTCATTACATAAACGACACATAGCTTACCTGGTAACTGCTATTTTTAGATATTGTAGATAAACACGCACCTTTGAAAGATTCAGAGCTCCTAAGCGAAAAACCCTTTGGTATAATGAGGAAATTGAAACAATTAGGTCTCTCAGACACCAAATAGATACAAGGTGATCGCAGTAGAAAAACCGGGTGACTGCTCCAGGTTCAAAAAGATGAACAATAAGGGCACCTCTACGGTCCGCCAAGTTAAACTTGAGTATTTTTCTTCATCAGTCTCAGAAAATAAAATAAACAGCAGAGAAATGTGGCGCATAATGAAAGAAAATTTGCCCAAATGTTCCCAAAACGAAATTCCTTATTTACTCATTGATACCACTCTGGTTACCAATTTCAGCCATATTTCTAACGAGTTCAATAAATTCTTTAATGAAATCGACCTTAAACTGTCCAAACAAAATCCTAATGGAACCAGGTCTGCTATGAGTTACCTATCTGAATTTATGCCACACCCTCGGCGATCCTTTGTTTTCCGCAATGTATCAGACCTCGATGTGTCCAAACTTTTAGCCGAACTTCAGCTTAACAAGGCAACTGGGCTTGACAACTTTCAATCCAACTGTTAAAAATGGCTTCTCCAGCCATATCCAATAGCCTTGCCTACATATTTGACAAATCACAACAAACTGGATCTATACCAGATGAATGGAAATCAGCCAGAGTCTCGGCCACTTTTAAAAAAGGTACTAGAACTGACCCCGGAAATTACAGACCCAATATAAGATACCAATGGTATCAAGCTTACTTTAAAAAAAAGTACATGATCAACTTTTTAAATTCTGCTCTGAAAAATCAAATTTCCTGCTAAAAGTAATCTGGCTTTCGCCCCAAGCATTCCACCCAGACCAGTCTTCACAAACTTACTGAAACTATACTTGATGAACTTCACAAGAAGAAAGTTGTTGGCCTGGTTGACTTGGATCTGAAAGAGGCTTTTGATAGTGTAGACCACTCCATGCTCCTAAGTAAATTCGAACATTTGACATCACAGGGACAGGTTTGCATTGGCTCAGGTCCTATCTTACTGGCCGAAACCAGAGGGCCTGCATCGATAGAAACCTGTCCGAACCCCTTGAGATTCATACCGGTGTCAGAGTTTACTTGGGCCCCCCGAACAGAACCCCCAAATAGAAATTTGAATAACTTAGTTTTGACCCAATACACTCTATCTATACATCCTGTGATATTTTGCAAACTCTAATAGAAATATTTTTTAAAAGAATTTGCTATTATTTTGTAAAATAAATATAAATCAAACAAATGAATACATTTGCAAGGCTTAATGTTTGCCACTGTGTATACATGCATATATTGGTGTAGTTACATGTAATGTGGGTGCATATACCCTGTAGGAATTATCTCACAATCCCTCCAAGTATATACCAAGATGTTGTTTGGGTTTTTTTATTTGTGCAACACATATTGTAGCACAAATCTACCCCACATGTATAGATTAAGGTGTCTTCATTTCTCCCGATTCCTTGTTATCTGCATATCTGGCGATACACACGCGGCATATCTGGCTCTTGACAGGAATAAAAAAATACAGTTAAACACCAGATTTTTTAAAAGAAGAAACCTTCTTTTTTTCATACTGGGAGAGCCTAAATATTCTGGAATGGAATCAGGGATGTGGGTTTTCAGCTGATTTCTCCTTTTTGTATATGTCTTGAAGCGGATATAAATGGGGAGGGGGCCTTTTGGTTCCAGAATATTTGGGCCCCCTATTTGTATGTGACCTGACGTGGATATAAATGGGGAGGGGGGCCCTTTGGTTCCAGAATATTTGGACCCCTATTTGTTTGTGTCTTAACGTGGATATAAATGGGGAGGGGGCTGTTTCGTTCCAGAATATTTGGGCCCCCTTTTTTGTAAGTAAATGCCTTGCAATGGATATAAATGGGGAGGGGGGCGCTTTGATTCCAGACTATTGGGCCCCCTTTTTATATTTAAATGCATTGAAGTGGATATAAATGCAAAAGGGATCCTTTGGCTCTTGAATATTTGTATGTGTCTTGTAATAATTTGTGACAAAAAAGCTCTTACTGTAATGAAATGAGAGCTAGATTTTAAGAACTAAAGAGTCCCGTACAGAAAAGCTGTCCCCTCCAGTTTATGCCACTTTATCTCCTAAGACTAGGACAGTCCTGTGCTAAGCCTAAGTAGTCCTCTTCATATATATATAGTTTTCGAGACCTATAATTGCCATTTTGCACTTAACATCATCAATGTTACAACTGTAGTTAAGATGTCTCATGAAGTGTAACGAAAATCAAATGTGAAAGGGCGCCCAAATATTCATAACGGGCCCAAATATTCCAGAATGTTTGGGTCCCCGAGGGCACGAAGATTTGGGCCTGGGGTCCATCTGTTCGGCAAACGGATGGGCCCGTGGGCCCATCCGTTCGGGGATCTAAATATTCGTTGACACCGGCGTCCCCCAAGGAGCAACATTGGGTCCGCTACTCTTTATTCTTTATATAGACGGCCTTAGTGTCTGCCTGAAACATTCAATGGTTAATTTGTATGCAGATGATACCCCCCTTTTCTATTCTAACAAACCCAGTGACATTGTTTCAAATTTACTCCAGGAAGACATTGTTAATGTATCCGACTTGCTGCATGCCAACAAACCGAGTCTTTATATTGGTAAAACTACGGCAATGCTCTTTGTAACAACCAGAAAAGGAAGTCTCCAAATTCAAACCTTAGTCTATCTCTTAATGGCACCGAAGGAAACCCAAGTGATAAGTCCAAATATTTAGGAGTGACTTTTGACCAAGAGATTTGATAGCCAAGTGGATGAGATTATCAACAATTTAAGAAGGCTCTTGGTGTTTTCAGCAGAGCGACTAAATTTTTAACAACTGAGTCACAGATTACTCTGTAAAACACCTTAGTATTACCCCGTCTTGACTATTGTAGTACACTCTGGGGTAGCAACCTCAGGAAAAGAGACATTGCGCATCTGCAAAGACCACAAAATAGGGCCATGAGGATAATCCTCCAATGTCACCCAAGGACACAGATCGTGAACATGCTGAGGACTCTTAAATGGAGGAGTGCAGTACCATGGTGACTATTGGATGCATACTTGTAATTCTAGTCTGATATGTATATGTGATGGTGCAAATGTTTGCTATTTTAGTGTGCTATCTTTTATCCATTTTCAGATGTAATTTTTATTTTCTTTAGTCTCTATGTATTTATTATCTCTGTTTCATTGTTATTGGCATCCATGCCTCAACAGTTTTATGCAGAATGTGGATTGCTAATAAACTTGTCAACTTGTCAAACTTGTCAATCCTAACATTCTTTTTCTCCCAGCACGATACCAGCTGCATGTGGTCCTGTACATTTCTAGTCCCTGTCCTGCCACCTGGAAGGCCCCGTTAGGTGTAGAAACCAAGTTTCACGTTCCTCTTCCTCCAGTTGTTGACATGGGCATAGAAACACAAAATCACAGAAGCAGACCGACAGGAGAGAATACATGAATAATTGAAACAAATCACTGACATGTAAACAAACACTCTCAGAACTGTTCTGAGAGTGTTTGTTTATAAAATACATGAACCCCACAGTTGCCAATAATTCAATATTGACGCAGTGGCTTTACATTTGTAAACTTAAAATAATATCAAAATATTGTTAAGAATAAAATTAAGGAGATGTGATGCAAAGTACGTGTTCATATACACCAATATACATGGTTAGGCATATCGACTGTCACTTTGTTAATGACATCAGCAATACTACACTAACAATGTGGGGTGCAAAGTTTAACATTATTGATTTCGTGCACAAAATCGTAAAAGTTTTCGTTTTCGTGGACGAAATCACAACTGGATTCACAAAATTGTAACAGCAAATTACAAAATCGAAGTCTCACCCCGCAATTAAACAGCATGTACTCTAACAAATTTGTGGATGAAACTGGAAGAAAAAATCAACAGCTTGTTGAATTCTGTGCTCGGAATTGTAATAGTTAGTCAATTTTGTGCACAAATCATATGAAATTATGAATTTCGTGCACAAAAGTGTGAGCTTTAATTAATTTCGTCCACGAAACTGAATATTGGGATCTACATAATTGTCAAATATATCAATTTCGTCCAGAGCATCGTTGATTTTATTGTGTCCACAGAATCCTCAAATTTACCACTTTCGTCCACAAATTTGAATAAAGTTTTGAATTGTGCCTACACAATCTTAAAAGTAATCCATTTTTGGATGCAACGCTGTGCACAAAATCGAAAAACGTGTCACTTAATCCATATGTTATCCAATTTTGTGAACGGAATTGGAAGACTATTTAAAAAAATCGTACCTTACTGGATTTCGTGCATACAATTGTAAGAGTATAGTATTAACAGTTTTGTTCACGGACATCTGAAGATAATACAATTCTGTCAGCAGAATCGTTAATTTCGTACATTTAATCAGAAAAACTGCCTTAGCTTTGTCGCCAAAATTTTAAAACACATGGAATTGAAAAACTTTATCGACTTGGTCCATGAAAATAGTAAAATTTGAGGTTTTTAAGCTCTAGTGTGCCAAGTGATAGTTTAGAATTTCGTACCATTAGAGACCCTTGACGACGTTATCAAAACTAATAAATCTCGCACGTACGTCTATATTTTAATTTTAACCGCTTGGCACCTGAAATTTTTTAAAGGGGAATAGGCCCAATAGAGCAAAACAGATTCAAATTAAAAAAAATGGACGAAAGGGACAGCCAACATTCAAAATATCATTCAATATAGGCCAGTCTGCAATGTAACGCTCCCAGTCGCCCAGGCCATGATGGCCATCTTCCACCGCTTAGTGAATTGTCACGACAGCACGCAACTTATTGCAAAACATGGAGACCGATGCCCTCTGCAAGTCATTATAGGAACTCACAAAAATGACCACGATGACGATTTTGTGGCTTTATACGATTTCGGTATTTCATTTGCGATTCTGTGCACATAATCCATTATGTATAATTCTGTCTGTCATTCTTTCAAAATTCGTGCACAAAACTGGATAATGTTACAGGATTTTGTGAGCTGAATACAGTTTCCGTCGACAAGGTCGGGGAGATGATTTGTATTTTGTGATAATTGCAACAAAATAACAAAATTGAAAGATTTAATACTTGATTTCGTGGATGAAATAACCCCCCCACACCCCCACACACACACAAAAGGAAAAAACCTTATTCAATTTTGTCGACGAAATTCAAAACTATGCAGACAGAAATGAACATGATGAAGCAACAGGGTTTAATGAATTCTGTGAAACTGATTGAATTTCATGATTTTCCACAGAATTGTATAAGGGATACAATTTGGTCAAAATTTGTTCAATTCTGTGAATTGTATATTATAATTTCGTGGACAAAACTAACAAATTGATTGACAGTTTAGTTGACAGAATCGATATGGATTTTCTACAGAATCCTTAATTTATATAGGCTATACGCTTTTAAAGTCGCAGCTATATGAACACAGCAGCTTTTATATGTACCGGTAAAAATGTAAGATTGAGAAATTACAATTTTTCAACAATTGGTACATCCCTTGCCAATCAAAATGACAAAAATGCTAATGGAAATGCACCCTATCTTAACAGAAGTGTAGATGATAATGTTTGTTTCAGAATGCCCACAAAAACGCACGCCTTGTACAGACCCAAATCAAGCTAATGCCTAAAGGCAAAGTCACTGGGATGAATGGAATCAGTATGCACCTGCTCAAGGCTGGATCAGAAGCCATTGTCCCAACTATTACCTGGATAAGGAATATGTCAATAACTATAGGGATCTTGCCGGACGACATTAAGCCTACCAGACTAACACCCATCCATAAAGCTGGTCCCCATGCAGAACGTAACAAATTATCGCCCTATGTCAATTCTTTCAGTTTTCAGTTAAATTACTGAAAAGCCGTTTATGACAGTTTTTACACGTTCCTTGACAATCTTAAACTTATTGCGAAGCTCCAGTCAGGCATTCGACAACTGCAGTCTGCGTCAACAGCTCTAGTTCAACTCTATGATGAGCTTCTGACCAACACGAATGAGGGCAAAGTAAGTGTAACTATTCTGTTGGACCTCAGGAAAGCCTTTGATACAGTTAATCATTCACGATTTCTGCTTAAACTTCTGCCTTACGGTATCAATGACGCAACAATCTATTGTTTCAATCATACCTGGGTGGCCACAAACAGCAAACTTGTTTTAAAGGCTGTATGTCAGACCCAAAATTGGTTTTAATTTTTATAAATGACATATCCAACTGTGAAGATCCTACCACACATATGAATGCAGATCAATCACCAATAGTTACTGCGGACAATGATGTCACACGACTCTGCACTACCATGAGCCAAAATGCAAAGGAGGTATCACATTTGAATGAGTTAAATAATCTATTTCAAAACTTACTTAAGACAAACATAATGCTGTTTGCAATAGTGAAACGCCTATCAATGACAGATTGTTCAACATTTAAAGTATATATGGACGGAGCTGAACTGGAGAGAATTCAGTCTAGAGAGTAGCATTGCAGCAGACCTCAGCGTTTCTCGGCAAAAATGCTGAGGAACGCCGAGAGAAAACAGACCAACCTGATTTTCTCAGCGTTTCGCAGCAAAATTGCCGAGAGATGCCGAAAAAAGAATTTTTGTACAAATTGCCTCGGCATTCTTAGGCAAAAAGCGCCGAGTATGGGGCACGGGGTAATCGGCAGAAGTGCAGAAGTGGCAGAAGCAGAAGTGGCAGAAGTGACGTGTTTTCCTCTGCTGCTCCGTGCCGGTGTATATTCTTACCTCTCTATGCAATCAAATCAAGTCTATGTATCTAAATTCTCATACTGGCAGAAATACTGTTAAAAAATAAATCACGAAAGAATTCTTGATCAATATAGTACCAAACCGGGAAACAGCATAAGTATGTCCGCTATGTTGACTGAGGGAGGCGTCATTATTGTCTGCACATGTCAGAAAATTACTTGGTGTTCATTTTTTAACATGCATGAATTTCATAGACTGAATTGGCTTAATTGCATAAGTGGGATTTATGTACATACATACATACATACATACATACATACATATATATATATATATATATATATATATATATATATATATATATATATATATAATATATATATATATATATATATATATATATATATATATATATATATATATATATATATATATATATGAGTTTGTTCTATCTAATAACACAAAAATTTCATTGATACTGAGGCCTAGAAAGAAGTACCCCTTTTCACTTTCAAATTTGTCTTTTTTAATGATGGAAAAAAGTCGTCATATTAGTATTGATGTTGTCATTATTATTATTATTATTATTATTATTATTATTATTATTATTATTATTACTATTACTATTACTATTACTATTATTATTATTACTATTATTATTATTATTATTATTATTATTATTATTATTATCATTGTTATAACTTTTATATTATTGATATTATCAATATTGTGATCATCATCATGACAATTTACTTCCTACAGGCCTTGTTATTTTTTGTGTTTTTATACTTATTAGTTTTCTTTCTATTATTATTATTTAAACAAAGCAGAGACAAATCCCCTAAGACAGTAAAAACAATAAAGGAAACTAATTTTGAAAGAACACAAAAAGTATCAAGAAATAAACAGGGTATAGCGGCTGATAAGATAAAAACAAGCAATGCAGTGCATGTTCAGAACAGTTCACGAAAATCTTAAGTCTTTGACTCGCCACAGCAGGTTAGGAATATTATACAAGTAGAGGCTGAAATCCACCTAAGTCCAATGGAAACCGAAGTAGAAAATAATAAAACCGAATTAAAAAAAAAAGAGAGAGAACGGTGTGTCAAAAAGAACATAACACTATACAAGCAGAAGCTGAGATGCCCCCCTCCCCCATTCCTAGGGAGCTAGAAATTGAACTCTACAATGATGCAACAAACTTTACTGAAGGGAGAACAATGACAGGTCAAAACAAAGAAGATGACCAAACAAATATGAATGACATGTCAAAAGGAGCAAAAGAGTGTTAATAAGCAAATAAACCAGAAACAGATTGATAGATCTTCAAAAATTGAAAAGAAGCCTGTGAAGAAGTTGACAAGACTTAGTTTGTCATTTCAAAAATCACCAAAATTTATTACTCTTGATCATCATGTATCTCAAACATGCAGTACAAACCACAAGTTAGGTTTACCATCAAAAAAGCACCAGGTCACCACGAACAAAGAAGAGGATAATACTGGGTTAACAGGAACAAATAACAAAACTTCAGGTGCAAACACTGTTGAATCTGATATGAATGATTTACCAAGTCCACAAAAAGAAAGCACTAAAAAGCAACATAAAGAAAGTGATTTAAATGAGTTCCCCAGTCCACAAAAAGAAACAACTTAAAAAGTAAGACACACAAACTGATTTTATTGATTTGAAAACAAGATACCTAGTCCTAAAAAAGAAAGAAGTAGCAACCGAGACGAGCGTAAATGGGTGAAAAACTTGGGACTGGACTTCACAGATAAATTTACAATAGTTAACGATGGTTGCCTCACAATTTCCCATATGTCTGCTGTAAATAAACTTCTAAAGCAACAATTTCCTGATGTAAATGGATTCCAAGAAACAACTTTAGACCCAAAAAGAAAAAAATGAAAAATGGAAAATTTTGGCCAAAACTTTTCAACCAATTACTAAAAGTCCAAGTCCACAAATTCATTACAACGGTGAAAATCATCGGGTAATTTCTTTCTGGTGCAAAGACAAAGATAACACAATCATGTTGTTGACAGTTTAAATTCATGCAAACTTACTGAGTCACTGACAATTCAACTTTGTCACACTTATATGGTGCTGTCTTCACCTTGATCATTTGATCTAGTGTAGGTCTTATTATTCATATAATAAAATTTAGTTCTTGTTTCCTTTTCTTTTTTTATTTTTGTTTTTCATTCTTTTGCTTTTGTTTGTATTTTGCCATTGATTTGAATCCGTTGAATATTTGATCCTCATACAGACAAATCCATTTCAATTTAACATATCAAAATTCATGAAGCAAAATATATATTTTTTTAATTCAAACTAATGAAACAAGTGATAAGCCCCTTACGTCATTTTTGTACTCAGAATCCAATACGGTTTGGAAATAAAGAACGTCAAACAAAGAAAAATTCTTCTCTTTTATTAATTTAATTTATTTACATTCTAATTTTTTAAATTTTTTAAATTTTTTTTTTATTTATTTATTTATTTTTTTTTTTTATTTTATTTTTTTTTTTTTTTTGGTGTGTGGTATGGTTTCCCCCTCCCCGTGGGGGCACACTGGGCAAGTATTACAACATGTAAATGGGATTGTGGTGCCTGGCTAAGAGAATCATGAATCATAAATCATAAAGGGTTTGTTTTTAATTGCTGCAAAGGAAATTTATACACACTCAGATGAATACTTAGCTTATTTTGCATTTTCAATGGAATGCTGGTTTGTTATGATAATGAAAAAAAAATCTCTTTTTTTAAATAATAAACAAATTATGTGGGAAAATATAAAAATAAAATAGGGGAAATTATTAAATATGTATATAAAATTTTAAAATAAACAATATTAACTGTGCATTTGTGTAACACATTTCAACTAATAAAAATGAATTACTGTTATTGCCAACAGAATGAAGTCCCATAATAATATTTCCCAATGCCTGTAATGAAATAATGGTAGCTCCCTCCTAGAAAGAGGAATCCAATATGGCGGGCGCTGGTGCCTGCCGCGTGAGCGAATGGGTCTACTTTTGCTCATTGTACTTTATATAACGAGTACATGGATGAATACACAACTTAATTGGAATGCACAAATGGCTTATGTATCAACAGAAGTAAAGATTATGTTTAAACGCTGTAGTAACATGCCGAAAATCGCCAATATCTTCCACTTCTGCCATTTCTGCTTCTGCCACTTCTGCTTCTGCACTTCTGCCGATTACCCCGTACCCGAGTATGGCCCTTTCTCGACATTTTGGCTCCCCCTAATGATATCACTAGTAAACTGCTTTCGGCGGCATATGACCAGTTTCGGCGGCAGGGACGCCGGCCACTGCGAGCTGCCGCTGGCTGCCGCCGAAAGCCAATACAAGAGTTTGGTGTTGACTGGAGGTCGGCGGCGGCCAGCTGCAGGCAGCGGCACATGACAGGCCTCCCTTAAATGCTATCTGCCGCCAGTCGCTGCTCCCTGTCGTTCTCTGCCACTAAAATATGGATCTAAAGTTGGGTATGGAATGGGTTCCAGTAAAGGTATTCATTTATTTGACTTATTAACATGACTTGTACCTCCATCACTTGTCCAAATGTAACCTGTGGTGTGCCCGTCAAAGTTTTGAATTTAGAATATTGACCGTCCTTCAAAATGCAGACAATGTTTTGCCTTGTAGTTGACAATTCTGTGCCCTTGTGCATATTTTTTTTTCATTGCTTTTGCTATTGGATTTATTTATTTATTTCAAGCTGATAACCCATCTTGTTATAGCTTTCCAAAAGTTCTCGGCAGGAATCTCTTGGAAGGATTATTGGTTTTGACTTATAACTAGTACTGACAGAACCTGTACTCTGCATTTTGTTTAAAAACTGGCGCACAGTACACCCACTTGATGGTGTCTGCATTGCAGCACCAAATTTCTCCAGTTTTCCAGATGTCTTATTACAAAGACTGGCATATTTGTCTGTGTTCCCACACAGTAGGACATGCATGGAAAGACCACCTGTATTATGTCTCCTCATGCAATGCGGGGACATACTGTTTTTGCGTCCTTTTCTTCCACTTCTTCTTGTTCCTCTTCAACACATTTGGGCACGCAATAATTCAAGAAAGTTCTAACTTTGGAAGTTGAATTTTTCTGTGAATATGTTCCTACGTAAGCCCTTGCCTGAAATTGCAAATTTGTGACCTTGACCCAAATTTCAAAGTCACATGGGTATTTCATCTAAAATCGACGTGAGCCAGATAACTCCGCAAGGATTTGACTCAGTAGGTTGAAATTTCGCATGACTATGTACTATAATACAAGCTAGGTTGGGATTGTAGATGGGTGACCTTGACCTATTTTCAAAGTCACATGAACACTTTTAAAAACTCATTGCAGACACACTTGAGAAGGATTTGACTGAGGAGGTTGAAATTTTGTGTGATTATGTTTCTATATGACTCATAAGACCTTGCCTGTGGTTGCAGATGTTTGACCTTGAACTATTTTTCAAAGTAACAAGCACTTCCTTAAACTTGCGGAAGCAATAAGGCTGGAAAGACTTCAGGTAGCAGCTTCCAATTTTGTGACTATGTATGTTTATAACAGCTAAGTTGAGACTGTAGACGGGGTTACCTTCACCTATTTTTCAATATCACAGGGGTATTTCCTTGAAAATAATTGCACACGCGATATTTCCAGAAGAATTTGACTTATGAGGTTGACATTTTGTATGATTATGTACAAGTATACGAACTAAGTTAAGACTATAGATAGGTGTTTCCTTGAAATTGCTGCAGATGCCTCAAGTCTTAAATCATTTAAGTAAGGAGGTTGAGGGCGACAACTGGAAAGGGCGCACAGGGAGACTTGATTTTCTGTTGGAAAATCAGGGTTCTAGTTTTTAATCACACTTGTGCCACTGCACAATAAAGTCTATAGAAGTAATGCAAATATACTTTACCTAATATAAAAGACCACTTATTATATGACCCCTTGATTCTGGTGGAAGGGTGGTCTTAAATTGCAGGTGTAGGATTAAACATAATAGTAGTACTGTATAACATGTAATCTGAAATAGATTTCATTTTCAAGCAAGCTAGTTTCTTTTATGTGATTGAATGAGATACAAAGTCATTCATTATGTATCAAGTTGATGGAGGTACAAGTTATGTTATTAAGTCTAATAAATGAATACATGTACTGGAACATCTTCCATCCCCAACTTTAGATCCATATTTTACATGATACACCATGCAGTATGGCAATACAGAGTGAAGCCCAGCGGCAGGGAGCGATGGCCAGCAGCAGAGAGTGGCAGGGAGCAGCGGCCCACGGCAGATTATATACCGAAAGCATCTAAATAAGGCCCAATGCTGGCTACCGCCATGGGCCGCCGGCCGCCACCAACCTCCAGTCAAGCCCAAACCCTTGAATTGGCTTTCGGCAGCAGCCAGTAGCTGGTGTCCCTGCCACTGGCCACCGCTGGCTATGGCCAGAACTGTCCATATGCTGCCGAAAGCGGTTTACTAGAGTATCCAAGTCACAAGCATGGGTTTTCAGAATATCAGTAGAGCCTGTAATAGTCTTAGTTATGCACTTTTCTTTACAGGGTTTTTATTATTCATTTGTTCATGTATTTATCTCCATTCTCCATCTTCCCCTTGCTGGGCCATTATGTAAACAAATTGTTGCTTATTGTGTTTTTACCCAGGGTAAACAAAGTATTATTATTAAGATCAACTTCATAAAACATGGCATAACCTGATTGAATAGGAACCATTCATATTAGCCCCAGTGCTGCCTTGGTTTGTATCATGTGACCTTGATGTATTGGTATGTTTTGGTAAATCTTTGCATCAAACATGGCAAAATATACATGTATGTTGCTCTTGCCAAACTAGCAAATAGGAGAAAACTGACTGTTTAACAAGCCATAGTCATGTCATCCAAACATTCACCGAGATTATACAAGGAGTCCTCATAGGTTTGAAGTAAGTATTCTTTATTCCCCAAAATGTTGGTAACAATCTGGTTGCCATCAGTATGCCCCCATCATGGAGGCACACTCTCACCATTGCCTCGCAACAGTGCCAAATACATGTACATTGTATTTTGACAGAAAATTAACGTGCATGCCCCAAATTGCAATTATACTGATGTAGAGTAAAGTGGGGGTACACCATGTGCACAGTATTGGTATCACAATCAGATCTGGCCAAGTCAGTTGCAATCAAGTCCAGTCTGGATCAGACAGAACTGGTCCACATTTCTGAGTTGTATTTTTCTCCAATGCTAGGGAATGTTACTGTTCACTGACGGATAGTTCAAAACATTTTACCACGTTTCTTCTAGAACAGCATTACGAGGGTACTAATGAATTTTACCTACAAGCATGTGCACCTACATTGTAATACACCAACTGACATATGTACACACACTTGGGTGGGCCTGGGTGTAACTGTCATGGGACTACACCTCCTACACGTCAGGTATATGGTTCATCATGCATAAGAAACTCTCTAAACAAAATTACTGGCAATGTGATATATTGTACAAAGAAATGTATTGCAAGCCTTTTCATGACACACTTTGAATTCAGTTCATTCTCTGAAGAATCACACCCTGAATATGTACATGTACATACAAGTACAGACCACAAACTGGTTCTCTCTTTGGTTTAGCCTGGGAAATATGACTATTTCTGTCGTACACCTTGAAGCATTACCGGTACATGTATTATTATTTGTTCTGGTATGCAATGGTTTACCAGCTACCAACACCAGAACACCCTTTGCCATCTGGCCATGCCAATTGCAATTTCAATTTCTTTTGAAGAAATTAATGTACACAATCCAAGCTGACTTTACTTGAAGTGACCTCTGCTGGCCAAAACATCAACCCTATGAATCCACCCTATACTATTCATGCTCACATTACACACTGTGCTTCAGCCATGATTTGACTACTAAACAACAGATGAAAATCTTATTTGTTAAAATCATGCACATCTTATTGACCAGCAACAGTTGGAGAGCTCTTTGACGACAGATCAAGCTTACACAAGTGCACACATCTCTAGAAGCTCCAACTTAGGAGCAAAATGTAGGAGAATGTCTGTCCCATTTGGTTGGCAGGAGGGAGAGTAAGATGGTGGAGGGGGGTGGGGTCTGGGAGGGGGATTGGCCCACTCCTACGAGATTTTTTTTTTTGCAATAGGAGTAGAATTTGGGCCCTCTGGTGCACTTTGATTAATATCCACAACACCAGATCCCAATATTGAGAATGTCATTTCAAACTGGGGACACCTAATGAAGACCATTAGTGGCATAAAAGTTAACAAAGAATATAGAATCTTTAAAAATCCATTTTGATGAGGGAGAGATGCCATAACATGATCAAATTTTGGGCTAATTTCAGGGATTGCCCCTGATGATGATGGACAGTTGGCATCTCTGCAACAGGAAGAAACATTACTTTGTGCTAAATGTTGTCTCTACAAATGTATTTTAAATTTAAGCTTGAGACTTCAGTTTGTATTTGGGAGAATTGTCATTTTGTCACAAAAATTGGAGTTCTCCCACTGAAACAGGAGAGTTGGTACATGTACTTCTGCATCTGATATTAACAATCAAAATAGTGAGTATTTCACTGGTCTATGAAGGCGATAACATAAAAATTATCTAAAATGTGAATTATGTAACAAGACTGAAACCCAGCTTTCAGTCCATGATGTGATCAGCAGAGGCATATGTATTATAATGTTATGTAGCAAGATACACCTCATTATACATATGATATACCTTTGAGATCTCTTCAGTGCTTCGTGAGTTTCAGAAAAAAATGAAAAATTTCACACACTGGTCACTGGTCTCTCATCTACTGGCCATATGCCTTGTGTTTTACCTTAAAATCTACATGTGGTTTAGTGCCTCCCCAAGGCCTTCAAAAAAGGGCAATGGACATGTACATGCATGCATGAACAAGACCAGGTGCTCCCATCAGACTAAATTATATGTCCGTTACTTTTGTCCACATTCTGTGCAATAAAGGTATGGTATTTTGATACATTAACAACTTTTTAGTATTAGTGATAACATGTACGTACATTCACTTTGAGACCATGGTTATTTAAATATGTAAATCAATTCATTGTCTGCTGTAGTGAAACAAAGCATTACAGTCTGGCTTGGCCCACCTGTACAATTGTATGATTGTATATACATGCAGAATATACATGTACACTTGTGGTAATCATGGTAACACATAAAAGTTGAATACCTCCTGCCCATATCAAATATACAATGTCAGAAAATCTTTACCTACAAAGAGACACTGAAGTTATACTTACTTAAATAGTGTGTAAGTATATTGTTTGGTATATATTATCATGAATACATGAATTGTGTTATGTTAAATAGTAGATAATCACTTGTAAATACCAATGAGAGGGGATAATAAATAAACAATTCCTTGTATAAATTACTTCTCTTTCATATATATTCATATCATTTCTTGGCATACATTTGCCCTCGAATTGTTACATAAATTACACTTCTTAATTCCTATATGCTTCAAAGGGACTTTAAATACATTCTATCTTATTAAATATGAATTCTTTACATTATAATAACCATGATTCCTGATCATGATGGCACTTAAACAGTTAACACTGCTGGCAGTTATTGGTACACGGGTAATATTTGACTTTGTATTGTTTCACATACATGTACTTGGTTCACCCCATGATACCCCCATATATGACAGGAAGTTCATGTGACAGACACCGATTTAGTGGACATTTCAATTTAACAGACTTCTATCACATTTTCCTAAACTCCATTATAAAGGTCAGGCTACCTTAAGACCTCCTTGCCCACAGTACAAATATGATCATAATGATGACCCCCGGTGACCTTGAAAGTGGGTCATGGTCACTGAATGTTGAACTCAGCCAAGTTTTCAGTAACAAGCTTCTGCAGTCCAACCTTTAAACAGTAGCTCAATTTGTTCAAAAGTTATTTCATCCACACAGGTGATAAACCCACAGACCCACACACTGCTCAGACACGACCACAACACACTATTGATGGATAAGACTGAGGGTAAAAAAAGCTCAAATTCCAGGATCAAATTACTGGATGATAAATATAACAGGCATTTTGGATGTCTTCTTTTAAGTCTCTTGAAATACCTTTCAACTGTACTCGATAAATACCTTTGTTATGACATGCTGCAAATGGCATGCTTGAAGTGAACAACTAGAAAGCTCATCTTGGTGGTGTGATGGTTACATTCCCATGGGACTTCCTAATCCCGTGTAACAGCATTTTTAATGTGGAAATGATTTTATAGACATGCCACGACACAGCTATAACAAGAAAGACGAGAACTTTCCTTTTGGGACAACAGCCAGAAGTCTGACCAACATCCTGCTGGATGTAACCTGAACTTGCAAATGCATACAGTATGCAGCACATCAAAATCTGTATCACTACCCTGGGTTTGCCTTAAAACCTCAAATAAAGGGTCAGTACTACTTAAATGAGACTGAAACTGCCATGGGGCATTTGTTTTTTATCTGGAAATTACTACTCTAGCAACTACAGCAGGCTTTCCAAGACAATGTGCATACCACAAACTAAAGGCAAGCTTTTGTTGTGAAAACCCTTTAAATGATTTTTGTTTTTAAAGTGACAGATCTGAAAATATGATTCAAAATCTCACTTTGTGCTAAACTAATGCTGACAGATAACCCCTTATGGGAACTCAAGTTGCAAATACAATGTAATTGTGTTGGAAAATGTTTGACTATGCATTCACACATAATGTATGTCTGTATGTGCAGCTGTGAACACATATTACAAGTTGAAATTCCTATTTTGTTTTGTAAGTTTATATTTGTGTCTGCAGTACAACTGTGACACCAATTAAGACTGGGCAGCCTTGTGATTTGGAACCATCACACATTCTGTGCACTTGTATAAAGATCATACATGTACATTAAAAGATGAACAGTCCATAATATCATTCCTGACTTAATCTGGTTTCTGGAGACACGAATCCTATGAATACTTTAAACATTTCCCCTTTAAACCAGCACAAAACAGCTCACTGGTGGTCACTTGTCATTTTCTTTGATATCTTTAACTGATTTCAACAGTAATGCTGAATACATCTGAATGAGAATTGTAGATGAGACTTATCCAGGTGACATGCCCTGGGTCAACAGCCTGCCTTGGTCTGGCTTGGGTGCCATCACATGCCAAGGAATGTTGTTGTCTCATTTTTCATTCAGTGAAATTACTTTAACAGCATTAAAAGGAAACTTTGAGCAATTATCTCTCTCTCTCTCTCTCTCTCTCTCTCTCTCTCTCTCTCTCTCTCTCTCTCTCTCTCTCTCTCTCTCTCTCTCTCTCTCTCTCTCTCTCTCTCTCTCTCTCTCTCTCTCTCTCTCTCTCTCTCTCTCTCTCTCTCTCTCTCTCTCTCTCTCTCTCTCTCTCTCTCTCTCTCTCTCTCTCTCTCTCTCTCGCATTAAGAGAAATTTTACAAAGAAAAACATTTGAATATTTTAACAGGTTCGGTTGAATGAAAAAATACCCCAAATTATATTTAAGGGTTGGCTTGTGAGCAACATTTTAATTTGCGTATTTAAACAAGAGGGCTGTTTGGAAAGCCCATCATCAGCTGACCTTGATACTTTCAACTAAAAATAAGTCCACTTTTGGAGAAGACCAAAATAGCTTGAACACACAATTTTTTTTTTTTTAAATCATACAAAAAAAAAAAAAAAAAAATCCAATCAGCACTTGAACAAATTAAGGTCTACGGGTCCCTAGAAGTGTCCCATTGCAATTTTGAAGCAATTGGATGAGCAGTTTTGGAGAAAATTTTGAAGAGCTTTCGAAGATTTTGCAAAAACAAGAAGACAAAAAATTCAAAAATCACTAGAGCATGTAACCAACTGCACAACTTTGTAGAGACCCATCCAAAGTATATCCCTACTACATGTATTTTGAGGAGGATCTGGCTGATGGTTTTGGAGAAGCCCAAGTAAAGTAAAATACCATCACAGTCTCTATCAACTTGCATAGCAATCAAAAGGAATGTATGCATTCACCAATAAGTACCTGAACTAAAAATTCATTAAAAACCAGGAATCTGTGTTAAACCCTTCCCCAAGCTACATTTCTACAAATTTTCAGCACAACTTTAGCAATTGTTTCAGAGCATAAGTGGAAAATAGCTTTAACACACAAACATTCATTAAAAAATCACAGGACCTGTCCATTTGTTGAACAAATTAAGGTCTTGGATACCTAGCAGTGTCTGTATGACTTTGAACTAATTGGCTAAGCAGTTTCAAAGAATCAGATTAAAAAAATTTGCTTTAAAAAATGCACAAAAAAATCAACAACCCCCCCCCCCCCAAATCATTGGACCATATCCAATTGAATTAATGAGGTAGGGATCAACCCAAGGTAGATCCCCACCAAGTTTGAAGTTCATCTGCCTAACAAAGATTGGTTCTGACGAAGTTGAAAATTAAATTGTGGCACACATATGAATGAATGGAAAGATGATGGATGATGGACCATCCAATAACCTCAGCTGACTTATCAGCTAGCTGAGGCAGAAATAACCACCAAAGATTAATTTTTTTTTCAAAATTTCATCTCTCACTTAAGAGATAATGGCTGCATTGTTGCAATATATACTTTTTTCTTTAAAATTCAACAAAAATTCAAAATCTATATCAATGAGGAAATTCACTCACATGCCTTACAATATTTTATCCTTGGCTTTGCACGAAGATGAACTTAAAAACATTTGAAACTGCCAGTTGCAGTTTTGATGTAAATGTAAACATGTTACAAGATATGGTCCAAAGAACATGCAAGTATAAAATACGAATTCTTAACATAGATTAGCCTGGATAGGACAGCACATTATGCAATGTTTTATTACATCTGAGATCTTTAATCGAACTGATGGTAATCCACCCTGGAAAATAAATAATGATATGAAAAGATACATAAATAGAACACCACTACACATGATGAATAACAACATCAAGAATATACATGTGCATCAGATGTAACAAAGATATGTTCATAAATAAAACAAATCACCTACTATCCTATATAGATGGTGTACATATAGTATATGCAAGAACTATTGCACAGTGTTGATAAGTTTTGGCTGATAACTGTTGTAAGTTATTACCAGAAGAAACCATCACATTTGCATCAATAACCTATCAATAAAGCAAGCCACATACATGTAGCGCATGCAAAACTTCCATTTACCGTACTGGACGCCATAATAGTCGCAGCTGGAGGGGTAAAATAATTTTTTCAAAGCCATACCTGCGACTATTATGCCGACTACAGTCTAAACTTCCCGGGGACTTAGCCTTGGGAGGAAGTTTTCTTGACGATGGAAAAGACCGGTGGCCATGTTTGTTTACATTGCCGGTGTACATACATTGTGATCGTCGTCAAAAAGTCTCAATAATGCAATAAAATGTATAACTATAGGCTTACCCTTACTATAATCTGCGTATTCTTGTTCATAGTTTAATATGCAGACAGAAAAACGGGGGAAATACGCTCGATCAGTGTTCATAAGACAAGCATGCATGTTTGCCATGTGTTAGTCACATGACACAGTTGTGTTTATGCAATCTCGCGAGAGTCTCGAAAACGAGATTAGTCATGGCGGCTCCCTAATGGAAACGCATGTGGATCATCCACGATGTTTTTGCAGCGAGATTTAAGAAATTTAAATGACACAATTTTAAAACAAATACCAAAGTTTGATAACTCATAATGTTTTTAAGTAGCTGTATGATAGCATTTACCCGCTGATAGCTAGAATCTGACACAAAACGACAGTTTCAACATGAAAGTGAGGAGCGAGATTCTAGTTCACTTTTCACATACCGAGACAAAATAAAAAGGCAACACAGGTGGATGTTTTTAAGTTTATTTACTTTCATTTTAACTTTATTTACCAGCTTTAAATCATAGATTTTTGTTCATTCCTTGTCGTGAGCAGCCTGGTTATACTTCTTCATGGTGATATCAGGGAGACCGTTTTTTTAAATTTTTTGGGGTGCGACTATTGTGCCGCACATACCTTGAGGTGTCTTATTCCCCCTCCACAGTTGGGGGTGCGACTTTTGTGCGGGTGCGACTATTATGGCGTCCAGTACGGTATGCCACCTGCATTTATTACAAGGATACAGATGTACGATGTAAAATCACGACTTAAAGTTTTGGTCACACGTCTTGGTATCCATCAAATGGCGGAAGTGCATATAACTATTCTTCAATGAGTTAACTCTTTCAATGCCACATTTTGGACTGAGTCGACGGTTTTCCTTGGTACACTCTGGATGCATTGCACTCAAACCGCAACGAGAAAAGCCGATGACCTGGACTATTATATGCTATATAACTACAGGCATGCTGGTATTCGAATGAAAGGTCTTTTGACAAGTAACATGAATCTGGTAACCTTTTAATTAAGAGCAGTTCATTTTAAGTGGTTCAATGTTATTAGCAGCTGGCACTGAAAGCGTTATTGCATCAAGTGATTACTCATGTAACTACAGGCATTTTTGTCTGTGATGTACATCATATGTACTACAACTTTGCTGCTAGGAACTCTCTATAGCTACCATTCTAATAACTTTCTCAAGCAATGCAGTTCAGATGTCACAAACAGCACTCCACTGTCTTTTCAGCAATGCACACATAGCGTACGTTTTGCTGACTTTGTAGAAATAAGGGCGAGTAACATAAACAAAGTACAGTCAACTCCCCTTACAATGACTATGAAGATTTTGGGCAATTTTGTCATTATAACAAATTTGTCATTGTACCAACTAAGATATGGTCCTGTGTTGCATTTGGGTGCTGCATTTCAGAGGCATAACTTCTTTTTCCTCAACAAAGGACAACTGTCCTTCTGCACTTTGCCGGTGGTGTCTCAGCCATGTCTTGGCTGCATTTGTGAACACTTATGATGTAGACCAACAAGGAGGTTATGCATAGTGTTATGCAACACTGGAATATCAGGCTAATTTATGCTTGACTGGCACATGGCATCATTGGCTTTGTCAGTGTAAAACATATAATAAATACAAAGAAAATGCACTTTTGTTCTCACAAAAATATTGTCAGAGTCAAAATGTGAATATTCCATTGTAATAAACACAGTAAGCTGTAGGTAAATTTGCTCCCCACTTATGTTTGTCGGAATCTGAATATTCTGCTATAATGTGTGTGGCTGTTCAGAGAGTGTACTGTATGTGTTATAGAAGGCATAAATCCACATATTCCCATTGTTTCTTCTGTCATGGTCATAACTTCATACATGCAGCACGAAGTACAATCATGTATATATAATGTCTGAAAGTTCCCTTCAGGACATCAAAAGTATTTCACTTTATCAAGAGTACTTTTTTAAAATTTTGTATTTTTCAGGACTTTGGAGTTAAATGCACATAGTTTTAACATCAATGGTAGTCTTCTTTGGGACAATTTTCTCGTACATATACATTGTATATCAGAGCACAACTGCCATAATGTAGCAGCTTGCCTCTAACACTGTTCATACACTGCAACTAACAAAAAAGTTGGAATTCACTGTTGTCATAAATAATACAAAATTGAACACAATAATTTAATTTACTTACATATAAATTAAGGATATTGCACCTGAGAATGGAAGTCACAGAGGTAGACACATGAAAATAATTGTTAGTTCACAGAGCTATTTGAGATATGCTGTATAAATTCACAAAGATCATGATCAAGAAGGCAAAATATATCAGCATGGGGAAGGGCAGGATTAAGAAATTCCTGTATCCTTCTTGTAGAGGGCACTTCAGTCTTGGGGGGGGGGGGGGGGGGGGGGGGCTAGCGATGTGTGTCCCATTAGTTGCAATTGTAACCTGTAGCTTACTAACTTAAAACCTCTCTTTGCAGAAACAATAAAAGTACCAGTTTAAGCAAGGTTACTTAAAGACCCAATCCGATGGGAACCCACAAGTCTATGCCACAAGCATTCTGTACACTGGATTCAGCTGAGCACACATGAAATTGCTAATTGTGACCTTGCCTATTAGCAGATACTGATGTTGATTTTTTGCCCTGTTGATAATATTCTTTTAAAGCCTTCACATACAAGTATACAGTTCTAGACTTGATACTGAAAGTGCACCCAAAGGGAACAAAATTAAAATTTCTTTAGCCAATTTGAATAAAACATAGTACATGTAAATACATGTATTTTGTGCAAATATTCATTGTATAAGGTTGTGGCTAATGGACTACTGACTTGCAACATTCCAGGAGTCCAAAATTTAGCAACATCTACATGTAACTGCATATTAAGAACATCCAGTCATCAAAGGTTTAACAATTGCATAATCTGATAATGTGAATGTTGGTATCTTTCAAAGAGTAAGAGACATTCCTTTCACTTTCACCAATAGGACATGTCATACATTATTCTGCATGGTAGCATCATCTGGTTCCTGTGTCATGTGACATTTCAACCAATAAATGAAACAGCTGGGTCTGTTTATCCCCCAGGTGTCACCACCAGGTGGATATGCGGGGGTGGGGGGACATACTTGTAGCGCCACCTACAGGTAACATGTTTCTTTTTTAAAGTGCATGGTTACATTGGTTATCCTAGTTACATGTAGCCTAAACTACCCTGCCACTGGGTGTGTCTGGCCGGCTCCCTTGTGACTCATGCTCCACTTTTCAATGAAGCACACTTGTAAATAAATGTTTACAGGCACAGATCGGGGGTGGGGGTGGAGGGGGAGGGGGGTTGCTTTGGGTGCTTAAGCACACACCCTTCCACTTCCAACCTCAAAAAAAAAAAAAAAAATGCTTCCCCCCCTGAAAATATGACAACTTTCTATGACAGGTGATTATCTATGGGGTGGGGCCAAAGTCAGTGGCGATGTGGTAACCTCCCAGGCTAAGGGCTCCTGCAGTGGCCAAGATTCAACAGTTCTAAAAATGCTGACACAGCCCTGCTACTGCAATGCAAAAATAGCCTGCATTTTGCTCAACAAATATTACTTTTTTTTCTTGTTTTATGTCTGTGCATGACTTTAGGTGCCAGGAAATGCTGTTTTGACACTATCAAAATAACTAAAATCCAGGAGCTCCCAAGGGAGCTGCCCCTTGACACATGTCGGGGCACCACCAAGAACCCCCATACAAAATGTTTAGATCTGTACCTGGTATATTCAGGCACTTTAATCATACAGGATATTTCCAGCCACATCTCAAAGGCTAGGTAGATAGCCCTTCATGGTGTGGCAAAATAAATCCAAATCACCTCAGCACTACATCTATGTGAATTTACTTTGCAAATCTCATATAAGTTTGTGAACTTTAACAAGCACCCCACAATTAACCAAACACATCTTTCTGTTATTCTGTAACCATGATTACATGATCACACAGCATGGCCACCATTTCTTTTATATTGCCACATGTAACCAGAGAAATTAGTTAGGAATGTGTCTATGCAGTCATGACAGTGGCAAGGTTTTTGTCAGAGGGTAAAATGGGCAATAAGACCATATCCTTAAAAACTTTAACGGTACTTTTGCTTACCTTCAGAAACTCAAAATAGACTGATATTCCAGCCAATTACACATTAAAATGTACCGGAAACTGATGTACCATTGCTATACTTTCTTCAGCAGAATATGTATCACACTATATTTGTTTACCCTAAGAAAGGTCTTCTTACAGAAACCCTGGTGGGACTGTCTACATGTAAGATGTATAAATACACAGCCACTTTTATCAACCTAGCAAAAATGGCTGTGTTAAGACGCTGTCTTCAGTCAAGGACATCTGCCATTCTTAAGAGTGAATGGCAATGCTTGGAGCATGGCAGTATCAATGTAAGTTTAACAGGCTCATAGTGATCATGACGGCAATGATTGGAGAATGACACTGTCAATGTAAGTTTGTCAGGCTTAAAGTGATGGCCTTGCTTGGAGCATGCCATCATCAATGTACATTTGCCAGGCTTTGAGTGATGGCAATGCTTGGAGCATGACATCGTGTCAGTTTAAACTCATACATTTACTTGCAGACCTAACACAGAGCAGCCATTCAGTTCTAACCCACTTTGCACAATTGTTATAACCACACACTTCATCAAAATTTAATGTCTTCTCGCTCACATGGAAACTTGATGCAAATTTCACTCTCCCTAAACATGCTGAAAAACACGCTGAGATGAGTCTACTTCGAGCATAATTTATATTTTACATGTGTTATGCACACTACCATTAAACTGGAGTGCGTTCACCTCTAATCTTACAGTGCTTCTTGTTTTCGGTTCACATGTAGCCTTTCTTAAAACCCTTTCTTAGTTAATTCATTATAAAACAAAATTGCTTATGAATGCTATAAAAATAAATGAGGGGGCCACGAAGCGGTCCAGGAGAGGGGTGAAGAAAGACTTCTGTACCACACCTGCCAGCACAGTTCATGGTCCTCCCACACTGTTGCCCGGCCATAGACCTACTGCAACATGTGTGATCAAAGTGTACCTGCGTGTTTTGGGTGGCTGTTACCTGGCCGCTGTGTTTTTTGACAGGCACAGCAGCACAGCCGAATGGATGTGACCAGAACCTTGAGAAAATTAAAAGACCCTTTCTTGACTCTCCAGAACTGCTTTGCGGCCTGGCTTGTTCTTGCTCGACGCTATGTTCGCCCCTTCATTTATTTTTATAATATTCATTAGCTTTTTTGTTTTACAACAAATTAACTAAGAAACGGTCTTAAGAAAGATTAGTTCACATGCACAAAGTGTCCCAAATTTTTTATTGGGGGCACCACCTGCTAAGGTATCAGCATGCCGTTTTTTCCTCATTATACATTTTCAGCAAGTGTTGCATATACTGTCTGCCTATTTTTTTTTTTTTTTTGTCATTTAAAACAGTTTGCCATCAGTCAATAGCTTTCCCTGTGGCACTGTGGGTGTACTTTAACAGTGCACCAGGGGAAACTGTTAACTGCGTCTCCAGTGGTTGTACTATATCATACTGTATAAAACGTGAAAAACCAACTCCGAGGGTTCACCATAATTAACGACAATACTTCACAAACCCATCTAGAGGGTTAACCACAGTATTAAAGCTTGCTGCACACTTTGACGTAGTATCGTGTATTGCCACATTTTGAGGAGCAGTTTGCATGTGTTTTGGAAAATTGCGCGTCTTTGTGTTCTTTTGCATGTTGAAATCTTGTGCGGTCTAATGCATTTTCATGCATTTTGGCATGTTTTTGGATGCATTTTTGAGTGTGTTGATGTTCCTTTTTTGGCAGGAAAAAATAAACATGTTCAGGTACATGCAATTTCATGTGTGTGTACACTTTCATCAGCAATTCCCGGCTTTGCTATACTTTCTTGTGCGTCTTTATACGTTTCAGGTGTGCAGTTAGGTGCGTTTTCTAAAATCCACAAGTAAAATTTTCAGCATGCTCAAAATTTTTGGCAATCTGCATCAAAACATTGGTCTTGCACTTGCATGCAGTTCTAAGTGGTTTCTTTCCATTCTTAAACATTTACACGTGTTTTGACCATGCATTTTCAAGGGGGAAAAAAATCTGCTTGTACATGTAACTGCACCCCAAAACGCAACTCTACGTCAAAGTGTCCAGCTGCCTTAAGAGTACTGTATAAACCCATGTAGAGGTTTAGCCATAGCATACTATTAGCACTGTACAAACACATCCAGAGGGTTCACCATACCATATACTATCAGTACAGCACAAACCCATTTAGAGGGTTAACCAAAGCATACTAACACTACTGCACAACCCATCTAGAGGGTTAACCATAGCATACTAACAGTACTGTACAAACAGCACAGTGCCACGTGAACCATCTGCTGGATCTTTTCATCACATTAAATCACAAGTTCTGCGATTGCACAAATGAGGTGGAGTCCACCTCACTCTCAGTCTCTGTGTCTGTCCCCTCATATGGGTCATAGTCCACCGAGTGGCAAGATCTGGTATACACATCCTCTGGTGTGCACAATGGTACCAAATCCTCCATATCAAGGAATGACTTCAGCTTAGAGGGCAGGGGCAAACATTGTAGCTTATATGTTGCCCCTCGCCCCAAGGCGTGTCGAATGCGAACACGACATAAAAGCCTCAAGGGTGATGGGTTGGATGTCACTAATTTCAGCCAGTCTTTCAGTTCCTGATTACGTACTGGTACAAGGAATATAGGTCCATTTGAGGTGTTCCTCCATACACTAACAGAGTTCATGTAGGCACCTGAAAGGTAAAGCATCTGTGCCATACTGAAGGACTCTCTGGTAATGCTCACCTGAATTGGTTTCATTTCCCTCCCTTCTGACTTACCGGGCAAGTTTACATCACAGTTATATTTAATGAGATGGTAAGCTGTGGTATCACGGCCACTAAGTATTGCTAGGACTAATGGTGGATTCCCCATGTGGTCTACCTCATCTGGATACATGCCCGCCATGAGGATCAGCTCTACACTCTTGCTTGGGCCTGTCCACACTGAGCATGCCTCATGGAGTGCATTGCGACCCCATCTGTTGCAGACTTTCATGTCACAATGTGCCTGTATGAGCACTTCTATCACACTGTTGTGGCCACGTGATGCTGCCAGGATTAATGCCGAGTCCCCCTCAGAGTCCTGTAGATTTATGTGTGCACTGTTTGAGATCAGCAGCTTTACGATTTCAAAATTACCATGGTCGGCGCTCTCGAGCAAAGCTGACCTACCCATGTCATTAATGTGATTTACTGCACATTTGCAATGTAAAAGGACTTTCACCACACCGACATGACCTTTCACTGCAGCCAAAATTAATGCACTGTCCCCCTCTTGGTCTACTGCATTCAAATTAGCACCAGCCATAATGAGCAGCCGGGTTATGTCTGTGTGTCCCCACAGAGCTGCTTCATGGAGAGCTGTCATTTGCCTGCTGTTGACTTTGTTAACATTGCACCGCACTTCAAGCAGTAGCTTGACCACCTGGTAGTAGCCTCTGTTGGTCGCTAGCATTAATGCTGTGTCTCCTTTAGATGTCTGCATGTCCACATATGCCCCTGCGGGTAGTAGTAGTTCAATGATCTCTATGGACCCTCTCTCTGCTGCTTCATGCAGGGCACACCTCTCCTGGCTGTTTACGGCATTCACATTGCAGCTGGCTTGTATCAGCAGTCGCACCATGTCACAGTGGCCAAGGTCTGCGGCCATGATCAGCGGGGAGTTTCCAGTGCCTGATGTGTGAATGTTGGGATTAGCCCCAGCCTGAAGCAATTTCTGCACACACTGAGCATGATAGCCAAACACTGCCCAGTGCAGTGGGGTCATGCCCAGTACGTCCACCACATTAACACTGTTCTTGGCACTCACTAAGGCCTGCAATGCAGGATAGTGCCCCTGTGTGGCTGCAATAATGAGTGCAGTACCTCCCATGGAGTCTGTGACAGTGGGGTTAGCACCACCAGCCATAAGCATCTGTATGATAGCATCATGGTTATATTCTGCAGCTGTATGTAGCGCTGTCCGTCCAAAGTGGTTTTGGTGGCCAATCATGCAGTGGCAGTCAAGCAGCAGTCTTACAATGGCTGAATGCCCATAACGTGATGCATGTATAAGAGGGGAATTTCCATCAGCATCAGAGATATTGACATCTGCCCTTGCCTGTAACAACAGGCCTACCACATCTACATGCCCACAAATGGCAGCGTATGTGAGGGCTGAAGCAGCAGTGTCTGTTGGCACATCTACATCTGCACCCCACTTGACCAGCAAGCGCACCACCTCACTGTGCCCCGCCATGGTAGCCAGTACCAGCGCTGTTTCATCTGAGGCATTCCTAGCATTGGCCTCACATCCAGCTTCCAGCAGTTGCCTACAGATGGCACTGTGTCCATTTTCTGCAGCTTCATGCAAAACTGTATTGCCTGATACATCTCTGAAGCCAAGAGAGCAAGATGCTTCAAGCAGTAATTTTACACCTGTCTCATTGCCCTTAGTGACAGCCCAGAATAAGGGTGTCCAGCCAATTTCGTCTTGAATATTGAGGTTGATGTGGGGATGGGACACAAGATATTGCACACATTTGATGGAACTGCATTGTACAGCTTCATGCAGACATGACTTGCCATCCAGGTTTAAGGTGTTTACATCATACCCTGCATCCAGCAGTCGACGCAAAATTTTCACCATGCCAGTCCTGTCAAATAAAACAAATATAATCACCTGTAGTACTTGTATCTTATACCTTTAAACCTGACCTCAGTGTGGAACATCAGACAAAATCTTTAAATGCATTAACCAGTTCCCACTAAAGTGTGACCGACAGCACTTTTCCTTGTTATGAGTTTGGCACCAAGAAACAAAAAAAAAGCAAAAGAAATCTAATGACAAACACGTACATGTAAAGTGAAAAGTCCTCATGTGATCCACCTGCATCTTTTTCATTCAAAAAGTGTTTTACTGAACAAAAGCATCAATACAAATATTTTGACATGTGACCCCTTTGAGGGAGGATGGTTTTATTGAAGAACTAAAAAATCAATATCCATTTAAAAAGTTCCATTTAGACCTGTTGCAAATCACCTGACACTAAAAGTTGTTCAAATTTTTCCTTTTTTTCATGTAATAACAGTAAAACTGTATATTATTATTATTATTATTATTATTATTATTAATATTATTATTATTATTATTATTATTATTATTATTATTATTATTATTATTATTATTATTATTATTATTATTATCATCATCAGCATCATCATCATAATCATCATTATTATTATTACTATTACTATTACTGTATCATCATCATCATCATCATCATCATCATCATCATCATCATCATCATCATCATCATCATCATCATCATCAATGCCATTACAATATATTCCACAATAAAAATTATTTTAGGAAACATAGTGACATGACACAAACAGAGGATTTAGAAAGCCACCCAAAGTATACAGTAAAAATTTTATCTGAAGCTTTTGACTTTCATTTGCCTCAAAGTTTTGTATTGTTATTACATGTGCAGAAACATCACTGTGGGTGCATTTTTAACACATATAAATCAACCCCCCAAAAAATCATTCTTTCAGTTATTGGAATTACAGAGTATAGGAAAATTTCAAATAGGAGCTATGCATGCCATGTTCCCGCCCCAACTGTATACCTACATGTAATTGCCTAATCTCGCTTGGTGAGATATGGCGAGATACAGGTCAGCACCTGTGGGGGACAAGCGGGAGATTTTTAATATTTTGGAAATACAGAATACTTATTAAAAGCATATGGAAATTTTTCTTACATATGGCTTGGAGAGTACTAGAAGAATACAGTTTAGCATTTGTGAACTTGAATTTCTCAAGAAATGCTAATTTTTGTGAGAAATGTGCATATGGCCTGTCTGTGGCAGTGATGGGACAAGCACCTCCCCCGTGACTGCCAGGCGTCAAACCCGTCTTTGGTGGCGGGAAATTAATATGTACACTGCATAATTATTATTAAAAGTGTTTTAAGAAGTTATGAAATCAAAAATCTGATAATCAACACAAGCAAATGAAAACTGAACTGAACTATAAGCTGAAGATACAGTGAAAATCATTATTCTGACACCATCTGTTCCCTTAGAAATGTGTCAGATAATTTAATATGTCAGATAAATGAATCAAACAACAAAGAAAATTAACTTTTGCCATTCAAAACTTGTGTCATTATAATGAATATGTCAGATATCTGAGTGCCGTTATAATGAGGTTTCACTGTACAAGGGTGCCATTCAACACAGATACTTGGTTCAGTGACCTTGTTTTACTGAGACAGATATTTCAGACCTGGAATATGGGCATGTGATAGTTTCATCAACAGTGGCAAACAACAAAACATTACATTATGGAGATTCAGTCTCACTACATCAGGAGTATACAGAAGCTTTTCCAATGGAATTTCAAAGCAGTTGGCCAAGCACTTTCAGAAGATCTTTTTCTTGAACACTGAACATGCTGAAAAACAGAACTAATAAATTCCTATAACAAAAATCACTGAAATCTTACCATTTGAATGGATTTAGAAAGCCACCCAAAATATAACCTCATCAAGTTTTGAATGGATCTAGTTAACAGTTTTGGAGAAACTACATATATATGCATGTACACCAGTATCCATATTGTAACCAAGCTACCACATGTATGTGCTCTTATCAATCATTGCATAATTTCAAAAATTTGTCAAAAAGTAGCAAGTGACAGAAATCCTATCCTTGTCAACAAAAACAATGTAGACTGTGGACATTAAAAATCGCTAAACAAGGTCTTTTTCTTTTTCTTCAAAACCTGCATCAAAATGAGGTATGGCTTTGGGGGCAAATAGGTTACAATATTATAAAGAAAGGTGTACATATCTTAGCCTCCTGCATAATGTGTGAACTTGGGAGGCTGTTAAACTACTCACCTGGCTGCCAGCAGTGCTGCATTATTTCCCTCGAAGTCCTGTGCATCAAGGCCCACTCCCTGTTTCAATAATTTGTTCACAGCATCCAGGTTGCCACGGGCAACTGCATCCAGGAGGGCTTCACCCTGCTCCAGATGTGGGTCAATGGTTCCAGCCCTCTGGCCATTAGCCATCTTGCACCTGGCCACCTGGAGGCCCAGGTCTGCTCTAAAGGTTCAGGGACCCATTCAGGCTGGTCCTGCAATTAACATATCAATGTGAAGCGATTACTGGTCATGTGGGTCAATATGCATGTGCAACTTATTATTGTCTAAGACTTCTTTACCATGCACAACATGTACTGTACCAGCAAATAAATGTACATGTAACCTTGTATGAAATGTTTGAAATGTATTTCAAGTTATTATGAAGCCACCCTAATTATACATGGTTTTTTATGAATTCACTCCTGCATTTTTTCGGGGGTGGGGGGGGGGGGGGGGGGGGGGGGGGGGGGAGGGGGGGGGGGAGTTGTAAATGCTTGATTATCCCAAAGTACTATTCCATTAATTTTCATCTGTGGCAAATGATCATGCTACTAAACTCCACCAAAAATAATACCCCCCCCCCCCAAAAAAAAAAAAAAATCCACCTCCAACTAAGAGATCAAGTTCTTGCACAAAACAAAAATTGAACAAGCATTGCACCATGAGCATACTACTTGCTATGTATGCTGGGGTACTATATGTTTAGCAATATTATAATCAAATTCCATTTGCTTCATTGGTCATATCGAACTCCTCAGCTGGTTTTTGCTGTCGCTAGTTCTTTAAAATAAATTACAGACTGCACAGAATAAAATGTAAAGTAAAGTAAAGTAAAGTAAATAAAGCTTGGTAGGAAAATACAATTTCCAAATTAAGCCGCTCATTAGTCTATGTTACTGTCATTGTTGGTCTTAGTGGATGATCTAGAGCACGATAATTATAAATAACAGGATGATCCTTAAAATGATTATCCACTCTGATCTTAAAATGTTCTATATCTGGTGCATTCACAACAGTGTCCGGTAATGCATTCCACCATGGAATAACTCTGATACCGAAGAAAAGCAGTCTTTTGTTGTTGACAGCTGCGATCTTTTGTAGTCTCAGGTGGTGGCCTCTAGTTCTGTCAAGTCCAATAATTTGTGGTAGGCAAGAGTCTACCTCATAAATATTATGTAAATACTTATATACATTTATCAAGTTACCCCTTAATCTTCTGTAAACTAACGTTGGGAATTTCAATTTCCTCAACCTATCCTCATACTCGAGATCTTTGAGCTCAGGTACTCTCTTAGTAGCTCTTCTTTGTACAGATTCTAACAAATCTGCCAGCCGCCAGATTCGAGGAGACCATACACTTGAGGCATATCCTAGGTGAGGTCTTACCAATGACTTGTAAAGCATGTTAAATGTCTGAATATCAATATTGTCAAAAGATCTCCATATTAGTCCAGTTATTTGGTTTGCTTTTTTGGCCACTGATTGTATATGTTCATCAAAACTCAGTTCATTGTCTACTAATATACCCAAGTCTTTTTCAGTTGTAGTTACTGCTACAACTTCCTCATTCCTTGCATTTGACATTTTATAATCATATTCAGGGTGGCCAGATCCTATTCGAAGAACTGAACATTTACTGAGCTGAAATTCTAGCTGCCATTTGTATGCCCATGCTTGAAGGCTCTGAAGGTCATTCTGAATTTCACCACAGTCTGTGACTGAATTGATTGCTTTAAACAATTTGACGTCATCAGCAAACATCATTAACATAGTTTTCAAAACTTCTGGCATATCGTTAACATATATAGTAAACAGTACTGGTCCTAGGACACTGCCCTGTGGAAATAAATGGCAAGGTATATTCTTGGAAAAAACAACAGATATCATATAGGGTCCATCAAGCTACAAAATCTAAAGTGGTTGAATGTTCAAAAAAGAGTTGATTATTTCTCTTTGATTCACATGTTTAATATCAATAATGGTACAGCTCCGGATTATTTTTCTGATTTCAAGAGAGTAAAAGATGTTCACAATCATAATACAAAGCTGAGCAATATGGGATATGTTCTGCCTGCAGTCAAAACACAAGGTGCAAGAACTTTTAAATATAACGGAATCAAGTTGTGGGATAGTTTGCCTGCACATGTTCAATCTTGCAGGAGCAAACAAGTTTTCAAGAGAGAATGCAATCAGTACTTAACCCATGAAATGGGAGCACTGGGATAGTTTTCTATGTGATATTATAATAACTGTCTAATATGGGTTTGTCTTTGACACCCTGTATTCTTGGGGGTTTTTTCTCTCCTTTTTTTAATACAAATTGTGATATTTCTACTTCTCTAAATTTCCTATGTTTTTTAACAATTTTATGTCTCTATGACTTTCATATTTATTTGCAGTCATTATATATTAAGTCATTGAATTCTCACTGGAGGTGCTATTTTTATTATTTGTGATATTTCTACTTTTCTAAATTTCCTATGTTTTTGAACATTTTTATGTCTGTATGACTTTCATATTTATTTGCATGTCATTATATATTAAGTTATTGAATTCTCACTTCAGGTGCTATTTTTCCATTGTCTTGGATTAGTAATCATAGAGTGGTTCATAATGGAAATAAGCTACAATCTATAGATTCTGGCTTTTTAGTGCTCCCATTTCATGGGTACATGGTTCATGACAGTCTGGACGTAATAGTCCTATCAATGTGATAAACTTGCAAAAATATAAATATGCGTTTTATTTGTTTTTAAGAACACTACTGTCCTTTTTTGTATTATATGTATATATATATTTCTGTACACCATGTATCGGTGAATAAAATCAAATCAGTCAATCAGCTGCTTCCATCATTGCAGAAATCCTCTCCTGCTCCTAGTGACCAACCATCATACTAATTTGTTGGTACTGAACTTGTTTTCCTTTCGCACAAATTAATGTCTTTAATTTCAATCTTGAGATTATCTTTTCACCCAATTTATGTCTTTAGTGTCAATCTTGCAATTGTAATCTTTTTACACTAATTAATGTCTTTTATTACCATGCCACTACCACAGTGATTACCAACCAGGCCCAGGGCTGGGAAGAACTGATTATCTTGAATCTTGCAATAACTTGCATGCCAAAAGAAAAGCCTAAATAAGCTGATAAAATTTTCCAGGGATCACAAAAACAAAAGAAGAAAAAAAAGGAACCACAAAAACACGCATTCTGTACTCTTAACCCACCCCATGAATTTGTTGCTCCCTTCTAGTTTCTTGTGTGCGAAGTTGTGGGGTACCTTACCCTAATGGCAGACCTCGGGAGTATTGTAAAGCAACTTCATAAAATTAGCCATTTTAAATGGAAGAATCTTCTAAAAATCCAAGAAAGGCCTGAAAAATCCAAGATATTATCAGTTAACTTGAATTGGCGGATCAATCAAGTTTCAAAAAGCCCCCTTTCTAGTTTCTTGACACTGTAAGGACAGACAGATAAGCAAATCGCGTGCATCCGTTGAACAAAACCAATAACAATGGTGGTCATCTGATCGGCAGCTGTCTAGTCTCTGGACTTGCAGATTCGCAAGTTTAGCAAAAATTGGGAAATGCAAGCAAAATTAACATATATCCTGTCACGTGTTTAAAAAAATGATCTAAATGCATTTCAGGCATTTACATATTTCTGTTGCCAAAGTGAAGAAATGTAAGCTTTTGGCTAACTGGCAAAGGTGCCAACCGTCCCTGATTTCAGCTTCTTTGTTGACAATTTCACAATGAATCATCGAGTCAAGTCTCAAGATGATAATCATGCCTGGTATTGGACACTGACAGCTGATCCCCCAGCGTATGGATTCCCCAGCACCTCGACCTTTTCCTGGGATCAGTAAGGTGGAGCAACACCGCACTATTTACGGTCCAAACATATATGACTCATAGCATCATGGGGAATACAAAACAATACTTAAAGAATACTGAAAATGCTTACATATCAATGCATGAGGTACACAGTCAACAGGGCGCAGCCATGTTGACAAAATCGTCTTTTGTTAGCAAGGCGAAAGCAATCTATAACTTACTTTACTTTTCATTATGTCCAGTAGGTGTCGCTGTAAGTGGACTGGCGGACCTGCCCAATCAAGTCCACTGCTTCCAACAAATAATGCACTATACTGCACATATACATTGCACGATGGCTTAGAACGATAAGAAAGAAAGAAAGAAAGAGAGAGAGAGAGAGAAAGAAAGAAAGAAAGAAAGAAAGAAAGAAAGAAAGAAAGAAAGAAAGAAAGAAAGAAAGAAAAAGAAAGAACACGCGCACGCGCACGCACACACACACACATATACAGAAGATGGAAAAAACCACAACTGTAAAGCATGCATGACCTTGTGTCCACAATGCAAAAAAAGCTGAAAGTGGTTTGTCCGTTGTATTTTTTTTCAACATAAAGCATTACAGCGCTATTATGTATATACATTATTATTAATTCCCCTATCACCTATTTAATACAAAGAGAAACTTAACAAACCTAGGCCGTACCGTTTGAACACTATGAAGTCCGATAGTCTAAGGGCAAAGTCTTATTCCGTACCATTCACTAAAAACTGCATTGTTTTAAATCATTATAGCAAATTAATTCGTGAAAGGAACAAATCATATTAATAAAATTTGAAATTTAGAAGAGAGTTTAAGGTTTATTAGCCTTTAAAAATTGCCAGAAAATATCAAAACGGCAAAAATCATCAAGGAATTTAAGCACTTAATAAACACCTGGGAGGGTGAAAAGTGCACATTTGCACTGTGCATGTAAACATCATGTACACAGAGCACACTTGCATGACTTAAGGACCATTATGACCTTGTTTTCGACCGCAGCAAACCTCTGTAATACACATCTTAGTCTTTTTGTTAATGGTTTCATTCCTTCATAATTTTATTTTTTGTAGTCATACATTTTAACTCTACTTTTACTCTTTTTAGTTCAAGTGTCAATTATTTTGGTTTTTGCATCTGCCAGTGATACTAGCCCTTGCCTAATGCTATCTGTATTTACAAACTGACTTTATTGTATTGTATTGTATTGTATTGTATTGTATTGTATTGTATTGTATTGTATTGTATTGTATTGTATTGTATTGTATTGTATTGTATTGTATTGTATTGTATTGTATTGTATTGTATTGTATTGTATTGTATTGTATTGTATTGTATTGTATTGTATTGTATTGTATTGTATTGTATTGTATTGTATTGTATTGTATTGTATTGTATTGTATTGTATTGTATTGTATTGTATTGTATTGTATTGTATTTGTGTCATCAGCGGGGAACCAGCGCAAGACTTGTTTCGGTGCCATTAATCCCCGGACAAGTCATTCTACTAACTGGCGGCACCATATGCTTGTATTTTCAATACAAACATCCCGAGCCGATGTGCTACGGAATAAAGCCAATATGATGCTCCTTTGTTGATAGGCCTACTTAAAAACGTAGCCCACATTAGCCCAATAAGAGACAGAATAGCTAAGGCTAGGCTAGGCTACTGGGGATACTTGCAACAGGTGAATGCAGAAAGATGGTGTAGGAAGGCGTACATTGAGGCTGTTAGTGAAAAGACAAAGTGGGTTCAAGAAATAGACAAGTTAGCTGAGAAATATGAGCTGAAAGGGCCAGATGAGATTGAAGTGGCGTGGAAGTCGTATATAGGAAAGGTGATCCAAGAGAAACATGTGGAGCAGTGGAAAAGAGGGGTTGAGGAAAAAAGCACACTGAAAGCATATAGAGCTGTAGACAAGCCAGTGAAGACTAAATGTTGGGATGGTAGCAAGGGTTCTAGACTGTTGTTTCAGGGCAGAGCAGGAGTGATCAATCTGGAAAAGAGGAAACAGAAGTGGACGAATGGGAGTGATGGGGAGTGCAGGGTGTGTAGGGAGGATGTGGATGAGACCATTGATCATATGATGACATGGTGTACTGGCTATAGAGCGCTTAGAGACCAGCTGTTTGTACAATGGAGAACAAGAGATGGGCAGTGTAAAAGCTTAGAGCAAGTAAGGGACATGGCAGAGAATGATAGGTTAGCATGGATACTAGGATTGAAGGGCGATTTTCCAGGAAGTAGAGTTGGTTAAGAGTCAGTGAAAGGCTTCTTGGTGTAGTGCTGGGAGAGTAGGAATAATATCTTAGGAATAGTCACGGAAGAGAATAGAGGACAAACTTAGCAAGGGAAGGGAGAAGGTAGCCCTTATTAGGGCTCCCATGACCCTGCCAGGTGGCATCATCAGCAGGGACTGTGGGCATGCCGAGCGCAAAGTTGCGACAGTGGGATAGGGCTTGCTCTTTCTTTTCTTTCTTTCTTTTTTTTTTTCGTACTAAAGGCCACCTGACTAGCTACTAAGCTAGCCAGGACCGCGGCTGATAAGCGGAGTGCCACAGAATATTATTATTACATAAATATAATGAAACTACTTTTATAAAGCATAAGTCTATACCTATCATTCATGATTAAGCCTACCAAAATCGAATCTTTGAATCCATTAAGTATAATAAACCCCACACTTACCTACAACGCTTGGTCTTAGATCAGCCCCGAGTGGGCCTACCTAACGAGGTGATCAGAAAAAAAACAGTGCTTCAACTTCAAGTAAAACGAGAATGTAACGATGTGACGACACTGACATAGAAGAGTCACATACATGAAAACTGGTCAGATCAACGTTGTTGTGTTTCAGTAATAAAAATATGCCTATTTATTATTATGTCTGGGTATCAACCCAGACATTTTGCTTTTCCAAGAATAATCTTTCTTTTTTTCTTTCTTTCTTTCTTTCTTTCTTTCTTTCTTTCTTTCTTTCTTTCTTTCTTTCTTCTTCTTCTTCTTCTTCTTCTTCTTTTCTTCCTCCTTCCTTCCTTCCATCCTTCCTTCCTTCTTTCTTTCTTTCTTTCTTTCTTTCTTTCTTTCTTTCTTTCTTTCTTTCTTTCTTTCTGACCAAATTTGTCTGGAGTTTTTCTTGGACACTATGGTATTGCGAAAAACCACCAGACTTGCCATTTTGACTTACCTACCAGTGAAAATGTGCGCCTGGTTTGGAATAGTCCTGATGTTTAAAATTATGCAAACAAGGGGCAATTAGAATTTTCAAAGCTACATATCTTCCAAACTATTGCAGACAGACACACAATATCGATGTGCATATATTGGTTTGTGACACCTGCCAATATAATGGACAGTAAATGAAAGCTGTAGAATTTCAGATTATGCTAATTAGGGACACTGGAAAATTTTAAAAGTTGAATATCTTCAAAACTATTATAGATACAAATGTCATTCCAACTTCAATATATAGCTTTGTGGCAAAGCTGCATCCAATAAACCATGAACCAAAGATGTAGGATTTTAATTTATGCAAATTAGGTGAATATGCAAAATTTCAATCTTAAATAGTTTCAAAACTATTATAGAGAGAGGTTCCATTCCAACATCAATTTATGGTTTTAGCTGCATCCAGTGAACCATGAACTTAAATTGTAGGATTTTAATTTATGCAAATGAAATGAATACACAAAACTTAAATCTTTTTGAATAAGTTGAAAACTCTCATTCTTGGAAGTGCCATTTCAACTTCAATTTATATTTCTGTGACAGAGTTGCATCCAGTAAACCATGAACCGAAGTTGTAGGTTTTTAATTTATGTAAATTAGGCGAAGACACAAAATTAAAATCTTTGAATAGCGTCAAAACAACTCTAGATAATGATGCCATTTCAATTTCACTCTGGATGTTTGTGACAAAAGTGCATCCAACGAGCCATAAAGCAAAGTTGCAGGATTTTAATTTAGGTAAACAAGGTCAATACACAAAATCTAAATCTTGTATAACTTCAAAACTATCAAACATGGAGGTACAATTCCAACTTCAATTTGTAGGTTTGTGACATTACCTCATCCAATGAACCATGCACCAAAGTTGTAAGCTTTTAATTTATGCAAATTTGACAAATGCACAAAATTAAAATCTTGAAAAGCTTCAAAACTACCGTAGATAATGGAGTCATTCAAACTTCATTTTATAAGCTTGTGACATTGCCACAACCGATGAACCAAGAACCAAAGATACAGCATTAAAATTTTTACAAATAGGCTAATATACAAAACTTTAAATTGCATTGAACAATGCCAAAGTATAGCATTTCAAACTGTTCTCATTTTGAAGGCACCCAGACAGATTTGCTGTGAAGCAAATCTTCTTTTCTAGTTAACACACCGTATTTCACAGCCAAACAATCACCATTTATGACTAGATCCGTACTAATTATCCATCAATTACATTACATTTAATGAAAATGTTTTGAAAATTCAAGGTTTGAAGAGCCAACTGAATTTATAAACGGGTCACCAGTGGAAAGCATTTAACTGCAGGCATGTTAACTAACAGTCTCAAATCGTCTGACATGCATTACGGGTTGGGGGTGGGGTGTGGTGGGGTGAAGTGGGGGTGGGGTTGGGGTACTGTACCTTTTGCAACAACTATTCATTTTTTTATTATTATTTTGATTAAAAAACCTTACTAATCGTATCTTAAATCTAAACAAATGAGCAGTCCTATGTAGATGTCCAAATTCCTAAGTCAAGCTAGAAAAATTTTAATTAAAATTCAATTCAATTCTATGGAGCAGGTAAACAGTAAGGCATAATTTGAGTTAAAGAAATTCCTTGCAAACAACAGTATGCTGCATTTGCATAAATTTATTTAAGTTGCTTATTTGCCTAAAATCGCTCATGGCAGTAAAATATCGGACCCGTTTTATTGTCTTGAAGGGAGCTAAATTCTACATCATGTATAAAAACTTATGACACTGTGTGACTTATAAAGCTATAGTTCTGGGCTATGTACCAGCACTTGAGAATCTATAGACTGTAGACTACACGTGTACAATCCACAAGACATGTAAGGCAGACACTTTGATCACTCAGAAGACACATCTGTGCAGGTCCAAGTCTTGTATTTATCTCTTTCAGGTCCCTTGCACTGGGTGACCAAAGACAATACAAATGTACCTCTGTCTGGGTGATGCTGCTCCAGGTGTCAACAACACTACAGATGTCATGCTGTCCACAGTCACAGGGCTGTGCATGGGTAGTTCTGCATATTCACTACAAAACTTCCGTCGTGCTGCCACAAGAAGAAGAAGAAGAAGAAGAAGAAGAAGAAGAAGAAGAAGAAGAAGAAGAAGAAGAAGAAGAAGAAGAAGAAGAAGAAGAAGAAGAAGAAGAAGAAGAAGAAGAAGAAGAAGAAGAAGAAGAAGAAGAAGAAGAAGAAGAAGAAGAAGAAGAAGAAGAAGAAGAAGAAGAAGAAGAAGAAGAAGAAGAAGAAGAAGAAGAAGAAGAACCATACATATACAGCCTAGTATGTATGCTGGTGTACAATAAAGTTTGTTGCAATATCACAATCAAGGTTTTTTGGTTTTGTTTTTTTCATTGGCATGTTGAACTTTTTAGTTGCTTTTTCCTGTCTGTAGCAGCCTTCACTTTTATAAATATCCACCACGGCTCCTTGTGACCACCCAAGTCCTATTTTTTTTTAATACTTAGATTTCCATCTTTTCATATCAATTTCACAATTATCAGTGTATTTTAATTTCAATCTTGAGATTGTTATCTTTTCTGACTAATTAATGCCTTTTATTTCTCCCTGATGTAGTAACTTGCTGGTATCAAAGTGATCAGTCTTCCAGAGAGCTTGCAAGTGAGAGTGTAAATCATTTATGTAAGCTCCCTTGTATGACACTAACAAACTTTTGCTTGTTATGACCAATACTCTACATGGCTAAGAAAAAATATTTCAATTTTTTGAAAAATGATGTCGAGGATGGGAAATATAAAGAAGGAAAGTGTTTCATTTCTTGTTAAATGTCGTGTCGATAATAATTTAGTAATGATTGGTAGTTACTTTATCAGAAATTTATTCATTTTTTTCTGGCGATATACAATATCAGAACACAAATTTTTGGTGGAGTGAAAGAAACGTTTATTGGATAAATATATAAACCATGGTAACAGAGGTGTGGACATGTTATCCGACAAATATACTTAAAGGTCATTTGATTGAATGGGTACCACAAATTAGAAAGCTGATCTTTAGGGTCGTTAGAAATGATGTATAAAAACCAAAATGTTAAATTTAATTTTTTTAACAGTGCTTTTTAGCTCCAAAAGTGCATCAAATTTGCGACAGGAAAGCGCGAGAATTTTCTCAGATCATGGCCCGATGTGGAAAAGTGTTACTGACGTCACAAACACAACCCATTGGCCATGGTTAATGCATAGACCTATTATCAGATAATAGGTCCATGGTTAATGTGTGTTCTAAGCTAGAGTACGTTCAGTTTGCCAAGAGTTATGGCAGATACTGTCATCTTTGATGCGCTCAAATATGAAATTAAAGTTTATTGTCATTGTATTGTATACATATTGTCGTGTCCTTTCCCGTACCGTACATGAGCGATTATTGCCTACGTGTCATAGCATTGAGCATGGTGTAAGTTCTTTGCAGTTTTGCCAATACACGCCTGGGATACGGAGTTTCTCTCGGTTTTCACTTCTGCCACTTGCTGTTGCGAGTCACTATATGTGGGATAGGCCGCCAAATTTCCATGTAAGCTATTTTTATATATAATATGATGTCTTGTGCAATATTTTTCGCCACGCTTGTAAGTTCAATTAACGTGCTGATATATATATGCGTAAACTTGCGCACATTTATAGTTTCATGCGTGCAATAAAGCTTATTATTCATGTTAAATGAGTTTTGATTCAGTGGTAAAAAATATGTGAAATAGCACGTAATATTGTATACGGGTGTATGTATTTCAAGTATGAAAAAAGTAATATCTATCAGCGAAACGGATGAATATTTTTATATGTATGGTGCAATGGCAAATATATAACAAAATGCTTATGAAAGTTTAAATGTTGAATATGATCATGAGAATTTATGATATGAAATAATTATACATGTGTGTATGTGTCGCAGCACAAACTGTTATATCTGCGGTAAGTGTCATGGCGTGAAAATTATGCAGGTTTGAATAACGCGTCTCTAATAAATTTGTGAATCAAACGAGAATAATGTAAATGAGTATATGCATTATTACGCGTCAAATTACGTTGAAAAGATCAGAATTATCTGAATCTACGCGTTGATAAAGTGCTTTTCATAAATGCTAAGTGTAAATTATCGCATATTAAAATTTCTCTCTTTAAAAGTCAGAGAAAAGGGTAATGAATAATGTTACGCAAATTATTGTAATTGCTTAAGAGTTCTCAGACATTGAAATGTTAGTAAAAAGTTTATATTCATTTTCAGTTCAATGGAACTCACGGACGTGTGCTAAAGTGCTAAGTGTGTTGGAGCTCGTCGTTGACGAGTCCAGATCTGTGTCAATGTGTTCGTGTATCCAATAAAATCATTGGTGGTCAACCTACGTGTTCCCGGGTTTTGTGTGAACTCCAAATTTCGCAATAGTGATTGACAGATACAACAGAGCATAGTGAATCCGAAGAATATGAATTGAGTTTTTTCATGTACGTGGTCTGATGACGATGAAGAAAAATTAATAAGAAAAGCTGAAGTAGCCGATGAAAAGATCATTCAGCCTTACACACATGACGGGACGCCCAGAACCCTACCGTCACCAGCACTGCAGGGAGTGTAGCCGTGGCACAGCCAGATGATCTTAACTTGCCGTCTTGGCAATGATAATTCGTTGCAAAAGAGATATTTCCTATCAAAACTTATAAACTTCCATTTAACAAGAACAAGCATGACTGCAATAAATTGGAATTTGCGTCAGGATGGGCTAGGTTTTGTGGTGTTTCAAATTCTAGCATTCACGGAAACAGCTACGGCCTACGCCTACGGTATATAAAAGTCTAAACAAACAGTTAATTTTCCCTCCCCATATGTGTGGTCTATGGATGATTAAAATAATTTTGCATTTGTGAATATAGCTTTCAATATCAGTATAACTCCTACCCCGCAGTAACCTCACGACCCTTGAAGGGCAGTATTTTACGTTCCGGTATACATTGTCATCAGTGCACGTGTCTATTATATTCTTCATTTCAGGTGTATTCATGATGTAACAATGGTAAATATGAAGAGGATACATCCCAAGTTCAAGGGATGTATCTGGAATCCTGCTTTTTTAAATTCCGGAGAGAAGCGTAGGGATTTAAAAATGCAGGATTCCACAAATCACGAGAACAAGGGATGTATCCTTTTTATACCATGCCTTCTTTGTTTTCATGAATATAAATGCATTTTAAAATGTATTCACCAAAGCAAATCAGTCCTGTGTTGAAATTTAGCCATAGAAATTTAAAGCAGTGATATATATGTGTGAGCAGGTGACATATATATCCCTTGAGAAAACAAAGGAGGCATGGTATAATTCCTGTGACTGACTTATTTTCTGGTTCCAGATGAACGACACAGGTACAATGTGATGGAATTTTGTTCATCGGATTATTGGGAGTTGGCCGTGGACTGTCACACACACTGGTAGCGCCAGTCCACGGTCAGCTGCCAGTAATCAGGTGTACAGACAAAAGATGAAAGGCCAGCCGTCCACTGGTCTCGGCAGCTGTGTAGATAAGGCGTGAATGTGGTAGCTATCCAAACAAATGTTATCTGGTTATTGGATTAAACACCTCGCAATATTCAGTAGTAATTGGACACACACATAACGGTGGCCAGCTAACTCAACCTGTTAAAGACTGTTCAAGCCTAACCTGGGCACGGAACAAGATCGGTCTTTGTCCATGTTTTCCACCCATTTTTTCCATCAACTGAATGTAAATAGTTAAAACACTGAGGTTTTGTTATAATGTTACTTTGGAACAACATCCTAGACCAGCGTTGTCACTGTGACATGCGATTGGTAATTATGTGATACATTTTAACAGTCGTAGAATAGCTAGAGCTATACTTTGCTGTTATGCAAGCTTTGATATCAGAATCATACTGAAGATTAATTTGTAAATACTTAAAAAAAAAAAAAAAAAAAAAAAAAAAAACAATGAATCACTGTTCCTGGTTTTATGAGTAATGCCTAATTTGTCCAGTTCCACGGATCCTTCCATTGGCCAATGATGGGACCGTATTTGGCAACAGCAACAGCTTTTTCTTGCCAAACCTATCCTAAACATCGTCATATTTGACAAATCAAAGTCACTTGCCACAAAAGTGTTCGCTACATAGGTTAGATCGGTTCCCGGGGCCTTGCCACTTGTTCCTGTAAATCTTGACTGTGCGGGTCCACCCTCTCCGTAATTTCAGGTCTTTGGGGGAATGTTAACAAGCTGTAGCAGTTGTATTGCTACGATTAACAGCAACACACCAACCCATCCTGGGCGGGAACAGGGACGAAAATGAGTATTTCTACATTCATTTTTAATCCTGTTCGCTTGCACATATTTAATTCAAAAAAAAAAAAAAAAAGAAAAGAAAAGAAAGAAAAGAAAACAACTGGGGAGAAGGGCAAGGCCCTATTATTGACCCCTTTGGTCAGAAGAAGACAATCCTGTTGATAAAGGGTGAATAAAATATGTTTAAACCAAGTGACACTTGACAGCCATGCCTTGCTAGTATGGGCGGAGTCTTCACTGTCAGCCACTGGTGTTGCGTTTGTGACGCCACATGCCTTCGTGCCTTGTGGGTGTTGGAAATGAACGGAAAGCGACGATTGAAGGCGCAGTGAATTTTTACAATAAATATGTGAACAAAAGTATTATTTTCACATCCATTTTTAATAGCACTGTATGGTGAGAACAACCCATGAGTCACCCATGTATCAAATTTGAACATGGTCAATCAAGAAGTTTCACAACACGGGAATTAAATGGATATTTCACAAGTTTGTTTCAAATGGTTTCTCTCTTTGCTTTTATTTTACTTGTTCACCAACGTTGTACCTTAACTAGGTACGTTTTGTGCAAAAAAAAGTAACCCGCATGTAAGCTATATGATAGTGTACAAAGATGGCGTCTTTCCAAAGGAGTGGGTGTAGGATATATAATAAGCTTACTTATGACTGACAGTGTGTCAGATGTCAACAAAAATGGAGTGATAACCATCGACAGAGCAGTGGAAAAGTATTTGTTATATTTTTGAAAGGAAAAATTGGAAAAATTTGGGGAAGAAGTTAAAGTCATTGAGGATAAACAGATTGGCTTCAAGAAGAGTTTTAGCACAGTGGATAATATTTTCATAATGAAAACACTCATTGACGAATGTTTTAGTTGAAGACAGTGAGTGTAAACAAATACGCCTGGTTTGTATATCTACAAAAGGCATATGTCAGCGTGTATTGCAAAGGGCTCTATTATGAACTGCTAAACGCAGGAATCAATGATCAGTTTCCGACCCTTTTGGAAAATATGAACAAGGACTCGGAAGCATGTGTCAAGATGAAGAACAAAATCTCAGACAATGTTGAAACTATTAGAAACTAATATTAGAATAAAATGGGAAGATATCACGAGGCCAGTCCTCTATAAATCCTTCAGTTCCAACTGCGACTAGAGTCGAACAACTTAAAACGAACTGCTCTGAATTATAATAAGGGTGCTTGACTCAGTTCCTTGTAAAATTACCTCTCATTCAAGTAGCAGTATGCCTGTAGTACCAGTATGCCTGTAGTTACATGAAATAAACTAGGCAAAATTAATAACCCTCCGCTTAAATAATTTAATGGTGTACCCATACTTTTTTTAGGTAATTTAAAGATACGCACATGCATGTGTAGCATAATCCTTTGATTACATCATGTGTAAAGATGAGCAGAGTTGGAGCCCATGCTTGACTGCATATGGGCTGTATGTGACACAAAGTCAAAAAGTGCACTTCGCAGAAAGGATCATGTGTGGTCTTTCCTGTCCCTGTTAGGACCCTCCTAACCATTGATTTTTCTCACCATACCTGTGTAATATGGCCAAAAAATGTGCCAATCCTGGGTATAAAGGCATGGGGATTTTTCTGTCAGTTAGGGATTCACCACCACTGGTCACACTGTGAACATCACCATGCCAAGGCTATCCAAAATGGACAGGGCAAGAGCCATAGGTCGCATTGAAGCCAGTGAAAGTGGCAGAGCTGTCGCACGGGCAATGGGTGTAAACCACAAATCCATCAATGAGTTGTTGAGAAAATACCGAAACACAAATTATGTTGCAGATTTACCACGCCCGGGAAGGCCAAAGCTGACCACCAGGCAACAAGACCGTTTCATCATCAATGCAGCACTGAGGAGTAGGAGCCGCACAGGTCCTGATATTCAGAGCCAGCAGGAGAGAGCCAATCCTCACCAAAGACGCATGTCCACCCAGACTGTTCGTAACAGACTGCATGATGCTGGTTTAAGGTCCCGGAGCATGGTGAAAAATCCGCTTCTTACCCCACGTCACAAGGTTGCTCGGTTGCAGTGGACAAGAGAACATGTCCATACAACACATGCAGGGTGGAGCAATGTTCTCTTCACTGATGAGTGTCACTCTTCCCTCCACAGAAGTGATGGACGTGTTCATGCATGGAGACAGCGAGGGGAGAGACACGCTGCTTGTTGTGTTCATCCCACAGTTGCATACAGAGGGGGCAGCATCATGGTGTGGGCAGACATCTCTGCTAATGGCAAGACAGACCTTGTCATCATGGAAGGAACAATGACAAGCAGACGGTACATAATGGATGTCCTGGAACCCCATGTTATTTCATATGCGGGTGCCATTGGAGACAACTTCATGCTGATGCACGACAATGCCGGGCCACATGTTCCAGCTGTGGTTCGTGATTACCTGGATAGTGAGAGTGTTGAGGTGATGGAATGGCCAGCATGCTCACCTGACCTCAACCCGATTGAGCACCTGTGGAGCCATATGAAAAGAAATGTGTACCAGAAGATGGGTCCTAACTCACACTTCGCAGATCTACAGCGTTATCTTCTGGAGGAGTGGGACAGTATACCTCAGGCACTTGTGAGAAAGCTCGTCTACAGCATGCGAAAACGCTGCCAACAGTGCATTGACAACCATGGTGGCTACACATCCTGTTGAATGGACATTTAAAGGTGCTTTATGTGACACAGTGATGAGTCAATTTCTGCTCCATTGAACTCAGAAAATGCCTTAACTTTAAGTACAGTCTGTGATAACTTTTGATGCAATCAAGCACCATCTGTGATAACTTCTGATGGGACTCTGCATTCAGTTCATATGTATGTTTGAGCGCTCTACAGGTACTCTTGCGAACTTGTGATTCAGACTTTGTCTGCTATTGACACTGTGCAATTAAGCGTAACTTCATTTGATCAGAATTTCCTCTACAGATCTACCCTAAAGTGTATACAGAATAAAAGAAACATTGAATATTTTCAAAATATGTGTGTGTTTTTTTTAGATAAGAATTGCCTTTAGTGGAGGGTTATTAATTTTGCCTAGTTTATTATACTCCAGCTCCACAGCTTCCCTCGGCCTGCTTTGGGTGCATTGTGCTCCAAGCAAACCGAGGGAAGCTGTCGGTCCCAACCATGACACTGGAAGAGTTAATGTATAAATAAATTATTTACCAGACTAGACTGACTGGCAAACATAACACAACCCAAAGTCTAACTGAGCAGAAAATGAACTCTTCATTGCATGCAGATGACTTGATATTGCTGTTAGGCCTATCAGCAAAGGGCCTTCAAAGACATCTAAATCAACCGATGAAATTTTAAAAAACTAGCTAAGACTAATTTGTATTGACGGTAAACAGAAAAACAAAAAATATAGCTGTAATGGGAGAACTCGGTAGCTATCCTTGGTTGTCTATATCAGGATGCAAAAAAGCCATTTAGGAAATACAATGAAATAATACTCGGTACCAAGAGGGAATCCGTATTATTGTGCGAAGATAGTTCCTCGTCAGATTTGACGTTTATTAAAACTTTTGTTAGTAATAACATCAGAATTAAATTAAGAGATAACTGTATCAAATTTTGTGAAGCACAAATAGATACAAATTTACAGATGGAGGGGAAACTGCGCAGATATAGAAAGATAAAACGTAATTTTAGGTATGAAAATTACTTGAACATTATCGAAAATACTTGGATATTGTATACACAGGAGACCATAGATAGCGTGGTACTCAAGCAGTTAAAAGTAATTGTACACAAACTGCATACGGAATAAGCTACAAATCAATGACCGCTTAGAGTGGAACCTGGCGGGACCTCCCATTGGAACAGACAAAATTAGTCCCTTTCAACAGGTGGGCCTTAAGACAGGTTGTAAAATTTATATATGCACAAAATCAAACTTAATTGAAATAGTCATTTGTCAGTTTTGAATTTGTCTTTTAGCCATCAGAATAGTAGTAACACTGTGCCATAACGTATCTTTAGCATTAAAATACAATGCAGAAAAGAGAACACTGGGTGCCTAGCAGGTGGAGTGAAAGAACGTTTATTGGATAAATATATTAACCATGGTAACAGAGATGTGGACATATTATCCGACAAATATACTTTAAATGGTTTCACAACATGGGAATTAAGTAAATATCTCACAAGTCTGCTTTGGATTAACTATACAGCAAAGTAACTCTTATGGTCAAATGTTCGTATGTAACTTGTCACATTGTGTGTTTATGGTGTCTCTCTTTGCTTAATTTTACTCTTTCACCATTGAAGGCGCAGTGAATTTTTACAATAAATATGTGAACAAAAGTATTATTTTCACATCCATTTTTAATAGCACTGTATGGTGAGAACAACCCATGAGTCACCCATGTATCAAATTTGAACATGGTCAATCAAGAGTTGCCTCCTAAGCAGACTTTCTTGGAGCGATACACTATGTTGGCCCCCAGCGTTATAAACTTCCCACTGGATTGCCCTCTGCCAGCAAGTATTAGAGTGCAGACACGTAATGACGTGGAAGCAATCTGAAACAATTTCCAGACACGAGCAAAGAACATAAATTATATCATTTGGTAAATATTGAGGGCGGAATTATTGAAAGCATGGCTAGACTATGTGCCGAGGGTTTCACACCGGCATAGAAATGTCATTAATGCTGCAACCACACACAATAAACATGATCAAATCAGGTGAAAATGATCATGTATGTAGGAAGGAGAGTAGTGTACTTATGTATATTTTATTTTCTGCATGTATAATATCTATTTATGCTTTTTGTAATGACAAAGAATAAAAACAAGAAAGCCAGTGATGAAAGCAGAAATACAGACTTGGAGAGATGAAAGACATCTTTGATGAAGACTCCAATAATGACGGCGTGATTGAATTAAAACATTCTTTGAGAGAAGAAATTGAAAATTATAATAATAAAAAAGCTCAAAGAGCGTTCACAAGATCATGGGTAAAATGATGTAAACAAGGCAATGGAAGTAATCGCTGGTTTTTAAGAATGGGATCAAAGTATCAATGTAAAAATGTGGTTGGTGAATTCAAATGTGGAGATACATTATATGAAGAGGATGAAGAGAAATTGGAACATATTTCTGATTTCTATGCAATCCCTAATCAAGAAAAATGCTTCTCGACAAAACAATTCTGATTATTAAAAGAAACTTGTGTCATAAACTGTTGACGAATGTACTGGTGTAATGAAGAATATGAAAAATAAATCACCGGGGAGTGGTAGACTCCCAAAAGATTTTTGTTAGCAGTTTTGGGAGAAATTAAAATATTTCGTATTTGATATGTAGAAAGGAACTTTCCCGACGGGCGAGTATCTTTTCCTGTAAGACCATCTATTTCATTAATATTTTTAAAAAGGTGACAGATTGTTGTAAATCAATTATAGATCTATAAGTCTAATTGTGACTGTATAATACTACCTTTTGCTTTATTAAAACGAATGCAAAAATAAAAAAGATCTGGACAACATGATAATGACCAGACTGCATAATGTTAAGAAGAGATTGATCCTATTTAGGGCGGAATTATTTATGACATTTTTTTATCATACAAGACTTTTAACATTGCAAGTGCTGTATTTTTTCTAGATTTTGAAAAAAAGCTTTGGATGTGATTGAGAGGGTTTTCATGTTTGAGGGGCCGAAAGTTAAATTGTGCTAATACTTTATACATGGATTAATATACTTTATACTAAATCGATCCTTTCATAATATATAGATATTAAGTCGGCTGCCAGTTTCTGCACCGTTGTTTTTACAGTTGTTGAAGTTATGGGAGGCAACATTTGAAACTGCAAAGGCACTATCAACTGTGAGAGTCATTACCATGTGTGGTATAAATAAGATATGAATGCCTGAAAATACACACACACACACACACACACACACACACACACACACACACACACACACACACACACACACACACACACACACACACACACAATACAAGTTAGCTTTGTACTGGGTGCTTACAGGTTTTAACATTATAGTACCGTGAATGTTAACTTTGTAATGTAGTATGGTATTGTTCAGTATGTACTTTACGTACTTTTCATACATATCGTACATATCTGAAAACCCCATCTGCCAATCTTCTATTGTACTATAGGGTTATCCAGTTTTTACCCTGGGCCCATAAAGTACCGCGAAATCTCAAAAGTATTCACCGTAGCTGTGCCAAATTTTTGTCATCGAAGGACCTTATGATAGTCCAGGTTCCTATTGAAAACTAGCTTTCTCTGATGATTTTTTACCTTTTTACGAAATTTTTAATGTATTTATTTGAAGGCCGTCTGGGTGGAGTCAACCCTGACAACGTTACCACGAAAACAAACAAAAAAGAAAATATGACCACAGCTTTACCAAATTTATGTCAGAGATGCATCTTATGAAGAACCAGGTTCTTATCTAAAAGAGCTTCCTCCTTGTATTTATAAAGTTTTTATGAAACTTTATAATATTGATCTTCCAGGCCATCTGAGTGGTGCACAAGGGACAACGTTACCATAATATCCAAACAAGGATCCAACCAGCTCTAGTATATTTTTGTCGGAGATGCACACTGTAGAGGACCATATTCCTCTTGAACCAACCTCCTCTTTTTATTTTTAAACTTGTAATGAAACTTTTGAAGTATTTATTTGGTGGCCGTCTGAGTGACGTACAGTACAGTGATCCCTGTCACCAGAACTTGCCTCAAGTACACAGCAAAAAGTGCTCTTTCATTTCATAGACAACAATATGGAAATTGTAAGTAAAGTATTCTACTGCTAATGCTGAACTGAGGAAAAAAAGATTGTGGGCGTCGAGGGTAATCCGTACTCTGAACGCTATTTTTAAATTGGTGCACAAAGGCAAAGCGATGTTCATTTTGACATTTTTATAATAGACTTGATGAGTATACATGGAAAGTCAGAACACATTTACACAGTATACATAGGAAGTACACTGTATTGTGCTGCATAATGTATAACTGTCCCATTCGTGATGAGATTTGTAACGGCGAAAGGCATGTTTTACCGCAGTTTCCTAAGGCAGGCCAAACAAAGCTATGCTGCAAGGTGTACTTGGTTGTTTACAGCATTGCAAGTGGAACTAGAATAGATTTGCTTCAAAGCAAATCTGCCTGTGTACCTCAGAAAAGAAACGCGTGCCTTATACATTCAAATTGAAATTGGAAAAGCTACATGACAAAAGAGTGCAGCAAAATAAAGCTCTTGGCATGAAAAAAGGAAATGTCAAACAGAAAGTATTCTCGATAAAACAGAATGTCAAGTGGCATCAAGAAAAGATCTGGTCATGTAGTGACAAACCCTAGGTAAATCTAGTACATTTTTATGTATTAGAATTAGCATGGACTGATGACAAAACGGTCATCATATGGTAGCATAAAACTGTTATGTCTGATATGAGTGTAAACAACAAATCCTAGTGATACACAAATACATGTAATTGACTGCTGATGACAGATAATGCCCAATTGTGTACCTGGTCTATCACAAATATGTACAAATCTGCTATTGTTGTTCCTAACTTCACTGATAGGACCACACATAGTTTTGAGATTCTAGCCCTGGTAGCGTGTGAAAGCTCAGCTCTGGTCAAAATTAAGGATGGACGAAACAAGGATGTAAGGTTAGAACGGCAAATCTATGCATAATAGTTTTGAAGATAGATATTCAACATTTAAAATTTTCAACTTCACCCAACAGGTATCACTCCAAATTCTACAACTTTTGTTCGTGGTTCACTCGATGCGTCTAAAGCACAAACCTATGAAGTGAAGCTGGAATGACACCTCTGCCTATAACATCTTTTAAGATATTCAACGTTTAAACTTTTCAAGCGCTCCTAATCAGCACAAATTAAAATCCTACTATTTACGTTTGATGTTCATTGGATGCGGCTACAAAACAAGCCTACGAATTTAAGTTGGAATGACAACTTTACCTATTATAGTTTTGAAAACATATTCAAGGTTTGAATTTTCCAGTTTGCCAAATTTTCAAAACTTTCACCCCACTTCATCAAAAGTCAGACTTTACGTACGGAAGTGTTATCATGCCAAGTTTGGAGTTTCTACTTATAGTAGTTGGACAGAAGGAGTTAAAGAACTGACTTGCAAAATTTTCATATATCTGAGTCATTTCTTTATGAGGCATGTAGGTCAGTAGGTGAGGAGTTGGGGAGATAGAATGCTGACAACACGGCATGATTGCTGCATCTCATCATCAGTAAGTGTGGTATGGAAGAGGGTTCAGCAAAGAAAGATGCAGAACACGCTGACAACCATGCTGCCTCGAGAGAGATGCTGCAGGTACAGTGAAACCTCAACATGAAGAGAATACAGAGGGAGAGCATGGTAAAAGTATAGAAAAGGAGCCAGATAGTGAGTAAGTAGTTGACACACACAGTCTAACTTACAAGTAAAGACAGGCAGATTACGCTTGGCAAATACCAAAGTAAAAAGTACATTCGCAGCCGCCAGAAGGCACGTGATAGAGCTGAAAGAGAAATGTGACACTAACAAACTTGATACAGATACATATATTGGCCCGCTTCTGGTTGCAGCCGGGGAATGGGTGTCGCACATCAAAAGGCCATAGATGTCATGATGACACTGGGAGATATAAACTCCAGAGAAGAAAGGATTGAATTGTTTGGAAAAAAACATGTTCTGAGATGGAACAATTGGGAGAAAAATTCACAGACACACAACATGGTGCAGTATGTGTATTTAGAATACAGAAAGAACCAAAGTCACCGTAAAGATGACAAAAAGGAAAGGAAAAAAAAGAACTGAAAGAATAAAAAAGAGGGTGACAGCAACCTGAAAAATGTCTGTAAACACAGAGCCAGAAATTACAGAAGGACGAACAGAAGTGAAGCAAGTACATGGTTCTTCCAAGGACGGGAGAGAAACTCCTCTACAGAGCAACTACCGCAGCAGCATGACCTTCATGATGACTGTAAAAGACAAAAGTTACAAAGACTCCAAATCCATCTCATTGAGAACATTACCAGTCGTCCTTAAGAATAGATAACGTAGAATCAAAGTGAATGCATTGTTAGATGATGCACGTACATGCACCTACACAAATAACAGGGTTGCTGCAGAGCTCGGTCTACAAGGAAACATCAAAAGAACAACAGTCAATGTTCTTAACAGTCAACAAGAGACATTTGAAACAATGCCAATGGAACTGGGACTGGAAAGTTTGGAAAAAAATAAAAATGGATAAAACAGCAAAAACCTGTGACAACGTAACAGGGGATTCACAAGCCCTTCACTGGAATGAGCAAAAAGTGAAATTCAAACATTTGAAAAATAAAGATTCTCCGAAGCTTGGGAGAAGAAATCTCGTAGATCTGCTGATAGGCCTAGGTTATGCCGAGTTGCGTCATAGCACCCAAGAACTTCTTGGTGAACCAGAACAGCCTACAGCAAGACTCACACCCCTGCCATGGTCTTGTATTGGTATGGCGGAACCAGGACAACATGGAAATTCATGCACAAATTTCTCAAGAAGCTCTACTTTTGTCGTAAAGGCTCGGTCTTGCAAGAAATCAATCACACACTTTGGCAATTCTAGAAAACAGAGGAAGTGCGAACAGAAAAAGAAGATCAAGCAGCAGTTGAAAAAGTGCAAGAATCACTGGAATATGAAAATATAAGCTAGAAAGTAGGAATTCCACGGAAAGATAATGATTTAAAATTGCCAGGCCACAAACAGATGGCTCTCAATTGACCGAAGAGCATCAAAAAAGCGAAATTTGGCCTAGGAGATAAATATATCAAAATTGTTGGACATTATGTCGAGAAGGGCTTTACGTGAAAAACATGACAGCTGAACAACAACAAAATACAAAATGGTACCTACTACACCTCCAAGTGGTAAAGGAGGACCGAACCACAACTAAAGTGCGCATTGTGTTTGATGCTCGGCAAAATCAGATGGCATATCACTAAATGACAAAATTCACCAGGGACCCAAATTACACCAAGACTTTGTGAATGTCATGATGCGGTTCAGAAAAAAAAGAAAGTAGCTTTGGTCTGTGACATTCGTGAAATGTATTAACGAATCGATAAAGATGTTTGAGACCGAAACCAGAAGAAAAACTTATCACTTCACATATTTATACATTTGTTGTTGTGTCGCGAGATGCATATGCTGCTGTGCTATATTTAGAGACCACCTATGACAGGGGAAAGGTGGCTATTAGATTCATTATAACAAAGGCAAAGGTCGCACCCCTGTTAGCAATCAGTATACCGAGCTTAGAAATGATGGCTGCCGTATTAGGTCTTTACCTTGTACTATCAGTAAAAAAATTGTTAGAAGTGCCCATGAAAGACGTAACATTCTGGTCAGACAGTCAAAAGGTATAGTGGTGGGCTCGAGGCAACAACAAGAAGCGAAAGCCCTTTGATGCTAATGGAGTAGGAGAAATACAAAGCTACACAGATTCAGAGCAGTGGCGACATTTTTCTGGCAAGATCAATCCGGCCGACCAACCCTCGGGGGAGGGGGGGGGGGAGGAGTAAAGCTATAGATTTGACAGAAAATGACCTGTCGTTGAAAGGACCTGAATTTCCGACGAAAGAAGAATAAAAGTGGCCAGAAAGTTTGCTGAGGAAAGGAGCTACAGTAAATGATAAAATCAGGAAAATACAGACAGGATATATATTCGCTGATTGGTGTAAACATGCATCAGGAGACAGTCGAGTCTGGGTTTAACAGATTGGTGCCAAATAGATCCTCAGAATGGACTAAACTGACTCGCATACATACCTGGATGAGAAGATTTATACAGAAATGTATACTTGAAAGAAGGGAAAGAAAGACAGGTGAACTATCAGTAAAAGACCTACAGGATGTTGAAATGATACTCATCTGTGATGTACAAAAAGAATCCTTCAAAGAAAAATATACAGCATTTCGCCAAAGAAGCGAGTTGCCAAATAAGAGCAAAATAATACTTCTCACACGAAAATTGGATGAAAATGAAATCATGAGATATGGTGGACGAGTCGACAATGCGGCTGAATTACCATACAAGGTGAAACACCGAATTATAGTCTCAAGAAGACATAGGGTCAATCATCTGCTGGTGTAAAACTACAACACCAAAGCAAATCATTCCTTGGAAGTAAATCAGATGTTGATGTAAATATCAGAGCGAATGTGGATACTAGGTCCTAGAAAGGAAATCAAGAGAACTGTAGTGTGTGCCAAAAAAAAAAAAAAAAAAAAAGAAAGAAAGAAAGAAAGAAACTAGAAAAGAAGAGTTGCTTAAAGCAAATCTGTCTGTGTGCCTTCAAAAGTTGTAAATATTAAATGGTACAACTTTTGTCCTTTGGTACTTCACATTCCATTAGGCTTATGGCTAAATGAAAATTGCAGAGTGCTACAATACCCATAATTTAAGTCCAACATGATTAGAAATGGATGGAAGTTGGCCGAGTTATGGCTGGGTGAAACTTTCAAAGGTCCAAATGACGTTGACCTTTGACCTTCAGGGGTCACATGTAAGTTTCACAATGTGCAGTGTTACAATAGCTACTATTTGCGCCTAGCATGATCCATTTATGGCTAAAAGAAAGCCACCATAGAAAGCGGCCTTTGACCTTGAGATGACCTCTAACTGAAGTGGACCTTGACCTTTAAAATGACATTTTGACCTAAAATTGGCCTTTCACAATGAAATGACCTTTCACATTGACATTTGAGATGACCTTTGCCTTGCTATAAGTGAACTCCTATACACTCAGAACCACATCTACTATAGTATATAAGAAGTTAAAGATTCAAAACTTTAATTAGCCCTCATTTGCATAATTTTGAAAAGCATGACCTCTCGTTATAAAAAGGCGAGACTTCATATGTGAACGTATGATTGTGCCAAGTTTGGAGTTTCTACGTATAAGACTTTTCAAATGACATGTCGGACAAATTTGCCCGTAAAGAAGAAAGAAAGAAAGAATTCTTAGAAAAACAAAATGTCTGTGTTGGCACACAGACATAAAAACAAACAAACAAATAATAAAATAAAAAATTAAAGAAAAGCAAAGGTGCGCACACGGTTAATGGTACCACTCCCAAAAGTTCGCGTTACAATATCCATGAGAGCATTTGCAAAGTTTTCGGACGACTACGGTGGGCCATTTATGACAAAACAGGGTAGTGGTAAAGTGCAGACTAAGCGATGTCTCGATCTGCTTATTCACATGTATAACCACCACAGCAGTACAGTTAGAAACTAGGAAAGATGATTTGCTGCATAGCAAATCAGTGTGTGTGTCTTCAAAGCATATTGGTATGGCAATGTACAACTATTCCATAACACAGGAGTAGAAGTTGGAATGGCATCTCGATCTATTACAGCTTTGAAGTTATTCAAGATTTAAAATTTCTAATGGTGCTATTTAGCATAATTCAAATTGCCACAAGTTTTCTTGTAGATTCATTACATGCGCAATGATTGGGAACCCCCTAGTAGAAGTTAAACTGACATGAACATGAACCAAATCGGATGAAAATTTACCAAGTAATGGCAAGATGAAACTTTCAAAGGGCCAAATGACCTTGACCTTTGCCCTTTCGAGGTCACGTGTTCTTATAAAAATGTGCAGTGTTGCAATACCTACAATTTGAGTCTAACATGATTAGAATTGGATGGAAAATAGCCAAGTTGTGACCTGATGAAACTTTCAAAGGTTCAAATGACCTTGACCTTTGACCTTAAGAGGTCACACATAAATTTTAAAATATGCAGGGTTACAATAGCTACAATTTGAGCCCAACATGATCAAAATTAGATAAAAATTGACCAAGTTATGGCTAGAAGAGGGCCACCAAGGAAAGCAGCCTTTAACCTTGAAATGACCTTTGACCTTAAGATGACCTCTACCTGAAGTGAACCTTGACCTCAAAAATGACATTTTGGCTTAAAATTGACCTTTGACCTTGACATGACCTTTGACCTTGACATGACCTTGACATTTGAGATGACCTTTACCTTGCTATGATCGAACTCCTATACACTCGGGACCACATCTACAATAGTATATAAGATATTGAAGATTTAAAACTTTAATTAGCCCTCATTTGCATAATTTTCAAAAGCATGACCTCTCATTATAAAAAGGCCAGACTTTATCCAAAGAAGTATAATTGTGCAAAGTTTGGAGTTTCTACATGTAATACTTTTCAAATGAAATGTCGGACAAATTTGCCGGTAAAGAAAGAAAGAAAGAAAGAAAGAAAGAAAGAAAGAAAGAAAGAAAGAAAGAAAGAAAGAAAGAAAGAAAGAAAGAAGAAAGAAAGAAATAAAGAATTCCTAGAAAAACAGAAAAGTGTGCGTTGACACACACACTTTAATGACATATGCCATAGCCACATATTCTGTTTTTGAATGCACTACAGCGAATGATAAATATAAGAGGCCTAATGCAAGAAATTTACTTAGATCACAAATTTCGTTTCCGCTAATAGAAAACTAAAAGAGCTCATATCTCTACTGGATCAAAAGAGAACTAAAGGAAAGTGTAAACAGAGGAATAGAATGGATATCCAATCCATCAGCAGACCCCCATTTGGTGGGATACATGAGTCCACGATTAAAGCGGCCAAAATGGCGATGTATGCCATATCAAACAGGGCAGCTATATCACATGAAGAGCTTCACAAACGCTTTACTGGCCCTTGACCAATCAGACATCGGACCCTATAGGGACGATCTACCCCCCACTCCGAACCACTTCCTCCATGGGGAGTTAGGAGGCCAGTTTGCCCTGGAGGCATTGGACAATGGACAATTCAACCGAAAAACAACAACAACAACAACAACAACAACAACAACAACAACAACAACAATGGAGACGAGTCTAAGAACTTTTGAACCATGTGTGGGGACGATGGATGTTCGAGTGGTTACCTATGTTCCAGTCAAGGAGCAAATGGACTAAAATCAACAAAGACAAAAATCAGGGATGTTGTGTTAGTTTGACACTGGTTTGCCGTGTGGAAAGTGGCCAATGGGACGTGCTGTGCAGTTATATCCCGGCAAAGAGGGACATAATCGGGTGATAAAATTACAAACTGGGAAAAATAAATAAGTGGCACCTATTACCGAACTGTGTCCCCTGAACTATGAGTAACTCTATATCATTACGATTGAGCATTACCAGTGATGTGGAACATTATGTTCACCTGCAGTGAAAATTGGCAAACCAGCAAATGTCAAAATTGGACGCAACGTTTATAATCATTCAAAAACATTATCCTAGAAGACCTATAGTCATAAACATACAACAATAGATAGCTATGTCTTTAATCTTTTCATATAATGGACTTTAAAGTGAGTGGATGTTTTCAAAAATGCCTAAATATGATCCAAATATTTGGTGAATTAAGTATTTCATTAGGAACATAAAACGGAGATTTCTAAGGACATTTTCTTCGACAAGCTACATGATGGAAGAAAACCAGGATACATTCAAATATATTCTAATATTTAAATGGCGTATTATACAATTACTAGTAGACTGATGAAAGAAAAAGAGACATTTGATATAAAGAGATATTTTACTCAAATAATGGGCCATTAAATTAAAAGAGATATAACGGGGAAGGGAGAAATGGGCAAAAAGAGTTAACGTTATTGCAAAATTTGCATATATTTGAGTAATTTCCATATGAGGTATGTAGGTCAGTAGATAATGATTCAGACAGACAGAATGCCGAGAAGACGGCATGAGCACCGCATCTCATCACCAGTAAGTGTTGTACACCATAATTTTTGACATAAAAGTTCTGAAATCGACATTCTTGATACCTCGTGAACAATAGTAATTAAAAAGGTTTCAAATTCGCCGATAATATAAAAAACAAGGAAAAATAGAACGAAAGAAAACGAGAGAGAGAAAGAAAGAAAGAAAGAAAGAAAGAAAGAAAGAAAGAAAGAAAGAAAGAAAGAAAGAAAGAAAGAAAGAAAAAGAAATCAGAAAAACAGAAGGTTTGTGTTGGCCCAAAACAATAATGAAATCAATATGAAAATGTGTTTGGATATATGCTAGTTGACCTGTCCTTGGTCAATCAAATAGGATAACAAAACAAGAAAACAAGATTTGTTTTTAAGCGAATCTGTCAGTGTACCTTCAAAACTTGCAATAATTTCAACGCTGCAACTTTTGTCTGTGGCTTATTGGATGAGCTTTCAGCACAAACCCACGCATTGGAGCTGGAATAGCTCTATCTATAACAGTGATCAAGATATTCAACATTGAAACTTTTAAAGTCTTCCTAATTAGCATAAATTAAATTTCTACAACTTTTGTTTGTGGTTCATTGCATGCGCTTACAGCACAAACCTATGAAGGACTGTTCAATACCAAGGTGTGCAAGTTCACTAGCAGCGTTACGTTGGAGTTCTTGTGTGCAGCTATGTCTGAAAAACCATTGGGACACAATCTGACCGGAATAAGAAAGAGAAAGAAAATATCGAAAACATGATGTCTGGGTTGACATAATTACCTAGTGCACAAAGATATGCGTGAAAATTGATTCGTCTGCTTGTTCATTTGGACACCCAATATGATAAGCTTTTATTTTCCACTAAAATATATTTAATACTTGGTTTTCGGGTTGCTAAAGTAAATTACGGTTTCATTTTGCACCCACTAAATAAAAAGAACCGATTTTCAACGGTATTGCCTAAGAAGATGAATAGGAGACAAAAGGTAAATGTCTTTATTTTAACGTAAAGTAAACGTATTCCTTTTCGTATCTGTCCAATTACAAAAACATAACAGGTTAATATAATGCAAAACTGTTAGACAAATATTTTTCGGCGCTGAAAGTTCAGTGTTCAGGTTAAAATCAACAAATTTGAGTCAATGACTCAACAACATGGCTTCTGCCTGATAATGAGCGGTAAATCTGCAAAGTATGGCTGCCAATATATACCCATAATACAGCAACGATAGCTCACCTTCGACCAGCCATCCCACACATTTAGCACGCCGCCACAGCGCCCTTTTTATTTACAGCAAAGCCACACAGTGATAAAAATACAGATCACATCAAAACTTTGAAAAGACATCACGTACCCTATTTGACAAATGGCAATGAGAGGCGGCCATACTAGATTCATTCCCAAACCAGGATTCCCTGATCGCGCAGAATGGTGATTATGATTTTGCAAAACAAAAATGATTAAAACACTATGGGCGTGGTTGGCTATCTATCTTTGGCAATATTCCTGGTACTGAATGGTCAGTGGATACCTTTTATACGCTCTGGTATATATGGAGTAGAATGGGACATGTAATATCGTTGAGTCAAGGGTCCTCCCATCAGCCGATCCTACTTCTGCTTCTGCTTCTAGACGGAGCACTAGTGTGACGCTGCCTGCCCTTAAGTTCCAATTCGGTCAACCAGTCATGAAATTTGCCAACCCGAGTATAAAATCCGTATTTGTCACGCTGCCCACAAGTTGCTTCTCCCCAACTGACCAAGCCGACCAGGTACCATTTGTCTTCATGCTTCATCACAAAAGGGCCGCCACTGTCGCCTTTGCATGTGTCTCCAAGGATCTCTCTGCTGTATCCCGCACAAAACATGTTATCCGTGACTGGGTACACGGTAGAGTTTGCACATTTTCTCTGTGGTACCAGAGGAAGCTTGATTTCATGTAAGTATCTGGGGTTGACATTTTCCCGTATGTGGCCCCACCCAGTCACCGTGCCATAGCCACCTTTCGTAAACATGTGGCGCTGGTAGAAGTCCTCATCTTCAACACACAAGGGTATAATATTGTCGGTAAACTTCACATTTTGCGTCAGCCGTATGACAGCAATATCTTTATCGTAAAGACTGTGATTGAAATTAGGATGTATGAATGCTGACTCCACCCAATATGTCCTTTCCTCTTCTTCCCTGAACATCGCATCGTGTTTTCCAAGTTTTACCGACAGATTTTCTTTCAAAATCGGGCGTCTAAATTCTGCTTCATATTCTGCGAAGCAGTGAGCAGCTGTCACGACATGACGGCGATCGATGAGGGCCCCTCCACAGAAGAAGCCATCATATGCCTCGTACAGCATAGCTTGCCAAGGTGCCGAGCCCTTCTTTGCTGTGGTGCCGCCAGAAATGTACCCTCTGCGAATACTGACTCCATCTTTTTTGGGCTGGCTTCTTTTGGGTCTGCCACACACTGCAAGGAGACAAGCCTGATCACAAACAAGGATCATGGCATAGTTATAGTAGTTTACCAAAAGCACACTGAATATGTTTCACCTATTCGTCTACATATATTGCTTGCTATGTTTACAGAATGGCGAGATTTTTTCACTAATAATAAGACACTGTGCACGGTTTTCTCGGAACCTTCACAACTTTTCTTATGAGCAGAGCCGTTTTTTCCAGAATTTCAGTTTAAAGTGTCGATGTTCCGTTACTGAGGTCTTCAATTTCTTTATCTGTATATGAAAAAAGAGACTGCAATTAAAAAATCCTTCGTATTAATTCATAAAGAAATAACGTTTTCAATTTTGCGGTTGGTTTACTGGCTCTATCCCGACCTCTATTATATCCGGGTGGCCACGCTAGTCTGCAGCATCAATGAAACATTTTCTTCTTGTAAAAAAATGAGTGTCGTTGGAAACAAAAAATAGCGGATAAAGTTGTGTACTAAATGTCATTCCACGCGTTTTAATCTAGTAGTTATTCAGAATGTCGGCTCCCATATGAACTATGAACTGTCTGCTGGTATATTCGACAATTTCTCCTCTGCATATGGAATGTAGATACAACATGTCAAGACGAAAAAAGGCAAAGACATGCGTTATATGAATTAACGCACTAAGCAACAAAAAGATCTCATTCAACGTACGATATTATCTCATTAATTCTAGCTTTTGCACAAACATTTATTGCAAAATTGAATGATTCATAAGCACCGATTTAATTCTCAAATAACAATAGTTACTCAATATCTAATTCCGATGTATCATTTCGAAACAAGAATAGTTGCTGAAACCTCTTCCCCAATTTGCAAAAGATTGCATCGATATTATTATTATCATCATCATCATCATCATCGTCATCATCATCATCATCATCATCATCATTATTATCATTATTGTAATCTACATTAACTACATCTATTTCAATTTGTATTCATGCATAATCCTACTCAGTAAATGTTTTTTTCGACATAGGCCTACTTGCAAACCTTATTTTACCTCATTCAGGTAGGATGAACAGATTGCCCGCTCTTCAAAGACTTGCAAAGCTGAACAATTAAGTTATCGATTGTCCTAGATGTCATAAAATAAATGTTCAAAAGCCGCCAGAGAATTACAGTTGCACCGATATATGACCTTTTGCTTTAGAAATGATGTAATAATAACGCCCAAAGACATTTTTGTGAAATCAATTGGGCTGTAGAACAGCCCGTGCTCAACAGCCAAAGACATTTCACCACAAAGTAATTTCCAACAAGAGTTTTGCTGAAGCGAGCAGATCAGAACTTTGAGGTGATATTATGTGCATATCGCTGACCAACATACTTGACCTGGTGCCCTTGTTTAAAAAAACCGCCCATTTTGGGTCCGTGCCGTGAGTGTGTATGTATGTCTTTGTCTGTGTGAGGTTTACATTTATAGGGACAAACAACCAAATGTGACAGGCCAATTGCAAGTGGTACATGGGTATCACTAAACCAGATAACTCATCGAATGACGTAATTTACCACATGCATGTTACGCATGATAAATCAATGTGACCCAGATACCTGAGCTGGCAACCCAATTTTAACAGAAGACTAAGTGTCCTTGAATTATGGCACAGAAACAAAATACTGCCATATGCCCATGTGCCCTTGAGTTTAGGTGAACTTCATATTAACCCACTCCCAACTCGAGGCTTGCATAGACTATGCAATGTTATCAAGTTTCCCAAAATTTACGAGTTATGGCATGGGCAAAAAAATCACATACATGGCTGTGACCTTGGAAACTGGGCCAAGGTGACAGAAGCGTACGAAGGTGACAGGGAGACGTAACATGAAGCAGAGGGAGCGATAGAAATTGACGCGATTGCACAATGGCTCTTGAAGAGTAATAGTATGATGCACATTTTGTGTTGTTAGCTAGTGAGACTTGTGTCAAAGACAGACCGAATTCATACAGTTGTAAGAGTATTCAAACCTGTATAAGCTGGACCACTCATTTCAAATAGGGAATCCACGTGACTTTAAAAAGAGAGATCATTGTCAGCCAGCCGCAATCCCAATTTATACCAGTGATACATAATCATAAATGTTAAATCCAGTTCCACTAAATTCTTCTTTTAATATCACATGAAAACTAGAACCATATCTTCATGACATTTGATATTACGTCCGTCAAAGTTTCGTGAAATATTGCATGGAATCTAATTTTAAGAAAGCTACTATGTGACCTTTAGAAATGGGTCAAGGCGACCTATCCGCAATCTCCAAGATAGGCCTTTCTAAAATTTATCCTACTAAGCCCCCACCAGAAATAAGTGAAGAGACGGACTGTTGTCGCTTTTTTTTGATCACCGTGTAACGTTCCAATGAGATCACAAAATGTTTAATGACCTTTTCCCGGCTAACAGACGGAAACCTGCCGCATATCAGACAGCGAAACTCATGTTTACCCCATGAAACTCATCGAAGAAAAAAAAAAAAAAAAAAAAAAAAAACTGTCTTCATTTTGCCTTCGATGATATAAGTGCAATTTTTGATATGTTTTAATAATACGAATGACGGACGGACGACTTACCACCTCATACGTTCAGCTGCCTGAAAAGTCAGATGAGCTAAAATCAACTTAAATACACACAAGAAAACGCCTGTAAAAAGGGCATATAATATGATGTAGTTATGCGGACCTGCACGAGGGATGCAATACACAAGTAACAAGCCTGGATGACGGTTAAAGCACTGTATTGTGTCTGATATGCAAACGTAAATGCCAAAGAAGGGTATACAAACCCTGCGATACTTCATCCCTTATTCTGACATGCAATGTAGCGGTAAAATGTAAGGAACAGGCAAACCCAGGTTTGGAAAGAGTACAAGTGTACGTCCCAGCGTCCGATGAAAGAATACGCCCCAAGTACAGATAGCCTCTGGGCAACAGCTGCACACGAGTTGATGATGTAATATTGCGTCCATTTTTCTTCCATATTGCTCTATTGGCTTCTTTCGCATAACACTGGAAGAGGTGAAAGCTTCCGACCTTCACTGTTGCGTTACTTGGTTGCTCTACCACATCTGCAGTACATTGGAAAGTACGTACTTAAAATTTATATCAGCCGATGCAGGCAAATTATGGATTTAAAGTGTGGAGAAAAATGTGCATTGAACGTTCACTTGTATGAGGCTATTAGTTTAAATAGTTTATTTTCAGTAATAGCTATAAAATCACACAGGAGTTGTAGGGCCAACTGAGAAGATTTGTGTTATTGCTCATATATATATATATATATATATATATATATATATATATATATATAAGTTTATCCACACATTTTGATAATTATATAACTTTGATGGATCCCTTCTAGTATAAAGATCAACCATAATCAACAATTACAAAATCGTTATTAATATTAAGGGAGCATTCATTCCAAAGGCAATACGCTACAAAAATTCACCTAGACACAAAGTGCACAAAGTAGACACGCTTTTATCTGAAAGGCCCGGGAACATATGCAAACACCGTAATTTTGTTACTTTTTTGGCGGGGGGAGGGGGTGTCAATTGAAAGTTCGTTGCACAGAGTAAGAACTTCAACAAAATAGCCTTCAAATTTTTACACATCTTAATCTTACCAAAGCCACAATTAGCAGGTTTCTCTTCAAAGCCCTCCAGCTCCACCCACGCACCCTTTACCATAGTTCTGCTTCCGTTGGTTGCTTTGCATGTATAATGACCTGTGTTGTGCTTGCTAACACCTGCAATGATGAGCACGCCACCTGGTGGAGCTACCGTTCGTGGTATGACGCCCTCTTGAGCAGGGACAAGGCGATTCCCCCGGTACCTTAAACAATTATAGTAGGTTTAAATCATGCAAAGTCAAAATGATCCTCTTCTGTACATGACTCAACCGCTCACCTTTTTTGGTAAATACAATTGCATTTGCTGGCTTTCCATTGTGTATTAAAACGAAAAATATAAACTATATAGATATAAGAAAAATCTTAGAAGGGGCAAGGTACTGAAACCAAATGCTGTTAGTGACAATTGGTTTGGAACGTCTTACCCTAAAATGGGAATCCGTGTATTTGGATGAACGAATTTAGAAGTGGTGAACCATTACTATGCTGAATTATCCCCATGATCGAGATCAGAACATGAATAATTAAAACAAAGATTACCAGAAAGCTATGAAGTTCCGAAAAAGTTGAAAAGGCGGAGACCATATATCGTAAGAAAATTATCGGAACGTTGTCTGCGTCCATTCCGCATACAAACAAAAGGGACCCTCGTTTTAAAAGTACTGAATCTCGGGACTGAACTACATCGTTGAGAAAGCTACTTGTAAATCAGCGCTGAGCCCTAAAACCAAATTAAGTTTCATGGGAATCATCGGGAATAAATATAAATTTTCCTTAATGAGAAATAGAATATAGCTTGTAATAGGTTTAATATTCACCGAGTTCTATCGTTTTCAGGTAGCCTTTTTATGATATTTTTATGGCACAGCGACAAATGCAGGCACAAGACTTCTGGAATTATCATGTTACAAACTAAACACGAACAAACATGTGCAAAGTACGCGGGCACCTACGATATCACTGTTGCGAAATTTCAAATGATCTGAAGTTATTCCGTCTACGCCTGGTGCACTTTTTAGCGCGGGGGACATGGAGCTATGAGAAGCCTATTGATGGTTGCATGCGCATGTAAAAAGTAAATTTCAAATGGTAAATTTTCACACACAAATCTTTACTTTGTAATATAGACGGCTTATTGTAATATACTTGGACGCATCATGGAATAAACCCTGTTCCATTGATGCCCCCGCTGTGAAAGGGTAGTTTTCCGAATAAAATTATTATTAATTATTATCTGGTTGGAAAGATCGCAAAATTTGCTGAATAGGCAGTAGAAGTAGATAAACACTTAGGGTAATTTTGTTCCTTATGTTCATTATATTTGCTGTCTACAAATACCTTTACTGTTTGTTTGTTTTGCTTTTCTATTTTCTTTTTTATTTGCTCAGTAACAAGGTCCATATCGCGAAAGCCCGTGACGTGAATATATTAAGACGTAAAAGCTTGTACGTCCAGAGTTGACGAGGTTTTGGTTACTAATTTACTACTGTGGAAGCGATTCAAAACTGGGGCATTTTACATTTAGAATATGAATTATAAACAACAGATAGGTGATCTTGTTCCAGCTTACAGATGCATAGCCTAGAAAGGCATCCCAGAAGCTTCTTTGGGCGTTTCAATTTTTCGAAACTAGCATCATGGCGAGGTTTGGTATGTTTGACCCAGAGTTTCTAATGGGATCGTTAACGATCCTATGTATAAATTTTGGAAACCAATAGTCTTTGTGTGTATGTACCTCGGTAGAAATACAACCAACATCAAGTGCGGCTTGGTGTATGGTTAAGTTCATTGGATAAATATAGAGTTTCAAAACACATAACTTCTGTGGCGACTTTATTTGAATCAACAACGGGGCTGAACTTAAAAGCAGATTCTAAATAATGTGTATATAAAACTCTCTTGTGTCCATTGCATTTAAGAAGCGAGTCAGGCTTGAACATCATACACGAGCGTGCGTTATTCATGTATTCACATTGCAAACCTTGATATTCTAAATTTTGTGCTTCATCAAAGAGTCCCATTGTTGCGGCCATTTCATTAAAGGAACCGGTAATGGTGACATGCCTAATATACCTATTAATTTCTCCAGCTGGTTAGTTCTGACCGATTTGTTCAATTGAGGAAATAAAACTTGTGTGCATTATGAATAATAGTGCATTTTATTATTATTATTATTATTATTATTATTATTATTATTATTATTATTATTATTATTATTATTATTATTATTATTATTATTATTGTTGTTGTTGTTGTTGTTGTTGAGGTGATAATCAATATTGTTTTTTGTTATTATTATGCAGAAGAAGAAGAAGAAGAAGAAGAAGAAGAAGAAGAAGAAGAAGAAGAAGAAGAAGAAGAAGAAGAAGAAGAAGAAGAAGAAGAAGAAGAAGAAGAAGAAGAAGAAGAAGAAGAAGAAGAAGAAGAAGAAGAAGAAGAAGAAGAAGAAGAAGAAGAAGAATTTAGGTAGCCTTGCATGCCAAATTCACTTTACGGTTACATATATGACTACTTATAATATAGTGGTCCTGGTAAATAAATGTTAACAAATGGCAAATTAAATTTGATATTAGCATACAAATAAAACGTGATCAAACTTGCCATTTGATCACTGATTTCCTGTTGGTTTCACATTCAAGAATAACATGTTCTCCTACTTCAGCTGTCACATTGTTAGGCGTCATGATAAACTTGAACAATGGCGCAGCGGTTGTTGGAGGCACGGTAGCTCTTTTGGTGACTGGCATGGGAGAAGTTGTGCTACGCTGGCCTGAAAAGAATTGAGCAGTCTTTTATGATAGTGAATGGTTGTTGTGGAAAGTAACGGTTCTAATTTGAAATAATACTACAAGAAATGACTGTTTCAAGGACACAACTGGCAGCAATTTCCGTAGAACATGTGGCTGTGAGACATGTGTTTGTGGCCCCAGTGAGTCAAATGATCGAGATCTGGACCCGACAGACTCGGACACAGTACTATACTTTTTACTGTATGCATAAGATAAACAATATATAAATCATTTATTTTGCATGCAATACACATCATTTCAGTGCACTAAATCAGTCCTTGCGAACCAGAAATTATATGTTTTTAGGACGCAATAAATTAAAGTCACAAGAAATCACTTGATGCATACAAGAAATCAATTCACGTATATAGATGTTTACGTTAATTACATAAAAAAGTAGATCAAAAGTATGCATTAGTCACACAGGAGGTGGGAACTCAGATGGGCTTTATAATCTCCTGTTACGTAATCTATTACACAGTAGTCTTAATCAGCTGTATCAATTTTCAAAGAACCTAATTTATGCGCGCATCAAATCCGTTTATCCGTCCAGTAATTTGGTTGCCAGATTGGCCACTACCTATTTCTTGAGCACATTAAATCAACCAATAAGAAAACTGCGTTTGGAGGAAGCATAAAATTAATTTCTTGCAGTCATCCAATCAGAGTATAGGAAAGCTAAGCCCAATATTTGCATTAAAATCAACCAATGAAATTAAAGTTAGCGCTATTCAACAATCACATGACCATGATTTATTCAGCCCAAGATTTTTTCGGGTTTTTTACCCCTTGGTTTTTGTTGGTTTATTTTCGTTTTCAAGTTTAAAATCAAATCAAAATGAACTTTGAAGGTCAATGAAACTATTAACTTCCAATAATCCTATTTTGCTCGTTTGAAATAAATGTTGTCCCATTTTGTTCTTTTTGTCAGACAAAGCACGTCCACGAAATGTAATTATTTTCCCAGTATTTCCTAGGCATCCATTTTGTCTCTTTTGCATGCAAATAACTGCAAGTTGGTTTGGGTTTTTTTTTAGTTCTTCTAGATTGAAATACACGAACCTGACGTCCATATTTCCCAAAACTTTACAGAAAATGATACAACGTACCTGCGCTTGTGTTTTTGCTAATCAGGCTTCCGTCATTCACAGTGACCACTCGGGATGTCCCTGGGATATCGATGCCACATTCATACCAGCGCACGTAGTATTTACCAGTCCACAAAGAGCCATCTTCTGGTCCGAAGCCAATCATAGACAGCGACGGTGTCTCCCCTCGATGGTTCCGCGAATAGCCTAAAAAAACCCTTGACCTTAAGCCAGCACACAAAAGAGTATATGGCTCATATATCAACCAGAAGAATGGGCATCGAACAAATTTGCGTGATATGAACACCTTGGTCCACCGCATTTTGTAGATACGAGTGTCAAACTGTAACGTTACATGAGAAATGTAAAAATCAGACGGTAAAGATGAAATTGATGAAATGTACCTGCATGCATGAATCATTTCCTGTGACTTCTTCACCCTCACAAGCATTGGTCTTGTCTCCGAAGCAGACCAAGTTCTGCGAGTAGATATAACACAGAGCACGGGTCTGCTTCGGAGGCAAGCACCGGCCTACAAGTGCCTACCTTGCGTGGAAGGACTGTTCCAAAAGTCATCAGGAAGGTTTGCTGAAGTCTCGTTGCCACCAACAAACTCGCAGTGATCCTGCCCATGTCCAAAGCCGTCCGCAATATTCTTGAATGTGTCCCACATAGAGTCACCCAAAAACAGTTTGTACCTGCAAGATTTAACGATGATGGAGTACGTAGGGAAAATATTAAAAAAAAAAAATACTTAAGTAAATAAAAAAGTCATACCCCAGACCTGAACAACTGAACCGAATCGAACAAGAAAAATGAACATAACAAAAAAGACAACCCTCTATCCGTTGGTCATCATGATTGATAAATGAATGATAAACTATTTGATTGTATGATGCTTGTTGGCGGGTTACATTCATTCTTGCTTGCGATAAAGCTAATGCCCCCCCCCCCCCCGTCTCCTGCGTGTACCCAAAATGGTGTTTCGTTTTACCTATAGCCTGGATGAGTATTATTTATTTCTTTGGATAAGACTACCCCCTTAACAGTAGGGCCATGAACAGGTCGGGGTACAACCTGTGATGCGTCCAAGATAAAATGAGCTAGCAAAATACACGTCAGATGACATATGTACATCCATGATAAAGTCAATTATAAACATACATTTTACACCATATAAAAAGTCAGATAGAACACCGAGGTAGTGGTTATGTCCCGTCCACCAAGGACTTACGAACAGGCCAAGCTTTTTTTAAGGAAACGCTTACCTGCACCATCAAACGTACTAACAACCCGAATACCCTGCTCAATTGCAGCATCTCCAAGGAGTAAACCGAGATTTGTAACAGAAGATGAGCCAATGAAATGCTCCCAAATATTGAAAATGGTAACGATGTTTCATTTTGTTTCAAGTTCACATCAAATCTTAATCCGAATTTCATTAAATGCGGGGGCAAAGTGAGTACAAAGTGTGAAACATTTTCGACGCCACTTTTATACAAAACACAAGTTCCTGAGGGTGCAATATTCAATCTCTGTAAATTATCTTGAAGTTCCAAACATCCTGAGCGCACCATAAACTTCCGGCGGGCCGACTCAAATTCATTTATAGCAAACAGGTAATCTCCACGGAAGGATGATCTCTTCAATAAACCATACAAAGATAGTGAGTTCTTATCAATTTCATTAAAAAAGCCGTGTACATAGTTATTCACGGACAACTTGTGATACTTTTGTAGCCACCGCTCATCTTTGTCATGTATTTTATTATCCAAACCATCTCCTGTTTAAATCTTATCAATTTCTTCCATGTGTGGCCAAGAAGCATGTCCACCATTAATAAAATCGTGAATCCGGCAAAGGATATTTAAGTCTGTGGAAGAAATTAATTCTTGCTTTGTCTTGCAATAAATTGCGACCCAAAATCCCCTGAAGTGGCCACCATAGCGGCCGTACCTTTTAGGCGCAGTATAGCGCGAGCTACGTTGTATTGTGCTGACTTCATAAAACCAGCACTTTCTTTGGCGTTGCAAAGCCAAACCGCGGCAGACCGTTGTGAAAGGGCCGACATAATTTAACTTCGACACATGCAACATAGACACTAAATCAGTCATAACTACAGAAAACAGCCTGGGTGTAATAATGCAGCCTTGTTTCAGGCCGTTATATACATCAAATCAGTCACTCTCAAATGGACCAAATATCGCTTTATTTTGCACCTTTTCGTAAAGACCATGTACCAAATGCCACGCTTTACCCTGTATACCACTTCCCCAAAGAGTGCAAAACAAGCGATCTCTGTCTACAGTGTCAAATGTTTTGCTGATATCTGAAAAAGTAAGCCATGTTTTCTTATTTACGTTTTTCCTGAGACTGCAAAGGCCATTGAGGGCAAAGTAATAATCTTCCTGGTGCCTCTCCTTTCTGTATGCGCCATGCAAGTCACCCAAGAAATCATTATTCTAAAAAAAAGTCATCATTTCATCTTCCACAATTGATGCAAATAGCTTATACACATTTGATGTTAGAGTTATGCCCCAATAATTACAAAGGGACTCTTTATTTACATCCTTATGTAGAGGTTTTATTAACCCCTTATCCCATTCACTAGGGAAGGTTTCCAGTAATTTAAAAACGTTGAACATAACAACAATTGAATTTAACAGAGATGATCCTCCATATTTCAGAAATTCGTTGGGTATATTATCGACCGCACATGATTTACCATTCTTTAATTTTAGGGTGGCTTTCTCAACAGTGGGAGTGTTAGTATGTATATCACATAGCCCATCAGGAGTTCCAGTACGGTTACGTAAATTTTCAAGTTCCTCTTTCAAATCAATATGCTCTTCAACCAGAGAACCCGGGGCTGAGGTACCTAAATTTCGCCAGTATTCACCTAAAATTATGTTAATCTCTAAGTCTTTAGGGTGATCCATTACCTGAGTATATTGAAGCAAGTTGCTCTGCCATACAAAGTTTGAAAGCTCAATTGCATCCGACCCCAACATGCATGTATGTATGTAAGTATGTATGTATGTATGTATGTATGTATGTATGTATGTATGTTCCTAAGTGTTTATGGTAAGATACATCCTCGAGCTGATAATTCTGGAAGAAAAGGGAAGGTTGAGGGACAGCAGATACTTTACGCGAGACAATCATACTATGGGTTTTGAGAGCATTGAATGAAATAAGCCACTGTTTGGACCAATCATCAAGCGATGATAAGTCAGTATTCAAAATGTCGGATGCCAATTGTGGGTCGTCCACTGTCAAATTAAGTGATTTGTCATCGGCAAATAACTTGATATTGGAATAAACAACATCAACGATGTTATTAATAAATATCAGAAAATCGAAGGGGCCCCAGGACAGAGCCTTGAAGTACCCCAGCATTAAAAGTACCCCAATCGGAGCCTTGGCCCTCAGTGACCACACACTGTTGTCTGTCTGACAGATAATTACGGAACCAGGTCAACGATTTACTGTATATGCCATTCTTTTCAAGTTTATGGAGCAAGGCAGAGTGCCACACTTTATCAAAAGCATTGCTTGCTTCTAGGAATACAATGTTTACATCCTTACGAAGATCAATAGCTAAGCAAAGTTTAGCATATGGGGACAAGAGTTGGTTGACGGTAGAGTCACCCGGGGTAAAAGCGGATTGCTGCCAGGACAAAACATTATCGCGAAAGAAATTAAAGACATGTTTAAATATAATTTGTTCCATAAATTTACTGACGCAGCGGAGGAAGGAAATACATCTATAGCTATTACAGGTCGATTCTGAATCCTTTTTGTGAATAGGTATTAAATTAGCCTTCTTCCAGGGAGAAGCAAATAAATTTTGATTAAAAGATAAATTACAAAGTCCTGTTAGGGAGCTACATGTAAGTGGTACAGCTTCTTTTAATAATCTGGGGCTTATTTCATCAGGTCCTGTCACCATGGACACATCAATATTGTTTAGAATTTCCAAAATCTCGCTCACGAGAATATGTATGCTAGACAAAGTAGGCCTAGCCGGTTGTTAGTTAAGAGGAGGTAAGGTAGAGGGTGATGAATCAACATTGCATTGACTTAGGAAAAAGGAATTAAATACCTCAGCTTTAGAAAAAGTGTCAGATATATGCTCATCGTTGTGTAATAGAGGGGGTATATTCGGGCATTGGTTCGATTAAAAATACTTAACAGTACGCCACTAAGTTTTGTTTTTAGTACGAGAATAACAGAGATGCGATGAGCTTAAGGTAATACTGTTCTTCAGCATTATGAAGATGTTCTTGATAATCATTTCGAAGATTCCTGAAGCTTGCCGAATCTTCTGGATGATTTCCCTTTTTAGCCTTCTTGTGGGCTTACGACCCCCGCCTGAGATTTCTTAAAGTTCCGTCATACCACGGAAGATCATTCGGCAGTATGGTAACTCGTTTACTGGGAATACATTGTCTATCAATACTTAAGAAAGCGTCAGTCCAGGCCTCGCAACAAACGTTCACATCATCAGATAGAAAACAGGTAACCCCATCAAAATTTAAAATACAGTTTTGGAAAAGATCAAAATGTGCCTTGGCATATTCCCAAATAAATCTTTCATAAGATAGCTCCTGTTTACACTTGAAAGACAATTTAGCCGAAACAACGCAATGATCACAATTTAAAATGTGAGGCAAAACTTCCGTCCCAATAGCAAAATTGGGTTTATTTGCAAGTATTTGGTCCAAACAGCTCGAGGATGTGTCAGTAATACGAGTAGGTTCGTTTGATAGGAGTAGAGAGAAGATTACTCGTACATAATTGATGAAGTTTTAGACCATGTGGTCCCCAAGCACAAAGATATTGTTTATGCCTGTGGCTTTAGCCATGTCGTAACTTATTTGAAAGTCGTTCCAAAAAGATACAGGAGAGGTAGGTCCTCTGTAAATTACTCCAACCAAAAACTTGTTATTATTAATTCTTTTTTCACACCATAAAAGTTCAAGGTTGTCAACTTCCAGATCATGGCGACGGGAAGTGAGAAAGTATTCAGAAACAAAAGTGCCACACTCCCGCCTGGACAGCTAGAGCGATCCCGACGACTGATATTGTGGTAATCATGAACCACAAAGTCGTCATCACTGTGGTTGTTATCCAAAAATGTTTCAGATAAGGCTATAATGTCGAAATCGTGGGACAAATTTGTACCAATAAAACTGAGTTTGACTTGAGACAAACTACGTATATTAGCACGACACATGGAAACAGCTCTATTCAGATCAGCGCCAGGTCCAGGATTTCGGTGCACATCGCCACCGAGCAATATTAACAAAGGTAAAGTTGCTAGGAAATACTCAATATTATTGGTGTGATATCTTAAGGAAGAGGCATAGTATATGAAAAACAAGGTATAGGTGCAGCGGCGCAATTTATCAGGATACAGATAAACGACAGTCCAGGCAGCTGCTATATACAATAATGCGTAGAATACAACAAAGAATAAGGGATAGTCGCTACCCCAAACACTTGAGGGGTGTGGTGAAGTTACTAATCAGAGGCTTAAGGAATTCTACAGTATTTAAGTAAGATGGAAATAAATCGCTGAAGCAAACATATGTTTTCCAATAATACGGACACAAAACCGTTAATGAAAACTTTGGCCAAAGGCATAAAATGTTCACAACCAACTGTAGAAATAAAGCCTATTCACAAGGAAGGACCAAAAGATACACTGTCCAATTACAGAGGTATTACTGTTACCTCTAATGTGTACAAAGTGTTCACATCAGTAATGGAGGGGCAGTTTATGAAATATTTAAAGCGGGAAGGGATATTAGGGGAGCTCCTTGAAGCTTATAGAGAACACAGAGGATTGGAAGATCAAGCATTTGCGCCCAAGGGGTTATGTAACATAAGGAAAAGTAACAAACAAAAGACATGGTTATACTTCCTTGATATCTCGAAGGCATTTGATACAGTTAATAGGGAACGCCTCTTCCTAATGTTTTGGAAAAAGGGAATTCAAGGAAAGGCATGGCGTTTGACAAAACTACTTTATGACAAAGTGGAAAGTAAGGTAACATTTGGCCCCCTAGAAAGTTCATGGTTTGATGTATTTAATGGGGTAAAGCGAGGTTGCATTCCGTCTCCTACGCTGTTTTCTCTAGTGATGTCAGATATGGTTGATATGTTTGAAGGAAAAGATCTTGGGGTGCCCTATGGAGACGGACATATACCGTGCCTTTTATATGCCGACAATATTGTAATAACTGCAGACAGTGAAGACCAATTAATTTGTACGTTAAATATTGCACATGTGTTTGTAGAAAAAATGGGGAATGACGTTAAATACCAACAAATCTAAAGTCATGGTACTGGGTAACCGTGTATATTTTAAAAAAATGGAAACTTGGAGATCTATATACATCTGAATGCAAATCGTATAAATATTTGGGCATTTTGATCTCTAATTCTCCAACAGACACGGCACACGTGAAAGATATAGTAGCAACAAAAGGTTCTCGTTTACGAGGATACTTATGCATTATACTGTCTTCTCATTATAATGTTAACCGTATTGGCTTCGGAAATAGCATGTGGAAAAGTCTTATTCTTTCGTCACTTACTCATGGCGGTGCAGTGTGGTTATGCAATACTAAAGAACCTGAGGCTTCTCTGAAGTCCATTCCATATACCATAGCCAAAGCAATACTTCAGGTCAACTCTTCACCTGCAGCAGTGGCTACCCTTGGTGAACTAGGATGGCTCTCCCTAAAACTGATTCTGGATCGCATTAGGATAAAATACTTTCACAGAATGAAATTTGAGATGCCAGACACACATGTAAGCAAATTTTTGACACTCTTTTGCAAAGAAACGATGACAAACCTGCAAAGATTTGGCCACGTGTTCACGAAATTAAGAAGGTCTTTAATAACGTAGCCATGGACCGTGCCCTGGAATAAAGGAATCCAGAATGGCTGGGATGCTTTTTAAAATTATCGTTAGAAGCATATAAATTAGACTTTTCCAGGAAATAGACTTGAAAAAGTCTTTAAGATGCTATCAAATGTTTAAACGGTCCTCTTTCGGTGAAAGTTATCTGTTTATTGTAAAAGAATAACTTTGCGGGTGCACAATTAAAATTTTTGGCCCGCACTGGGTGTCTGGGTGTCGGGGAAGATCTGGAAAGATGGGGTTTATCAGACGGAAGTTGTCCTTTATGTAAAGATAGTAGAGAAGATTTATCACATTTTCTATTTGTCTGCCCAGCACTAAATGATATCAGGTTACAGGCATATAGAAATTTGGAAGTCAACTCTCTGAATGAGAATTGTAAACAGGCATGGCAGCGTTTTTCCGCCTCCTCGCTGAAAAATAAGGTATGTTGGTCCCTTGTCGAGCACGCATATGATCTTGGACAGGACATTGGTGAAATATTTGACCAAACATGTAAAACATATTTGGTTGAGGCTTGGCATTTCAGGAGACATTCACTTAACGACTTCTCGGAATGACAGATTGTATGATTGTTCTACATGTACCTTTTGCAAATAGACCTCCTCCAATGTATATACTGTATATAATTTTGTAGGGAAGTTCGATAACGCCATAAAATAACACGTGATGGTGCTCTCTTGACTTAAACTTACAGATGGGAGCCGGGGTACGCTGCGGCGTACTTGTTACGTCTGCGCGGCTTTGCCCCTCTCCCCCATCACTCTGCGGAGGGTCCCCCAGGTACAAACCCACATCTCTAGGAGTATGTAATAGTGGTGAATTGAAAATCTTGTAACTGACTTGTACATTAATAATGACGCTGGAAGCTATATGTTCTGCACTGTATATGAAACATGTATAATGTACATGTCCTTACGCTTTCTAGAGTTTTTGTCCCAATGAGTGGTTTATCTCTAGTTTTGGTGCGGAGGACATAAATTATTACTTATAGATACTATACTTATTTTAACATACGAAGATTATTTGATTGATTATATAAGGATGCCTGATTATTTGTATATATTTTGGACGCATCATGGAATTTCCCATTATTATTATTATTATTATTATTATTATTATTATTATTATTATTATTATTATTATTATTATTATTATTATTATTATTATTATTATTGATGCAAGGGTATCTTCCATGGCTGCGGCGGTTTCTCAGAAAACATCCATCTCTTAGATTCTGCGTTTAGGCAGAAACACAAACTTTAAGATGAAATATTGAACATCTAAAGTGAGTCAGAGTGTCGGACTGTGCATTTAGCTAGGCGAAGGTACCAAAGGTCGAGGGCAAAATCCCACAGTAGACTGATAAAATTAGCATTTCTCATAATTTATACACAACATGACATAGACGGTTCACAATGTGCGGGATTGTGCACACATGGCACAATCAATGTATCAATCCAGTCAAACTGTTTCAGCAGAAAATAATTTTGTTTAAGAACAGTGGCAAAAATAAGTAAATCCTTTATAAATGGTACACTTTTTATTATATCGTTATGAAGGACAAAAGATAAACTATTCAACTTTCGTCATCAACATTATTTGAGGGATAAGAACATGGGGATTATGTACATAAAGACATAAGCTATCCGTGCGCAAGCTATTTCGTTTGACTATTAGTACTTACAGAACAAGTATTTGTGTTAGTCACACTTCTTTCACCCCGACGTGAGATGTACCGTGTGTGTGGAAAGTGAGTGTCGGGGTAACCATTGAGCCGGGCCATTGAGGCGGAGCCAAATGGTTTGTCACGATAATATAACAGTAAGTTAAACATGATTTTGAAGGGCGTTACACTTTTTGATTGGCCCGACATCAATGATGAGCAGCCCGACACTTTCATCAGCGCCCGAGCAACGCGACGGCTGCTAATTATTGATGAAGGGCCAAGCAAAAATTGTTATGCCTAACAAAATCCTTTTACCCCTATTAGTACTAATTCAATGGAATAGAAAAGGAAAAAGCATGCACGATATTGATTCAACAAACTTACAAAAGACGACCGAAGGAGCAAATACTCGTGGCAGTTATCACTGCTTTTTCCAATGCTATGAATGTATCAGCTTCCGGATGTGTTGTCTGCTAGATAGGGTAGGGGTCAAGGCTACAACTTACAAGGTCAAGTTAAAGGGCGGGTGGATAATAGTTTATGCGTTCGCCTTTCTGGCTGTTATGGCGCTTTACCGTCCAAGCAAAATAACACTAATTAATCTACTAGGGAACGCCCTACTAAGTAGTAACAATTCACCATACCAATCCATGCGGTACCGCATATATTCTATGCAACTTAAACTATGTGTATTGAGCTCCTGTAATTGTTATTGTCGTCATATGGATTGTTTACGACCGATTATTATTTGTTTTGTGACCCGAAAACAGGAGTTGGTAATGAGGACTGTAACTGGCTTCGCTCTTGTCACAGCCTAACTCATCTTCAAGGTATGAAAAACTAACAAATTCAAAGACAGGATTCAAATAGTTGTCACCTATTTCAAGTTTAAATACATGTGAACTTGCACCATACTGATTCAGGATCATAGCGGAAGGCCAGTTTCATATCGCACTGTTAATACATGCATGTAGTAGTGACAACAGTACTGCAACGACAACAGCAAAATGAGCTTGACGTTCAATGACAGAAGATAAAAAGTCAATATGGTAAACATGTTGCCAAGAGAAACCTGTCTGCAACACAAGATCCCGCCGCAAAGCGGAGCATAACTTTACACACTGTTACCTGTTACCCCGGAAAAAATATTTAAGTTTAATAATAATAATATTATAGGCCTATGCTTGGAAAAAAAACAAGACTAATAAAACGAAGTTACCATGACAGTAAAACACTAAAGGGCAGGACAAGAACAGGTAGGTCCTTTCTGCATTTCATAGCATTTATTGAAATTGCCACCTCACGCATGTGGCTATGGTTAGTAATTGCGTCCGAGTATGATGTATTATGATTGATCGTGTGTAGCTCTTTGCACTTACAGACCTTGCCAATGAAAACCGTTAATATCGCTTTTGTGTTCAGCTTTTATACAACCTAACTTTGACTACTGTGTCTCAAGTTGGTATCCATCGATTTCACCAAAAAGTAAAAGGAAACTCCAAATTTGTCAAAAGAAAACAGTTCATTATATCTTGCAATTACATTCCAGAAGCCACATTGGCCCAACAGAATTGAGGAAAGTGGGAAAGTTAGATGCTGATTCAAGGGCATCTCAACTCCCAACTTAATCATGCTCACAACATCTATAACGAAAGATGCCAATCTTACCTCAATTCGGGATTAGCTGGTGTGTCACATTTACATTCACATAACACAACGTTAAGTAATTATATTTTTTTTTTCATTCCACGTAAAAGACCAGCTGAACACAAAACATTTTTTCTTAAGCAGCAGTATCATGCAATAAATTACCAAATAAGATTAAAAGTTACCAGTCAAAATCCATGCTTAGATTTAATTTAAAGAAGCATCTAAACTCAAAAATTGAGTAATTTACCCCTTTTGTATTTACTTTTAATGGGTGCTAAACCTATCTATCTATCTATCTATCTATCTATCTATCTATCTATCTATCTATCTATCTATCTATCTATCTATCTATCTATCTATCCATCCATCCATCATCCATCCATCCATCCATCCATCCATCCATCCATCTAATTGATTAACGATGACGTCAACGGTATTTTGGCAGCTATAAATACTACTTAGGCAATTTAAATATTATCAAATGACTTTTTTTTTTTTAAATAAATCCCCCCCCCCCCCAAATGTATAGGGCTGCCCTTATTTTCTTTCTAAATGATAAAGAAAATTCAAATTGGGCGGCGTTACAGGAACAGTGATCCTCTGCCGTCTGCTTCACAGCCGTCAGCATGTCTGGTCGGGTAACGAGATGGAAGAAGATTGATTCCCGTCTCCTTCGTGCTGGCTTTGACTTAGCCCCAGCATGAGGCTTATGCGGAGCCGCTATGTTGGGCTGGACAGCTTCTCCGCCTCAGAAAGGGCAATGACTGGCACTGGAATGTCGAGTGTTTCATAATGAAATAATTATGCGTTACTCGACGACTTTTTTATGGTAAGGTACATCTGTCTTATTACGTTTACTTCCGATGTATCTTCGCGAGCTACTCTTGCATAATACGGTATTTGCCCACATTTTTTCATTCAAAACTTGCCATCATCCTACGGTGAGTCGCGAGCATGTTTTCTTCTCGCGCGAACGTGCAATATTGAATGGTTTTGCGCATGCATGACACAAATGCCTGTAGGCCTACTTACATACAAGAAACTTCAGCTATGTGTAACGAGAACACATGTGAATGTTTATTTGGGTCACACACGTGCAAGCTCGATCCTCGCACGGCAATTGCAGCGGTCACGATTGGGGGGGGGGGAGGGGCGGAACTCTATCAGCTGCGCAGAAAACGAAGTCAATATCTTATTCCCTATGTGATGAAACTTTACCAAAATTCAACATGAATGACATAGACTTTCCAGGAACCCTTAATAGCGAGCGTCAGCGAGCTCTTACCATAAACACATGTGATACAGGATAGAAAAGAACGGTAAATTATCCAATCAGAAGAGTGCTCAGTATCTGTTCAACGAAGTTGATTTTCTTCGTCATCCCTTACTGCGCATGTGCACATGGGCGCAAACATTGCTTTTTTTAGGCACACCGGGAAATTTTCGCAGTTTTATTTACACCAAAGTCTCAAACTTACAGGCTTTTATGGAAATCATGTCAATAATTCATATCTGGGCTTCAGAAAACGTTGCTGGCAGAGTGTAATGACTGATAACGATTCATCGACTTGCATCGTTACACCTTGATGGAACGTGGACCTGGCAAACATGCTTCTGGGGCTGGAAGTGGGTTTCCGGGGAATAGAAAAACTTGACAGGTGTGAGGGTAACCAAAGTAATCCTCCAAAAATATTTAGTAGTTGTTGCGCATGTTGCGTCTTACCTTGTGCCTATTATCTGCACATGTACTGTCACCAGGTTGCTTCTCGGGGCCTTCCAGATTGCAACTTCCACTAAATTCTAGTCACACTTATCCCCCAAGGGCCCCAAAACGCCATGTTGCAAAAGCCTGCCCCAATTTTGGTGTTGTCGCGCGACAATCCAACAATCACTCTCGGTACGCTCTTCGTCTCTGCCACAGGATACGGCAATAGTTCATTGGCGATATAAAAATATTGCGAACAATACTTTAATTTGTGGAACAGAGTCTAACAAAAAGAAAGGTTATACGGCAGATAATTTCGTTCATTTGTTCAAGTTAGTGCGGCCTTGCCCTCTAGACTGGTTTAGTAAATGGCCGCTAGAAGGACCTAACGACCAGGTGCTATGTACTGCCTGATCCACGGATGTTATTATGGATACTTTGTTATGCTGACGCTCGCATTTTAGGCTATGCCTACAACATATTAGCGAGCGTTAGCGAGCTCTTACCATAAACACATGTGAATATATAACATATAAGATGTAACAAATTGGTAAATTATCCAATCAGAAAAGTACTTAGTATTTATCCAACGAAGTTGATTTTCTTCGTCATCCCTTACTGCGCATGTGCACATGGGCGCAGACATTGCGCTTTTTAGGCACCACGGGTACTTTTCAGTTTCATTGACCCCAAAGTCTCACACTTACAGGCCTTAATGGAAATCATGTCAATAATTCATAACTGTGGGGTGCACGGTTGGCCGAGATGCAACACGCTCGCCTTCCACCTCTGCGGCCGGGGTTCGATTCACGGCCGGGGAAGCATGTGGAAAGAGTTCCTACCACTCTGACTGTGCACGGTGGTTTTCTCCGAGTCCTTCGGTTTCCTCCACCAAACATGTAGGTAGGAAGTATACGCCACGATCTGTGCCATGGAGAGTGATTAATATAGGCTTGGCCTGCTTCGCAATCCATGTAAAAGATATGGGTCTATACTTTTTTTTTTTTTTTTTTTTAATTCATAACTGGGCTTCAAAAATGTCGACAGAGTGTAATGAATGATAAGGATTATCCGACTTGCATCGTTAACACCTCGATGGATCGTGGACCGGGCAAACACGCTTCTGGGACTGGAAGTGGGTTTCCGCGAAATAGAAAAAATTGACAGGTGTGAGGGTAACCTAAATAAACATCCTTAAGTATGTAGTATTTGTTGCGCATGTTGCGTCTCACCTTACTAATATCTGCACACTGTGCTGTCACCAGGTCGCTTCTCTGGGCCTTCCAGATCGCAACTTCCAGTCACACTCCCTCCCCCCCGGGGGGGGGGGCCCAAAACGCCATGTTGCCAAAGCTTGCTCCAATTTTGGTGTTGTCGCGCAACAATCCAACAATCACTCTCCGTACGCAATACGTTTCTGCTAGAGGATACGGCACTAGTTCAATGGCGATATAAAAATCTTCGGAACAATACTTAAATTTGTGGAACTGTACCTAACAAACAAAAAAAAAAAAAAAAAAAAAGGCAACACGGCAGATAATTTCGTTCATTTGTTCAAGGTAGTATAGCTTCGCCCCTCTAGACTGGTTTAGTAAATGGCCGCCAGAGGGACCTAACGACCAGGTGCTATGTACTGCCTGATCCACCGACGTTATTATAACTACTTTGTAATGCTGACCTTTGGATCTTAAGCTATGCCTACAACATATTAGCCGGCGTCAGTGAGCTTTTACCATTTACCATAAACACATGTGAATACAAGATATAACAGAACGGTAAATTATCCAATCAGAAGAGTACTCAGAATCTGTCCAACAAAATTGAATGTCTTCGTTATCCCTTACTGCGCATGCGCGCATGAGCTCAGTCATTGCGTTTTTCAGACACCCCGGGAAATTTTTGCAGTTTTATTTACACTTAAGTCTCAAACTTACCGGCTTTTATGGAAATCATGGCAATAATTCATAATTGGGCTTCAGAAAACGTTGTTGGCAGAGTGTATTAAATGATAACGATTCACCGGCTTGCATTGTTACACCTTGATGGAACGTGGACCTGACAAACAAGCTTCTAGGGCTAAAAGTGGGTTTCTGCGGAATAGAAAAACTTGAAAAATGTGAGGGTAACCTAAATAAACATCCCAAAGTTTGTAGTATTTGTTACGCATGTTGTGTCTCACCTTACTAATATCTGCACACTGTGCAGTCACCAGGTCGCTTCTCGAGGCCATCCAGATCGCAACTTCCAGTCACCCCTATCCCCCCAGGGGCCCCAAAACGCCGTGTTGCCAAAGCCTCCTCCAATTTTGGTGGTGTCGCGCAACAATCCAACAATCATTCTCCGTACGCACTACGTCTCTGCCTCAGGATACGGCAATAGTTCTTTGGCGATATAAAAATCTTGGGAACAATACTTAAAGTTGTGGAACAGTGTCTTACAAAAAGAAAGGCTATACGACAGATAATTTCGTTCATTTGTCCAAGGTAGTATGGCCTCGCCCCTTTAGACCCCCTTAGTAAATGGCCGCTAGAGGGACCTAACGACCAGGTGCTATGTACTGCCTGATGCACCGACGTTATTATCGATTCTTTGTAATGCTGACGCTCGCATCTTAAGCTTTGCCTACAGGATATTATAAGACAGTGGACAGGAACATTGATCGTGCAATGCAGGTATTTATTAAAAGGTATGCGTGAAACATACAACCTTTTATGAAGAGGAGATGGTGCCTATATATTAAAACAACACCGTCGATGGGGCTGGTTATGACTCAGAATGAGGAGAGTCGTAAGATTCCGAGTCCCCTGAGTTAGTTCACAAGTCTAAAAATGAGCGACAGCTCTTCCAGTGGTGAGGACACGGATCACCAGCGAGGTCAAGCACTGTGACAAGGTGAAGGTACGATATTATTGCCCATGTTGCGTGTTTGTTTGTTTTTCTGATGTCAGGTCTTCAGTCAATAATTTTTATGTTGCTTTTTGACGTAAACTGTCATCAAGCTTGTAATTTAATTACTATATTTGCCACAGAACTGATAATATTGCATATTTTACAAGATATGAAGTAACATCTGTCATGAGCAACAGACTCCAGACAACCAGCGTATAGGCGGCCACATGGGGCCACATGCACATGGTCTGTGATTTAAATTTACCATATCACTGGTGATGTACTGTACAATAATTTTTGGAGTGACAACTGTGTGCAGTAGCCACACTGGTATGCTTGTGTTATCATGCAACATATTGCACCATGGGTCCTATGAAATCACTTCTCAGACAATGTGCTGATACGTCAAACATTTGATAAGGCAATTAGCTGGATAACAGTTCTTATGGATCCTGTTACATTTGGTGACAGTTTAAAGTTATACAATATTTTCGTTGTTAAAATGCAACTTAAAATGGCTTCATGGTAGCATTGCTGAAGATTGCATTGTCCTTCATGGTTTTCATATTGTTGTAACATGAGTAAATAAGAAACATTTTTTGAATTTCAGGCCTTATGATTATAAAGTACAATACTTTTTAAAGTGAGTGTCACTGAGTTGTGTGTGCCTTTTGACTTTTAGCATATAATCATGATCTGATGAGGCCATTATAAATGTAAACAACCACTTTTTATTTATATGTTACATTAAGGGTAATGGGTGACACCATTCAGGAAAAATTGTTTTCTCAAGATGATTTAATTATATCAGATGCATTTTTCTAGTTAGTTGCTTGCTATTATAACTTAACTTTGTAATCTTTTTTGCTTTTTTTCTGTTTCACGTTCCGAGCTGTACTGATGCAGAGATAAATATAGAAACTTAATGCTGAGGCCCAAGTAGGAATGTAATTGTAATGTGCTTTAAACAAAGGCGATTACTTTGGCATTCTTTCACTTGGGATATGGCATAATCTTGATGATGTCAATTATCAGTCTTCCTGCATATAGTCATGCTGAAAACTTCGGATGAAAACAGTACAGAAGATCAAGAATTTCAACACTGCCAAAGTGGTGAACTTTGTAGGAGAAAAGATGCAAAATTTTATATTGCATCTGGTTATAAATGTATTTCCTCTTTTAAAAAACCTGTCTTGGAAGAACACCTGTCTTTTGTGACCATTTTCAGTGAGCAAAAACACATATGGATGAAAATGTACCTCTTTCGGTAGACCACCGTCAGAACCTGACCAGTGACCCCCCAAAATGCCCCCAAAGACCACTTATTCACCCAGTAATTCACCATTGCAGATAGGTAAAACCCACCTGTTTCTGTACAAGATTTGTAAAAATTATTTCTCAAAACCAGTTTACAAATCCACAATATACCTGTAGAACACATGACTGCAAGATAGAATGTGGTCTAATAAGTGTAGGCCTACATCAGTCATGTTTGAATATAAGCTATAGGTGGGAATTCTAAGTAATAGTTTTTGAGCAGGCGGTGGACAAGATTAACACCTACTTTGGGAGACCTGCTACTTTATTGGCCACTAGTGTGGTCTCTCAAATTTAAAAGTAGTCTTTTGACTGGAAATTCATCCTTTAAACATCAATGGGAAAAAATTGACATTTATTTTAAAATCCTCAAGGATTTATTTAAATACAGAATTAAATAAATACTATGCCTATTCGTAATGACTCCTGCAATAGACAAACCCATTTATAGATCAGATCAGCAGATTTGGCGATATAACTGTGCGAGAAAGACAAAGAAATAATGGAAGGCTTTATTTTTCCATTTGATTGATATAGCCGAAATAAATTCATTTATCATTTTTCACATGTTGGCTACTTCAGCAACATGACATTGCAGAGTTTCAGAGGTTTAAAAGGTATACACAACTAGATCTCTTCGAAGAGCTTGTAAGAGGGGTTGGTGGTCGATCAGTTTCCTGCCAGGTCTCCGTTGTCTCTGCCACTGTTTTAAGGGCAAGCCACAAGTTAATCTCAGCTTGGATGCCCCCCCCCCCCCAAAAAAAAATCTGCAGGGTATGCTACAAAAACTTAACAGAGATGTATAATCCTATGTCAAGTGTGATGTTTGCAATATACCTCGGCTTTAATTGACAATGTAGCTGTCTTGTTCTTTACCACAATAATGAGGGAGAATACTTTCTAAATAGCTGAGATTTATGGACAAATGAACAGTTATACTGGCAAGTCAGTCTGGTGAAATTGAAGCAGGGAAAAATCATACTTTAAAATGTTTTTCTTTGCATGATAAATTAGCCTCAGGATCTTGGTTGGGAAGGGAGGTTGCATTTCTTAGCAGTCGGCCCCCCCCCCCCCCCCCCATCTCAATCAATGCGGTTACTCACCTAACACAGTTAAATATCAAAGTTAGATATTTAGAAGCAGTCCTATGGTATAAAGTTTCTCAGAACTGGTTTGTGGGATTATTTTACCTTCACCATTTACATGTGTATTTGAATGTTTAAATATATATCCTCTCCTGATTGCTCAGGTAGCAATTGTCAAGCTTGGTCTAGTTTTTACATGATGTCGCATAATAAGTGTTATTAATGATGTGAGACAGACCACACTGCTGAAGGATAAAATTGCAGTAGATGAGATCGTGTAGCATGCATATTACCTTACAGGTAGTAATCAGTATTGTCCAAAATTACTGGTGTGTTAATATCTTTTAACACAATAAATTGACTGGGCTATTGTGATTCTAAATAGTAGAATTCAGTGCCACATTTAATAATAAATATGATCTGCTTACATATTGTGAATAATAGTAATGCAACTGGTTTATCATCTGCAGCATAATATTAAAAATAAGTCATTTCTATTCTTTATACTATCTTGAGAATATTTACTCGTTCATATTTTTCCTGGCTGCAGACTCCCTGCTACGTAACATACAAGACCATAGGACTGCAAGCCAAGTATGACAGCCATTTTGTTCTTGGTGATGTAATGAATGAATTAATTTGCATAATGTATTTTTCATGTAATAATAAGGTATTATATTTCAAAACAATGGAATGGTGAAAGCTACAGCAGATGAGGTGTTGCAGTTTGCATGGTACTAGTATGTGGTAAAGTTGGTCCAAGGGAGGTCAAAATCCATGACTGTGAATCCAATGAGGGCAGTACAATGAAATATATTACAATTTACTGCCAAGTCTATAAACAGATATGCTTTTCTTACATGTTGTGAGTAAAAAATAATAAATTTCTTTCATTCTCTACAGAATACCATCAAAATGAGCTGTTTTTGGTTTTCCAAGTTGTAGAATCCCTGCAGAGTGACAAATAAGGCCACATGGTTGTAGGCCAAGTGTGGCACCCATCTTGTTCTTAGGTCACATGATGTGTGAACTAATTTACATATGATGTATCTATCATGATCTATTTGATAAAACATAATTTGTTACAACTAGCAAAAATGAACTGGTGTACATGTTGGATATTAGATGTCACAAATGCAGTATATTGGAAAAACATGTGATGATGACAGTCGTCCTGTATATTTTAGAGAGCCCAGCTCATTTGCATATCAATGTCATGTGAGCAGCTAGCTTGCGTATCAAATGAAGTGATGATAATGTGATTACTTTGACAGCCCGTTATGATCAAACTTATGAAAAAAATAGTTTGACTTAAAATTGGTTTATCTTTTTCAGCTTGCTTGGACATCACTGAATATGACATTTGCAATTAGACGATCTAAAATGTGGTATTTTTATCAAATGTTCCCTTTTTTCATCCTCCATTTATAAGAGTTATAATTTTTCATGTTACATAAATGATACATATTTTGAAAGGGCAGAGTTTGGACATCTCAACTGGGTACAACGTTCCTGCTAACTCTGAAAAACCTGAAAAAATTGTTTAACAGTGAAAATCAAAATTTCATTTTTGAAGCCTTTGTATTCATCAATAGCATGTGTTAAAAGTAGGTCACATGACCATTTAATTTGCATATTTCTGATGTCAGTGGTATTTTTAAAAATATGTTTTAACCTTTAGTTTGATATATTATACACTTGACCTAGTTTATTAAGTTTGTATTTCCAACAGGTTGCAAGTATTAGTGCCTCCAAGTCTCTAACAAGATGCCTGGGTGAACAGCCCATGCTCAGCTGACCTAGACATTCATCATACTTGCAGCTCTGTGAACTTGGGAAAGCATCAAGGTCACCCATGTTTGAGTAAGTCTGACCTTTATATAAGAACACTTACATGTGCAACATCAAAGTTCAAGTAGTTCTCAAGTTATAGCGAAGAGTAAAATTCATGTATGTTGCACTGTGACCCCAGAAACCAGGTTAAGGTCATTCATGTACTGTCTAAGCATGACCTTCATACAGAAACATTAACATGTGCAGCATCACGGTACTAACTCAAAACAGATCTCAAGTTATCAAGTAAACAGTAAATTTGTAAATTTCGTGTCAGTTGTCCTGTGAATTAGCACTAGAATGCTCATTGACTTACATAGTAATCATCTGGAAAGCTGCATTGACCGATAAGTACCCGAATTGAAAAAATCATTAAAAATCAGGAATCCAAAGCCGTGCCACCTAGTAAACAACTTTGTTTGACCCTTCCACAAGAACATATCCATTACATTTCACCTTAATCTGAGTGACGGTTCTGAGAACAAGTGAAAAATAGCAAAACCATGCAAAAAATTCATTAAAAAAAAAAATAGAAAAAAATTGCAGTGCCACCTGGTGAACAAATTGGGAACTAAGTGTCCCTGGGAGTATCAATGTACGATATCAAAGCAATTGGGGTGAGCGGTTTCAGAGGAGAAGAGTTTTTAAGGTTTGCCCCAAAAAAGTACAAAAAAATTCATTAAAAAATCCAGTCATCAATAGAGCGTGACCATTTGAGCAAACTTGGTAGAGATCCACCCAAGACCCATCCCCATCAAGTTTGAAGTAAATCTGGCCAAAATTATTTAAGTTATAACCTTTACAAGAAATTCCCATATTAAACTTTCCTATTAAGACTTCTGTAAAGATTTTTGAAAAAAAAATCATTGAAAAAAATCATTGGAACACCACCATTGGAACAAAGGTTGTAGGCCCCCCTCCAAGCTACATCCTTTGAAGTTTGAAGTAAATCTGGATGAGGCGTTTTGGAGAAGAAGTCCAAAATGTAAATTAGCATTAGAATGCCCATTGACTTACATGGTAATCAATAGGAAAGGTGCATTTACCGAAAAGTAGCCGAATTGAAAAAATCGTTAAACATCAGGAATCCGCAGCATTCCCACATAGTGAACCACATTGTTTGACCCTTCCACAAGGAACGTATCCACCACGTTTAAGCTTAATCTGAGTGACGGTTCTGGCGAAGAAGTAGAGAAAAGCTATAACACACACACACACACACACACACACACACACACACCATAAAGAATTAGAAAAAATTTTCAGAGCCACCTTGTGAACAAATTAAGAACAAGGAGTCCCTAGGTGTCTTCCTGTGTGATATCAAAGCAATTGGGTGGGCGGTTTCGGAGAAGAAAATTTTTTAATATTTGTCAAAAAAAGGTCAAAAAATTCATTTAAAATCCAAAAATCCTTGGAGCATGACCATTTATCAAACCTGGTAGAAACCCAACCAAGGTACATCCCTACCAAGTTTGAAGTTAATCGGGATGACAGTTTTGGAGAAGAAGTCGAAAGTGTGAATTAGCATTAGAATGATCATTGACTTCCATAGTAGTCAATAGGAAAGCTGCATTGACAAGTACACGAATTGAAAGAAATGTTAAAAATCAGGAATCCGCAGCATTCCCACATGGTGAACAACTTTGTTTGACCCTTCTACAAGGAACATATCCACCATGTTTCAGCTTAATCTGAGTGTCGGTTCTGGAGAAGAAGTCAAAAATAGCTATAACAAACAAAACTTAATTAAAAAATAGAAAAAATTGCAGCGCCACCTGGTGAACAAATTAAGAACTAGGAGTACCAGGGAGTGTTCCTGTGTGATATCAAAGCAATTGGGTCAGCGCTTTCTTCGGTGAAGATTTTTTAAGATTTGCCCCCCAAAAAACAAAACAAAGCAAAAAATCCAAAAAAATCCAAAAAAATCCAAAAATCACTGGACCGTGACCATTTGAACAAACTTGGTAGACACACACCCAAGGCACATCCCCACCAAGTTTGAAGTGGATCTGGCTGACGGTTTCGGAGTAGTCAAAGTGTAAATTGTTGACGGACGACGGACGGAGGACCATAATATAAGCTCAGCTGACTTACAAGTCAGCTGAGCAAGGGACGTGCTATAGATGGACTGCCAACGGGAGCGCTAATCCCTTTAGTGGTCAACTGGACGCGACAACTACAAAGCGTGTTCAGTAGCGCCGCTCAAGTTAATCCCCCCTCCTCATTCCGATTGTTGTTCCATCTATGTTTCCGTTTCGGTTGTTTCGGGTTACTTACATCAGGCTTACATCGGGTGTGCTATTGTACCAAGTTCAAAAACAAAGAGATTTATGCGTGCGCAACCAGTCTCATCGTTTTAATCAGAGCCGTGCGAGTCCGTCGATGCGTTTTCGTTGAAATCGGCCGATAAAAGGGCCAGTTTCTGCATTATTTCTGTCCAAAATGATACAAAGTTAGACAACTTGCGTGCATAATAACTCCTTACGCCGTAATCAGCAATGAAAAATGTAGTTTTAGATGGATAGTACATGATGGTAGAATCATGATGGTGGTTTCATTTCTTGTAGCTGAGTCCGGCGTAACGCTAAATTTGACTTTAAAATGTGGAGCACGGTGAAAAATTTTGCACATTTCAGTCGGTGACGCGATTATTCTCGCCTTTCATCGCGTGACCTGGCCGCGTTTATATCATGGTCGGCAAGGGGGCCGTGGAGTTGTGTTTGGTCAGCACTGAAGGTGCTCGCTCAAACACCCGATCACTTGAGCAGCGGCAACATAGATGGTACAAAGGGGGCCCCGCCTTTGGTAGTCCATCTATAGCACGTCCCTGGCTGAGCTAAAAAGGCATGAAAGTGCAAGGTCTGTAAAAAGCTAGACAAATAAAAATTAACTGGTTCAAACTGGTATACTCGCCACAAAAATCACATAATATAAGAACATCATGTCGAGACCGCTAGCAAATCGATATCGCTACCTTGCATACAACCATTTGACATTGAACGTCACAGAATGAACATCATGTTCTCACGTTATTGCGAATGAAGCAGGCCTATACATCATGTCGGAATCATGTGTCCGTGACAGAGGCTAAAACTGGTTTCAATGCATTGAATGACCATTGGATCTGTGAGATATAGACAAGTGAAATGTACCCCTTATATCTCTTATAAACGTTGAACACTTTAAAAAGAATTTCAACTCATTGCTCAAGACGGAAAACCGCCAGGACTCGAAACTAAATGGTTAGTAGGGTTAATTAGGGCAATCTTGGGACCGCTGTGCCCTGGACTGTATTTTTGAGCCATTATCAATAATTATGTCTCCCGGTGGAAGCCGGGGGACATATTGCTTGAGTGCCCGTTTCTTCCGCTTCTTGTTGTTGTTGATGTTGTTGTTGTTGTTATTGTTCAGGTTCTTCAACACTTGGTTTCCGTGCGATAAGTCTTGGAGGACTTGATGGAATTTGATGAAACTTGGTAGGATTATGTATCTAGGCAAGACCTAGGTTGGGATTGTATTTGGGTGACCTTGACCTAATTTTCAAGGTCACAGGGTCACTTATGTGAAATTGGTTTCCGTTCGATAAGTCATGAAGAACAGGATGGAATTTGATGAAACTTGGTAGGATTATGTATCTTGGCAAGACCTAGTTTGGGATTGTATTTGGATGACTTTGAGCGAATTCTCAAGGTCACAGGGTCACTTATGTGAAATTGGTTTCCATGCGATAAGTCTTGAAGAACTTGATGGAATTTGATGAAACTTGGTAGGATTATGTATCTTGGCAAGACCTAGGTTGGGATTGTATATGGATGACCTTGAGCGAATTCTCAAGGTCACAGGGTCACTTATGTGAAATTGGTTTCCGTTTGATAAGTCATGAAGAACAGGATGGAATTTGATGAAACTTGGTAGGATTATGTATCAAGGTAAGACCAAGGTTGGGATTGTATTTGGGTGACCTTGACCTAATTTTCAAGGTCACAGGGTCATTTATGTGAAATTGATTTCTCTGCAATAAGTGTTGAAGAACTTGATGAAAATTGCTAGAGTAATGTATCTAGGTGAGAGCTAAAACAGGATTGTAATTTTCAAGCAAACTTGGTCATTTGTAATTTGTTGTCACCTGTAGCTTATTCAGAGACGTAAGTGTTCCACCGGGAGACATTTGATTTTCTGTTGGAAAATCAGTCTGTTCTAGTTTTAACTATACTTGGTTTCGCCATGTCATTATCCAAAAGATTTGGTTGAATTAAAGCTAGTACTGGTTCTACCGCTGACGCGTGAAGATGAAAGTTATAAAAATGCATACAATGTCATTATATCGCAGAACATACGTCCTGCAAGAAGATGTCCTTTTTGTGTGATGATGTAGAAAGTGTGGAAAGAAGTGATTCACTGTTCATGCAACCAGGGACATGGAACGAAACTCATTCCATATCCCAGCAGATATGATTTAACAAGACCCCCTCCTAATTTTTCATATAGGGATGACCAATACATGTACATGTGTTACATATTTGCTCATTCGGAAGGAAGCATTACCGAGTTGCGCTGCACAGAACTACACCTATGTAGCGCCCGGTGGCATACTGTGTTCTCCTGACGTACTGTTCCCCGTGACACAAGTTCCAGTTGTCCTCGTAGTTAAATCTATGTCTCACCCAGCAGTTAGTTGCCTTCAGGCAACTCCGTACTGAAACACATTGAAAGCATCATAGATAGATAGACATGGGCATGGTGATCGAAAGGTGGCATGGATGTAGTTCAGACTTAGTTCTAAGTGGAAACGTGAATTCACTATGTCAAATCTACTTTCCAAGCTGTCGGTTTATAAATACCACATTTGGTCACTTTCATTTTGTGATACCCACTTAATGATTTCATTTTCTTGCAGGTTAGAATCCGATGAATGTTGCGTGCATTTAGGTCATTATCAGTAAATGCTGGGAGAAATAACACTGTAGATACTATGTGTTACTCACAACACCATCATTTTCATTCTCTTCACACTCGACTCTTTTCCATCCAGGATGCTTTTAATGTATTTCGATGCAGAAATGCGTGTTTCTAATGTACAATTTTGATGCTGTACAAATAGATGAGTCTTAAAATAGGTGATGCTATTTCAAAAACAAAAATCCTGAATCGTAATATTACGTAAAAAAAAGAACAAACGCAACACAAGACGTGAAGCTCATTACACCTACCTTATATTAACCCAGGCAAAACTGGACGTGAACATTATGCATAAGGAACAAGTTTCAGAAAGACAATCAACTGGCAGAAAAAATTTACGCCGTTAGCTGGCTTTGACAAAACCTATATTACCTGCTTCGTTATTTTCAAAGCTGATGGTTGTTGTCTTAATTGGGGTGGCACTTGTGAGAGAGGTTGACAGACTGCAGGAGATGCCCCATGCGTGTTGACATGTTACAATTGCCTGGTTCCACACGGTTCCCGGCGGACAGGACCACCGGAACAATCTCCCTCGGAAACACCGCAAAAAATTGCAACGATTTGCAGGATCTGCATGGAAGCCATCTACCAACGAGTCGCAAATATCTGGAAGCCATACAATTAAATATAAATTAAAATGATTAGTTTGGCGTTGTATTAGCATCTCTATGTACACGACCTCCCCATAAAGTACAGTATAAAGTATAGTCCATAAAAACAGTTAATATGCTAATCCTACGCATCGCTCGTACTTAAACAAAAACTGGAAAGATGTACTACATCAGCGTCCCGGCTTTAATTTCCACATTTCCCGTCAGACTATAATTCTGTATCTGACAGCTGCATGCCCCGCCTCTTTGTTCATTCTTGTTTATTAATACGCTTTGGTAATAAACATTTATTTATTTACAAAATCATTCTGCCGTGACATGTAAAAATGAGCCCCACCATTACCCAGTTGCTGAAACTGAAGTTAACCTGTCGTCAAAGTGACCGTATTCATAAAACCGAACTAAGTCCCAAAATTCAACACAGTTTTTAAAACAAAATTGGACGGTAACAAGAGTAACACTTGGCACACTTTTCCGCCCCTTTTTGCTGTGACATGTATGTCCGCACAGTCATGTTTTGGACACAATTTTTCTGTTACAGTCCTAACTATGCAACCATGCAAGCCCTGTGCATTTAGTAACCCAGACGCGTTGAACGGATGCCTTCGATTGATGGCACCCCTTTGATTGGATCGATCACACTGCGTCTAAACAAAACTCTGTTTACTTTAATACATATATATATTGTTATTATGATTCTTATTTTTAAAGTCACTGCTTATGGAAATACCGAGGTAAGTGCTTGAGTCTTCACCACTTAATGGTGCTCCTCCCATGGTAATGATAAAAGGAAAACGATGTTTTTGGCCATGGTGGTCTGCACGGCATTATATTTACTGGTATTAAAGCCCACATTCCGTCTTATTGACCACTGTTGTATTGTATGGTGAAACGGATTTTGTCGACAGATTTCGTGTCAACGAGGATACAGTGTATATGCTTGTGCAATCCCTGGAAAACAGACAGGATAATGCATACTGGCGTTCCGGAGGTTTTATCCGGTAAATATAACTGTATTTGCCTCTAAAACAGGAAAATACAGAAAGAAGAAAAAACATATACCCCATGGACCAAGTGGAAATCTGTAATTGTGCAAATACTGTAACTGGAGGTACCTTCTATTCCTGATTTGGAAGGGTATTTCCACATTTGGAAAAAAGTCGGAAATGTGCATCATCCTGCTTTCCTGCTAGGTGTCAAGTTGAACTCACATATTTTTTGCAATCTGCCATTTCTTGTGACTCAGAGGCAACGATGTTTGGATTGGTTTAAACATATTCCTTTCAATGAATTACACATAGATCGAAAATAGATTTACGTAAGCTATTGGGAAAGAGGCCCCTGCCTTATTTGAATCCCTCTTGCAAGAAACGGACAAGGTGCATAGGATATACTGGATACACTAAAACAAATAGAGAGGCAGACATGAGCAAGACAGATAGTGGGGCTTTTAAAGTAAGATTACTTCTAATGAAAGATACAAATTTCAAAGTAATCAATATGTGTGGACAAAAGTGTGATTAGACTACAAGTGAATATTGGAACTGATATGAAATTTAGACAATCCCAACAGGCTTAAAGCGATCTGTAGGTTTTTTATTTAAAAATAAAGTCGGCATATTTGTAAAGTCGGGGCACCTGAGAACACTATTTTATAATTAGTCCTAAACCCAAATCAAGATAAACACTGAAAAGCTGAGCACCCCAATTTAACAGGTGCCACGGCCATAGAACTCATTTTCTCTGATGTTGGATTCGTATGTAATTCGAGACTTATGATTTTTATGTCCTTATGCAAATCAGAAGTGTGGCATCTACTTTAAAATTCACCATTTATATTCAGCACGGAGAAGATCAGAAATGAGGAGCAAATGGGTAGCAATTCGAGTTTGCTCTGTGTTCGAGTTCACTCTGAACGCCCCTACCGATTTTATGTGACTGTGTAAAGCTGACAACGATCACCTGATTTGTACCGAATAAAATTTCAATTGATCTTATGCTACAAGAAATCTGAAGTGATAATACCAAACATCCTTACATTTTGCGTTCACGTTTTATTTTGTGGCATGAGACTATACGTTTTGCGCTTTCTTACATTTAGTGTCAATGCAATGTGTTAAATTGTTAACGCAAACCGTAAACTGTACATTTTCCGTTGACTTTACATTGTGTGGCTCTGCACCCCAGCCTCCGTTCTTTCTGTGCCAATCCTAAAGTCCCTCTGTAATACTCCCGTCCACATTTCTGGCCCTTCTGTGGGTCAAGCAACTCAGCAAGCTGATGTATTCCCTGTAGAATCTGGTATTGAATATGTAAACGTTCCACGAATTTACATAGTCCTTGTATTTTGTTGCTGTTTTGAAACTGAGTTTCCCTTCCAACACTGACTCAGCGATTTAGAGTAATTTTGCCCATGCTAACGATGTCAACTAAATGTACAGGGTATTGCTGGCCCGTTATTTGTCAAAAACGGTATTATGGACGTAAATGGTACAGTAAGGTTAAAACTTTCAGAACATTTGGCTCTGAGGTTTCACGCGTCACCATGTGATCATGGGACCTTTTACCGAAAAGTGAGTAAGAGTTTCACTTTTATGTGAATGAGCTTGTGATCCAAGAATTATCATATTTGTAGCTTTGTGCATTGTGATATTAGAAATTTTTCATCAATGGACATTTAAGTGCTCAAAATAGTTTTTGAGTGTCAGCCATGCTTAAATCAAGTTCTGAGAGTGGCTGTCATTTGATGGTTTTCTTCGGTCGTACTAGAGACTTCAGTCGCTTTTTGCTCAGGAATACTGGTGTTGTTAAAGTACGCACACGGAAGTCAAGTTTTTGTAACAATAGGCATTCATATTTAACGACATAAACTGCAGACTTACTCTGGTCCCCCTGGCTACTAGGCAACAGAACGATGCGTCTGCAATGATGAGGGCACTTCCACCAGTCATGTAACTTGACCATTCAGAAATAACACTTTTTTTCTATGAAACATATGGAATGTCCTTGTTATATCAGGATGGTGTATCTTTTAAAACTTAGTGAATGACTTTCATACGCTTTGTGCTTTCTTGACTTTTACCAGAGCTCATTTGGCCCTACTTAATGCATGAATATGCCCTCCTTCCTTGATGCAGCCTATGTAGCATGCACAGTATCCTGTTACAATGAATACATACTACGAGTATTAGCAACAATAGGTGTGTTAGAGTCAGTCACCATAGTTACACGGAAATCTCAAGCGGGGAACCCTGGGTGGTCACTGACAATCCAGAAACAGTGGAATCAAAGGTTCACGGTTATCTGTTACTGGCGCATTAGTAGATGACAAGTTTATAACCATGAAAAGATGGAGAGCTGTAGATGTTGGTGATGCTGTTTACGCAGTTCACCGCTCTTCTCCTCAGCTGTTGGACATTTTCCTGTGTTGATCCTTAGGGCTGCTGCATGCAATATGCGTCAGGGCACGCCGAAAGCACACAGACTTTAAGGACATATATAACTTTTACGTGTCAGCCTTAAATAATTTAGCTTTTTTTAAGGAAGTAATATCCCATGCACGCCTTTAGCATGCCTACTTTAAGACCGTTTTAAATTTTTCAAAGCTACAGGTTCCAGACAGGTTTGGTACGACTTGCGGGATTCCTGTAGAAGACCCGGCCGTAAGGAACTGTGATTGTATAGGTTGTATGCTAAAGTACACAGAAAGTTTACATAAAAATCTGTTCAAGGATTCATAGATACAGACTTACAGACTCGAATGTGTGCTGGAAATTTGTTTTTATGTATTTTACTGGTTATTTTGGACCTTATACACACTCAACATACCCGAAACCTGTTACTTCACCTTAAATTATGTGAACTGAATTTGTTTTGGTAGAAAATGTAAGAGCTGAATACATGTATTAAAAATACAAATTTAAAAACATCAGGCACATATTTATAGACTTGGACCCGCAATGGAAACTTCTCTTGTTTTACATGTATAACTTCTTACTTTTTGCCCACATATAACCGATATACCAAAGGCTTGTTATTCCAGTCTAAGTTATTGGAATAAAATTGCTTTTAAAAATAAAACTGAGCTAAACACACAAACTGTCAACAGGTAGAAACAAAAGCAGCTGGCTGCAATGTTGGATTCCGCCCAACACTGCTATTTATGCGAGACAACGGCCGGTGAAGACATGTGAATGTTAAGCAATGAAGTCTTTAAGGAGCTTCCAGGAATCTTCTACACGACTCTTTCAAGCCGTGCCAAACACAACTGGAACTTCTACTTAAGAACATTAGAGGGGTCTTGAAGGTACCGTGCCAAGGGCCAGGCGTTCTGAGAATATAAAGGCCTTAAAGGAGGCAACACTTAGACGTGTTTTTATTCTACAGTGGCGAGGTGTCCCGGATATTCTGAAAATAAGAAAATATACGATGTAGCAAAACTAATAACCTTTGATCTGTTGTTGTTGTTGTTGTTATTGGTTAGAACTAAAATATGCTAAAATATGCGATCCGATTTTATTGTAGCTTAGGCACTTTATTTTTCTTAGAATCTAACCTTAAACAAAGTTACATTCCAAGTAAATAACACTGTGTTCCCATAGCAAAGGTGTTAACAATTGCAACTGAACTACTTTCTTATTATTTACAATTCAAGACTGAAGAGTTTGCTGTTAGATGACTATTCATCATATGACTATATGATACGTGAGACATGTATTTCCGTTTCAGGCCATCAACTACATAATAGTCCAACGTATAGATTTTTTGTTAAGTGACCTTTCTCGATATATATAGTTTAAATCTTTCTGCGTATAGATTGTCTTATTTAGATTGATATTATAGCTGTACTATTTTTAATCTGTATTTTTTTTTTATTTTCATGCATCCATTTGTGGACTGTAAGAAAAATTTTTACATATTATTTCAATATAGCGTTTCACCTACACTTTAATGTGAAGAGATAATTGCCGACTGTATACTTGGAATGTTCATAATCTAATGATATTGTATTGAAACATGCAAAGCGAAAGAACATATATATGTATATATATATATATATATATATATATATATATATATATATATATATATATATATATATATATATATATATATATATATATATATATATATAAGTCTACGGAAATTATGTTTGTATGTATAATTCAGCTATTTCAACTTGCCCTGCCTCAAATTTGACTTGTTCTGGGCTAGCATAGTTGAGTCCATGAGCCACTGTTTTACATGTATGATAATGTGCTAGGGTGAAAAAATTTTGATATGTTTTTTTCCAATTAAGGCTTGAAACCCCCTTCACGTACGGCGAAAAAATAAGCTAAACAATTAGGATACATACTAACCTCATCTGCGATATTGATGGCAGGTTCTCAAGCGGAAGTCGTATCAACATGGAATTCCGCATTTCATCATAGATATCACAGACACATGTTGCGCATTAACTGTATTATTTTTCATAAATGTCACAAGAGGCGGAGGGGGCAGGCCACCTCCAGCTTCCTTCCGCTGCCTCATTTCCACAGCCACCGCTGTTTTCACATTCGTACCTATTGTATAATGTTGACGTAATTCTGTTCTGTTCTGTCTTTTTTCAGCCATTGTGCCATTTTTATTTTTCTTTCTTTTTTTTCATCTGATTCGGTAAGGTTAATTGCTTCACCCACCAACGCCGCAAGGATTTTCTCCAAGTCGCAAAAAACTTGGATTTCACTTAGGCGCTTAAATTTTGGCATGATGTGGAACGCTGTGATATTCTCAACTCTCTATACATGTATTTCTCTTATAAAGGGATCGACCGGTTAACGTAAGAAATATGGTTGCATAATATTTGGTACATCAGACAGCTAGGTGTCTTCTCATAGAAAGAAATATCTATTTATGACTGGTCGACCCAAACAAACTTGCATGGCCTGTTGTCAGTAGGCTTCCATTTTTCGTCAAGCACATGTTGCAATGAGCACCATTACATCATTTGTCACTTACGAGTAAAATACAGTCTGAATTAGCTACTTTTACCGGCTCAGCTTTGTCTCACATTAACAAGCTGCTCCAGTTTGGCTATACTGGTATCTTAATAAAAAAAGTGCGCTTCTGCTTCGATATATTGCATCTACCATTGACATGACAAGATATATTGTCTTGACAACTAGTACGATGTAAAGATGTTTGTCGTACGATATCAATCGATTTTGTCTTAACCTAAAGTGTTGCACGATATCGCGGATGTTTGCACATGTTCACAGTTTTCTCGTCCGGTCCTGGCGAAGTGTCGTTATAATCGTAGTGTACGAGAGCAACTTGTAGATGAGTGCAGAAAAATTATAGGCTGTTGAAACTGGAACATGGTGGATGACACTTTTGGCCACAGACTACAGTTATAAATCCTTCTATTTTTCATATTAGCATTTTTCAGTCTAAAAAATCAGCATTTTGGTATTTTAAAATTCCATGAACGGCATTTAACAGATAAAAATGTCAGAAAAATATGGACGGATTTTTGTCATACAATTCGCAGCTCGTTAATTTGTGATAATTGAAATACGAAACAACACCTGGATGTAAGCTTTATACAGGTGTATGAACTGTGCTCTTGCCAGGGTCACATCATTGTCCTTCCCCACCATAAAGTTCCCACCTGGCCTGGAAGACAGTGCACCTATATGACCACCAATGAAGCAACTCTGCGATGCAGCAAACCTGACTTAGCAAACTTTATTTAAATAGAAGCTACAGCATGCTGAAAACACAGTATTTTCACAATTAAGGACTATCTCCGTTGGGATGCGCAACCAGCCAATCACAACTGTAGTCTGAAACCTAATAGACTTATCAAAATTTTTAAAACTTGTTTAACTGAAGCCACAACTTGTTTTCTGCAAAAGATTTGCATTAACTTTACCAAACCTCAATATTTAAGAAAATATCAACTTTTTTGCAAGCAACCTTTAAATCTGAAAAATCAGTTTTTATGACACATAAAATAATTAATTAAAATTTTGAGGAAAATTATATAATTGCATCCAATCAAATCTTTTCTGTCCAATATGAATACGATACACAATGGGCTATGATGCAAACCCATAATCACTTGCCTGCATGTCCTGCCCTTACAATGAGAGATCAAATTACAATGCCCCACCCCTTAATTTTAACCCCAAATTTGAATATATTGCTAAAATTTTACGAATTTTTAGGTGAAATTGGCGATTTTTTTACTATTTATGGATAGATTCGTAACATTTGTCTACAAAAAATATGACATCTATCACTGTTGAGGCATTAATGGCGGATGGGGGGAGTATCAGTTACACCAAGTCAGTATCTAATACCAGTCATTATGGCAGTATTTTCCTGATATAATCTGAACTATGGCAGACAATGGAACAGTTTCAGTGTTTAAACATTATTAGCCCATCAAAGTGCACAGTTTAAGACCAGTAGGTCACAGATTAGAGTAGCAGTATTCAGCAAATTATGTTTTTTGGTACTAAAATTATGGAATTTTAACGCGCCCTTTCTTTGAACATTAGGAGGGCAGTTGGGTGATCCAGCTTCCACAAACCAATAGTGCTATGCCTTTTTTTCTGCAGTAGACTGTATAAGTTGTGGTTTATTGACATGGTTTCTGGTGTATGTGCACATATTAGAAAGAAAATGACAAAAGTTTGTACAGTTACTCCAATATCATAAATGCACATTTGTTGTTCACAAGTGCTCTGATTTTAAATTTGATAGGCATCCAATTATCAGGCGCAAGTGTTTTCAGGCAAGTGTTTAATGGAAGCTAACTTTTTTCCCCTTGTTTCACTTTCTGAAACTCTTATAATTATATGTGGTTGTATGTTGAAGTTCAAATGTTTTGCCACCTATGTACACTAGCTTGGTAAAAGTTATAAAATCTGCAGTTCATAAGTGCTGTCATCCATATTCATGGATATAAATTGATTCATTTATGTGAAAATAAAGTCAGCATGCCTGATTTTAAATGATTTACCCCAGTCAAATGACACACATATATGACAAGCTTTTGTCTACCAAAAAAATAAAAAATAAATAAAAATAAAAGGGGGTGGGGTGGGTGGGAGAAACAAAAACAAAACCAAAAAACAAAGACATTTACATTTTACCTAAGATTTGTACAGCTCTACTGACAGACAATGCGCATTTTTTTCTGGTATGCCCAAAATCACTTTGACATGATTTTGTATAAACAGCTCTGCATATGAAGGGAGGTTGTAGGCCTACAATGACAATGCCACAAAATTAAAAGTTTGAAACAGAGGGTCACTAAGTTTCATATCAATGGGATTAGCATAATTTATTCATATCATATTAGCATTGATAATTTCTCATACACATATGATTACCTGTGTGGTACCTGTGAGGTATCGCTAAATACAAAGGGCTATGGAAGCTATCTATCTACCAAGCAGTCAGCAAAGGAGGCATAGCCTGTGCACTTGTTAAATGTCTTGCATAGAATCCTGTTATTATTTATGCAGTGTGGTTCCACTGATAGGTGCAACATGTCTATGCACAATGATTTGTGACATAAATGTGATACTTCATGAATTTTTAGAAAATTGAGACTGTTAAACTTGATATTCACAGCCGATCTGTGGGTGTAAAACTTTTTTCTCCTTTCATAAGCTGGCCTGAGGTACACAATACCATAGCCCGAACCATTTGCCTTGTGATCTACAGTCCCAGGACCATATCTTGCATGCTCCATCCATGTAAAAGTTGTCAGGATCACTCAAAATTGTCCAGGCAGCTGTCAAAAAGTGCTGACTTCCCATTTTTAACTTGCTTGATGGACGATAATAGAATAACAACATGACCATGTGAGTCCCAATACATACAGAGTTAGCCCCAATAGGCCACAGACTACAGTTATAAATCCTTCTATTTTTCATATTAGCATTTTCAGTCTAAAAAATCAGCATTTTGGTATTTTAAAATTCCATGAACGGCATTTAACAGATAAAAATGTCAGAAAAATATGGACGGAATTTTTGTCATACAATTCGCAGCTCGTTAATTTGTGATAATTGAAATACGAAACAACACCTGGATGTAAGCTTTATACAGGTGTATGAACTGTGCTCTTGCCAGGGTCACATCATTGTCCTTCCCCACCATAAAGTTCCCACCTGGCCTGGAAGACAGTGCACCTATATGACCACCAATGAAGCAACTAGTATTTTCACAATTACGGACTATCTCCGTTGGGATGCGCAACCAGCCAATCACAACTGTAGTCTGTAACCTTTTACGCCCTAAGATCATGGAAAATGGAACAGAATCGTGCGGAATTCGTCATAAGAAATAGTATCATGTGACAGGTGTTACGCCAGCGATCTTATAAGATACGATTGACTGTGATTCCCCACAATATGTTTAGATATGATTCTTATCATATTGTACACACTCGCAGCAAAAAGTGTCACTGTATGAGGATGGCTTTTTCCTGATTTAGACGAAGCCTGTCCGATTATAGATGACAACTCCTCACACAACTGCTCCTGCAATGTCTTCAACACAACTGATTTTGTAATGTTACAGCAGATAATGTCCAAACACTAACCAGGAAGATCCAGCTACAGTGAGTGTATGCTGCTTCTCACTTTATGCTCTAAAATTATTTTTATTTTATTTTGATAGTACCTGTCCTTGTTTTTTTTAATTCATTTTATGTCCTACACTAATGTCAGATACTTTGTTACATGCTATAAAGATAATGCTAGAAACTAAGAACCAAAAAGGAATTCATCTTGAGATGTGGCGGTTATTCTCACAGGACTTCCTAATCCTGTTCAGTAGTAAATATTCATCGACAAGATTTGATAGATATGCTCAGATGCCTCAACAACCCTCATAAGAACTATAACTACTTTCTCTTCCGGACAAGAACAAGGCCTTCAGCTGGCATCCTGCTAGGAGTAACCAGTCCTATCTGAATAACTAGCATTTGCACAATACATACAGCACGTCAAAGTCTGCCCTGGGTTTGCCTTGAAACCCCGGATGAAGAGTCACTGCTATTAATAATGGACTGAAACCATTAGGTCTGGTTTAGGATGGATAGCTTTGTAGGGATCATTCTGTTACTTAAAGGTTTGAAATTCTCTTTTCAAAAATCCTTTCCGATATCTGTCAATCCTCAGAAATAGTTATACAGATGTTCATCTGGAGATAACTCCCTAAGTTATGAAATTTCAACCTACTCGAATAATCGAAATTATTTTGTGTTCTGATGGTATTGATTCAGTTATCATTAAGAAATGCTGAACTTTAATGTTATTCGTTGTAAGTTACTATACGTTAGCTTTACACTTACTGCCAGTGGTGGTTGGTACCGCTGTTGTCTGTGGGGCCGCTGTGTCGGCGCACTGGGATCGGTTGGATGAGTCTCTCTTGCCGATGCTGACTAGCCGTGAGGGCCCTGGAATTTTCATCCCACACTCATACCATTCTGCGCAACGCTTCTTTGCAGTGTTTGCAGACCCTTAAATGATATGTCACAATTTAACATGAAACAATTCTTGGAATTGATTTCTGTTTAATGATCGAGAGCATGTTATCAGCAAATTTCACTGATTTCCAACATATATGATAATTTATCATCCACACGTCGAATGCAACGAAGCGTATAATTTCAGAAAGGCAACAATCCGTAGATTTATAATGGGTTGCACTCTTGAAATTGATTGCCATGTCTATATGACCTTTGGGCATTATTACTTCAAACAAACTTAAATTGAGCATCACTCTTAGAGATAATGACCTCTATACACAGCGCAGTTAACGACAATCTACAAACTTTAAAAAGCATGTCTCCGATTTTTCAAACTTGTCACATTTTATCATCAAACTATGTCAAATACACAAGTAGTCTGTCTTTGGCGTGCCAGTGTTAAACAGTCGAACGTCAAGAACATCAAGTAAGTGATTTGACAATCCCTTTCGAACATAGTGTATATTCAGGTTGCGACCATTTTGCGGTCAAAATATAGTCAATTAATATGAGATTTGGCAGAAATTACTGTCGTTACTTCGGCATACTACCAGCATTGCTTAATCAACATCGACGCTTGCAATAATTAGCGCAATGCCATCAAGTGAACAGCAAGTTTATGTGAATTGATTTAAACATATCTATTGTATCTGGATTGGCCAATAGTCCAATAAAGCACTAAGAGTACAAGTTCTCCAGAACACTAAATGAGACAGTACTCTATATACATGACACATAGAACAATATACAGAGAACGAAATAAACCGAAGACTGCCGGATGAAAAAAAAATGCTGACTGATCTGGTGAATATGATAATGCTTCCCACTTATTATTCAGGATGAAATAGGCTTAAAATGAAATCTTCTGGTTTCAACGATATATGATTGTGCAGTTTCAAACACTTCAATATTAACATTGTCCGGCATAATATTGTTACCATGAATAAAATACAGAATCAAGTTATCACCGGCTGAATGTGTTATCAGTGAATGATTTGCACCTGGTTTGGGTACACCACACAGCCTTCAACAGTTCATTCCTCTGAATTACATAACGGGGATATTTTAGAAAAAAATGGCGAGCATCTTCGCAAGGATCTGAACAACTGCTTCTTAGTGAACAGCTTTGAGTTCATGAAGATTGGAGTTCAAAGGACAGGATTCCAGGCGCAATTGTCTGACATATATTTGGAAATCGACCACTATGTTCAAAGTACACAGGTAAAGGTTCAACAGCCAAACGGGTGTTTTTCAGGTTATTTTTTGAAATGACCAAAGGAAGTTTTCTCACGTAAAACAATTAGTATTTCATACCAAAGTCTTATAGATGACAGGAGAAAAGAGTTTCCGAAACGCAGATTTTATATTATATTTGTGTTAAGTTGAGACGATTTCGTACCATCATAGTGTTTCTTACATTGCCAGGAACTAGGTCATATATACAGGAAGGGGCTAGCCTATGGACCATATTATAAAAATACGTTTAAAGCGTTCCATTCAAGTACTCAAGGTCTGCTAACCCAGTACCCTTAACAAAAGTATACGAGGAGTGTATCTCAGTTTACCAGTGCAGATCCTTGCGGCTTCGTATAATAGTAAACAGATTCTAGAGACTAAGCTAGACAAGCAGTAAAATTGTCAAAACTCACACTTATCTAATATTGGTTGAACCTTGGTTGTATATAATCGAATAAGAGCTGTTCTGAATGGTTTAAATTTCAGTCTATGCAGTAATAACAAGCGTTTACTTGCCTGGTTTATCATGCGGTTGATATGAGCATCCCAATTCAAATTACTAGAGACCGTGGTGCCTAACTGAGTGTGGGTGCTTGATTTTGGTATTAGGCGGGGGGGGGGGGGGGCGTCATGGAGCTCAACCTGGATGCATCGGATAAAGTTTTTTCTTAGCAGATTCTGGTAGGCCCAGAAAACGAAGCGAGTTCTAGTTTGCAATATACACACAGAAATCCTAGAATAATCTCACAGATATAAATCATCTGCACTACTAAAATGGTTTATAGCAGTGAAAGGGATATGATCTACAGTTTTGTAACTGAAATACATCTTTACACCTAATTATTTAACATTTTTACAATGAGCATTTACGACCAGGGAAAATACACTTACACCCTTCTTTGAAATCTTGGTTTGTGTATAAGCGTTTGGAATGCATAGAGTATGCGAATCAACAACCATTTACTCTGACTAGAATGAAACAAATAAAAGTTGTAAATACTGGTGAAAGTGTGTTATGAAGTGTTCATTGTTTTTTAACCCTTAAATGGTCATTTTATATATTAATCAACAGTTTTCCTGAGCACACTCAGGATGCCATACCCTCAGAGTGCACCAAGAAAAGCTGTTGACTAAGGTTTAATTATTCCCTTAAAACCTCTTTGCAACATTCATTCAAACTGTTTTCTTAAAGTGCAGGATAACAGACCCTGTTCCGGTTCAAAGACACAGTTGCCATGTATCTATGATAAAGTTAATGATATAAAATCTCAGTCGAACTAATTCTATAAATGGGCCCGTATCATTAGGCCTATACAGTGATGGTAATGTGGCAACTTCTATATACTGTGTGAATATTGCAACCTAGAACTCGCTTCGTTTTCCGATTTTTTTTCTCACTCTCATATTGTTTGTCATGTCTTGAGCAAATAAACGTCAATAGGTGATGACCCCCCCCCCCCCAAGGTCAAACGCCATTAAGCGTGACAAGTGACATGGCCCCCAAGCTGGTGTGTTCTTTAGATCATGAAGGTGTTAATTTCTTAAAGATGGCACATCAATACCCGACAATGACTGGAGAGATAACATTCCTTCACCGCAAACCTGTAATTTGAAGGCAGGTGTAGTAAAAACCTTATTTTGATGAGTCCGCGTACCTTGCCCAGCAGCCATACTGAATTATGTATCATGTAATTACTACAGCTCTTCAAGAGTGGTCTCATTTGGTTCTTGACCATGAAAATGTTGGTATAGACATAAAGTTTATCTTGCTAGCATGTTTACTACTTGAGATATTGCTAAAAATCTGAATGTCAAAAATGGCGTCTTTAATATTCCTGGAAATGCTCAACATTGACGCACGGTCATCAACTGGATTCTCGAATGGGACTACATGGGCTACCAGAATCTGCAAAGAAAAAACTTTATCCGCGGGATCCAGGTTCACCCCCAATTTGGCTTTTGGCCCCCCGACTATATGGGGTGCCATGTAAGTGTAAATTAGGAGGATGCTATGGTTTGTGACGTTTGGAAGAGAACAGTAAGGAAATTGATTTTAAGGCATTAAATTTAACTTTCCAGAGTCGATCACAGCGGCCAATTTTCAGGAGATCAGCCTCTATCCTATTTTCTGAGGTATGCAGATCATGTACGGTTTCTAAAATATTTAGCATCGTCAGCAAAAATTTTTATATCACAAGAAATATCGTCAGTAATGTCATTAATGTACAATAAATATAATAGGGGACCAAGGAACCAAGGAGTGGTCGCTGGGGAACACCAGCTTCACCCAGAAGCCAATCGGAGGACTGGCTACAAATATATACTCTCTGAAAACGATTTGACAAATAACTTTTTGTCAAACCTATAAGAGGCTCTTCAGTACAATATTGTTTCAATTTAAAAATGAGTCCCTCAAAACCAAACACGACCAAAGGCCTTAGATATATCAAGAAATACCATTCGTGCCTCATGTCTAAGTTCAAACCCATTGTAGTTCATAACGCATGAGGTACTTGTACAATACATTACAGATTAGACGTCAAATACAATCGAAACATTACACAAACATGAAAGTGGACGTGTTTTTCTTTGATTTGCTTGTCATTCTTTTTACAGACTGGACAAGCACTATACATTTTCCGGAGATCAGGAAAACAGACAGTGGTTCAATAATTTTGTAAAACATTGAATAATACCTGGTGCAGTTTTTTACTAAGAATTTTCCCAATGCCATCAGGGCCTAATAATGCCAAGTGGTTAATTCTTTTATCACATTTTATGGACTAGAACATTTAAAACAAACTAGTGTGAAACCGACGACTCTTTACAGGTTTCTGCTCAACATATTTAGGTGATTCTGGGCTCTTCCTTAATTTTGGACTGGTCTGGCCACCATCTTGAATTCTGAAGTTGACACAGGAGTGAATTTGGTAAACTTTGAATGGTTGCTTTCAGGATTGGTTTATCCCCCTTTCCTGAAAAAAGTCGGCTTTCTACTAATTTTCCCTACCTTTTCGCAAATGCTCCTCGACTTTAAACGGGTTCGATGTACGTGCAACGCGTCACGCACGAGCATATGGAGGTATGGGTTATTGAAATTTCAGGTACATGTATTCTGTTTTGTTTCGCTTTTTTCAGTTACTAAAGCTCCCCACGCAGTAAGCGCTGGCAAAGTAGAAAGGGTCTTCCTGTTGATGTCTTATGAATTCCTTTGACTAACGAAGTAAAATGTTGTTTTTCAGTTGCCTTGTTACAATATTATGATTTGTTCTGCATAACAAGATAAAGTATCTCTTTGTAGTTGGCTTGTTTATAACTTATGAATAGCTATGCCTAACAAGGTAAAGCATCGTTTTGCAGTTGTCTTGTTTATATTTAGTGTGCAAAAATTGATAGGGATATTTACATATCCGTGTATATTACAAAATATCATAACACTGAAACCGATTACCAGGTAACACAATATTCCCTTAATGACTTCTCTGCTCCAGGAAAAAGAAAATTTGACAATTTATCACAATATGGACTATGGACACCACAATGTAAACAGAGGTTAAATATAAAATTGCAATGCTTTTTGTTCTATTTTATTTTTAACCTTTGTTTACATTATGAAGTCGCTATAGTCCATGGATTGTGATAAACTGTCAATTTTTTTCCTCTAGCAGAGCAGTCATTACAAGCATATACTGTTTGAATACACAATGATCTGTTTCAGTGTTTATGATATTCTTCAATATACACTGATATGTAAATACCCCTATCAATTTGTGCACACAACATATACTTTTTAAATTGTGAATTTTTATGCATGACAGGGTAAAATATCCTTTGTTTATATCGCATGAATTGTTATGCCTCACAAAGTAACATTGTATTTTCATCAACCGAGTTCGCCACGGTCCGCTTTCGGAGAGGCACATAGCACAAGACAGCGGTAACATTGATTTTACTCACCGCTGGCTGTAGCAGGACACACACCCCAGCAGCTCGTTGTAATCCCCAGCATCTCGCCATTGTCTGGTAGCAGTGTGCAATGGTCGTCTCCATCCACAGCGTCAGATTGTACCGGTTCAAATGTGCCCATTAGATCCTTGCTGACGAATATCATATAACTAAGGTAAAGAGCAAACAAAACAACCGTCAGTGTTTTCTTAGTGGTGATGCAATCAGAGACAAAATTCCTAGGAGTAAACTTGCTGCAAGTCTCTTCCAACATTTAACAGGGTACATCTATATTAGCTGCGGGGCTCCTCTAGCCCATACAGCTAACAAAGAAGTATCCGTGTGTGTGCATCAAGCTGGACAAAATGCGTTGTTCTTGCAAATATAACGACTTGCCTTTTTCCAGAAAAGTGATAGATATATTCTCCAGACATCCACAGAGCTTGAAAGCACCATCAGATATGTATTCGTTATTTCCAGAAATAAGAGTCCCAGCGCTGGTTTTCAAACACATCAGTTTACTATAAGTAAGTATTGTTGTTTGAAACACAAAATTTCATGTATAGGCCTATAACACAAATTTAATCATATTGATGGAAAGAATACCAAATATACGTGCTTTCAAAAATGCGTTTTATTCGCCAGCACCAGAAATTTGTGCGATATTACATTTCAAAGCTGGCCCTTCCGTATTTCAAAGGGGCTGTCAGGTTATCGGTTCTGCAGCGGAAGTGTTGTATACGCATTATGTATGTATGTTTGTATGTATGTATGTATGTATGTATGTATGTATGTATGTATGTAGGGTATGAACGTATGTATGTATGTACGTACGCACGTACGTGTGTACGTATGTATGTATGTGTGTATGTATGTATGTATGTATGTATGTCCTGCAAAAGCCGAAAATGCAATGTATGTGTGTGTTTAACGAATGACTTTGTTGGGTGCACCATAACAAAAATAAAAGAATGGTAGTTTACCAAATAATAGAAATAACTAGTTATACAACAGTGCATAGCATGCGCCAAAATGGTACATGCAACAAATGATATATTGAAAAGTTTGCAAAAGACCCCCCACCACCACCACAAAAAAAAAAGACTGAAAAAAGACATTGCGTGGGTCGCAGAAAAAAAACAGAATTCAATTTAATACAAAAATGAATGAATGAATGAATGAATGAATGAATATGGCGAAAAAAAGAAAGGAAGAAAGAAAGAAAGAAAGAAAGAGAGAAAGAATAAGCCGAAATCAGGTTAAAGGATATTAAAGTGGTCCATTGATTTCTATGCAATTTGTTTTTGTAAGTGATGAATTTTGAAATCAGGCGTGTATCATGGACGCCCATAAAGAATCGCCCTGTACAAAGTACAAGGGGTCATCTACACGTTTTTCGTCCAATCCATCCATACTAAAAATTGTTTCAACTCTCATGAAATTTCTGTGCAGGATTTTTTAATTTGAATATCTCATAATAGGCCAATTATGTTTTCATTTTCAATTCCTTTATAGGCATGACAAAGTCTTGGAGTAATGGGGATTTTGTTTGGCTGTTTGTGCCGTCCAGTTTCAATGTAAAAATAATGAACACTTATTCAGAGTCGGGTGATATTTTAATGCATGTCGAAATATTTTGTTAAATAAATAATTTCTGTATTGAATTCTGATTTGAAAATGGAGTATGTTCATAATTTGCTGGATTCACCACTTTGAAAAAATTAGATCTTGACCCTTTACTGTGTAGGATTTTTTTCTTCAATTACTGATTTTAATAATCAAGAAGTAAAAGTATCTGAACTATTTCCTTGATTGTGCCATACAGCTTCCAGATTTGAGCAAAACAAAAGTGTTTTGATTGTACTGCCTCATAGATGGGGGCGCGTATTTGCAAATTCCATGTTGCATAGGTAAGGGTCACGCAATAAACTTTTCAGTGGCACATTTACGATTCGAAAAACGTTTTAACTAGAGTTATAATTTTTAAGGAAATGCAATGTTCCAAGTTCGCTTTACACTGCAATATTGCAAGCTTTAGGGTGAGCACCTAAAGGCTGGCTCGCCTTTTTTTAGGATCGTGCAGAAAGCTTTGTATTTTAATATGCGTTCGGGAAAAAAATTCGCAACGTGCGTGTGCTCAACGACAATGGCCAGCTCAATTTAGCACATTCTCGCGAAACCATTGTGCCAGCTGCAACTTTAAATCGAACAAATGCTTTCAGATTCAAAATTACAGATAGTTCCGCACAGATCCATGAACAAAGACGGTGTGCTTTCTGGGTCGTTGAAATCAGCGGGGACCATATCCACAACGGCGGGTATGACAGGTGATTCGTGAAATATTTTAATTTGTCAATATATGTCAGTGACAGCTAGTGTACTAAAAAACAATGCCGTAACATGGTGACGGAATTATTTCACAAAAATTATGCAAGAATATGGACGACATGAAAGGAAGTTTGACAATTATTATTTTTAAGATGAATAGGTTCACACATGGATTGGCATGACCAACTATGGATATGGTCCCGATGATTTCAACAGTCCAGAATGCACACCGTCCTAGTTTTTGGATCTGTGTGGAAATCTCTGTTTGCAATATTGAATCTGAAAACCTTTGATCCATTAAAAGTAGCAATCAACACATAATGTTTTCACGAAAATGCGCTAAAATGAGCCGGGACATATGGTCATTAAGCAGACACATGGGCGAAAATCTTTTTCCCGAACGCGTATTAACATACAAAGCTTTTCGCACCGTCCTTAACTTTGTGAATGAGCCTTTGGACAATATTTCAAATAACTGATATAGAATTTTCATTGTTTGATATCTAGTATCAAGATAACCAACTGTTCCATATTGTTTTCCCAGGAATTGTAGAATAGGCTCCCCGTATTTCACATGCATAAAGCAGTATTGGTGAGACAAGTTTTTCAAACAAATTCAAGTTTTGCTTTATGCCTGTTTCATCGACTAGAAGCATTCATTTTAATCTTCCAAGAGCTCTGTTTGCTTTTTACATAGTCTTTTCGTAGATTTTGAAATGAACAATCAATGGAAAATACAACGTCAAGCTAACTATAGCTGTTTAAAATTTCTATAACGTTATCGTCGATATAGAAGTCCTCTTTAATATGTTTCCAGATTGAATATTATTATTGTGAATTTTTATATTTATGCTGAGTTTCCTGTCATATGTTCATGTAATTTATTCTAGCCAATTTGAAGACCCTTATCGTTTTCAGATGGTAAAAAGAGATCATGTGCGTATGAAAGACGACTTATTTTTGTGTTTCTCAAGGTTACAGGGTGTCTAGCCAGACGCATTATAATATTCCATAATAATCTTTCTCAAAGAAAATATATAAAGAAAATATTTGGTTTGTCACAACAAAAGAAACCACACATGCGTTAATTACCCAGCTTATAACGGCTATCTTTTTGTTTGTGCCATTGATGTAATAGATAATAGAAACTACCAAATGTAAAAAGCTGCCACCACTATTCCTCTAGTTGTCATGGACTACTTGCTGGAATAACATATACAAACATTACCGCATTCCTGGAAGCAGAGTTCAAAGTGCACCTAATTGTCAATTATATAAAAAACGCAGAAAGTTTCGGACCTATATCCACTACCTGGGCATTCTTCTCCACTAAGCTCCATCTTTGACCCAGCCAGTGACTTAGGCGCCTCGGCACAGTGCTGCTACATTATTCATAGCCTGGGGGAGACTTTAGTGTCTGATAAAATATATCTATACTGGGGCCCCATCCGCCAACAGCTGGTAACCTCAAGGCGTTGTATTTACATTTTAGCTAATACTCACAATGGAAAAGTTACATTATATATTGTACATTACATTAAATCGACAAATGAACCTTCCCTTAACACTAATCACACACATATTTTTGGATGCTGCCTCTTCAAAATATCAGATCAGGCCTAACCGATGACGAACTTGGCTGCCATTTTGCAAAAAAAAATAGATTCCCCACCCAATGGTTTGGAAATGAGGATAGTAATTGAACGATCTTGTGGGGCGGGGGAGTTACAATATATGAAACCAAAAGTATATATTTAAATATTTCAGAGCATCAATAGATATGATATATATGCTGTGGCCATGATTCACTTTCATGTACAAATCAAATTTATTTTTGTGCGATTGTGCCACATTGCTTGGTTCCATGCTTGCAATGGTGCTCACCAACACGTGCAGCATTGTGCCATGTTAAAAATGGCGCTCACCAACACGTCCATGATTTGCAAGGGTATCGTGTCGCATTTGGATGGATTTGTAACTAACGATGATAACCGCTTCAGAGACAACCGAGCGGCGAGCAGATTAAAGTTAAGATATTATATCATGTTTCAAAAGTACTTTTACGACCGATAACGATAACCGCACATCCGTGGCCATGCAGCTGTGTTGGGGCCGTGTTTTTTAAATGAACAACCATGCGTATGCTGCCATGCTGTTTTCGCGGCCCAAGCTAACCCTCCAGACAAGTTGAAATAAAATGGTATATTTGAGTTGACTTTAGTGCAAAATAACGGCACACGATGGCCACTTTCTCGATTAAGTCTTTCAGCAAGGGTCGATCAATTTTATTATGGAAGGGCGCTTGAAACGATGATTTTTATGTGTCATAAAATTTATGCAAGGTCGGGCCTTTTCAGTAGGGTCGGTCGGGTTGCCGGAACCACAATTGTATATTTGTTAGGCCCTAGGTAACTTTGACATTTGTTAAACATGTTTAAATTGGACGTTCTTTCCCCTTTACACATTACCTGCTTTGACGTCAGTTTAATTTGTTACCTGGGCACAGCAGGAGGCATTTGTAGTTGTACAAAAAGATGAAGTTGTTATTTAGTTGAATAACCATTAATATATACCTTGTGGCCTTTTTGTGCTATGTAATGCCTTACATTCCTTAAAAATCAGATTCAAGAAATAGTTTATTAAACTTGTTTATGTTCAATTTTGTCATGCCATTGTAATGATGGTAATGACGCTGCTGTTCGATACGTTATTGTTTTGTATGTATCGACTGCTCGAGGGGTGATTAATTTCAACGCACAAATCAAATATCATTATGCAGATATTAATTTTGTCTGACCGTGCTTTACTGTGCATCACAGTGCTTATGCAAAAAGCAGGGCAAGAGGTTCCAAAACTTTCACCGTAATTCCTTCTGAAAATGTCATCACTCACCGCGTTGATGTGCAAAGTACCACAGCTACGAAACGATACTGTTCCAAATGATATGTCATAGCTATGTATTGTTTCCCAGAGCACTGAGTTCCTCTTGAATCGTAGTTAAACTGGTATTCCAGCCAGCAAGATCCGAACAGGTATCCGTCGCGTAAGCACCTCTTAACTAAAGGAAACGAAAAGTTTGTCTCAGAGCACACGGCTTGTGCATACAACGTATACATGGTACAGAAAATAAGTTAAATCCGATCCAAAATTTCTTCTTATTCATAGAGATACAAATAACGTATAGACATATATGCTAATCATGGCGACAAACATCATAACGAGGAAGCTGCCCCGACGAGTGGGAATGTACTGTTTTTTATTTGATATCCCACACTTTCATTTCCAAACACGTATCGTTGGGTAAATCATCTAATCATGTGCACAGCCATTTGACTAGAGCGACCAGGGTTTCTCACAATAATAACGTACACGCAAGACACCAATGATTTTAGCCTTGATAATTCATATTGGTAAGATATGCAATTCGTTAAAAATTTGCATAAATACAAACTCAAAGCAAATCACATACTAAGCGGAAAGTTAGGTATTCCAAGCACTGTATTCGATACCTTTGATCGGAAAGACGATGGAATACTCTAGCGGGCAATGTGGATATGAAAATCCAATTTAACCTGTGACTTTTACAGATTGTTTTGAGCCTTCGTGATAAATGTCTTGTGGCATAATGGGAAACCGTTGGGAATCAAACAGCTTGAAAACGATATCCTCTTATTTTGATCCGGAAAAAGCGATTATTGTCAAGGACTTGTTTTTTCCTTAGTATTAAAATATATGCCAAAGCAAATCATATAACATAAGCAGATGACTATCTACGGTATATATCTATATTCCCACACATCAAGTACACATAAATGAATATACTTTTACTTAAATATAAACAAATTTATTCATACAGGATTATCTTAAAGTATATGTAAATACTAATATAATGGGTTCTACAGACACGGAGAGACATACAATATAAATGTAGTACACACAAGACAATTATAAACTATGTTACCATATTAATTGTATACATGGGTAATATTGCTATCACCATATACAAATATCAATAGTGAAAAGGACATTAAACTCAGATTGAGATAATATAGTAAAACATAACGACAAAGTGCATTCTATGTATTAGTGACAATAGAATCCAGGAGTAACTATGGTAATTTAGTCAGTAAATATATATGCTGAATTTTAGTCAACTTAAAGCAGTACATCATAAGACAGACAGCACATAGAGTGTTGAACTAATATACTGAACCCCAATGAAAAGTATCCACATGCCAATTTTGAAGTATTTTATTGTTTATACTTGAAACATTTCATACCTAGACGTGCTTAGAACTTAACAAAGCATTCACTTTTCTGGCGTAAAAATAATGTCACGCTCTACCGACATTAACGTCACTTACAGGCAAAAAATGTCATTAACTGCCCTAATTGAAAGTCACACAAATTTTTCTGTTCAATATGGGATGTGGCCACCTCGAGCATCAACACATGCTATACATCTGCGGCGCATACTGCTGACCAGGGTTTGAATTCTGTGTTGGGGAACATTATTCCATTCTTCCTGCAGAGCTTGGATCAGCTGGTTTCGGGTAGTAGGCCTAGGTGTCCTCCGTTGAATACCTTGGCCTAACTGATCCCACAAATGTTCAATAGGGCTCAGATCGGGTGAGAACGCTGGCCATTCCATGACATTGATGTTGTTCTCATTGAGAAAGTTCATTGTTAATCTTGCAGAGTGTGCACGTGCATTGTCCTGCTGAAAGATCGCCAGATCTTGATGCTGCTCCATAAATGGGACCATGTGCGGCTCCAGCACCTCATCAATGTACCGCCTAGCATTGAGGATCCCTTGAATGACCACTAGGGGTGTCCGGTAGCGGTTGCTGATGCCTGCCCACACCATGACAGAGGGTCCACCCCATCGATCTGCCTGACGGACACAGGCATCCGCATATCTCTCCCCAGTCCGGCGCCACACACGTTCTCTGCCATCTGCTCTGCTGACACAAAAACGGGACTCGTCAGTAAAAAGGACGGTATTCCACTGCTGGCGAGTCCACCTGGAGTGTGCTCTACACCACTGCAGTCGTCTTTCTCTTCAGGGTTGGGTCAGCAGGTTACCCCTGTAAGGTCTTCTGGCTGTTAGGCCACTGCTCCTCAGTCGCCTCTCCACAGTAGAACTACTGACAGGACGGTGATTCACCCCTTGAGTCTCACGGGCTGTTTGGGCTGCTGTACGGAAACGGTCTCGCAGGTGCATCAGCCGGATGTGACGGTCTTGGCCAGGTGTTGTCACTCTTTCTCGGCCAGGCCTAGGCCGATCATCTACGGATCCAGTTTCTTGTTGCCGTTCAATTAGTCGTTGGATGGTGCGCCGAGTACACCCCATTCTTTGTGCGATTTGAGTGATTGGGACTCCACCCTCTGCAAGCCCCAAAGCATGGTGTCTTTGACCTTGGCTCAGACGCGGCATGATCGCCTCAACACACCTGAGACCACTGGCTTTTTTCTTGGCTGAACATCCCTTTTTAAAGCCACTGAAAACATCAGGTCATTTTAGCCATCCAATAGGAGTGGTGGTCAGAAGCCATATTCGGTGCACAAAAGTCACATGCATTATGTAACAACCCAGCAAAAGTTAAAAAGTTGTCCTGAATGACCCTGATGTAGGCTCCAAACCATGCATATATGCACACACAGTACTTAGTAACTTACAAAATTAATGTGTTAATTTTTTTATGTGGATACTTTTCATTGGGGTTCAGTATATAATTTAACCAGCATATCACACTTACATAAAAAAGGAAGAGATGATAATGCTGCATGATAAATGAACGGGTGAGGAAAAAAGTGCACTTTCGACCAGGCAATTCTGTACTGCATTAGATATCTGTATGTTGAAAATATCTGAAGGTTCTTTGCTGCTAAAGAGGAAAATATGAATAAGTCTTTCGGTACCTATATGGATTATCAAGTTAGATGAACGCCCGGAGCTAAGAGAAGTATTGTATTATCGACAAGTTTCTCTCTAGGGAAGGCACATTTAAGACAAGAAAAGAAAATAATGAGTAACATCTCTAGTCCGGAAAGAACAGAAGCAAGTAGGACTTGGAACTACCTTTACTTTATAAAGGTCAAAGTTAAGTCTAGATAAGCCTAGCCGTAGCTCCGTCAGGTAGATATTACGAAAACGATGCCCGTAGGAAAAGAAGTTGGACATATCGTCCACCGCCAGCAAGGTTGTCTTGAGTTTTGATTTAAAGATTTGGAGCGAGATGGAACTTCTGTTATCAATAAGTAGGTTATTCCAAAGTTTGACAGTATAAGGGAGGAAAAAGCTGTCAAAACGAAGAGTCCTGCACTGGATGGTGCAAATGGGTCTGGATTGGCATGTAGCTTAACCAAAGTTAGGAGGTGGCAGGAGATTTAATTGATAATGAGAGTAACATCATTAGTCATTTTGTTAAAAAAATCAATTTCAAGTATTCACGTCGTAGCGAGGGTAGGCCATCCGAGTGCTTGTAAAAGTTTGATATGAGAAGTGTGCCTTATGGCATGTAGACAGTTGTGACAGACAAACAGGTTGAGAAGACAGGTTTACTTCCACAGAAACATGCAAAAATAGGGTTGTACTTCCATGTTAAACACACATTCAAGGGGTGTCATAAAAAGCGAAATTCACACTTACCTATCGCAAGAGTTAAATTCAAAATACATGTTACATCATGCATGGGTGTCTTTATGACAGATCAAAAGGCACTAGGTTACAACGCAGTGAGATGGAAATCCAGACATTACCCTCCAAGGGCCGCATCCCATCATTCTGCATAAAAACAGAGATACGCGCGGAACGCAGGAGCCATACTGGTAACGTCCCTTCAAGAGGTAGGACTTTTTAGTATTACTTTTAACTTAAAATATTTAATTCCGTGTGAGACATTTATATCACTGGTAAACAGTTAAACTAATGAAGCATGTAATCTTGGGCATATAATACCATACCTCTGACTGAACACTGCATTTTGATTGTGCATCAGGGGCCGTATTCACAAAGGCTTAAATCTGATCCTGGATTTAATCCTAAGATAAAAGTCAATGTGCCTTTGGGCCTGGAACAACTGAATCGTTGGCCTAATGTTTGATCTAAACTTCCCGGATTAATTAATCTATGTTCTCCGTTATAATATGAACTTTGGAATTAAAAGTTTCAATTTTAATAAAACACTCTTAATTTACTCCAGATTTTCATTCTGGATCATAAGATAAGATACTGGATCAAACTAAGACTGATTTAATTTAAGGAGCCTCCAAATCCCTTAGTTCACGTTGTAGTCAAGAGCATATATTGACTCATCCTCAAAGTTTTGATCAAACATTCAGCCAAGTTTTAAGTAGTTTGGCGCGCAAACCACATTAATTTTAATTTTGGGATTAAAGTTAGAATCATGTAAAATTTTTGGTGAATACAGCCCCTGATGTATCATAGCAACCAAGAGGACTCCAATCGGGAAAAATTGTGCTCCTTATCGGATTAATAAACACAAGGGAATGGAGGAAAGATGGAATCTACACTCATTTGGCCTTTGAAATATTCACAATAAGACTTTACAGTCTTTAAGCATGCTGTAACTGTCATGGCGACCTAGTTGGGCGCAAGCATCCGACGCACCGTTCTTGTGAGAGAATGGGTTATCAATTGCTACATGGTTTGGTTTAAAAATCATATTTTATTCAATTGGGGAACAGGGTTGCCCATATATTGACCCCTTATTCATATGGTACACAAAACATCTATTTTATCGGAAAGTCCCTGATGTGACAATAAAGTACTCATTTTACTGTCTCGCGATGGACACAAAATCTGGCTTTGTTCAGATTTCCTGCATTGGCTGAGAGTAACACGGTCCTGTGGATACGCTGAAGAAAATGATTCAGTTCAACATTCTCCAAAGTATATTTGTTTATCCCGCATTTATAAGAAATCAAATTTGACGAGTTGCACGTTACTGATCAATTACCTTCTGTAGCCAGAAAACAATAAATGTATGAAATAGTTTTTATCAATATTTACAACCTGGTGGAAAAATGAATCTATAAATTTGTGAAAATGGATATCTGTTGGAAAATCTCCACACACATTGATGGTTACGATTCAAAGTGTCAAAAACAAAAAACAAAAACAAAAAAAACAAAAACAAAAAAAAAAAAAACAAAAAAAAAAAAAAAACAAAAACAAAAAACAAAAAAACAAAAAAACAAAAAAAACAAAAACAAAAAAAAAACAAAAAAAACAAAAAACAAAACAAAAAAAACAAAAAACAAAAAAAACCCCGATTCATCGTGACTTCTACAAGGAACCCTTCAAAAAATGGACTGATTTCCACCATGAGAAATATACTATCATTTTCATGATATTGTATTAATACAGGGACACACACTAAGTTTAGAAAAACATACATATTGTCTGAAGAGATTTTTCCAAATCGTGCCATCACATTTACAGTTATCTGGAATTGTTTTTCGATTTAAACCACTGTTGACCTTTATAGGCTTACAACTGTCCTGAATCTTCGACGTATTATGTTTCTTCCCATAAGTATTATGCATTGGGGAGTAGAGTTTAGCATGCTGTCAATCTGGAAATGGTGTTTTTGATATTTGTAGTTACCTTTGAAGTCTGTTGTGACAAAATTATGTTGTTGTGCTACAGTTGCTTATTACTGTGTCTTAAATTAGTTTTACTGTCAGAAATTGGGTCGTACAGTTACTCAGACATATTATGTGGAATTGACATGCTGTCAATCAAGGCGTTATTCCAAGAGTGCTGTCTACATGACTGAACGTGATGGGTCTCGGTCCCTTTTTTCACAGGATCAGTCCCCTTCGCAAACCGTCCTTGCTCAAGATGGTAATGATCCTCTTTGTGGATCAGACATCATGACAGATTTCAAGCAGTGCATGTAGCACTCCAGTATCGCCATGGGTAGAAAAGTATTAAAGGCTTATCTAGGCCTTCCTATGTAGACAATAATACTCATATATGCTGCACGGTAAGGTAACTCCTACAAACTCTTTTAACGAACTGTTGAATACCTGCAAACCTATACATATATCAAAACATTCAAGGTGATAATAGTGGAAATTCAAGCTTGAAAACTGCAAAAGACGATTTGCTTTGAAAGAAAATATGTCTGTGTGCCTTCAAAAGATGTAAATATTAAATGCTAGAACATTGTCCTTTACTATTTCACATTCCATTAAGCTTAGGATGGCTAAGTGCAAATTTCAAAGATCCAAATGACCTTGGTCTCTGACCTTTAAAAGTCACATGTAAAGGACAAAAGTGTGCAGTATCGCAATATCGACAATTTGAGACCGACATGAGTGAAATTGGATGGGAATTGACAAAGTTATGGCTAGATAAAAATTCAAAGGCCCAAATGACTTTGACTTTTAACCTTAAGATGCCACATGTAAATTACAAAAATATACAGTGTTACCATATCTACAATTCAAGCCAAACATGAAACCAAATAAGATGAAAATTAACCAAGTTATGGCTAGATGAAACTTTCAAAGGTCCAAATGACATTGACCTTTGACCTTAAGAAGTCACATGGGGGTAAACTAGAGAAATGTACTGTGTGACAATATATCTTTTTAAGCTCAACATTAGCCAAATCAGACGAAAATAAACCAAGTTATGACTAGATGAAATTTCAAAGACCAAATGATCTTGACCGTTGACCTTAATATGTCACATGTAAATTATAAAAATGTTGTGTCGCAATTTCTACAATAAAGGCTCAACATGAACCAAATAAGATATTGAAGATTAAAACTGTAATTAGCCCTCATTTGCATAATTTTGAAAATCATAACCTCTCATTTCAAAAGGTAAGACTCTATCTATAGAAGTACAATAGTGCCAAGTTTGGAGTTTCTCTCTATTAGTCTCCCCTAGAAAAGGTGGACAAATTTGCTGGTAAAGAAAGAAAGAAAGAAAGAAAGAAAGAATTTCTGGGAAAACCGAATGTCTGTGTTGGCACACAGACAACGATATTTGGCATGATGAGGCTACCGTCTTGGAAGCTAAACAGAGCAGTTTATATTACTTCATTCGTACAATCAGTGTGCAACGGGGGCAACCATTCTGCTGCTTTATCAGCTGAGTTATACAAGGTAGAGAAACAATATGCAGAAAAGTGTGGTGAGCTTAATATGGCCAAGGCTAAACTAGGAAGCTTGAAATGGAGGTGCAAGCTGCACTCTCCCAACCAAACAGAGAACGACTGAAACAGCCTCAAGTTGGTCTAACAACAATGGAGATCATTTAAGTTACAGACACATACAGGAGTATTCCTGTTACTGTAAGTGGAGTAGGCTTCCTCAGAATGTTGGGGAGCGCACTCTATTGAACCGACGTAACAGACCTAAGTTATACTTGGTAGCTCAAGCATGAGGAACATGGCCACAAAATGTAAAGAAAAGGGCATAAATGCGACAGGTTACTGTTATAGCAGTGCTCGAGTCGAAGGTGTAGCAAACTCAACCGCCCAAGTCAACTTTCCAGTGGTGATGACCCTCTCCCCCCATATTTCATGGTGTACATTATGGGTATGGACATTCGCTTCAGTTATTCCGTCCAGATTATTCAAGAAAAAATGAAAGACCTGACTGACCGGGCATTAACCTTGCTCCCTACTACAAGGAATCTTGTATCCGGATTGCCTTGTACCCATCGTCTGCCGCCTGCCCTTCAACGAAGGTATCTGTCTGTATAATTAATCAGTCATACAGAGACTGATTAATTATACAGACAGATGGTGAGACAATTGAACAGGTTTCTGTTTTCAAATACCTTTGAGTCTTGCTAGACGCCTCCCTTTCATTCTCGTCTCACCGTAACCACACGATTTCCAAGGTAAACTTTGGACTAGCTATTGTGGGTGGAGCAAGTAAATTCATTACAAAAACAAAAACAAAAAAACATGCTGCTCTACAAGTCACAAATAACACCATGCTTCGATTACTGCGACATTATATGGGATTCCTGTACCTGCCAGCTTAAGCACAAACTCCGGGTTTTACAAAAGTGTGTCCTCCGCATTACTAACGAAGCTAACAGATACACTCCAATTTCGGCCCTTCATTCAACCAGCAACATGTTAACCCTACAACAGCTAAGAGATTTCCACTTTCAGACATTTATGTACAAAGCTACTCATAACCTACTCCCAGATTATAGTTGTTCTAAATTTGTATTAACTGCCCAAATCCATACCCACCACACCCGAGTTCTGACAAATAGGTCCCTGTCCATACCACGTGCAAGGCTTAATGTTGGCAGGAACAGGATTTCCATAAGTGGTGCCACCACATGGAACTATTTTCTCCCCGAAATTAGGAATGCCCTTAACCCTATCCCTATTTAAGTCTTGGAATTACCCCTCAAAAAAACCCCCCATTTTACCCCCTCCCAACTTCATTACCTTGCATGTTTTTTCCCCTGCCCTTTTTTTAATTTGGTGGCTCCCCCTCATAATACTGGTCATGATCAAGCTTGATCTTGACGTTCAGCTTGAATTCATGTATTTTAAACTTGATTATGACCTAAAGTATTTATTGATTTTCCATTCTGTGATATTATTTCCTATATCTACCTGATGTGTTAGACTTTTTACAGTTTCTTTCTTGATATCTATTATTGTGTTCATATTACTGTTGTCTATGCTATACAAATTTGATTTGTTTGTACAAATTGTCACTTATCCTTCATAAATTGATATGTACCATTACCATCCAGGGCCTGGCGGAAGATCAGTGCTGCGCCACTGAGCCAGTCACCCTGGCTAAAGGGTAAATAAATCAAATCAAATCAGATAACTATGCACAAAGAGCCCCAGATTGACCTTTAGTGGACGATAATGATCTTCACATGCGCAGCGAAAATCTTCATTTCACTCAGCGTGCTAAAAACATTTTAGCACAAAAAGTTTCAGAGAAGCTAAAACAATCCCCGTTACCTGTGCATGTGAAACAGCAAGTTCAGTCTAAGTGCACCTGACGACCATGGTCTCTTATGTATTCTACTTTACATTGGTGGTTCATGTCATAAATATAAAAAAAAAAGAATAGTGCAATTCAAGACTACTTCTACATCCTTGATGTCATGGTTCTTTTACAGACCATGGCACAGGTGCTCGTAGCGTATATAATTAGCATATATGTATATGAGGGCGAGCAGAGTTCTACGGCCATCAGACTGTACCCCCCTGAAAAGAAAGGTTTGAAACACTGGCTCTTTTCAGTGAAATAACAAACATACCTTTGTACCCTCTGTCTTTATTTTTTCCGTTTGTATCCAACATAGGCAAATAAAATTCACACATTCCACTCAAAAGTATATTTGTAGTTTGTTCACCGACTTTCAATGCAATACTCCGAGAAATATTGTGATCTGGTCTTTCTAAATGTCCCCAAAGAGCATCTCAGTTCCAGTTCGGACAAAAAGTCACCACAATAGGCGCCAACGGGAACTACACATCCGAAGCGAGTTTGGGTAAATTTGTCCATGCGAAAGTGTACTTATGGGTGAATTCGCATTCCACGTCTACGTCAAATAATCCTGATGACTGGAAAACTTATTTTCCACGCTGTCAAGTAAAGAAATCGGCATAAATGTTCGCATTCTACAGAGCCCAAGCGGATCCTCTCCTACCGCGCATCCATTTGCAATTGCGGTTCCGCACAAAAAACGGATCTTCGCTCTCATTGCCGATTTCTTTACTTGACAGCGTGGAAAATAAGTTTTCCAGTCATCAGGATTATTTGACGTAGACGTGGAATGCGAATTCACCCATCAGTACACTTTCGCATGGACAAATTTACCCAAACTCGCTTCGGATGTGTAGTTCCCGTTGGCGCCTATTGTGGTGACTTTTTGTCCGAACTGGAACTGAGATGCTCTTTGGGGACATTTAGAAAGACCAGATCACAATATTTCTCGGAGTATTGCATTGAAAGTCGGTGAACAAACTACAAATATACTTTTGAGTGGAATGTGTGAATTTTATTTGCCTATGTTGGATACAAACGGAAAAAATAAAGACAGAGGGTACAAAGGTATGTTTGTTATTTCACTGGAAAGAGCCAGTGTTTCAAACTTTTCTTTTCAGGGGGATACAGTCTGATGGCCGTAGAACTCTGCTTGCCCTCATATCCATATATGCTAATTATATACGCTACGAGCACCTGTGGACCATGGAGTGACCAGATATGATATGGTAAAACCAGCACACATGTTTTTTTTCATTTTGCTAGAAAGGTGAACCTTAAAAGGCTTCTAGAGCTTCTGGTGGCATTGATGTTTTCATAAACAATAAAATATTGTGTACGGTATATGTTTTTCTCTGATTACGAACTATAGGCATGGGTAAAATTTGATTATAAGGTTTTTAGTTTGAATAAAGATTTTTATGGCACGTGCTGATTTACCACCCAAAACATCCACATTCGTGGCATGTTGTGGAAATTACTTTGTTATCATTGAATCAGAAATAATGAAACACTCTTGTAAGGGCGACAGAGCGTTACGTGTAGATCTAAATGCTACAACTTTAGCAAATAACTAGAAAAGAAGGTTTGCTGCAAAGCAAATCTGTCTGTGAGCCTTCAAAAGTTGTGTATATTAAATGCTACAATTAATGTCCTCCGGTACTTCACATTCCATTAAGCTTATGGCTGGATGAAAATTTCAAAGTCCAAATGACCTTGACCGTTGACCTTTGCAGGCCAAATGTAAATTACAAAAATGTACAGTGTGACAATACCCACAATTTAAGCCCAACATGAACCAAATCAGATGAAAATTGACCAAATTATGGCACAATAAAACTTTCAAAGGGCCAAATGACCATTAACTTATGCCCTTTAGAGATTACATGTTCTTAAAAAAAGGTGCAGTGCTGCAATATCTACAGTTTGAGTAAAATATGATTAGAACTGGATGGAAATTGGCCGAGTTATGGCTGGATGAAACTTCTAAAGGTCCAAATGATGTTGACCTTTGACCTTTAGCAGTCACATGTAAGTTCAACAATGTGCAGTGTTAAATAGCTACAATTTGAGCCCAACGTGATCAAAATTGGATAAAAATTGGCACAAAGTTATGGGTAGAAGAAATCCGCCATCGAAAGTGGCCTTTGACCTTGAAATGACCTTTGACCTTAGGATGACCTCTACCTGAAGTGAACCTTGACCTTTCAAATGACATTTTGACCTCACATTTACCTTTGACCTTGACATGGCCTTTGGCCTTGCCTGACCTTGACATTTGAGATATTTTGACCTAAAATTTACCTTTGACCTTGACATGGCCTTTGGCCTTGACATAACCTTGACATTTGAGATGACCTTTGCCAAGATATGATCGAACTCCTATACACTCGGAACCACATCTACTATAGTATATAAGATAATGGAGACTTAAAACTTTAATTAGCCCTCATTTGCATAATTTTAAAAAGCATGACCTCTCATTATACAAAGGCGAGACTTCATCTATAGAAGTATTATTGTGTAAAGTTTGGAGTTTCTACGCATGATACTTTTCAAATGAAATGTCGGACAAATTTGCTGGTAAAGAAAGAAAGAAAGAAAGAATTCCTAGAAAAACAATATGCTCGTGTTGCCACACAGACATTATGATCTCCTATCTGTGATGATGGTGGCAAAAGCTGCAAACTTGTAATTTATAACGGTGGCACTTTATTAGATAAAGGAATGGGCAAATTTCCCTGTGTTTCAGCTCGCGGTAAAAGTGTGGCAGATTCATATGCAAACCAAAACACATGGGCGGATCCAAGATTTTGTGATAGAGGCCAAAGCCCGGGATGGGGTCCAGGGGCAGAGCGGGGGGGGGGGGGACTCCGGCAGCCCCAGAATGTTCTGAAACAGTACAGGTGGAATGTGCAATGCATTATGTTTACCTTTAAAACAGAGAATACGTGTTTTTTCAGGACTGTGCTTTCAATTTTACTTATAGTAGGTATACATGGTCTTAAAATTATTAAAATTTTAATGCTTCCTGTATTGTTCAGATTTCTATCGCATGTGTTAGCAGCAGCATCTCGTATTAATTCCAAATTGAACGAACCTGAACACTAACACAGCTATAAATGTGCAAGGTAAGGTTATATTATTTTATACTTTTCAGTCACATATACATGCAGTGAAATTTGATACCTGTTGAGCTGCTGTATCACACGCTGCTGCCTTTGGCAAAATTCAACTTAAATTTTCGGTAAGGGAGGCTCTTGTGGGTTTTTTGTTTTGTTTTGTAATATAATGTTTTGTAAGGGGAGCATGGCCCTATCGGCCCTTCCCCCCGATCCGCCCAAAATCGTTTTGCCCATCAATAAAACTTATCTTCATAAAAAAAGTTGATTTTCATGTGAGCACTACTGAAAAAAAATCACTTCACTGTTCAAATACGGAATAAAAACAAATTTGCCCACGTCTTTAGTCCATTTCACCCTAACAGATTTGTCCGACGCGCATTATCCACGACATCCTGCTCGGGTCATACGGTCGCACCTCAGATCGTCTGGTGATAAAATTTGGTAACATTTTATCCATAAATAAGATAGTCGGATCTAAGAATATCCCACTATCATAAGGAAGCGCTCTGTGAAGAGGTGATCAATTTAACGCACGAAACCAGGTTTCTGTTGACGTTTGAGCAATTGTCTATAAGAGCCAGATAATAATGGGAGACATAGCGCCACCTATCCTTGTCCAAGTCACATTATGACTTCTTTTTCCATTTTTCCGGACCTGACATTAAATTTGCTCCTAATTTGAACCACTTCCCAAAATCTTTGTTCAGAGTTTCTGTTGAAGCTTGTGTCAGTTTGTTAGAAGCATATATCGTTATTTTGTGAAAAACTGAGCATGTAATGATATGGTGACCAGGTTGTGTTTAATATATCAGCTGTTCAAATGAGAATTCCGCATTCCGCGACAAAGCAATCATTGTTTTGTAAACGGTTCAGCATGCTGATTCTATCCAGAAACAATCTTGTGATTATATAATTACAGATAAACACGTTTTTTTCCGACCCTGCATTCATACGTACACTTAAAATACTGCCATTGAAAACTAAATAGAGGGACCACGTTCTTTACAGGCCAAGTTTTCACGCTTTAGTCCTGAACATGGCCTGGGATTTTACTACGGTATAATTTTTTTACCATAAGACTTTCTGTATCATTGAATATACATCTGGGTGGCAGGAAGCCAGAGAGATCGGGGTTTTCTTAATTTTTTACTTTCGACCATATAAACGCAGGGTGTACATTATCATTATTATTATTGTTATTATTATTATCATCATCATCATCATCATCATCATCATCATCATCATCATCATCATCATCATCATCATCATCATCATCATTATTATTATTATTATTATTATTATTATTATTATTATTATTATTATTATTATGGAAACCCTTTGCCTCCATAGCAGCCATGACTGGGCTTTGATATTTTGCTGGCCCAGAACCGACGAGCGGCCCAGTCGGAATCATTTAGCGAGTCTGGAGGCTGCAACGGAGGGAAGGAAACCCTCGTAATCAAGGAAAATGCAACATACACGTGTGCACAGTGCTTGTAAAGCACGGAATATATCACAAAACAAAATACCTCGTACATCATTGTGGTACAGAATGCGCTAAAACAGCAAGCAAAAAGACGGACTAAGTTGTGCTGAATGGACAATGGTTTTACGTAATTCTCATTAACAAGCAAAAGACGAACAGAGTAAGTCTATCATCCGTGCAGTCTGGTCGCGTACTGCGGAATGGCTCATTTAATTACCGTCTGTCTTCCTGTGCCTCGTTTTTGCAAAGATAATCTGAATTGTATATGAAACATGTATAATGTACATGTCCTTACGCTTTCTAGAGTTTTGTCCCAATGAGTGGTTTATCTCTAGTCTTGGTGCGGAGGACATAAATTATTACTTATAGTTACTATACTTATTTTAACATACGAAGATTATTTGATTGATAATAAGGATGCCTGATTACTTGTATATTGTTTAGACGCATCATGGAATAAATTAGTATTGTTATTATTATCTGCGTGGCTTCGCTCGTGAAGAAAAAGGCAGTTCATACTTTCTGTCTCATGAAACGAACATAATTTTCTCGTATTCAATGAACCCTGTCGACAGGCACCTGTATTCCTGTGCATTTGTACACCTGTACTAATGTTATTGTAAAATCAATTACATCACCATCACACTACACTTCCCCAAGGTAGGTTCGTTTAACCCTTTCCCCCTTGAATTAAGACTGAGTCGACAGCTTTCCTCGGCATGGGTTGGGCACTCAGTGCCCAACTCATGCCGAGGAAAGCTGTTGACCCAGGTCATGTTGTCTTGACAGTTCTTAGCTTCAATTCTCAGTCAAATTGCTCTTTATTACTGTTGAAATCAGTTGAAAACGTTGAAGCAGGCGACATTTGTCCACCAGCCGCTTTTGGCCGGTTTAAGGGGAAACGGGTTAATATCCCATTTAAAGGATCTCATTTAACATGCCTTCAAAAACATTAGATTTGCTATCTGGTATGGGTGAATCAGATAACATTCATATAAATCTCTTTTCATGTGTCTTCAAAAGTCTGGAACTACAACTTGGTGATATTGAATCACACAGAATGTAAATCTCTTTTCAAATATCTTCAAAAGCCCTGGGACTTCTACTTAGTATGAACAAATAATATGGCATGTATATTTATCGCCATCAATGTTCTAAAATTAATAATTATGTGGGAGTGGTTTTGCAGCATGACGATTTTTCTAGCCAAAATACAGCATAACCACCATAGTGGCGACCCGTGAGTAAATCGGTGTTGTTCGTATGTGAGATTTCATGCATGCGTATGTGGGATTATTTTCTTAAATATAAACTGTTACATTTTTTATTGTGAATGTGTGCTTATGTTCTGATCTTTGTGGTTTTCGTATTATATTCTATCATAGGAGAGACGAGATACTCGGTAATGTTAAAAAGTGCCACGTAAGCATTATCGAGAAACTTTAGACAAGCCAGCCTTTATAATAAGTTGCTTTGCACAATAGCTTCTGTTTGTGTCACAATGACTATTCTAAAGACATACTGGGTGTAAAATATTATGACACTTGAAACCATCACTAGTCAACAAAAAGAAAAAAATAAAAGAAACCCCTGCAAAGTTGTTGCAAAACTTCAGGAGGAGGAAGATGAATGGGATACATGCAACAGTGTAGTCAATAAACATTCATTCATGTACAAAACGTCGAAATGCGGAAGATAAATAGAATATCCAATTTCTCCTGTTTCTGCCACAATGACTATGATACTGGATATTAAATCTCATGAATCATTAAACCATCACATGGCAACTACAAAAAACTTCTTGCAAAATTCGAAACGCGGAAGATAAAGGGAATAACTGGTTCCGTGGAAAACCACAAAAAAAAACTTCTTAGAAAAATTCGGAACGCGGAAGATAAATAGAATATCCGGTTTGTTATAAACTTGGAAATTACAAGTATCTGTAACTTGAAACTGACAGGCTCTTCGCTGTCTGTTAGCAGCCAAGTCTACACTGACGACAAAATCACATTTGACAAAATATATTTAAATCTCATGAATTTGTGTAGAAAAGACAACGAAGCCAACTAAGCCCATAATGTAGAAATCAGCCTGGCGTAGTATCTGTTACAATATGAGGGAATACAAGACTTGCATTAAGTGGTCGCAGATTCGTGTCACGTTCTCTGTGAGAAGTGTATCAACCTATTATGCTAGCTTGCTATAAAACAGCCACAAGAATGTGATGGCTTGATTTAGAAATGACTAAACAGTTTTCAAGTTTTGCTCACGCATGTATGAAAATACAGATATCAAATTGAAAGGTAGATATATATGGTAAACGTATGGAGGGTAGACTGCTCTTAAAGGGTCAACGCCAGCACTGGCCAATCAGGAGCTTTCTCCAACCCCCATGTCTCACAATAGGTATGTTTCTGTGTACACGTATTTGTTTTCACTCGATGACCTAAGTAGTACATGAGTGCACTGATTCGGAGCTTCTTTTAGATATGCTGTAATAGGGGCTAATTAAGTAAGCTTTCTTGAAAGTATACAAATTATGTACTGTTCTTCACTCATTCATTCACTTGCTGGAATTACCCCGTTTGCCTCGGAGGTACACATTGCCAGGTAGCGCTACATAACTAAGCACAATACATACATATTTTAGAATTATTTATTACCAATACTTTTACCATAAAATCACATATATACAAAAATATAATAAAACACGCACCGGCATGTACAAAGTCAAATTAATGTGGGAGCCGCTGCACAAAAATCATATAAATAAAGTGAAACTAAAAGATTCCAATACATCAACGTGGGTTTGTAAATTTGCCGATTTTTGAGTCTTAAACATCTTTATCATTTAGGCATCAATACCACTTTCATTATGTAAACTATATCTATGCACGGGACCGGTAATTAGGCAGAGTTACAACGCGCCCTGAGTACAAAAAAAAAATTACAGCACCACAAATAAAGATGGTCCATGCACAAGTAACCGAGTGGTGTACATTCAAAGCTTATGAGACGCAGTTTTGCCACATCTTTGTTCTTACAACTCATTTGTCAATGTGTTTTAGTGTATCCCATGAGTCTGCATTTATCACCTCCCATTGTCTCTATGATAAAAGAAATACAAATACAAATCGTTATTGCACATTCACTGAGTTACATCAGTATGATACAAAAGAGGGAAAAGCGTAATTAATAAAACATACATACAAGTAAAAATACAGACAGATATACGACTTAGTTCTATATACAGATGATAAATGAGACCTGTAGCCTACCTGCCTCGGTGACATTAGGACAAGTCCCCGCTAATTTTAGTTGTTTGTCCATCCACGTGGTATCCCATGTTTTGAGGCTGTTAATGTAGGCGTTTTCTCCTTTGCCATCTGGTTCCATCCCCAAATCTGAGAGTCCGAAAGTGTCGCATGTCGATTTAAGCCAGGGCAGTGAAAATAAGTAAAAGCCAATGATAAAGTCTAGTCTCGACAATTTGATCAAACGAAAACCTGGCATCTTCGTGTCGAGTTACAGAGAACTTGCTATTGCTCAAGTCTTATAATTATCCTGGAAGATGAACATTACGCAGCAACATTACGCTGCATGCACCGAGTGTCACTGGGGTCATAAAATGACATGCCTCTTTGTACAAATTTAGTATACGGAGCTGTCACTTAGGAATTGGCAGTATGCTGCTTAGATAGAATGATCTACCACATCAAGTCTACTTCCTCAGAATCAGAGTGTGTGCTGACCTACATCGAACGAGAGATAAAATTACATATACACATGTTTCTGTGGTTTTTGTAGCATGTCATGAGATTGTTGACCTCGCACCCAAAGAGGCAGGACGTGCCTGGTTTAAACATCAACAAAGCATGGCACAATTATCACTTAGTAGAATTTCGATTATGCGATGGGAGTCCATGATCAAACTTACAGTCACAAGAATGTTGTGAATGATAACAGCAGATCCACTCTCCAATGGCTGACTTGAAAAGAATCCTCTAGAAATCTTCTAATACGTACAGGATGCGCCATCATTTGTGAAAGTTTTGTTTCGACTCGGTTAAATCCAAAATTATTTAATCTTGAAAGTTGTCCATGGTGCAAGAAAATGAAATTGAGGGAAAGTGCTACCTAGTAAATCTATGAGATATTTGAGTTAGCTCCAACCATTTTGGGGCAAGCTTCTTCTTGATAGAAGTAAAAGTAAACAACTCCTGATCATAATGGTTAATCTTATTCTATGTGCTTTCTCAGTTTTTTGTCAGGCGCTTTGTAATGTGACAAATCGCAAAATTCAACAGATATGCAATATTATAGCTTGGATGAATTACCATGTTTTGGTAACATATTTTCTCACACTTTAAATTATGAAAACTTGTTTTCTTTACCAGTTTAATTTTTAACCCTCCTGTATATTGCAAAAGAAAAGGAAGAATTTATTATCGATTAGATTTGTCATCTATACAAGGTTTCTATACCCAAATACCAAGTAAAACAAAAATAAAATATAATAACTGTTATCATCAGGTGTAGAGGCAAACATAAATTCGCACATTGTGCCGATACGCGTTTTTCATCACTGAGAACACACCCAAAAGGTCCTAGTGTGCGTGCCTGGAAATAATATTTATTTTCTTATTGCAAGGTATGACAAGGTAGTCCATTAGGCCATAAGTTAAAGTTCATTTGAATGTATATTTTGTTTTACGGACACGTCAGAATACAAGGACGGTGTTGGTGTTAGATAGTTTACAACAGGAAAAGACACTATAAATTTTAAAGGGTGCAAATGTTCAGTTTATACCTACCTTCTGCAAAGCTGTAATTCGACATGTATTGTAACTTTAAGCCTGGGTGGCCGGTGCACCACATATATTAAGACAGAACGCTAAATGAATCTGCAGTGACGAGTTTCTGCTTGCCAAAGTTTTATGATAGCATATCAAAGCATGTCTCCGATGAGTTACAAATGTGCAGGATAGAGTTGTTGTACGTAGGCACTGTAATGTGATGGGAACTACAATTAACCTGACATACTACAGATATATCACCAGAAAATTTACTTGAATTAATATTCACTTATATCGCTAAGTATTGGATTAATGTGAAGGCTTGCATAAAGTAACTGTATCACTCCACACAGACAATCACCAAAGGCGAGGTTCAGAAATAATTAAAGCAGGTTAGTGGTCTGACAGTAGCGGTGCATGTACAAAAAAAAGAAAGACCGTGTAAGTTCAATCGTTTGAGGTAGTATAGGCGGTCTGTCTTTGGATGAGGACTCTCTTAAAAGAGAAACAGCTTTCTCTGGTGTAAAGGTCAAGAAAACAGCTAATGCTATATATGTCTGAGGCTTCGGTTATTGTAGATTCCTTCGCACCGAAATATGCTTATTTCAAGATCTAGACGGAGAAATTATCTTTGTCATACATTGGGCGATGTACCCACACATTTCTACAAGACAGGGACAAGATGATTAATGATATCTGTGCCGTGATACAGCACGAAACACATGGAGCACAACGTGCAGAGACGGTACAAGCTGCTGCTGGTTGCAGACAATGGATCAATTCCAGGTGTATCACTGAACAGCAATTGACAGAAAAACGTGATAAATTACAGCTACTCCGACTGTGTCATGCCAATATTACCCCCACGCATGGCTAAGCATGTGCACGCAGCCACAGCAGTTGGGCCTAAAAATGTTTGCATGTTTCTTGTTTCTTGACGAAATCAACTCTGTGCTGGGTATAAATTTCACATCCGGCATTATATTTGAAGCTCTATGGAAATACTGAAAGTTATTTTTAGGTTTTTATGAAAAAGTGTTTATGATAGATTTATTTATATGTTGTTGCCTGGAATGGTTCGAACAACTTTCTTTTTCAAAATATAGACTGGTACCCGTCAGGGAAGCATTTTTTCTCCTACCTTCTTTAATATTTTTCCGTGATGATTTATTACAGCAATTGCAGTACGTTAACGCTGGTGTTACAATTGACTCTTGTTTTGTAATCTCAAACGCTAATGCAGAAGACACCTTTTCTAGCACGACGGTCCCTGGTTTACAACAGCACATTAACACACGTGTGTGGTATGGTGATCAGTGGAAATTCTCTTTTGGAATCAAGAAATCAAAATGTGTGACCGCCAATACTTCGGAGACGCTCAGCAGTCGAGGGGCCTTTTTGTTAAAAGCCAGCACTTTGAAAGTGCTGGGGACATATTTCGTCTCTGAACTAAAAACCAATACCTGCGTAGACAGACCCTTTTCGCCACACTTCTGAGAACTGATTTTACCCCGCTCGAAGTCGCCCTCTGTTGAAATCCGTACATAATAATAGCAAGGCGAACATGACTGTTCACGCAGGCAATAAACATGATAAAACCCAGCACCCACGACACTTAGCAAAGAGAAGAACTACATGTACTAGGAGCCGAAAAAAAGTTCTGAATTTTACCTTTTTGACAGACTTTCATATGCTGATTTCGCCGAATTGTACTGAATTAACAACGGTAAGTAAAAGCAAGTATCTTTATTTGTACTGGAATGAATTGAGTAAGTACAAGTAAGTGCTTTTCAGACACATTGAGAAAACACGCCTTGGAGTATTAATGGTCCCTTTACGTTGTCAGTACAATTCTAGAACAAGTGAGAACAACAGGGTCATCATGATTGTCGGTGATGGGAGGGGGGCATAAAAATGTCTTTGTCTGGCATAAGAATGCATTTAGCAAAGGTTAGAGTGAAATAAGCGCGCAGTCATGTCCCTGTGCTATGACATCGGAAATGTCACAGCACAGGGACATGAAACCTTCAAGAACAGTTGCTAGTTCTAGAGGTTTTGTCCTTATGGGAACAATTGGCCAGGTCCAGCAATATCTTCACAAGGAAGCCCATGCATACCCACTAGATGCTGTCACAGTGCAAGTTTTATCATTGTAGCTCAATTTGTGCAAAAAGTATTATGCCCACAAGGGAAACAGACAGACGCACAGACATGACGACGGCAAGTTATATATATATATATATATATATATATATATATATATATATATATATATATATATATATATATATATATATATATATATATGTGTGTGTGTGTGTGTGTGTGTGTGTGTGTGTATATACATATATATATTTATATATATATATTTATATATATTGGCTTATTCTGTCATTATTTAAATATGGGTCCATCCCTGTTGATAGTAGGTGTAAGTGATAAATTATGTCAGTGGTTTTAGCTTTGTTTAATTCCTATGTTGGGTCCACAGCATACCCGGGATCCATGTGATGTCTACTTCACTGTGTGGTAGAAATAACACCGTGACGGAACTTAGTGTGCTTTGGAGGCCAAATGTTATGTTGACGGAGACACTCTGCCTTTTACTTAAGTGATTGGAGGGTATAATAGGTTGTGTGGGTCATATATCCATTCCCAAATTGGGTACCCATTTGGAATCTTGTTTTGGGTGCGAAATTACACAATTCCCTGTTGTTATATACTCTGTGACTTCCTGACGGCATTAATGTGGAAAACAAAACACTTACCTAATGTCGTTTTTTAACTCGGTCTGCTACAATCATCAATAAAAGCTGCCTCTGTCACCTTATTTCTTTCTTTTGGTACAATGGTTTTAACCATGCAGAAAGAAAACTTGTTTTGTTGCTCGTCGGGGAGCACATCAGGAAGAAAATTTGTCTTCTTCCTTCATATTTTTAACCTGGGATCAGGAATAATGAGGTATTCCTGGCCTCAGTGTTAACTACTGTACGGTACTCTTGTGTTTACAGGAACAACCCATCTGCCGTTTGACCAAATTACGGGGGGGGGGGGGGGGTGAATGGTACTATGTACTGCATCATATGTAAACCTGAGGGAATCATCCTGTTGTGTTAAGGACCACTGGCTACCCCTCCCACAGGTACTACCGTAATGTATGATCCTGGCATTAATACCAAACAGTCTCAAGCATTGCAGGTTCTTGTACATGCTCTTTCAAATTAAATATGGCCACTGATATGAAGGTCCAGAATGTGAAAATAAGAGCGAGAGACTTGCCTTCTAAGGACCCCAGACTCTCCATTACTTTCTTGTGATGGCGCTCGTCGGGGAGCACATCAGAAACAATAGCTATATGGCGGGATCCTATGGAGGAAACCGAGACATTCCATGATAAAAATTGCCGTGCCCTGTGAAACAAAAGGCGGAGCTCATTCATAAAAAGGGCGTAACACAGACCAAGTCTCTGGTTATACACTTTCGACTGCTATGCAATAAATATATTGAGGACAAAACCATAGCAGAAGTAAGTTATTTTGGATGTTTAGCAAATTTTGTAAATAATGTACATGAATCGGAAAAAACAGGTGGAACACGGTCAAATACCCTTTGTAAGGGAGAGCGATGCATTTATTACTCCAGCATTTTTCCATGAAGGTAACTATATAATTTACAGACAACTACGCAAAAGCCCAGCCTCTGAAGGAATTTTTCACCAACGAAACTAAACTGAAGTTTACAATGCACAGTTTTGCTCATGGCACCAGAAGATAGCAATTTGATCAGAATAGAAAATGTTATATTTAAACAGAACCGATTGTTTTGTATAAAGAAATGCAGAGTAGATACCAGATGTTCAGAGGCTGGGATTATCATCATCATCATCATCATCATCATCATCATCATCATCATCATCATCATCATCATCATCATCATCATCATTTACCAGTGGTATCAGCGTGCACCAGCTCTGGGAAGTTGGTCCTGTTACTTTAGATTCGCTTGCAAAATGATCTGACGATATAAAGTAGGTTGTTATGCTTTACTTGGTCAAGCCAACTCAATACTCCCATATGTTATTTGTGATGAAGTATATCGCATGCACATCTTTCCCCAGAGGTTCACTGGTCTCTAGGGATCAAGGGTTGGCTCTGATATAGCCCCAGCTACAATGCTTCTTCACAATATAGCGACGAAGCTCATAGCCTTGTGACAGGGCTACTCAGTAGTTTAGGCCTTACGGATCTTTTCAATATGAAGAATAAAGGTGCTTTCACACTCAACATTTGGCTCGATCTCAAGTCTTTTTAAGCTCGTCCGAGTTCGTGTGCGGTTCCACTTTTTCCTGGAGCATAGAATACCCGGAGAAGTGCTGGAGCTCTTTTAGGGGGTGGGGTCCTTACTCCCTGTTCCCAGAAATTTACAAGTAAATGCCCCCACAAAATTGTTAAATTGAGTAAAATCTGGTAGTTTTTGCATATTTGATGTTAAAATGGACTTGCTACAGGAGCTGAAGATAGGCCATATTACTTCAGTATCATATTGGTTTAAAACGTATTTTATGTCAAAAGAAAAACAATTGACCAACAGGCTCGCCAGCCTATATGAAGGCCCCTTGTACATATACATAAGACAACATGAATATTTGAAAACACCAGTTCACAGATACAATATCGAACAGCACCACAATTTAGAAGCAAAGGACAAATGAGGTAAGGTAGGACGGCGTGTTGGAAAAAAAATAGAACTTTGCCAAGTTGTAGTGCAGAATTACACCATGAACCTTCCAGAAAGCTCAGTGTATTTGTGAACAGCCTCAAAGATTTCCTCATTCTATCTCTTTGTAATCCCACTTCTTTCAATGCCAAACGATGAGGTTTTCATGTTAAAGTTGCCAATGCGCAATATTCAGTATTATATAAGAGCCATTATCACCAGGATCACACTTCGCATAATGGCATATGTTTTGTTTGTTCCATATTTGGCCGTATACTCAACTACAACCACAATATAATGATATTTAACAGGAATACCATGCAAAAATAGTGACATTAACCCCCCCCCCCCATTAAATCTCTGATAATAAGCAGTCCAGGCATTCCTTCTTTTCCTAATATTAATTGTCTTTATTAGCATCTGCCTCCTACTTTTTTTTTTTATAATGTTGATATAACTGTTGATAGACAACGTTAATATGCTGCCCACACACTATTTAAGAAATGCATCTTCCGTTCAAACAAAGGGCCAGGCAAGTAATGGCTGTGACATGGAAGTCATTTACAGTCATATTTCATATCATATTAAACTGTTTCCTGTAACGTATTTAATCACTCAAATGCCCAATCTGACGTAATCTTAACATATTAAGACAAATCACCACCATCACTATCTTTTGTTGGCTCACTACAATTTCAAAAACCAGCCATAAGCCAGCTGCAGTTTCTTCTTCTTCTTCTTCTTCTTCTTCTTCTTCTTCTTCTTCTTCTTCTTTTCTTCTTCTTCTTCTTCTTCTTCTTCTTCTTCTTCTTTTCTGTAAAAATCCAGATTTTTAAAGTTTTAACTGTAAAATGATCTAAAATGAAGACGTCATCAACATTGTCATTTTTCGAAAACACACATTTTTCAAACTTTGTATTCCATAGGAGGAAAAGAAATGCATTTATTAAAATATCTTGAAAAGATTTTGCAGTTATATTCCTGCAGGTATATCTCCTATGAAAAGCAACCCAAAAAGAAATGCAGAAAAACTTTTTATGAAACCTTTAAAAATACGACAATTTAAAAATTAACATATTTGGCCCCCCAGATAGCCTTGTCTGGCCTTCTACATACATCATTTAGATATTTAGATGTAAGGATTGCATCTCTTATGCAGACTGGATTTTCAAAGCTTTGGGGCCAAATTGATATATACTTTAAATATGAAAGAAATACTTGTGCATGTTGTATGATGTCTGATGTAGAAAGGATAAAAATAGTCATATAAATTTTACCACCTCGGCTGCAAAATTTAACAACTTATTGTATATTACTTTAAAATTGAATCCAATGGGCTTAAACATCTCTAGCCTACAAGACGAATTGGGTTATGTAGTCAGCTGAATACATATGTATATAATTGCTAATTGTGACCGCTGCTATTATGTATAGTGCTTTAACACTGGAAACATAATGTGGATTCAGAACACATTGCATTGAACTCTTGTTTTACAGTACATGAAACAATACACTAGTTCCCGCTGGGTGCATGCCATTGAAATTAGTCACAATTCTATTGCTGATCATTGCTGCACTGTGTGTCCACAACATGAGCTTTTATAATAATGCATCACACTGGGTGCACATTGTCGGCCATTATCATTAACTTCGTGCTATCCCTAACACAATAATAGCACATTGCGTTGAATTGATTGAGGGTTTCTTATAGGCCCTATTGACAGACCACTGTGTATACTTGATATATACAGAAACAGAGAAACTGCTGTCAAGCAGTAGTGACCAGACTGTGCAGTACAATCCTGTAAGGTGCATGCAGCTCTGGCAAAGTAAAGTCACTAGAGCAGTAAGTGTAGGATTGTTGATATTAAAAGGAAAACTCATTTTCATCATGTCCACACATGCTGCTACATTATCACAGGTCATATACTTATGTAATCACCATTTAGGCTTTGGTTTCTCCTACGACTTGATAGCCGATTTATATTTGCTGCATGTCTCCAATGCCTTCAACAGTGTCTTCAAAAGTACAACCCTCAACATCTTGGACAAATTCTCCTTGGAGAACACAAGTGTCGACTTTGAAAGCCAGATAATATCTACCGCAGGAGTCCAAATTCAGATAAGGATCCCAAACAGTCTCTGGTGTTTACAACGTTATTGACAGTATTTTCAATGTACTTTGTGAGTTCCAGTGGATCCTGAAAATAGACTGTAAAAGTCTCATTCATAAAATGATTTTTTCACGATTCCAACTGCAAGTTTCGCGTCATGTTTCATACCAACTGCAGTTCCCACAATACAGTTAGAATCTGAACTCTTGAATTTCTTTCTTTTGCAGTGGTGTGAGATGACATGCCTCAGGTTTTTGCACATTTTTGGAAGAGAGCTTGCTTCTTTCATGTGTGACATTTGAGGGTAGTAGCTGTAGCCTCCAGTGTAATAATTAAATGGGCAGCTTGACTGTCTTTTCTGCCTTTTTCTAACAGTTGTTTCAAACATATGGCAAAACCGTGTCATTGAGGCATCATGTTCCTACTCCTTGCCTCTCAAACAAAGTTACCACCATAACTATTGGCAGTGCCTTTACAGGAAAATATTGTTGGTAATCTGGATTTAGTTGTTTGAAAATTTTCGGGATGTTTTTCAAAGCCAAAATTTGTTGTTGGACTTGCAGATTACAATCAAACACTGTGCATTGAGGGCCATGTGTGATGGATTGAGACTGCAGATCTTGTTTCACATGCATAGACCTTTTCAAGTACATTGATGGCATCATCAAGTGCAACCTCCACTGGCCTTTGTCCCTTCATATGCAAACTAAATACTGAGCTGAACAAATGCAAACGTTCTAGGTACTGAGTCAGCCCTTTATATCCCACAACCATTTTCTTTTTTTCAAACTGAAGCATCCACCACAAACAAGCGTTTGTTTCAATACACATATCCCTGTTGGCTCTACAAATAGTTGTTTGCTCCCATCTCTTTGTCCTGAACCATTTCACAACAACATAGAGACACGCTTGTTTACCACATTTACTTCACGTACTTGTAAGTTATCAGGGTCAATGAAACTAAAGTTTCTGAACTCAAAGAAGCCAGCCCATAGGCTTTGGGCACAGATCCTGTCCTTTTGGCTACTATGGCTTCTTGAGAGTTTGTCCATGTACCATTTTCAAAGGCTACTTATAATTATTGCTGTACCTGCAGGCATATATTGAACCATTCTTTTTAGGAATGGGGATTTGGTCGAGTGGATGTGCATTTCCCATTTCAGCTAGGCGACTGGTGCCAAAGGTAGCAGGTTCGAGTCCCGCTCGTTCCGAATATAAAATATATGCTGTCCTGAACCAACAACAGACCAGCAACGGGACCTATGTATTTCCTGTTGCTCAGAAACTGAGGTGGCAATGCCATCAGATGTTAACGTATGACACGGAGTACACCACAAGCTGTCCCAATGACTAGCAGGTCTTGGTCAGACAGTTTCCAAGCATGTAACGATACTGACGTCCTGATATTTTCACCTGTCCCTCTCCTTTGTGTTTCTTGTCAAGATGACTCTTAAGTACAGCTTTAAGTTGGTCTTTCTTCCATTCTCTGTTTTCCACAAGAACAGTTCTTTCAGTTTAGCTTTGAGCCTTGCCACTGTCATTACATCAGGGTTGAATAGTTTCCCCTATAACATCTTTGAAAACAATTTGATCCACACTACTTCTGTAACAAGCAAGATTCCTCTGTCATTTGCAAGACCTGCTGGTGATCTAAGACCACTAGGAGTTGTTTCAATATCAGCAAGATAGTGGATCACCCTCACCTTCCCGACCACCCTGTTCACTGCATCTGACATAAAGACACAAACGCCCCTTACATATTCCTCTCTGCTGTTGCAGGGCACCTTGTTTCTTTCCATCACAGACTGCAAATTTTTCTGGAACTACTGTGTATGTTGCTAGCTGCACTTTCGAGATGACGGAAAGTGCATCTGGGGCATCAATCAGCTTCCTGCCTATAATTTTCTGCAACACATCTTTGTCTGGTGTGGGACCAGCCTCAACATATCCCTTGTTAATCACTTTTATGCTCCCCACCAGAATACCCTGTCTCTCATCAAAAAGCAACCAAGGCTTCAGCCGCATACCGTCCTTTGCACAAAAAGCTGGAATCGGCTGAACTTTGTCAGTTTCATACAATGGAATAATAGAGGAATCAGGTGTGGGGGCCAATTCTAGAAATGATCTGAGCTTATTCACATGCACGCCACTATCAGCTGTGTAACCTGAGGCAGTTTTGCTCCTGTTATTGCACCGGGTAAAGAATAGTTCCAAGGTTTTGGATCAAACTCTTTTATGCCTCCTTTACCAGTTCGACTGTGACCTTCCTGACGAAAGATTCAAAACTTTTTCATGACCATGGTCTTCTGCAGTCGCTACGAATTCAAGGACTTCATTGTCCCACTGAAACTGAATGCTTGTGTCTTTGTGTCTTTTTAACAGCCAGTATTAAATGACAAAAAGTTTTTGATCAACATGTAAAAAAGTGTTTCATCCCAAACATCTCTGCTAAGCAGACTTTACAGTTTTTCTGCCACAGGGTCGATATACGCAACACACACAATTATAGGCCTGACAACACACAATTATAGGCCTGACAATATCTGATGCTGCGTCTTTGCAAAAGCCGTGAGAGTCACATTGATCCGAGTCCCAGGAGTCAGATTCATTTAATAAGTTGATCACACATCACAAGTTCTGAATCACTGTCACACATGTTATTACCATCCCCACTGTCTCATTCAGACTCACTTGACAACTCTTTAACAACTTTCCCAATGTCCATTGAGACACTTTCATCCACATTAAAGCCAGCAACTGATCACAATTCTCTAAAATGGAAAACAAAGCCCACAATTTACAGTATACCCACGTGACTTTACTGAAGGGTAACTTTCCTATTGCAGGTAAAATGTTAAATGAAAAAACATTAAGCTCCCGTGAATCGGGAATACATTACACAACAGAAAGCATAATGTTTACTTGCTTACTCATGGGCAAAACATCAGAAAGGTCAGACAAAAGAAGTGAGTACCATATTACAGTCCCACAAGACCCAATTTTTTAAATGCTCCCTGCTCACAAAAAAAAAAAATATGTGGTGCTCCCTGCTCACAAAAATAGGGACCTTGTGCGCCCTGCTGTCAGATATTATTAGACCCTTGCTCCCTTGCTCCCAATAACCCCTATAAGAGCCAGTGCTCTTAAGCTAGACCAACCAAGACCACGTCAAGGGAGTAGTCTCGGCCGACTTCCAATTGATTCCCCAAATATGAATGGCTTCTTGGTCTGTTTTGTCACCATCACTTCATAATGTGAACACGCAATGCCCAATGTTTCTGGTCGCCATAAAACTGTTATCCGGCACCGATGTAAATTGCAAATGTATTCAGTCTTTCCACATCCAAGGAAGACAGTGGTTGTGCGTGGGAATACGTGGTCAACCAAGGAAACAGAGGCCATCATTGCTTTATGGGGCGATAAAACCATTTAAGAAAACCTGGAGAGAAATATTGTCAAGAGGAGGCGCAATTCTGCTATTTTGCATGATGAGCATGAAACTGGCTCACAAATAAAACAACCACTCAGTCTACCAACACCTTCTTACTATACACTGTCTACATATACTTCTGTCTCTCTGACGATGTGTCAGGATTCACATTAGAAAAAACGACAACATTTTTACCAGCTACGTACAAGTGTTGACCTGTAATATACCCGACCTTTTTCTGTTCCCACGGTAAAGCCCACAATGAAACGTATGGACAGCAAGTATGGGGAGTTTAATATGGGTGTGTAACAGTGTATGGTGCTTGATGAAAAAAAAGTGTGCCAACACAGACATATTGTTTTTCTAGAAATTCTTTATTTAAGATGACACTTAAAATGTAGCATTGTGGTGAATGCTTTACCAATTTATTCAGATATATGTATGCCTCAATACATCTGTGTGCCAACACAGACATTTTGATTTTCTAGGAATTATTTCTTTCTGTACAGGCAAATTTGTCTGACATTTCATTTGAAAATTATACGTAGAAATTTCAAACTTGCCATGATTGTGCTTCCGTACATGAATTCCTGAGTTTTTGTAAAGAGGTTCAATGGTCTTGACAATTATGCAAGTTAGGGCCATTTGGAAATTTAAATCTTGAACATCTCCATAACTATTATACGTACAGGTAAACAATGCAACTTCAATTAACTGCTCATTTTTGTGATTTACATTGGATCTCTGAAGGTCAATGCCATTTTGCCATTTGGAATTTTCATCTAGCCATAACTCGGTCAATATTTATCCAAGTCTGCTCATGTTGGGCGGAAATTGTAGGTATTCTATCACTGTGTATTTTCGTGAATACATGTGACCTCAAAAGGCCAAAGATCAAGGTCATATGGACCTTTGACATTTTCATCCATCCATAACTGGATCAATTTGCACCCGATTTAAACTATGTTGCACCCAAATTGTAGGTATTGTAACACTGCATATTTTTGTATTTTACATGTAACCTCCAAAAGTAAAGAGTCATGGTCATTTGGACCTTTGAAATTTTCATCCATCCATAACTCGGTCAATTTTCGTCAAATTTTAATCATGTACGACCCAAATTGCAGGCATTACAACACTGCACATTTTTGTGATTTACATATGACCTTTCAAATTCAAAGATCAAAGTCATTTGGACCTTTGGAATTCCATACAGCCATCACCAGGTCAATTTTCATCCAAACTTAATCATGTTGGACTCAAATTGAAAGTATCATATCACTGACCATTTATTTGTATTGTGCATGTGACACTTAAAGTTCATTAGTCAATGTCATTTTGCCATTTGAAATTTTCTTCTAGCTATTATTTGATCAATTTTCGTCAGATTTGGTTCATGGTGGGCTTATATAGTAGGTAGTGTAACAACATTTTTGTAATTTACTGTGACCTCTAGAGGTCAGAGGTTAAGGTGTTTTGGACTTTGACATTTTAATCCAGACATAAGTTAAATGGAGTGTGAAGTGCCAAAGGATAAAGGTTGGAGTTTTAAATACGTACAACTTTTGAAGGCACACAGAGAAAATTGCTTTGAAACAAATATTCTTTTCTAGGTATTTATCTTTCCCCTTCTTTCTTTACAGGCAAATATGTCCAACATATCATTTGAAAACTATTATACAGGAAAACTCAAAACCTGGCGCGATTATACTTCCATGCATGAATTTTTGGAAAGAGGTTTAAAGGTTTGAAAATTATGTAAATTACGGTCATTCGAAAGTTTAAATCTTGATTGTCTCCAAAAGTATTATAGGTACAGGTAACCAATCCAACTTCAATTTATAGTTTGAAACACAACATTTTTGAAATTTGTATGTGACATCTAAAGGTCAAAGGTCAAGGGTTTTTGGAATGAAATTTTCATTCATCCATAACTCTGTCAATATTCATCCCATTTTGAGCATGTTTGACCCAAATTGTAACTGTTGCAAACACTGCAATTTTTTGTAATTTATATGTAGTCTCTAAAGGTCATAGATCAAGGTTATTTGGCCATCATTGAAATTTTCATCCAACCACAACTTGGTCAATTTTCATCCAATTTTATTCAAGTTGGTCTCAAATTGTAGGTATTGCAAAACTGCAAATTTTGGTATTTTACATGAAACCTCTGGAAGTCAAAGGTCAAGGTCATTTGAGTCTTTGGCATTTTTATCTAGCCATATTTACAACTTTTGAAGGCAGAGAAATTTGCTTTGAAGAAACTCTTCTTTTCTGGTTTGCATTGCAGTTGTAATGTGAACATGTCAGAACTTACCAACGAAGATCGTTTCAAATCTGCGATGTCAGGTCGATCTCTTCAGTTCGGCATTCACTGTTTGAGTGTGAAGGCACGCTAAAGAAGACAGCCATTACCAGTTGGGGTGGGAAAGAGAGGTTCTGGGAGTGCAGGTTAGTTTGTTGCGCTTTCAAAGTGGTTGCATAACAACATGGAAACAGCTCCATGCTAAAGTGCTCCATGGGGGGTAGGCATTGTGAGGAATTTCAATTCAGCCTTGCATGAATGTCATGAGTTTATGGTATATATTACATACACATACAATAAACGATGAGTCGCACTTTCATTGCCTCTAATTTGCATAATATTGAAAGTATTTATTATTCCAAATAACCAGACAAAATTTAAATAAGTTGATAAAGTTGTACATTGTGTGCAACTTCTTGACTAGCTGTATGGAAGCGTATGTGATAAAGTAACACAACTACATGCATATAATTATACGCTCGATTGCATTACAATCTTAATCCCAGATAATTGTCTTTTTGACCTGTAGTAACGCACACATTGACCCAGGAAAAGGTGAAAGAACGTAAATTTGCTCTCTACCCACCTGGCTATATGTGTGCATTATGGTCATTTTCCTGCTGGAGTCCTCTGCGAGATCAGCCCATTTTTATAAACCCTCCACGGAAATTGCACACTTGAAGGTCGAGCAGAGCCAGCAACTTGTGTACAAGTTTGTAATACTCATTTTTTCATGCAGTGTATGATTTTTCAATTTTCTTTGATTCTTTTTTGCGAAGCCATATTATGTACTGTTTTTACGAATAAGGAATATATATATATATATATATATATATATATATATATATATATATATATATATATATATATATATATATATATATATATATATATATATATATATATAAAAGAAAACGAGAAAGGACCAATTAAGACGGTTTAGTGACGCCTCTCACGACTCTGAAGTTTAATGGTGGATCAGCGAGGGTTGGTCAATATACAAGTCCCATGTTTCTCAATCTAGTAGGAGGCCAATTGCATCAGTGTAGGAGCATCTCCATTTCGTCAAATGTGGGCAAATTATTCAGTAAGATAATGTACAATAGACTAAGTAGAAAAATTCAAAGGCCTTGTCTGGAGGAGGGGGAGGGGTCAGGATGGATTCAGACCGGGTAAAAGTGTTGGTGGGTTCATGGGTTTCTATGATGTGAAGGAAGCTTATGACAGGGTATGAAGACATGCCCTATAGGAAAAACTAAGTGGACTAGAATTTGGGAAAAATTTCTAGAAATTCTGAAAATATTGTATGGAGATGTAGCTTGTACAATTTCATTAGGAAATGTAGCAGTAGAGAATGCACGTCTGGATGTAGGCCTAGGGATGTGTGCTGTCCCAAATTTCGTATGCGCTGTATATTTAGGAGTTTGGGGATCAATTAATGAAGTTTGATAAGGGACTGCAGCCAGGTGATCTAAGAATCCAAGGTTTATATTTAGAGTTGGGGGTCAGTTAATGAAGTGTGATGAGGGTATACGAGTAGGTGATCTAAAAATCTTAGGTTTACTTTTTGCAGATGAGATTGTACTCATGGCAGAGTCCCAGAAAGAACTAAAATATATCCTGAGCATGGCAGTGGAGTATGGAAATAAATGGAGGTGAGAATTCAGTAAGGATAAGAGTAAAGTCTTGAGTCTTGGGAGGAAACCAGATGGGAATATAAATTGGAGAATTGGGGAGTTCCAAATTCCAGAAGGTCGTGAACAGTTGATCAAGATTGGTGAGGTCGACAAGTATGAATACATAGGTGTTAAGATAAAACCTACGGGTACAGGCATGTTAAGGTGTCAGGTGGAGAGATTAAACAGAAAATCAATCGTACGAAGGGAATGATAAATGCTACAGCACTGAACAGTTTCAACAGAACGTACAGCAAGAGTATTATAAGGTAAAGTTGCAAGACCCGGAATGGAATATATCTTAGATGTGATGTGATTTCAATAAGTGAGGGAGATATCCAGGGAATGGAGAAAGCAGAGAATGAGATGGGGAAATGGATACTAGGAGCACCACCATGTACAGCAACAGAAGCAGTCCTAGGAGAATTAGGATGGAATAAAATCATAGACAGGATTGCCAAAGCACAGTTAAAGTAATGGGGGTATCTACAAGCAGTAAGTGAAGACAGGTGGTGCAGGAAAGTTTACAATGAGGTAGTCAAGGAACAAACAAGATGGGTGTAAGACATTGATAAGTTAGCACAGAGATATGAATTGAAAGCATATGATGAGGTAGATGGTTGGAAAGTGTATAGAGGTAAGACAGTAACGGAGGGTTGGAAGGGGGATTAGAAAAGAGGAGTCGGGGAAAGAGTACCTTAAAAGACAAATCATTCTAGAAAGACAAAAGAGAATTGGACAACAGGAAGTAATGGAAAATGTAAGGTGTGTAGACAAGAGGCAGATGAGAAAGTGGACAATTGCCTGTTTTGGTGTGATGCATATACAGAGATAACGGAAGATTTTTTTCAGAAAGTGGCACAGGGACTTTTATAATTACAAGGGTTTAGAAGAGGTTCGGTGTTTAGAGAAATAGGAATGTGTAGCATGGGTTTTAGGTATACAGGGTTGCTTTCTGGGAGGCAGGAAAGGTACCTAAAACATGCAAAACTACCTGGTAGGATGCTGAAAGAACCGAAATGAAATGATAGAGTTAGACAGCAATAGATTAAAATAGAATTCCAGAGTATAGGGAGGAAGGGGAATAGTGGTAGCCCTTATACGGGCTCCCATGGGTCTCCAATGGGAAATGCCTGAGCCGTAGAGGCGGGGGATAGGGTGTGTAAGGAAAAGATTTTTTTCTTACCAAGGGGAAGAAATTGGGAGCAATGAGTATAGGGGGGATATACCAGGACCAGGGGCCCACCAGAGCAGTGAGAGTCTGTGATGGACCGCTTTGCCTCGGCTCTGGTCCTGGAAAACATGGCAGCACAAACTGATGAGGATTCACATGGTTTCCCCCGCCTCCCCCCCCCCTTGCCTTTTTTTCTTTCTATGCCACCTGTGTCACACAGGACCACAGCAGAAAAGCGGAGAGCCACAGCATTATTATTACTTGTAATAGTAATATCTTTCTTTTCTGCATGCTCAGACTCTGCGATAAGTAGTGGTTAGTTGCTGAGTCAGACTTTGCTCGGTCTATCTTGACCCAACAGCCGTATAGTGTTTGCGTAGTACTCTAAGTGACCAACGAGAAAAAATACATTTAATAGGGTTGTTCATGGACTAATATTCATCATGACCAAAACAGATTCGGCATCACCAAATGAATATCTAAGATATGAGGCAGACTAACACGATGGAAATTATTATGACAGTATCAAAGCAGTGTGAAAATAATACCTATAATAAGGAGAGCTGTTGTTTCTACATTTCCCTCAAATGAAATTAAATGTTCTTTTTGTGCACTCCAACCATTGCTAAATACATTCGTAGGGCAGAATAAGCCATTTTTATGCCGCCTCCCCACCCCCACCCCTAAAATTTTGATAACCTGCCGGGAGTCCAGGCATTGGATTTTCTGGGGGTCTTTTTAAATGTCTTGGCTCAGGACCGAGCCTCATGAGAATGCTAATACATCGGTCGTTGAAAACGGTGTTGCAGATTTTTCACCACTCTGGCTTACTCACAAAATCTTTATAAAGCCTTACAGTGAGGTATATTTACTGCTTAAATAGAACTGATTAACCCTTTTTAAGCACCATTTACAAGACACTTCTATTGTGCTAGTCTTTAAAATATGCCCTCGTGTTATTATCTATTTACTTCACATAATCATGGTGTATTTGTGCATAATGTCGTGCCTAGTTTTGCCAGCGAAGCAGACTCTGTGTTTTATGTTATGTTTCTTCGCTGGAGGTAGAAGGCCTGCTTCGCAGACAATGCCTCGCGATGAACTCTTACAATTAACCATGCGAACAATGGAATATCCTTCTATAAGTTCACATGGGACTAAATTTAAAGGAGGATGTGTAGTAAACGCGCCCCTCCCAATGGAATTACTTACGTAATATACACCCCTTGATGCAATTATACCTTTTATATGTGTACCTTAAAGTTATTTATATTTCGGGCTAAATTTAATGAGGATGGGAAGCACATGCCGCCTTCCCGCTGTACTTATGTATAAACCGCATTTTGTATTCACGATTTTAGGTCAGTATTTTAGATGCATATGTTTTAATATTAGTTGTATTGTACATTATACTCATGCATCTCGATGTACCATCTTTTTATCTAAATTTACTTTTACCTTTCCGAATAATGGGGTTCAATAAAATTAATATTATCATATCAGTTTTACTTGGTGAAAGGAAAGTGTAACGGCTTAACATACTAAATCTGTTCATTTTGATGAATATTAACAAAAACAAAACAAAAAACAAACAAAAAAGAGAGAGACAGAGATGTTTACTGTTCTGAATACATTCATTCGTTTTTAGTGAACTTGACTTCTGAGAAACACGATAAACGCCTTTTCCTTCATTGACACTATATAAAGAAGATTTTACCTCCATTGACATTGTTCTTTTCAAACGCATATAATAAGCAGATCTTGTCATTTCATATCTTTGATGCGTTTCTTATTTCAGTCTTTTGTAAAAACAATATTATGTTTATCAAATCATTCCCGGTTACAATGGGATTGTGTCAACAGCTTTTATCGTGTAGGTTGGGCGCGATCCGCCCAAACCGGCGCAAAGGAAAATGACAGATTCATTTCATTGAATTACTCTATTGTCCGAAACGCGGCCTCCGCACCAGCCTGGATAAAAAGTACTTGTCATGTAACAAAGGAAAGCTCCACATTCAGGTAAAGATGAACCTGGATGTTGTTCTGAAGTGTTCATTCAGGGATCATACAGACGAAAATATCACCACGTCAGTGTATATCTCTGCTTTCCATCGATCTGCTTAAGCCGTAAGTGGACAATGAAGGACAAAAATATTTATTGGCTCATCTGTATGTTGTCTTATTATAAAACATATTGAAATTTGTTCATGTCTATAGAGTTCCGCTTTGGAAAAACGGTGAACCGGGCTCTTTGTAATGACATGAATTACATTATCTCATTGATATATCAAAGTAAATCATGCATTTAAACGAACAACTATTGAACACACAATCGAACACATGAATATCAATATGTTCTTGATTGTATTCGAGAGACAAATAATGCAAGATGAAAACTCAATTGCACAGTAAAATTGTTAGGGAAGTCCGTATAAATTTTGATACGGGAGTGGAAACGTATGTGATACCAGTCTAATACAATAAAGTGCAATCGAACAAATGAATATCAATATGTTCTGCATTGTATCCGAGAGACAAATAATGCAAGATGAAAACCCAGTTGCACAGTAAATTGTAAGGGAAGTCCGTATAAGTTTTGATGCAGCACTGGAAACGTATGTGATACCAGTCTGATAAATTAAAGTTGAAGAGTATTGAGGTATCATATTAATCGGTACTGAAAAAAAAGAAAGAGAAAAGCAAAAACAAAACAACAAATTAAATAATTAACAGAAACAAACAAAAAATAAATGAAAATAATATCACTAATGAGAATACCAACAAAAAGGTGGAACCTGTCTTTCAATACTGTCTTTTTTATATGACCTATCTCTAAATAGTTCTGAAAAGTTCCGAACTTTGAGACCGTGTGACATGTCTATTTTAGATAAGAAAAGAGCTGATGTTAAACAGAAAGGCTCTGGGTATTTTTCAAGGGCATTCCCGTCTGCGGCTGTCCAATAGTGTCAAAAATGCTGGACGCACACAGATGTACCAAAAATAAAGAGAAGTCCTCTCATATTTTCTCTTGCCTTCTATAACAAAACCAGCTCTGTTGCAATATTAAAAAGTGAGTATACAAGGTGCATGCCTCATGCGACTCATCGTGTAATCATACACCGTTTCACACTTTGATACATGCCATGTGTGAAAAAAAACATGCATCAAAACTGGTTGCATGGAGTACATGTATGTGGACACGGTGATAACCTGTGTCCCAGACGGTATTGGATGCCACGTGTGTCACAAATGTACAGACAATAATGACCTGTTGTGCTGTGTGGCACATGGCTAATAGTTGCTCTCCCTGCTTCGCACCGATTTTTTACTTCGTGGCGGAAGTTTCGAATGCACTTCACAGGTTCAACTGTTTTAATAAATTTTTGGCAATTTTGAAAACAGTTAAATTGCTACCTGATGTGCAATCGCACATATTGTATGATGTGGGTATTAGGTCATGGCAGGGTGCTTCAAAATCGAAGCGAAATGCACTGGCTGAACTAGCGAAACAAGATTTGAGAAAAAAATCTGTCTATGTGGTTTGAAAATTGGAAACCCTTAAAATGTTAAAGTTTTTGTTCAATGATAATCACATGTAACTTGAACACAAGCCTTAGAGTTAAAATTTGACTGACCTACTCATTTTATAACAGTTTTGAATGATCAAAATTTGAATCTTCAAAGCTTGCTGAATCACCATAAATTAAAATTTTACATATTTCATTTCATTGCGTGAGTCTGTATCACACACCAATGATTCGAAGTTGGATTCACACTTCTATCCAGAATACCTTTAGGGGTATTCAACATTAAACCTAGAAAAGTACGCCTAATCATCATAAATTCATAGTCTAAACTTTTTGTTTCAATTTTGTTGGATACGCCTATGGCACAAGCCTACGAATTGAAGTTAGATTAACACTTATATGTATAGTACGTTTCAAGATATTCAGCATTTTTTTTTAGTGCGCATAATTGGCATAAATTCCTTATGTGAAGCTTTTATTCTTATATCATTAGATTTGCCTATTATATTAATTAATATAAATAAATTTTCATAAACTTATGGATTGAAGTAAGATTCTAGGCTGGCTTCGAAGGTATGTAAGATTTAAAACTACAGTGTCTGCAATTTAAGCAATCTTAAAAATTAGAGGGTCTGTAAGAAAAGTTCCAGATACAATATAGGCGGAAAGAAAGATTTTGAATAAACAGAATTTATTTGCTTGCACTCAGACATAATTACGGGCCTGTTGTTCAATTAATCCTGAGATTAATTCAGTATCTGCGGCTTTGACTTTGCTATCAATGTGGATGAGTATTATCAGTCAGACAGCATGGATATTATCAGTTCTACATTGCATGGGTAAACTTTAATCACAGCGTGGTGTTTCAGGGCATGTAATCTCGAAGAGACATGACAAGTGTTCCACCAGGGTGGCAAATTCTGTTTGCTCATCTCCAGACCGGGTCAAGACAACAACTGGACAAGGGGCCGTGTCCGTGACAAGTACCATTGTAAAAGATTTATGTGTAATACTTGAGCTATACTCAACATGATTATCATTCCATAAAAATATATTTTAGAAGTTGAAACCCATCCTTGCAACTTGAATTGCATACACCGTAAACATTATCTCACGACTTTGCTTGATTTCCTGTCAAAAATGTTAATTTATTCTTCCAGAAGTCATTAAATCATACTAGAATAAATGTAAATGGGTCGCATAAAAGGCTGGTAAAATGATAAAATACGATGTTAAGAGTGTCAAATAACCGTTGGTTAAATTCAGCATTTGAAATTTAACGGACAGTTTGAACAGACCTTGGTGTTTACCGCTATACCTTTTTCAAAAGCAATAACTATACGAGTGAATGAGACTCAATTGATGTACGAATGAATCACTTTCAAAGTTAAACTATTTATGTCAGTGAAATGGGTTTCCAAGCAAGTCTTTACATATTGATTGAATGAAAATATATGCATTCAGTTCTGAAATCTGTTTGCTGCATTGTATTCTATATTGTATAAGTGTTTAACCTACAAGTATGCATTATGACCTGTGTACAAGTAAAATAGTACCCCGGAAAACTTTGAAAAATTTAAATTTAAAAAAATCAATCTCTTTTCATCCAATTTTAACCATGTTTGACCCAAATTGTAGGTATTGGACCACTTTATATTTTCGTAATTTAGATGTAACCTCTCAAGGTCAAAGGTCAATGTCATCTGGACCTTTCCAATTTTCATTTAGCCACAACTCGGTCAATGTTTATTCAATTTTGATCATGCTCGGCTCAAACTTAAGATATTGTAACATTGCATAATTTTGCAATTTATATGTGACCTCTAAAGTTCAAAGATCAATGCCATTTTGGCCCTTTGAAAGTTTCATCTAGCCATTACTTCATTAATTTTCATCGGATTTGGATTGTGTTGCGCTTAAAAAGGATATTGTAACAGAGTACATGTGACCTCTAAAGTTCAAAGATCAAGGTTACATTAACCTCTTACATTTTCATTTAGCCATCACTTGTTCATTTTTCATCGAATTTTAATCATGTTGCACTCTAATTGTAGATATTGCAACACTGCACATTTGTGTAATAAACACGTAACCCCTAAAGGTCAAAGGTCAATGCCATTGGGCACTTTGAAAGCCGTAACTTGATTAATTTTCCTCTGATTTGGTTTGTGTTGGGCTTAAAAGGGATATTGTAACACAGTACATTTTTGTAATTAACATGTGACCTCCAGAGGCCAAAGGTCAATGTCATTTGGACCTTAAAAAATTGCATACAGTCATAACTCAACCAATTTCCATCCAATTCAAATCATATTGAACTCCAATTGTAGGTATTGCAACACTGCACGTTTTAATTGTTTTAAACATGTAACCTCCAAAGTTCAAAGAACAAGGTCATTTGGCCCTTTTGACAGTTTCATCTAACCATAGCTTGTTTGGTCAATTTTCATCTAATTTGGTTCATGTTGGGCTGAAATTCTTGGTATTGTAATACTGTGTACATTTTTTGTAATTTACATGTGACCCCTAAGGGTCAAATATCCAGCTTAATTCGACTTTCAAATTATCATCCAACCATAAGCTTAATAGAATGTGGTGTACTGAAAGGACAAACATTGTAGCATTTAATATTTACAACTGTTGAAGGAACACTGCACATTTGTGTCACGACAAGTAACCTCTAAAGTTCTAAGGTCAATGTCATTTTGACCTTTGAGATTTTCATCTAGCCATAATGTGGTCAATTTCCATCCAACTTTAATCTTGTTGAACTCTAATTGTATAAATTATAACACTGTACATTTTTGTAATTTACATGTGACCTCTAAATGCAAAAGGTCAAGATCATTCTGGCCTCTGAAATTTTCATCTAGCCACAACGTGGGTAATTTTCATGTCGGGCCCAAATTGTACGTATTGCAACACTGCATATTGTTATAATTTACATGTGACCTTTAAAGGTCAAAGTTCAAGGTCATTTGAACTCTGAAAGTTTCATCTAGTCATATTTACAACTTTTAATGGCACACGACAGATTTGCTATGAAGCAAATCTTCTTTTCTAGTTCTTTATTGCTTGTGGGTTGGAACTCCTTTGCAAAATACATTTTGTCTTTTTTAGGGTGGAACTCCTTGTTTTTATTTATTTTTGGGGGGTGGGTCGGTGGAGTGGTGGGACTCCTTTACTTCTACTGAGCATATTTGATGCTGATTATGGTTTTTCTCAACCTCTCTTCTCTCATCCTTCTTTTTCCTTTCTCTTTTCTTTTCTCTCTTTTTTGGGGTGGGTGGGTGGAAGGGTGGGGGTGGGGTGGAACGTCTCAGCCGTGCGGTGCTTCATTTGAACCACCTGAACCCCCATTCCCGGTTACGGGCCTGTTTCATATACATTTTGGTTTCAAAATTCTATTCAAAAGGCCCGATATGTCCCTTATTTGTTATGCTCCCCCCCCGCCCCCCCCTCCCAACCAGGATGGCGACTTCCTTGTATTATCCATGTTATCGCTACGGAGCTCCAAAATGAGCACTCCTAAAATGCCTGATTTCAGTAAATCCAGTTCCACTTATTCTTGTTAAGACGAAGCCATGCGAACATATGTTAATGAGCACTTGTCTCCCTCATAAGGGTAAAAGTGCTCAAGACCTGGCATGCTGGTCCACTCATGGAGGATATAAGCAATTCGATCGTGTAAAACTGGACTTAACTCCAATCATCGATTATTCCAAAAGTGAATAATTTTGTTTTCATACTGTGAAATTCCATTTTCCACTGTTTTCTCCAGTAAGCCAAAATATCGGAACATCTGTGCAAATCTTACGATTTTTGTAAAGAAATCTCTGTCGTCTGCAACGCGATGGTAACAGACTCTCTGCCAATCAACTTACCTTTGTTGATGTTTTAATGACTCTAAATATATGCAACCGTTTTTAAAGAAACCCAACTCTCGAGCTTGATAAAGTATTACTTACTGATGCAAAGACAACTGAAGCATAATTATATTTTGTGGCTAGTATAAGCATGAACTATAGATACGTACAAAGAGCAATCATGGTCCTTGCCTAATTACTGAATAAACACAGTGATAATGAAATGGTCGGTTTTCTTGCTATTTTGGTCTATTACTTCTATGAAACAATGATAAAACTGTAAAAATGGTTTTGTTTGATTCCTAACAATATTATCCCAACAAGTTTGCCAGATGTTTTGCATATCTTGTATAGTTTAGAAAAATAACTTTGTTAAGTTGAATAAAGTCGACTTTCTCGTGTATTTTTTTTAATTTTTTATTTCTTGACAAGGTAGATGTGCTGACTTTGCAGAGTGGGTTTCATAAACTAAATAAATATCCAAAAAATATGGCGAACATTTTTTGCATAATATTCTTAAGAACCAAAACAAACCAAACTATTTCAACAGTTTGCCATTTGTTTTGGAAGAGAAATAAATATAAACAGCATTTCATTATCACTGTCTTTGTTGAGGCGTGGACAAGTGTTGATCTGTTCATCAATCTGTAGTTCATGTCCACACCAACCCAAAAATATATGCTACCATTGCATCAAAAAGTAGTACCGTAAAGGGTTGTACAGTTGTTGTTTTTTTTCAAAAACGGTCCTATACATTTTGAGTCCTTAATTTTTGTCAGAATCATTTGATGGAGAAATTGAACAGTGTCATTGAAACAGAGATGCCAACTGGCCCTTATCAGCAGAAATTCCTTTACGTATGTTTATTGATTTACAGAAAGCCTTCGATACTGTGTGGCATGATGGTATCTTTTACAAATATCAAAAATATGAAATAGGAGGATTTATGTATAAAATTTTCAGGGACATGTATGACAAGTCGTCTTTACAGATAAAGTTCAATTCAGGATTATCCCAAAATATATATCTAACCAATGGCGTAAAACAAGGATGTGCTCTTAGTCCAACTAATTCAATTTATTTATTAATGATTTACCAGAAATTTTTACCGATGATTGTGATCCAGGTACATTATACAAGGAAAAGCTGAGTTGTCTTACTTATGCAGACGACCTTGTACTCATTTCAGATAATCAGAGTGGTTTGCAATGTTGTATAGGTAAGCTCAATTCATATTGTCAAAATTGGAACTTAAATATTAACGTGTAAAAATCTAAAGTTGTTATATTTAATAAGGCTGACAAGAAGATTGTGAGAAGATTTTTATCGGTAATCAAGAATTGGAAATATCTAACGAATTTACATATCTGGGTCTTGATTGACGTCAAATGGATATTTTGCTGGAGCTGTCAGACAACTATGTGAAAAAGCAAGGAAGTCTCTTGGTCGCTTGAAGCGAACTTTATTCAGTGAAATTGTAGATATTCGATTGCATCTTGATTTCTTTGACAAACTTATTGCTGCAATCTTTCTTTACGGATGTGAAATATGGGATGCCTATACAATTTCTCCACTAAAATGTATTGGTAGGGTCGATATTAGTGGATATTTTAGGACTGAGTTTGAAAAGTTACATCTGAGTTTTCTTAAATACACTGTGGGAGTGAAGTCAAAAGCCTGTAATATTGCTGTACTGAGTGAGCTCGGAGCATATCCATATTCGTTAAAAATAATGAAAAGTGTTTGTAAGAACTGGCACCGCATAAGAAATTCTGATTCACGTGAAATTTTATACGATGCTTACTAATGTAATGTTGAATTGCTGGCATCGAATAACTCGACCTGGTTGAACAATATCAATGTTGCTTATTAGCTGTAATGATATTTGAAACAATGGCGGTGATGAATACGGGGAATTTTCACACAGTTTAATAGAGAAATTATTAAAAGAGAAATTTATACTTCAATGGCAGAGTGACTTCCTTAAACAAGCCTATCCAGATAAAAAGTTGAGAACCTATTCGAAATTTAAATCAGATTTCAAACTAGAAAAGTACCTAATTGTATTAAAGAATTTGAACGAAAGGAAAAACTTGACCAGATTACGAATAAGCGCACATAATTTGAACATTTAAAAAGGTAGACATAGAAGGCCAATTAAACTTTAAAGTTCCCATTGATGAGAGAATTTGTGATTCGTGTTTGGAAGTCGAAGATGAAATTCATTACGCTGTAAACTGCCAAAAGTTTAGAGAAGCCAGAAATAGATTATTTGATACTCTGAGTAAATTTATCGTATATTTTGACCATTTATCGCCCGAAAACAAATTCATGAAACTTATGAAATGTGACGAAATTGAAATTATATGGCAATTTACAAAGTTAATCTCGGAAACAGTGAAAATTAGGGGTAAACTATAGTATTCTAAAGTCATTTAAAACCTACAATACTTTGAGGGGGTTTTTTTGGGGGGGGGAGCTACCCCTAAGGCATACGTATCATACGTGTTGTAATGTACTGTGTTGTATTGTACTATTGTGATATAGTGTATTGTATGGTGTATTGAGTTACAGATTACCGTATATTGTATTTATGGTGCAGTATTAAGTCATTCATTCATTCATCAAGGACAACCCCTAAAATTTGAAAAAAATTACGATGTGTCCCTCATCAGAGAGCCGTCGTGGCGTAGTGGCTACGTGTCCGCTTCATGTGCGGGGGATGTCGGGTTCAATCCCGGCCCAATCCAAGAGACTTGTCTCTGGCTCTTGCCTGCAAAGCAGACCAAGTTACGTGTTACTACACTTGGTCTGCCCTTCTTCGACAGTTTTTTATTTAAAGTAAGGGAAACAGAACTATACTGTGACCCTCCCCCTAGACTAAGACACCAATCAGGAGGTTCATCATTATCGCCTGAACCAGTAACAGCCTCTGGTCCTTAGTGTACTGAAGCCTGTTACCATAGTAACCATACTCAGCCAATTAGAAACTGAGTCACTTTTCCAATGCAGAACAGTGACCTTGTCAAAGAAGGGCAGACCCAAACAGAGTAGACAAAATACGCAGCTTGGGTCTGCTTTGGAGGCAACTCTGGCTCTTAATTTATACAAATGGTCCATGACTGGTTTATCAAAGGCCATGGTATGTGTTGACCTGTCTATGGGTAATCATGGAGGAAAGAAACTAGAAGGAGGAACAATGCCCAATACACAACCCCATGTATTCGCCTTTGTTCCCCAATTAACATCTGAAGGGTGAGGTGTCACTTATCCGCGATTAGCGGCCCTCTCATCAGATGTGTTTCGCCGCTGCATTGGCCAGCATCGCGGGCCGCTGCAGAGCAATTCCCCGTCAGATGGCGCGGTATAATACTGGAAGCTTATTAACTCTTTATTACAGAAGGCGAAAATCGATGTACAGAATAGGGAATTGTGGGTATGGATAGCTAAGATGGCGGGCTTTACAATGTTTTTTGGGTTTTTTTTTTTTTTTTTTTTTTTTGGATTTTCAATTCGCGGTAATTAGAGCAGATTTTATGCCTGTTCACGCGAATTCACCGCATTACTCGAAATCAAGGTTTTAAAAGTTGGTATTTTTGGGCTTGCTCATTTCTCAAGGGGGGGCGATAATGTGTGCTGTAACAGTTATTATCAATATCCTGCAAAGGCTATAACACAATTTTTATTTGAATTAAAATAAAAAATAAATTAATAAAAAAAATAAATATTGCATAAATTCATAAGAGTAGTGGTTATACGACAACATCAAGGTTTTTAATCTAAGGTACATCACATTTTTTGTGGAAGAAACCAGAGATATTATTATAGTTGTTTACAATGATTATGAATGTACACAGAGTTATAATATAAATAAAACACAAATATTATTGCAGAAATCACCCATTTTTCATTTGATTTTTTAGCATGTTTAGTGCACTTTTATGATATACTTTCATTTCATAATTTTTATGTTGGGAAGTCACTAATAAGCAATTATTACATTACAGTGCATTTTACACTGTTTAGAGGCTAATAATACAGCTTTTCTTTCAATTGTTAAAACAAGATCATATGTCAGGTGTTATTTTTCTTTCAGATCTTCATAGTCAAACTCTGAAAACGTGATGCCGTCTCTGCTGTTGTGCATTGAATCCATATGCTCCAGCCAAAGAAACACTCTGTTCTGTAATTTTGAAGGCACTTAACCTGGACATTTCACTGGATGATTCAAATGTGCACCCTACACATGTTTGTCATTCATGAAGACTCAAATTCGACAAATGGAAGAGTAACACAAGCAAGAAAGTCAAAACAAGTCCTGTCAATATAGCTGCATATCCATTTGTGCCTCATTCAGACACTTGTATGCTATCTGACATTGAGAATGAAAATGAAGTTGGTGAATCTGTGAACAGTGCTGATGGCATAAACTTTGAAATGTTGGAGAAAGAGGCAAAGGCCATGCGATGGGCTACATTAATCACTGGCTGCTTATTTGTTGTCAAAATTGATCAGAAGAGTGGGGTGTCATACATGATATTTACCAATTTACCATAAGAAAAGATGGAACCTGGAATGTGGATGTAAAAGGTAAACCATTTAACCCAAACATGGTGGTTGCCAATAGGCCCTAACTCAGACAAGTGCAATCAAATTGTTATCATTTTTGAATGAACAAAACTTGTGTTGGGAAATCAAGGATATGAGAAACTATGTAGATTAAAAAGTAAAGTTGGCTTGCCCAATTTTCTTTCAAGACAAGGTCAGTTAACAGCAACAGAAGAGCTAAATTGGGTCATACAACATGTAAACTGCCGATACTTGACTGACAACACCTCACACAGATGTTCGGTTTGCACAACATACCGGAGTGACTTGGTATCTACATGAATGTTTACACAAGCACAAAAAATCTCTACAGATATTTTTAGATCGGCTCTCATCAGACATGGATACCATACATCTTCCCAAATGAAAGAAAATGTTACACAACTTCAGAATACTAAGTGTGTATTGAAAACAAAGCTTGATGAAGCATATGAAAATCTTGAAACAAGAACACAGAATTATGGTATTTCCCTGAAAGATGCCATGTAATCCTAATTGGGAGCCGTCAGGACAGAAAAAGAGTACTTTCGAACCAGGAAGTCTGTGGCAGCAGCAAGAAAAGTGGATAAATTGTAAAGAAAAGCGCCAAATGCCATGGCATTCTAGTATCATTAAATGGGCCTTGGCCATTCATAGTAAAGGTCCTGCCACTTACGAACTAATGAGGGACACTGGTGTATTGGCACTGCCTCACAGAAATACTCTGCGCAAATGTACAGGGTTTACCCACAAAGAACCAGGGTTTAATGCTGACATTGTAAATCGTATCAAGAGACATATGATGCCAATAGTCCTCCATCCAAATTCATGGTGGCAATTGTATTTGATGAGGTCAGGATAAAGGGTGGCTGAGCTTATTCAACTAGTGATGGAAGCTTGATTGGTTTTTTGGGATTTGGGCGATGTCAATAAACAATTACAATATTTGCATGACATTGATTCTCAAGATCAACCATTAGCGACCCATGTCCTGGCCTTCATGATGAGTTTTATTGCTCCCTGGGGAACTGCATGCAAAAGACCCCTTGCTGTTTATCGAGAAGAGAAGCTGCGTTAGCGGCGGCAGCAGGTTTCTGTCTGTAGAGAGGAACCCACTGGAACTAAGGCAAATCGACTTTCGTGGGTTATCCCTGCACCCTAGGTGCTAAATGGCACACATATATACATACATACACATATACATTCATCAAAATAGAGTATTTGCTGTAATATTAAAATTCTTTGTTAACTATTTTGTGTCTCTGACGATCTTGACTGCACTTATTCCTGCTTCAGGTCTCTTTAGCTGAACTGTTTATGCTGGCACGTAACATCTTTCCGTGTCACGGTTCATACTCAACCTTCGCCACAGTGCCTATCGGTTGATTGGGTAGCAACTTTGATAATATCTACGAAACAGGAAGACGTTGTCTTTCGTTGTTTTCAATTGATTTAATATTAAAAGGGTGCTAAAACATGGCCAGGACGATTTCTGTATGTTCTAAAGTCATTCTGTTCGGGGATAAAGTTACCATTCCGCACAGATCCATTGACTACTCTTTCATTTAGTTCTAAAAGAATACCATGTAACTATGGCAGGAAATATCTATATTCACGGTGAGCCTGTGCTGCTACCTAGGCTGCAACAAGGAACTCGCCAGGAAGGAGGGTAGATTCACATATTAAGCAGGGTCATATTTGCTTCTATGATAAAAGTTATCATTTGAGAAACCAAAAAGCTTAGGGAAAGTAAGTCAATAACGTTCCATGCTGAACAAAGGCTGCTTTAAACCCAAACCAAGAACTTCATCCACTTTAGTGTCCCGTTTATGATGTGCTCATTTTATGTTAATAGTGATGATAATATTGATAATAATAATAATAATAATAATAATAATAATAATAATAATAATAATAATAATAATAATAATAATAATAATAATAATAATAATAATAATAGAGGTAGAAGTAGTAGTAGAAGTAGTTGAAGTAGTTGTAGTAGTAGTAATAATAATTTATTCAGCTTCCATATCTCAAGAAAAAAAGCAGGAAAATATCAAGTCAAAATCACTTTCAGTTAATAAATAATAAAACATCATGATATAAGCAGGATAATCTTCGAATAATGCCAAATTAATGTAAATCAAAAAGCCTTGATCAGCATATTGGCTAAAATATATTCATAGTCCCACGGACGGATGACATTTCACTAGGAGAGCCGAGAAAGGGCTACTGTCGGCGCTTTTTGACGAGAAATGCCGAGGAAATTTGTACAAAAATCCTTTCCTCGGCATCTCTCGGCAATTTTACCGAGAAACGCCGAGGTCTACTGCGATAGTACTCTACCCTCGGCGTTTCTCGGCAAAACTGCCGAGAAACGCCTAGGTACCTTTTTCCCTTATTCTGCTCTCGGCGTTTCTGGGCAAAAAATGCCGAAAACACCAAGGTACCTTTCACCATACTCGCCGAGAAATGCCGAGGTAATGTCTGGAGTGAAAGGCATCTTGGCGTTTCTCGGCATTTTAGCCAAGAAGTGGCTTGGTATGGATTGGAGATTTGAATTCCTTGGTATTATCCAACACTCTAGGTAGAAGATATACATGAGAATTAGTGGTAGGCATGTTTGAAGGTAATGCAAAACAAGAAAGACACCACGTACTCATTGCACAACATAAATTGTTGCACTTTACCGTTTATTTATTATCAATACTGGGGAGTATGAAATGTATCTGAATCAATCTGAATGAAGGATTTGCTTCTCTCATATTCCTTGACTTCGTTAAAGTGTCACTCACCAGCAGGTATCCGTGATTCTCAAAAAAAATAATAATAAAGTACAATCATTTCTGTTTTACAGTGAATAAATGGTATCTGTCTTGTTTTGTATTACCCTAAAAAGTGCCTTCCAACACTTCTTATGAATATCTTCTTCTTAGAATGTTTGAAAACGCCTAGGTATTCAAGTTTTTAATCCATACCTAGGCATTTTTTCATTATTTGTGCCGAGAAACGCCGAGGTGAGGATAAGGGAGAAAGGTACTTAGGCGCTTCTCGGCATTTTTGCCGAGAAACGCTCAGGGGAGAGTAGCATTGCAGCAGACTCCGGCGTTTCTGGGCAAAATTGCTGAGAGATACCGAGAAAAGGATTTCTGTACAAGTTTCCCTGGCATTTCTGGGCAAAAAGCGCCGAGAGTGGTCCTTTCTCGGCGTTTTGGCTCTCCTAGTGTTTCCATGGTGACGAAGTTACCTGAGCGTGTCAACAACACCGTCCGGCTGTTTGCCGGTCGGCCTCGGAAGGTCATTATCAACGTTAAAGAAAGCACTGGCAGGGGAAATGCCAAGTCCGTGGACCCTGTGTACCAGAGTATTTTGTACCAGGTCCGACGGGCCAAATACCAGTAGCCTGAGGAGCAGGTGGCAACACGTCATTCTGTATTGAGGCTCGACCGATGCTACGTTGCGCAACAGAGACGCTGCACTGCGATGATTTGTGTCCGAGACCGGCAATACATTCTTGAATGGTGAGATCTTTCACTAAAACCAAGAACTTGATTCATGATTGAGCCCCGTATGGATTCAAGACGCTGAATACATGAAGTTGACTGATGGACACATTTTAGGTCATATGTTTAACATAGGAGGCCATTTTTTTCCACAGATGCGTCTTCAATTCAGTACCAAGGCCCTGGTAAGACATCCACACGGCACTCAAGCTCGCCTTGCAGAATTGATCCTCTGCTCAACGTGTACTTTATAATTGTCATGCCAGAGAAAATTAACTCCTAAAACATCTAACTATTATCAATATCCACGATATTAAAATTGAGTCTCCGAGATACATTTTCCTCTATTCTTTTCACAAAATATAGCAAAATCATTAGATGTGAAGTTAGAATATGGATTTTTCTTATTACTTTTGTTTACCTCATTCCGAAACACGCCATTTTCTGTTATGAAAAAGCGAATTTAACTTTTGACTGCCTCGGTCAATAAACCCTTGGCGTCTAATTTATTTCTTTGTATACCTATATGCATCACAGATGCCCCCCTTCCTGGGCTTGCCGCTGCGAACACAAGTTTTACTGCCAGGGTCCTACCAAACAAAGACATGTCGATAGAGTGTGTTTTCTCTTTTCACATATGCGCAAAGTGATTAACAGCTACCCATAGTGTTAATTCATCTTATCTGATCAATTAGCAAATACAAACACCAAGGGCTACATCAAACACTGATCATCAACCTGGAGGTTTGCTGTGAAATCCCGGGTTTGAAGCCAAGGCTGGCCACAAGTAAAGTGAGTTACTCATGTTAAGAATTTAAGACGCTAAACATATCTAGAATATTTGATTTGTTTGCTAAAAAGGGTGCTCTTTCTGGATGGTTAAGTAACAGAACTAGTACAGGTGCCCTTATCATGGCAGAGGCATAATTCTGTTGCCTAGCAACTGAGGGGACCGGCGTTGGTCGGCACATTATATAGTTAGATATGAATACCTCCTATTGAAGCATGTGTGATGTCGAGTGTTCCGTGGAATACGAACATTGGAATTGTTGCTCTTGAGGGTTAGATTGATAAAAGCATAATGCCACATGTCAGCTGCTTTTCCACGTCTGAAACAGTAATGCAGAAATTGTAAAGAAAATATATTGACCAATGGTATTCCATGACATCTATTGGGACACCATTACTACCATTTGCTCATCCATGGTTCACTTGATTTATTGCCTTTGGGAATCTTCACCTTTGGGTAGGTCCATTCAGCAAAAGTGTAACTTGGCCATTGATAACATTTGAATGTGTGGGCTAATTAGATTCCGTGGCCACTCTTGCCGGCTTCTACCTACACTTCCAATCCACATTTTGTGTGTAGTACATTGGTGTAGCTACAGAAAGGTGGCGCTGGCATCAGAGAGCGGTAGTCGGGGGCGAAACGCAACTCAAAGGATCTACTGCTGGCTGGTATCGACCATTAAGTTCCATATTCCTTCAGGAGTGATTTTATATTCGGTTATATATCATATCATGCTCACAGTTTTATGTAAAATTTTGTTTTCCAGGTTATAGATGTTTTAAGCTCAGTTCGGAACTCCATTCTACTCATAAGAGGCGGACCTAAAATCCAGACTGTACTTGTGGGCAAATTTACAAATATTGCTCGGTCGTTTATACTTACATGTATCTGTACCTTTCTAATCCAATATGCTCTTTGTGGATTTATTGGCCTGCCTTCATATCAATCTTTGCAGTTATAATCCATACTTTATTACCCACTGCGCCTACTTTAAGCACTGTTGATTCAAGGAGATAAGGGCATTTAAGTCCTCTTTTTGTGCGTAGGTTACCATTTCTAACCCACAACGCTTTCTATTAACGAACAATTAAGTAAAAACCCTAAACACCAGCAGCAGGAACAGCAACAATATTTTCCCGAACGCTTTCAGACGTTTTGAATAGGAAAGGATTAAATACTATTTGTCGTAAATTTAGAAACAAAACTCCATGCAGCAAAAAACAAAAAACAAACAAACAAACAAATAAATAAATAGATAAATAAATAAATAAATAAATAAATAAATAAAAATCCGATGTTTGTTAATTTATTAAATGGAACCTGTCACAAAGTTCATACTTTCGTTTGACGTATAAAACGCGTTTCTAACCAGTAAAATGTAAACAGTTTTAAACTAACTAATGGCAATAAGCTGTCAAAGATTTTGCCAATTAACTTAAATGCTACACTCTGTATGAAATTTCAACATAATTATTCTTGCTTTTTTTAGGCAGTTCACCTTTTGCATTGAGCAACTGCCAAATTTTTTATTTACAAAATATATGATATTTCCATTGTTAAAGGTTCCCTCAGTTATTTGATAAGACGGTTTCAAGATACCAATTTGAAATTCAAAACACATCTTAGCCAATTTTCATTGTTTTCGAAACGTGTTGGAAGTAATTACGTAATGTAGATTAAGGCGTTGAAAGGACAGTACTCATAAGCATGTCAGGATTGCAGCATTCTCTTTTTCTCTTGTGACCTTATCTCGAAGAGTTTGTTTTAGTTTTTTGTTTCTTTGTTTTTTGTTTTTTTTTTGTTTTTGTTTTTTTTAAGTTTTTGAGAAAAGTGCCTTGATAATATTGGCACATTTTAAGTCCTTGAGAAATATGTCATGTTAATATTGGCGCATTTAAGGTCTCTCGGTATTTTCTGCGTATTCGGCAAGCAAGGCGGTGTGTAAAACAGTAGTAAGAATTGTCTAACCGTTTTTGGACCAAAATGCCCTGGAAAGTTAAAGGGGAACAGCAGTGAAAGTTTTTACTTTTTTTAGTCATTAATGGTCATTTTAGGTGTTCATGTGACAAATTTTCAACTTTTTTTCTCAAACAGGTATTTAGTTAGAGCTATTTTATATTTCCAGTAGGTGTTCTGATGTGTGATGTCACCTGGGCTACCCTCCGTATATAATACACAAACTTTGAGGGGCACCAAGCTGGGATACACAACATTAGCAGGCATATCATAATGACTTGTGTACTGTGTTAATCACCCCCTTTGATCTTATCAGTGTGGTATATTAGTTGACACCTGCTTCAGTAGTTGATATCACAACCTCAGGAGCTGTTAGCTTGTGTATATTGATTTCTGCATTTTTCTTTCCTTATTAATCCTCATTAAATGAGTAAATATCTCAGTTTAGTAAATTTGATTATATCTATACACACTGCTTCATCCATAGTAAAAGTGGAATATGTGTACTTGGTCAGGTTTCCATGTTTTTGTCAAAGTTTTACTCGGCTGTCATTGCATTAGCTGTAGCAGTTAGTGCAGATGACATCACAACCCCTCATTTACATATCTAAGAAAACTTGATAGCTACTTATCCAGTTGGGAATAAAGTTTGCATTTTCTGATATTGGTTCACATTTACTATATGAAACAACTTAAAAATTGTAAATTACCACCGCAGTACCCCTTTAATAACAAGACTTTTTTTCCTCATTTCTGTGCTCTTTTGCCCAAAAATGTCAAGGGGCTGGTGCTTGGGTATTATTTCCTCGGTTGTTCTCAGAAAAAAGCCGAAATGTGGCCATTTCTCTGCATTTTGAGTTTCAAAGTATTTGTACCGTCTAGCATTGTATGAAAATATGATAAGCTTTCTACAGATCATAAGCAGGAGTGGTTCGTAGAAAATTATTTTGGTTCTGTGTACATTTTTTCAACAAATTTAGAAAACAATGAAAATTGGTTCAGATGCATTTTGAATTTAACTTCAAAGTACTTCTCGTGAAATATCAATAAGCCAGATTACACGTTTACTGCAGCATATTATGGTATTGATACACATGCACTGCTTTCTTCACTGTAACTTAGCACTTGCTCCCGCAAAAACGTATCCTCATCCAATTATACATGGTTTAGTGTACATGTATCATTAGCCCATGGCACGAGGGTTTATAAAGTTTATGTAATTTCTACATTTTTCTTTGATTTCGCTCAGAATACTCTGTCAAGTAGATTAAAATGTTATTTTAGGTATGAGGTAAAAGTTATATAATAACTTAATACATTCACATATTTCAGGCCTCGTCAATTGATTCTATGTTGGAAATTGTAGCAACACAAAAGTTTGTGCGATCCCGCTATTACATCTGAGTAACAACAAAAATAAATCTTCTGCCATGCCAGCAGTAAATGTGGTAATGGCAAAATAAATGATTTTCACCGATCTGATCAAATTTTTCAAAAAGAAAGTATTTGAAAGGAGAGAAATGTTGCTTATAATGCATACTTTTGCCCCTTGAATATAAGCATCTTCCGGGAGCCAATGTTGCCGGACCCCCTATGAACAGCAGCGCGCCTACGAGCTTGCCTGGTCTTAACATGTACCACGTCTGTGCACTAAGAGAGTAAAATTTGAAAAATTCCTGAATACAAAGAAATTTGTCTGATAGGGCCACTATTGGTTCTGAGAAAAAAATGTCCCTACTACAAAGGTGTGTCTATCATCCAGGTGCAGTGCATAAGAGCTAATCGCGCATTCATGTTCAGGTAATAAAGTATGTATACAAAACAAAACATAAGGGTGAACATTTGTAGACACGCACATTAGTCTACATATATTTTAATTGAATTAAATGACCATGAGATGACAAGGTAAAATATGCTTAATAATTCATTAATTAAACTAGTAGAAAGTTACAAGCTCGCCTAATTGTACTTGATATCTGGTTGAGAAATATTATATTTTGATTACAGTCTCTTGACTTAAATACTAATGACTTTCATTCTTTCTGACTTGCCCTACAAATTTTGCTGTTAATATCCAAATATTATTAGAAAGTTTGGCTGCAATAATTTTATACTTTTTAGACATGCCTGTTTTGCTACTTAAATTTCATCTTTTGGCACCATTCTGTTTAAATATTTACTTTCAGACATTTTAAGTTTACATGTTTTCTGTCAGGTAACCCCCCCCCCCTCGGGCGGGGGGGGGGGCATCGGTAGCAAGCAGCGGCCGACGACAGTTACGAGTATGCCTAATTGTACTTAAAATCGTGTGAAGAAAAATCATGCTTTGATAACATGTTTTTGACATAAATGCCAATGACTTTCATTCTTTTCTGACATGCCTGAAGGCCCATTTACTCAATGTTAAAAAAAATACTAAAAATTGACAGTATTTTCTCAAATGTCACAAACCTGACCCATTGTCTTGAAACATTGACTCGGGGTTGGCAGTGAAATAGAGCTTAATTGTTTGCAGACTTTCAAAGTGAGGAGTAGGTGTCATCATGGGGTTTGTTTTACATTTCTGGTGAGGGTGTACATTAATTGTTTCAGTACTTGTTAGGATTTCCCTTGGTTTGTACAGGTGGTCTCGATGCAACTGTTTATTTTACAATCACCGGGACTGAATATAATATCCCACTTTGTTTCTACTTGAATTATACACTGGCAGGTGGTTTAACTAGGATAAGCTATCCAGCTAGAAAGGGTACATACTGGTTCATGGTTAAGTCAAATTGTTATTATCTGAACTTGTACTATACAAATTTAGTAATTGTGTTTTGTTTGACCGGTTTTCTTCTTTCATAATGAAACTCTGCATTTATAAGCAAAACTCCACGTATTTTGCTAATTCATCATTTGCCACGTTCATAATAATTCAGTATTTTGTGGGTTGTCTCTGCTAATATTTAGCTTAGACAAGGAGCCGTTACTCAGAGAGACATGTACGGGTATAGGCTCCGAAATATGTTCTGAGTAGTTACCCGCTGAAGACCCTTTAATTTATTTGCACCCTATGTCAAAATTCTACAGAAGAACGTGTGCAATATGGACAATAGTAGTTCCATGTGTATATAGGTTAGACAGCAACAGGTTAGCTTATGCAGGGTAAAGAGTTCAGACTGCGGAATAGGGTAAAGACTACCAGGAAGTGGTTCTGGACAAAAAGACAGAAATACAATTGTCATTGCAAAACGCAAAATTGATACGACATAGAATGTCATAATCACGATTTCCTTCTGATACACATATGAGCTGCCAGGCAATGGTGACAGTTTATGAATAACCAAGGACAAGTTTCAAACCCAGAATTGACATCATTAGTTAGGAACAACAGACGAGTTCCAAGACATGATGAGCTCGCAGTGCAGGTGCCAAATCTTAGACAATAAATTCAGCAGTCTCTGATTGAGGATTAACATACATCTTTCAGCAGGAACGTTGCCCTGTTTAGAAATAATTGAAACAGGAAGCTGACTTCCTGAGTTTGAATATAGGTTGTCCTTGTTAGATAGGTAGGTCTTTCATTTGGAAGTGAAAATACTTTCCATATTACACAATGGAGAGGTATTCCCATTGCAGAGGGGCTGTTAATATCAAAATGGATTTAGATATTCGCATCTTGGCAAAACCAACTGCCCCGATTATACAGGTGTTCTTGTTGAGATGCAACTATTGGCAGGTTTAACGGTATATAAAAAAATTTTGTTTTAACACCCCCTCCCCATGATCTGCAATCATGTTTAAGCATCAAATGTTTTCCCAAACAAGAAAGGTAGTGATGATTTTGTGTCTTATTGTTACCGTCTGATATTATTCTATCCGACCAGAAGTATCGAGGAAATATGGTTTTTATTTTGTGCAACAACTGTTTATTTTGATGTCAAGTAATTTGAACAAATAGTTGAAAAGCGATACTTGTTGTAATTTAGCTTCAATTATCAGGTCCGTCAGACTTTTCTTATCACTGAAAAACAAATAATTTTTGCGGACAATGTGCACGTCTCGTTTAACATTGTTTGGAGTACCTACTGTCAAAAAGACTTTTCCACTTAGTTCATCTGTCGCGTTTGTTTTTGAGCGCTGCCAATGTCTGAGGTGTAACAACATCCAAATTATTGCGATACGCCCCCTTCTGTTTGAATCGATAGGTTATCGAAGTACATAATACAAAGGCCAAACTTCCACTCTGTCTTCACTTAGTAGATTTCCTGTGTATGGGTCGACCCACTATGAGGACCATCTAGTTCAGAAGATTATATTTTTTCAACACACCCTCCGGTGTTGTTGCTGTTAATTCTTTTAGCCAAACAATGACGGGGCAACGACGATTGGGAATAATAGCGATATATGTGTTGGGTCCTCTTTTATTGGCTATTGTTTTTGGCGCAGATGGAACGGGAAACGCGCGTATCAAACGTCAAGTCGGCGGGAGTGCTTGTATGCAGATCTATTCAGTACCTCGACAATCCGTGCAGTGTGAACCGACCGACGAAGTAAGGAGATCGTTGGATGATCTCAATAAGACACTTGAGAAGCAGAACTCGTATATCTCAAATGTGAAAGCTAGAGTCGATAAAATGGATCCAGAAAAACCAAGAAAATTGCCAGAAGAAATAATACAACGTCTCGATGCTATAGATAAAGTCAAACAGATGCAGTTTGGACATTCAGAATACCTTAAACGATTAGAAAGTGATATAGAAAATGTGCAACGGAAAACTGCAGAAATTCAAACATCGGACAGACAAGAAATAGCACGTCTGATTCAGATGCAAATGACGTTGGTAGAACTGACCCTCAAGCAAGCGAACGTCACAATCCATGACGCGTACATACGCAGTCTAACAGAGAATACGGCACACCTGACCGACAGGCTACGTCAACTTGAGGCAAACTTGAAGGAGCTGTTACAGGGTGAAAAGGTCAAGCTGGTGCATGATATCGAACATAAGGCAAAACAGGCCCAGTTCGACCTTAAAAAAGTAGAAGACGATATAACAGCAAAGTCAAATGAGCTGCAAGTTAAACTGTATGCACAAGCAGTACAAGGAATGAAAATCAACAATAGAACAATTTCAAATGAGAAGAAATTAGATGAATTAATCCACAATGTGAGATATCTGACAGAAAGGCAGCAAAGATACGATTATATGGAGCGCAAATCCAGATCAAGAATAGATGAACTATTTGCACTTGTTGCTGCTCTTAAAACTCAAACCGAAATGCAAGAAGGAAAGATTTTACGAATGGAGATAGAGTTATCAAACGCCAGTAAAAATCTGACCTTGGCACTCAATACGTCTGGTCAGTGTCAGCAACAAATAAGAGAGCTTCAGACAGAGGTGCAGGAAATGTCCGCCATCACCAGGCGTTGGGATCACCTGTTGCCCAAAGCCATGAGAGGTGGGTATGATGTCACACATGACTAGTCCGTGGCTAGCTTTCAGTTTTGAATAACAGAGACCTCTGTAAGCTAACGTTTAAAAATACCAAATAAACGTACTATGAGAATACATATTCCGAAGATTATGATAGCACATTAAAATATAAAAAAATTGATTTTATGGCAGTGCACAAAATATCAAAATGGCCGTAAATTTGTCACTAACTTGATTTCCGTTTACAATTTTCGAATAAAAGCCGTGTTTAAAACAAAATCAAGTTTTTGGTGTAAACGCAAACACGTGTATATATATGGATATATATATATATTTGTATGTATTATGCGCAAAAGCATAGACGATTGACTCATAACAAAGCCCAGTGACAAGATATGCCATTGACTACGCAAACATACATTTCAAACAGTTTTTTTCAGCACTACTATTTAAATCCTTACCTTTTGACATGACCCCAGAGTAAAAAAAAAAAAAAAAGTATGAAACAACCATAAATTACGTTAACTATCAGGCGTTCATGAGTCAGAACTCGTTTTAAATGGGCAGGCCTGTAGGACTCAATGTCCATTTGGTACACACAGAATCGTTACATATATTTCAAGCACTCAAATGTTACATATGATAAACGCCAGAGATCTAACTTGTTAAAGTTTTTTGTTTCGGTGTATGACTTCAATTATGGCCTATTTCTCATAAAAACGGAGACATTGAAAAATTTTATTTCCATTAGTATTTTACTTTTACTTTGATTTTCTCTTTAAGTTGTTCCATGACATATTCAACATGTCACTTTAGTGAAAAGGGTGTACCGGCCCAAAAAGATAAGTCTTCAGCCAATAGGAGATATGCATGTTAATATCCCCCCCCCCCAACTGCATGCCTGATTGCCTAGTCCCTCTTGATGAGATATGGCGAGATACGGGTCGGTGCCTATGGAGACAAGCGGGATACTACTAATATTTTGGAAATACAGAATATTTATTAAAAGCAGATGGAAATTTTCCTTGAATATGGCTCGGGAAGTACGAGAAAAATACCAGTTTGGTATTTTTGAACTTAAATTTCTCAAAAAATGCTAATTTTGTGAGAAATGACAGGCATATAGCCTGTCTGTAACACTGATGCGACCCGCATGTCCCCCTTGATTGCCAGGCGTCAAACCCGTGCTTTGTGGCGGGAATTTAATATGCATACTGCGTATTACTATCAGAACATGTTTCTGAACATATAATTCATAGATATTATTTAGATACTATATAAGGTCATGTTCAATATGTCCATCTGCTGATTAAACTTCCATGGTAAAAACATATTACACATAATAAAGGATCAATTCCAAAAAGATGTTTAAGCGAGATGAAAACAAATTATTGTGACCTGCCGTTTCAGTGGCTGACTGTCAAGATGTACTGACGTTTTACCATCCCGCCAGTGGTGTATATAACATTAGGCCCTCGCCCTTCGTAGAACCCTTCGAGGTCTACTGTGAAATGAATCAGAACGGTGGGTGGACGGTATTTCAGAGGAGAAAAGACGGTGGAGTTGATTTCTTCAGGTAGGTAGTACCACTAGCATATATACATATTCCTTCTTAATTGTAATATGAGACATTTAAATTGATCATAACGATGTCATGCTGCAAAACTTTCTCAGGCACACGCTTGACAATAATGAGGTATTTGGACGTTAACAGATATAAATACGACTTACTCTTTTTAATTCATTGTCAGAAGTGGTATGAAAATATGTTTGGATAATAACCTTGTGGCTTTGGTTGCTTTATTACCACAGTGCAGTTTTTCTTCTGAAATATTTACAGGACAGCATTGATTCGATTAATAATTTCTTGCAATTTGACTGTGATTAATTACAGTTTTGGTTGGAATCTTGGATTATTAGTGTTTACCAATATTGAATATCATTACTTATTACTAATATGGATAGGAAACACATGCTCAGTCGTGTTTGAGGTTTGGCACTGTTCTGCTGTTCTATACCCGCATGAGGTGTCCCAAACAAGTTCCTTATTGCCCTCACAGAGTATGGGCAAAATCAGTGAAAACGGGTGCATTTACATGGTACGTTCATTTCATGTAACAGAATGTGTTTCTCATGCTATGCTCATTTCATAAAACAGGATGTGTTTACGTGCTTTGTTCATTTCCTAAAACGTCACATATTTAAATGCCATGTTTATTTCGTAAGGCAGTTCAAAGCTGGATTGAAAAGGTCTGTGAAATCGAGTTCGTCCATTGAGTGGAATACGTTGGTATAATTTAGGTTCCCTGCATCACTATCCAAGCAATTAATTTGGATTATCCGTGGTTTGAATTATCTGGCATCGTTCTGTTAATCTCCAACGATTATATTTAGACATAAACTGGGTTGCATTTCTAATGTGAATTATTTATTTATCATCTGGTTCATTAACTGTATGTGGATAACTTGGACATATTTTTGGGGTTTAAAACATATCAATTATGCCTCCCCAAAGAAGAACTCTCATAAGGAAAAAATCATCAGGAGCGATAATCACTGATAAAAATGACCAGAAGGGGAAAATGAATCAGCTGCAGAGTAAATAAGACACCTTGTCACCTGGTATTGTTCATATAGTTTGGAAGTGCATGCCTTCCATGTTTCTATGTTGAGAGAGAGAGAGAGAGAGAGAGAGAGAGAGAGAGAGAGAGAGAGAGAGACAGACAGACAGACAGACAGACAGGCAGACAGACAGAGACAGACAGACAGACAGACAGACAGACAGACAGACAGACAGACAGAACTAAACATCTTGAAGGTATCAGTCAGAAGATTGCCTGATTTGAGGGCAATGTATACTGGTGAGCAATCTAAGCAAACGTAGCTGCAGCAGAGAGGTCTCTGGGGAGGAGTAAAGAAGGGTAGTGGTACATTTAACAGTACTGAGAGCCATTGTTTTAGGTTTGTATTAACCAACCAGCTACCAACAAACCCCAAGACCAAACATAGAGTCAGTGCATCTGGTTAGCCCACTCCACATTAGGGTTGCAGCATATAAATATACAATGGCTATGCATGACACTCAGAAGTATTAGAGCTGGCCTGGCTGAGATTATTCATTCAGGCTGCCTGTCGTCTGATTTCTCCTTGTGCTGCATCCCAACCTCTACCAACAGCAAGGCAAATACAGGATGTAACACTTCCTCCACATGAGCCATTTGATGGCAAACAATTGTGCCAGAGTTTTATTCGGCCATTTGAAAGCCTTGCAATGACTGCAACTAGAGGAAACAAGATAGGGTGTCAAGAATTTTAACAGCTTGTGAGAAGATGTAATGGTATGCACATTTTGTCACTGTTCAGTCACATACTTGGCAGTTAAACCGTGCTAGCAGAAACACTTGAACGTATATTCAAGGAATATTAAGCTGTGGCAGGACATATAGCGCATGCCTGGTCCCATAGGTTGCAAGAGAGAGAGAGAGAGAGAGAGAGAGAGAGAGAGAGAGAAAGAGAGAGAGAGAGAAAGAGAGAGAGAGAGAAAGAGAGAGAGAGAGCTTCGGAATCTGTGGGCAACACACACAATCTGGTGATGGCAGGTTGTCTGGACGCAGTCGAGTTGAGTCATGGAAAACTGGATTACATCACCATCATTACCTTTTGTATGATTAGCCCTAAAACAGTGGCTCCAGAACACACTTATGAGAGAAGTCTTAAGGTAGACGTAGGATGCCTTAACCATGTGCAATCTTTGATCTAACCAAGAATTCAAGTGGATGGTGGGGTGTCAGCAGAAAATAAAGTTGTTGACAGCTACAGTGAGTGGAGACAAAGTGATGGCAAATCCAACCTTCACCGGGCTCTTTATATTGGACACAGATGCCTCAAATTCTGTGATAGGCTTTCGTGTGTGATAATTGTTTGCATCCACATGGAATTCACTGGCAACAGGCAGGCAGGTAAATTTGTACCATACAAAAGATGTGTTAGCCATGGTATATTCGATTAATCAGTGTAGACATTATTTCTTAGGAGACAAATGGTGTTATGAAGCAATCAGAACACCCTTGAGTGGGTCATGGGCTTCATAAGTCCTTTATAACAGCTGGCGTGTAGGGTAGAGGTGTGTTCATTCAGAATGATTTTAATATTGAACATATTGCTGCCGCCAAACCTGGAAATGTCTTTTGCCAGTGGAATGTAGCCCACTGCTAGACAGTGTTATACTAGGGGAATAAGACAAACTACAGTGTGACAGGTGTAAACATTGTATGAAATGTGTGTTTTTTCTCTGCAAAGGTTCGTGTGATCCCCATAAAAACAAATGAATATGGCTCCATCAAGATCTGTAAGTTGTGTGTACAATGACAAGAGGGTAATAAGCACACCAACACATAGCACAGTGCAAACTATGTTACTGCAGGTAGTGCTACATGGATACCAGTTGATTGTGGTTTTGACACTTGTTTTCAAAACATTGTTTGCTTTCAAAAATAAGGCACTTCAGTGTTGAAAGACAGATATCTAATTGCAGATATTTTGGCAGATGTTCTACATAAGCAATGTTGGTAAGGTGTAGGTATGGATGGAAAATATACCTGGACGGAGGTTAGTACCAGGTATGGCACAGTGGAATATGGGGATACTCCATAACAGATTAAGGGTAATGAGGAACCTACAGTGGCTCAAAGTCCACAGTGAGGCCAGTGAGATACAGTGGCTGAAAAAGGTCTGATTTTGTGTCACTTCAATTTGCCATGTGACCAATTTGATGTTATGGGTGGTGTATTACACCATGGTGGGAGTAACAAAGTAAAATAGGATGGTGTCTTGAATACTGTTACGCATCAGCTTACAGAATACTCTGTGATATGCTGTAGGTGATTATGTGGCTTCAGGACACTTGTGTGAGAAGAAAACTCTTTGGAAAGTGAGGTCTTTCCACTGAAACCAAATGAAGAGATCAGGAGCAGTGTGGGGCCAGAATAGAGCTGAAAATATCCAAAAATCTCCACAAGCAGTTCACAGTGTGGAATTAGCTATGTACAAAATTTGAAAGGCATTGTTGGTCCATTAACAGTGACTGAAGCAGGAAATAATCTTGGGAAGAACAGACTGTATAGCAAAATCTGCACATACACCATGTCTGATCAAATAGTAGAAAGTGTGGCAAAGATCACTTCATGTCCATGCTGGGCCAACCCTCACCATTTCTTCAGATCAAAGCAGCCAATTTCAGGTGAAGCTCTGCACAACTGTGTAAGCTCAGTATTAATGCAACAAGGAAACTCCCCTCCCACCCAGTCATAGGGAAAACTGTAAAACATTTTCAGCATACCTGATTAAACATGGTTGTCATATTTGTGATGGGCATCGAAAGAGAATGGAATGTCTACTTTTGCTGTGTGAAGTGTATAGAAATGGTAGGCATCAAAGTGATAGATACTCTCTGAATGTGTTTATGTTGGGGCATGGGGTGTATATGCGCATAGAACTTTGGTTTGCTTGCTCATTAGTGGACAGCTGAACATGGCAGCAAATGAGAGTACCTGTTTCCCAAAGCTTGATAAAAGAGGGGTTTTTTGGTTTTTTTTTGTTTTTTGATTTGTTTTTTTTGTTTTTGTTTTTGTTTTGATGAGTGAGTTGCCAAGAGTTGCTTTGGAAAGACAAAAACATGACAATAATACATGGATATCACAAAACAACTGTGAAGTTGATAATTTAGTGTACTTTAGGATCTCAAAAGATTGAAAAGTGTTGAAACTAAAGCCTGAAATATTGATGAGGCTCATGTCTAGCATTGAGAAAGATTAGTGATCTGTCTTTTATGATCATAACAGAGCTATGAGTCACTTATAATCATATGTCATAAGAGGATTTAGCTCAACAACAGAGACGAAATTTCTTTCAGGACTTCAAGTTAACTCAAACTCAAAATGCAGATAAACCCCCAAACTGTAAAGCAGAAGTAGGAAATAAGCATGAAACATCAAAGGACATTAAAAACCACAGTACAGGATTGCCAGACGTGGTTAAGCATGCATCAAACTGAAATCCAAGAACAAGAAAAAGTATAGCTTGCTGATACAGGCAAGAAAAATCTTGGAAAAATGACAGGTGCAATCTGCCAAAGAAAGTTGGCATTCCAGGGAAGTATAAAATCTCAGAAAATGACCATTCACTAGAGACTGAGTAACTAAAAGGAAAAAGCAAGTGAAATGTATAAGCTTCAGATTGGAGGTGGACATAGGTTGACAAACAAAGGTTGAGAACCTATTGGATACCCAGTCATCTGGTCATAGTCTTCCTGATGACCCAGACCACCAGTACACCATACAACAAAAGATGAAAACAAACATGGCTAGAATCGGTTTTAAACATTTTTCTCTTAAAATTGTGGAAATTGTGCACTTCCTCACTCTGCACAAAAACACACAAGAGGTTAATATTGTGTGTTTTGGGATTTATCCCATGAAATTTTGTCTGCAAAGGTGCAGGGATCCTCTATTGGCAGCCAGAATGTGTCAAGGATACTAAATATTTACTTCCTGGGGCAAGGATTTAGTTTAAAAAAGGACCATCACAGTGATTGTTGAGAAGCACTTCATATATTCCTCGCATAAGTACATTTGTGTGTTGTGTTGCAAACATTTTATCAGAGAGAACCACCACCCAGTACACAATCTGGAACAACAAAAACACATGCTTGCTCCTGTTGCAGGAGGCACATACAGGTCATCCCAGTTATGACCATGTGGTTGAAAAAAAGTTTCGGAAGCCAAAAAGATAGCAGCTAGAGGCCCATACAGGTACAACATTTCCAAGAGTGGGGTAACCATGGGGCAGTACAAGCCATTAACACCTGTTAAGGATGAAGTGCCCAAAATACAAGAGTCCCATGATCCCCAACAAGTGATAGCAGCAGGTAAAGCTGAAATGCCAGTATTTGAGATATCGTGAGAAGGTTTGCTTTCATTGTTGGACAAGCAGGCTTTTATGACAATTTGAAGAGGGTCATTCTGTAAGATTGAGCTACCAGCTGTGACAGTAAGCACCAGGATGCTGTAACACAATTTCTAGTGGTCAGCTTGTGGCTTGTACTGTGTTCCACAGAGACAAGGTATGTTGATTGGGCAAACGCTAGAAGCACTCTGCACTGATGCGAAAACCTGGCGACATGAACTGTTGAGCAGGCATTGAGTCCCAGAAGAATCAAGGGAAATCCTTTCCTCTCAATTTGCCTCCAGTCAGCAGCCTACACCTAAACAGCATGCTTAATGTTGACCAACGCTGAATTTGCCAGTGAACAATGCAGGTCAAGTGTCAAGGTCACCATAATATTGGAGTATGAGTAGAATCTCCATCGAGCCAAGTGTTGGAAAAATAGATTCCTCCCCTTCAGCTGAGAGTCTATTTTTCATGCACATTGTTTTATTGATTAACTCTCGCATATAAACCAAATGAAAAATGCATTACTACCTGCAATACTTGAATGTATGCATGGAGGTGTTTATCATGTATTTTTTTAAGAGTTGGGTGAGTGCACAGGATATATAGTTGGGTCACTAAATCGGCATACACAGTGGATTTACCTCTCAGCAGCAGTGTTGGCATTAAGATTAACCACATAAATATTACTTTTACAATGTAGGAGTGTTTCTATGTGATGTGGATTAGTGTGTGTTATTCAATAATTTGTTTTGTTATGTTTTTAGACCCCATATTCAATGTTATAGTTTATATTCACACCATTTAAGATGAGGAAGACTAGTTTTCATTTTGAGCCTCTTAGGGAAACAGTCTAACCTTGACCCTCTATGAAAAAGGCACATTCATTCATTGTGTGAATGACATTCTGTGTTGATCTATGGATAGAGGCCAACAACGTAAAACTTGTTGCAATTGCTTTGGCTCTGTAACTTTTTAAAGTTGTAAACACTAATGCGCATCTTTTGAACCAAAGATCTGTTGACACCAAAGATTTGTTGTTCCCAAGATTTTGTTTTGTTTTCTTTGCTTGTTGTGGACACCGATTCACGCCAGTACAGGTTGGAGAAATGATAGCTCTCACATCACAAGCTTTACTCCCTCCACACAGACACACACAGATATTTATTTAGTCGTTATTTAACTGTTTTTGACGCCGTTAGATACATTGAAGACACCATGCTTTTTTTTGGGGGGGGGGGGGTATTTGAGCTTTTGTAGGGAAGTGACTGTAAGAATGTAACATATTTCGTATTGTAAAAGCTGCTTTGTGCTCCATGAAATCTTCAGGCGGGCGTGAAATCAATGGTTGAGAAACTTTAAGGCTGCCTGTAAGGAGTCAAAAATCATAAATGGGCATCTTTAAGGATCCAAATATTTTTATTGATGCCTTTAAAGATCCCAAAGCTTTAAGGCAATCTTTAAAGAGTCCAAAAGCTTAAAAGCTGTCTTAGAGAAGACTAAGACTGAGTCCTTAAGGAGTCCTCAATATATTGTACATTTACGTTTGTTCATTTCCTTTAAGGAGACACATTCCTGGCCAGTGATAAATGCGTTCGTCCACAGGATCCCGCTAAAAGTACTTCCAGTGTTTTGTATGAAGCCCACAAGAGGGCAGTTTAAGGATAAGTTATCAATATTTTCTGGACGGGTCATAGAGGGTTCAAGAGAGCTAAAGCGTACATCACTAGCCTGATCAAGCGTTATTTAAATTCATAGTTCACTATTCACTTATTCTGTGTGTAAAAATTGATTGTACAAAGTACATTTAAAGCACACATCCTGAGTGTGCCGGGCCATGAGGCCCTTCCAAATATAAAAACTCCAAAACATACAAATCAAGATAAAGATGAAACTTTGTTACCACCCACAATAGAAATGATCATAGTAGCTCCTAAAGCAATCAATACAGGCTGCTTTGACTATGTATTCAGGTAGGCTGTTCCAAAGACAGACTGTCATATTACGATAAAGTATTTTCTGAGATTGCCGCAACTTTTTGAAAGTTCTAATGTGCAGCTGTGTCCCTTTGGACATGGGTAACTTCTTTTGTCGAATAAATATCAGAATCCAAAGCTTCATAACCATTTATAATCTTGTACACTTCCAATAAATCACTGTATCAATCAGCTAGGTGCTAAGTTCACACCATCTGCTTGGAACTACTAGTCTGTAAAATGAAAGATACGAAAAGGTACCGAGACAAGTTGTTCCCGAAAAGGCCCCTCCAAACATTAGCTATAAAAAATATCATGTAAGTGAATATTGACAGAGCAGGATATGAGGTCAGACTTTTGATAATGATAGGGATACTGATAATTTTGAACAGCACAAAGAACATAAATGTATAATACCATTTCATTGTAGCACTGTGAATAGTTGTTATATTTTTGACGCCTGAAGAAAGGGACATTTTGGTTGTTGGTTACCCGTAGTAACGGCCGCCATGTTGAAACAAATGAAATGGCCATTCCTGCGAGATCCACCTGACCATTCGACAGGCCAGCGCTGCGTTTGAGACGTTGACGCCCAAGAGCGTGAAAATCGCGCCCGGCTGTAAGACATACAGGGCCCGGAGCGTGAAATGTACGTCCGGGCGTGGAGGCATGGGATCCTTGAAAATGATCTTTAAGGATGGAATCTTTTAAGAAACTGTCTTTAAGAAAGGTAGTTTACGACGCCTTTTTCACTCTGCATTTTCCATAAAGTTAGAGCAATATTGCAGAACATGAAATTAATACTGGCAATATACATTTAGTAAAACTACTGGCTAAGCAAAAGGAAAGCAAATGCGTAAGTCATACGTTTCTTCAGGGACCTGAAATGCTCAAGAAATAACTGTTTCATAAAATGAATACTTTCACCTGCACCGCCTGCATATTTTTTTTCACTGGTCCACACCAGAAAATACACCAATAATTAACTTAGCTCAACCTTCATCTATTTTATACATTGGTATGGAAAAAAGTGAGAAAAATCGAAAACTTAAGCACAGTTTTGTTTTAGTTCCCGAAGGAAGGAAAAAGTTAAAAAAAGAAAAGACGGAAGGAAAGAAAGGCAGGGTAAAAGAATGAAGAAAGAAAGCCAGAGGAGTACACCTGTCAGTACCTGTACCTGGTTACACTTGGTAATCTTAGTGCTTTCCTAGACCCATTCCCCTGTGGCTCTTCTGCCACTTCCATTTGAACACCACAGAAACGAAATGAGCAAAAGCAGTTTTTAAGGTTCGATTATGGGGTTTTGTAGTTTCTACGCTTTTGCTATTACTCTTGTTGCTATCTCCCGCATCAGACGGCTCTGCATATGTTGGTATTTTATCATTCACATGTTTCTTTCGAGCTGCCACAGTATGTAAAGGTAGGTTTAATACAGGCTGTATGCTATCTGTCACAGTCGTATGTGTTATAATATAAAGCAAAGCAGTTAATTTTTGTAACTCGGCGAAAACGTGCCTCCCTTTTCCTCCATACAAATTGTAACCTTTTTTAGCCATTTCCAACACATACGCGCCATCTACATGCCATTGACCCTCCTACCGTTACCCAAATAGCGTTTAGTGACAATGTTCAGCATTTAAATCTAAGCATAAAGAATGGGAAATTTGCCCTTGGGCATCAAAAGGTTAATGTGATACCGAGGTGGTTGTTTGGTTTAAGGCGGAAGTCGCGTTGGATTTGTAGAATACACGTCCAACGGAATATTTTGCAACATGAAAGCGCGTATTGTAACATATTCAATCCTTTCAGAATGATAATGCTGTATTTTGCAATAGTAGAAGGGGCTAGAGTACCATACGTTTGCAGGGAGCTCTATTCGTGGTCTCAACAGTATTCTATGTGAAACAGTACTAATGGTGTTTTAAACTGAACTACCAACATGCGACTTCTGCACATAGCGTATCAATTTCGCTTTAATATACAGAATTTAATCTGGCATGTAACACGCGCCAAGGAAAGCTGTGAAATCAGCCTCATTCTAGCAAAAAAAGAGTTCAAATATCGGGGCTACTTCTAAACTACAACCCAATTTGCTCTACGCTCAATAAACAAAACCAAACAAAAACAAAAAAGTGTAATCACCATCGCACAGTATTCAGAATTTTCAGTTCATGCTGAACTGTTGATGTGTCAGTTTAACATCATGTGTGCAGAATCATCGTTGCATAATGATCCATTTAACGTTTCACCCCATAACTCCCAGGTCAGCATTTATTTTCCTATGTCTGCACATGTTTGGATAATTTATGCACGTGCTGTACCTCATGATGCGTTTATTAACGCAGACTTAGTTTATTTATAGATACCATCCCTATCAGTTCAATTGATTTTATATCGAACGTACTGGTACTGCTATCCATACCATTCAAAGTTACCAAACACAAAATATTCTTTAAGATATTCCGGTTTCGTATAGTCATGTAAGACTTGCTACGCAAATAAACGAGGAAAAGTGCAGGGTGCAGGTAGATGTACAGTGATCTATCCCGGTGATAGAAAGCTTTCTGTGAGTGTAATGCTAGAGTTGGTGTGTTTTGCAAATCATTATTACTATGTATTAAATCATCGCATACGAATTATTGTTAAAAAAAAAAAAAAAGTAATAAACACAGTGTACGCTTATGTACATCAAATTCAACACTTCACTATCGTTCACTTTGACACGTTGCTGAGGTAAGAGTGACCAGTGTGCATCGTAAAATTGTGAAAACATTAATGTTAATTTGTTATTTTCTGTTTTGATTTAACGCGATTGGAACGCCGATTAATTTGTTTCATAGGGCGGCTGAAGCGTGCACCTTATAATCATTTGCTTCCTACTTGATAATGTACCCCCAAATAACGAAATATTCTCCGCAAATTCTCCGCAAATCATACACTATTAAATGAAATTGGGATAGAATCAAGGTCACCCATGTACTGAGTAAGTCTGACCTTTATAGAAAAACACTAACATGTCCAACATCAAAGTCTCAGCTCAAGTAGTTCTTAAAATATAGTGAAGAGTAAAATCCATGTATGTTGCACTGACCCGAGGTCAATGTACTGTCTGAGCATGACCTTCATAGAGAAACATTTACATGTGCAACATCAAGGTCAAACTCAAAGCAGATCTCAACTTATTAAGTGAATCTTTAATTTCGTGTGAGTTGTCCTGTGACCTTGGGAATGAGGTTAAGGTCCAAACATCACTGGAGCATGACCAATTGCACAATATAAGTAGACACTTATAAAAGGAACATCCCTACCAAGTTTGGCACAAATCTGGCCAAAATTATTCAAGTTATATCCATTACAAGAAATTACCATGTTGAACTTTCATATCAAAACTTTTTCTAAGATTTTCCGAAAAAAAAATTCATAAGAATCCAAAACTCACTAGAGCGTGACCATTTGAACAAACTTGGTAGACACCTACCCAAGGTAGGTTGCTACCAAGTTTGAAGTGAATCTGACGGACAGTTTTTTTCCAAGAAATCCAAAATGTGAATTACCATTAGAATGCATTAGAATGACCTTTGACTTGCATAGGAAGGAATAGAAAAGGTGCATTTACCGGTACGTACCCGAATTAAAATAAAAAGTAAAAAATCAGGAATCCACAGCAGTGCTACCTAGTGAACATCTTTGCTTGACCCTTTTACAAGGAACATAGACACAGGGTTTCAACTTAATCTGAGTAACGGTTCTGGAGAATAGGTCACAAGTAACGGAAACACGCAAAAATTCATTAAAAAAAAGAAAATTGCAGCACCACCTGGTGAACAAATTACAAACTAAGAGTCCCTTGAAGTCTTCTTATGTGATGTCAAAGCAATTGGGTGGGCGGTTGTGGAGAAGATTTTTTTTACACATTTGTCCAAAAAAAAAGCAAAAAAATCTTTAAAAAACCAAAAATCACTGGGTCGTGACCATTTGAACAAACCTGTTAGACACCCACTCAAGGTTCATTGCCACCAAGTTTGAGGTCAGTTTTGGAGAAGAAGTTGAAAATGTGAATAAGCATTAGAAAACCCATTGGCTTACATAGTAATCAATAGAAAAGCTGCACTGACCGATAAGTACCCGAATTAAAAAAAAATCGTTAAAAATCAGGAGTTCGCAGCAGTGTCACCTACTGAACAACTTTGTTTGACCGTTCCACAAGGAACATATCCACTAAGTTTCGGCTTAATCTCGGGAACGGTTCTGGGGAAGAAGTCAAAAATAGCAAATACACATAAAAATCATAAAAAATAGAAAAAAATCGCAGCGCCACGTGGTGAACAAATTCACAATTAGGAGTCCCGGGGAGTGTTCCTGTGTGATATCAAAGCAATTGGGTGAATAGTTTTTGAGAAGTTTTTTTTTAGTTTACCCCCAAAAAAGAACAAAAAATTCATAACAAATCCACAAGTCAGTAGAGCGTGACCATTTGAACTGATTTGGTTGAGACGCACTCAAGGCACATCCCCATTACGTTTGAAGTGAATCTGGCTGACAGTTTTGGAGAAGTCAAAAGTATGAATTGTGGACAGACGGCGGACAACAGACCCTGGATAAAGCTTAGCTGACTGATAAGTCAGCTGAGCTAAAAACTGCAATTTCAGCTCAAAATGTAGTGGAGGGATGCAAATGTACCACAAGTCTTTATCAATCAGAGATGGGAATCAACAGGAAATTACCAACCGACATCAATACAAGACATGATTGGTTCAAGCCCACACCAACCGACGTTTCAGCCACTTCGAGGGTAAATGTGTCAAGGGAATATACACAAATGGGGCTTTAAAGATAAAATGTCTATTAATAGCCCTTTGGTAATTTTAGAAAAGCGTGATGAAGCACGCAGCGACAGTGAGTCCATAATCCATATAGGCTGTGTAAGTTTGTAACAGACGAATTAACCAAGTATATTTTTACGGCAGCAGAAGAAAATAATCATAATGGGAGATAGCGGTGCAAAATATTAATATAGAATATATATGTCAAGAATGGCCCTGCCTCTATCCGAAAGCATGCAATTTACTGTTAACCACACGGAACAGTGTACAGCGAGTGATAGGTTTCGTTTCATATGGACGTAGCGATCGTAAATCTGAACAATTTTGAAGGAGCTGCATTTTTATAGAATTTTGCACCAGTTTGTGATGTTGAAACTATGAACATGAGCTGTCTGAACTCCCTCTACATCAATTGTCGATTCTATTGCTTTTGTGAGCACCCTTCCTGTCTTGTAATTGGCAAGCATTACACCGTTTCTGCACGCACTATTTTTAGCTGACACATAGGAAAAAGTTAAGAAGAAAATTGACAAAATATTCTGTGACGGTTATTGCCGCTTTAACCATGGTGATAACATATAATTGTGGTAATCTCGTTGTTTTCAAATGTCTGTGAATTGTCCAAGAAAGAAACTGCATGTACATACATGCATACATACATACATACATACATACATACATACATACATACATACATACATACATACATTCGAAGCCAACACTCAACCTTTTGCATTTTCCGTGTTTGTACTCATGGTGAACTTCAACGCAGCATGATTTTGGAAAGCAGTTCGGTCCATTTTTCATTGTATGAGGCAACTTGTCCATTCACGCTTTTATACTTTGATATTTATATTGTATGGTTCTGGGGCATGTGTTAAACCGATTTGGATTTTAGTCACCATTGATATTTATATATTCTTATTTTGCATATTTTGTTACAATGGTATACAGATACAAAATTAAAGAATTAGGTCAAAGTAACAGTTGGTTTGCACTGTATTGGCATGGAGACCAGAATCATTATGTATTTATTGGTCCTTTTACATTTATATGTTGGTACATTTCATGATTCACAAGAAAGAAAAAAAAATACCATACGCGTCCCAGTAGAATTATGGTACCATGGATCTCAAAAATACATCTGTGCGATATGACACCAAAAACTTCTTTATAAATACTTTTAAAAAGCGTGTAAAAGATATGAAAGAATTATATGTAGATTTATTTCCTGATATATAAAAATTCGCGTTATCATGTATTATTGTTACTTGAAGATAGTCTTTTAGCTAACAGTCAATGCTTCATTGATTTTCAGGCCAGTTGACTTGGTTTTTTTTCTTCGTCCCACTCCGATTTTACCTGATAAGCAAACCAACGTCCATATTGTCTACTCAGCAGCTCCCATTAAGTAGAGAAAAGACATAGTTTTGTCGCCTTTAAAGGTGAACGCATGTTCAGTCCATGTTGATAGCCAAATTGTTTTAACGCAAAATACATTAACATGGCTTTAGTTAACCAGTGTGCCGTTGATGCATTGATTGTATTCTTCCTGCCTTTTTAACATGTGGCTATAATATTTATCGATTTAGATTGAACTTTATTTACGCCTTGTTTCTGTTTTCAGGAATTGGAAAGAATACCAGGAAGGCTTCGGTAATCTGTCAGGCGAGTTCTGGCTCGGTTTAAAACGTCTGCACAGTCTTACTAGTAACAGGAATTATACTTTGCGTATAGATATGCAGGACTGGGATGGAAAGTGGTGGTTTGCAGGGTACAAATATTTTAGTATCGAAAGCGAGGCTGCTAATTACAAACTTCACGTAGATGGTTATTATGGTAATGCGGGTGACTCATTACGTTACCACAATGAAATGGAATTTAGTGCAACCGATAAAAACCATGACAAAAACTATGGTATATGCGCCAAATGGTGTCATGGGGCATTCTGGTACAAAGACTGTTTCCATGCAAATCTCAATGGTCGTTATTATACCCAAGGTCCGTACACCACCAACACGGGCTGGGGTGACGGAGTGGTGTGGCGCCACCTACGGGGCACGAATTATTACTCCTTAAAATCTGTAGAGATGAAAATTAAGCAACGTGAAACAAAGACTTAGTAATTCAGTTGAACATGGGATGGTGTTAAATATATTTTTGTGTGACCTGTTAAAGCACGATATATATTTCCTGTGATATTCGCCATGTGATTTTGCGACATATGTAAATCAGATTTTTTTTATCATGCAGATAGAAGCAAATTTTCTTGAGGGAAAGGGCAAGTTTGTGTGATACCCGCAATGGCATTCAGATTTCAACACAGGAAGGCTTAAACATCAGGTCAAAACACTTTGGATGAGCATAAGAAGTAGCATATTTTTAACCTTGCGACTTCATTTTTATGTCACTTGATGCATCGGTATCACAAACCGAAGAATTGAAGTGGGACGGACACCGCCTTCTGTAATACTTTTGATGTAACTATAAAAGAAAATCCGTATCGATGCCCAGAAAGGTAACCATACATTGTGTTCAATGAATACTGGGATTATTTCAAACTTTAAATCTTGAATATCTTCAAACCTAACTGCTTTTGGTATAGGTGCAGTGCATCTGATGAAGGATATATAAAACTTTTTGCATTTGAAATCATGCTGATTACCGGCATTTCATATTATAAAAGTCGCATATCATCAAATTTTCTCTCAGATATATGCATTATTCCAAGGTATATTTTCACAGTAGAATCGTCTTCAGTGAAGCACCGTTGGGGTTAGGCAGACCTGTGAACAGCAGGGAGGTAGCCATTCCAGAAAGGGTCAGAATTTTGAGTAGTTTGCTGGGCATGTATATGTGCATACATTATTCACGCACACATACACACACACACACACACACACATATATATATATATATATATATATATATATATATATATATATATATATATATATATATATATATATATATATATATATATATATATATATATAAAGTCAGACTTTTGGGTAGTTTGCTGGGCATGTATATGTGCGTACATTATTCACGCTCACATACAAACACACACATATTTACATAATATATATATATATATATATATATATATATATATATATATATATATATATATATATATATATATATATATATATATGTGTGTGTGTGTGTGTGTGTGTGTGTGTTGTTGTTGTTGTTCTAAGAAAGTAGCATTCTGTTTGATTGCAATTAGGAATCATTTCCGTAAATACTATAATGAAATTTATAGAAACTCTGAAATAAATTGCTTTTAGAGTATTAGCAATTCTTCCGAGTTTGTATCTAAAATCAGAGTTAAAAGCAAAAAATTATCAAATGTTTGGATTTTTTAACATTCTACACAAATCTACCCATAGATAAAGTCAAAAGTTCTCTTTCAGAATTTATTCATTAAGCAAAATGTTAAAACATAATGGTAAACCATACATAAATATTAATTCATATGCAAAGAAAGTGTATTGGTCGCATTATAGATATGCAGAAAGCAACGTTAAATCCTTCACTGTTGAAACTTTGACAGGTGCTATAAAATTTCTTTTGAATAATACTTTTTTTTCAATGCGGACCATCGGTTTTCCAACAAATAAAAGACATTCCAATGGGCAGCTACTGCTCCCCGTTACTTGATGATTTATATTTTAATTTAAGTGTCTGGATAAATTGATAAAAAGGAACTTTCAAATGGCTATGGCTACAAAATTATCAAACAACGCAAGATACATTGATGACATTGCTTGTGTAAATGTACAAAATTTCAGTGAAATTAACGCAAAAGGTATTCCTTTGGAAGGAAAAAATTCAGATGGTTTCGGAGATGTGTTTCTGGATTTGGATATCCGGGTCACTAATGACAGGTTTTGCATTAAAGTCTATCACAAAATTGATGAGTTTAACTTTGAAGTAGTTCACGTAATTCACTATCCTTTCCCGGACAGTAATATTTCAGAAACTATTGGATATGATACAATTTTGTCAGAAATTTTGAGATTTGGCCGTATTTTTTCTTAATTTCAGGACTTTGCATCCATAACCAAATCAAATTACTATAAACTTGAGTCAAGAGGATTCAGATGTACTTTTGATCAAATATTTCTACAAATTTTGCTGTAAATATTCAAAGCTGGTTGGAAAGCTTGGCTTCAGTAACTTACTTTAAAGATTTTAGACTTGCCTGTTTTGCTAGTTAATTTTATCTTTTGGCATCATTCTGTTTTAATATTCACCCCTCATAAATTTTAGGCTGGCTTGTTTTCTGTTAAGTTAAACCCCCGGGGCTATTGGTAGCAAGCAGGGGCCTACGATAGTTACAAGGTTGCCCAATTGTACTTGGTATCCAGTTAACAAAATTATATTTTGATTGCATTTTCTTGACTTTTATACTAACGACTTTCCTTATTTTCTGACTTGCCCTACAAATTTTGCTGTTAATATCTGAAGATTACTATAACGTTTGGCTACAATAATATTATAGATTTTAGACTTGCCTGTATTACTACTTACCTTTCTCTATTGGCACCAGTCTGTTTTAAAATTCACTTTCAGACATTTTAGGCTTATATGTTTTCTGTCAAGTTATACCCCCAGAGGCTATCGGTAGCAAGCAATGGTCGACGACAGTTAAAAGTTTGCCTATTCGTACTTAAAATCGGATAAAGAAAAATTATGTTTTGATGACAAGTATTTGACTTACAGTACAAGTACATATTTACTGAATAACAAAAAGAATACTCAAATTTGATAGTATTTACTCAAATGTCACAAACCTTACCCATTACGTTGAGACATTTACTCAGGGTTGTCAGGGAAATAGAGCTTTATTGTTTGGAAACTTTCAAAATAAGGAGTAGGTGTCATCATGGGGTTTGTTTTACATTCCTGGTGCAGGATGTCCAATGTTTCAGTACTTGTTAGAATTTCCCTCGGTTCGTGCAGGCTGCAACTATTTATTTAACAAACACTGGGACTGAATATAAGGCCCTAGTATGTTTCTTGAGATATACGCTGGCAGATGATTTAACTAAGATAAGCTGTCCGGCTAGAAAGGGTACATACTGGTTCATGGGCAAGTCAAATTGTTCTTACCTGAACTTGTACTATACAAATTTAGTAATAATGTTTGGTTTCACAGGTTTTCTTCTTTCATAATGAAGCTCTGCATTTATAAGCAAAACTACACGTATTTAGCTAATTCATCATGCGACGTTCATATTCATTCATTATTATGTGGGTTGTCTTTGCTGAATATTAAGCTGGGACAAGGAGATGCTACTCAGAGAGACATGTATGGGTATAGGCTCTGAACCATGTTCTGAGTAGTTACCCGCTGAAGACATTTCAATTTCCTTGGGGCAAAACAGCCTATGTCAAAATTCTTACAGGAGAACATGCGCAATATGGACAATAGTACTTCAATATGTATATAGGTTAGACAGTGACAGGCTAGCTTATGGAGTGTAAAGTGTTCGGACTGTGGAATAGGGTAGTGACTACTAAGAAGTGGTTCTGGACAAAAAGACACAAATGCAATATATGTATTCTGCTGAAAAGGGGATTCTGTGTGTACAGACTTGCACCTTTCATAAAGCTCCAGGATATAAAAAGTGGCCGGCTTTCCTTGAGAGTTCAGACTGTGGAATTGGGTAATGACTACTAAGAAGTGGTTCTGGACAAAAAGACACAAATACTATATATATATACAATGCATAGATAGTATTTTAATCCGATGGGAAACAAACACACGTTCACTGTCTTTGGTGCATTTAACTGATCAGATACTGTCACTAAAGTACATATGAAGACCAGGTCTCACTGCATTGGTTACAAGGAGAGTAAACATTGAAGTCTCCCACGGCAGGCTTGAAGAGATCACTGAGATGATATTAATGTCTACACTAATTCACACTATAATTCTGTGATTGTTAAATTTCCAAAGTGTCAAAACTGTGTCAATTTTTGTCTATCAGAAAGTTGTATTTTTATGGGTGTGGCCAACAGAGCCTCGGACTTGTTTACTGTGCACACTTGTACCTAAACGTCTAGTGTCTCTTTCGATCAAAAAAGACCCTCATAGGGGTTTTGTATATCACAAATTTGAGGGACGTGTTTATTTGTTAATATCACATATCAAGGGCCTGTTTTTACTTAATATCATATACAATAGCCTTGACCTTTCAATATCATATATCATTCTTTTTTATTTTTATTTTCATATATCACAAACTTCGCCTCTTCATTTTCATATATCACTGATAAACGTCCAGCATACACTATTTAACAAAACTTGATGATCATGCTCTATATGAATGTATCCATTATTACACTGCCCAGAAGTGACCCCGGTCATTTCTAGACTAGGCTAAAGGTGACCCCTATCAATTCTGCGCTGGCCTTATAGTGACCCTGGGTCACTTTGTAGCTAGCCTGGAAGTAACAAGGCAGCTTCAAAGTGACCCTCTTGCCATTAATTATTTTGGCTCCTTTTAAGCAATTCCGGCCATAGATTTATATGTTAAAACGTTATCCTGTTCTTCACTTGATCCTAAATTTTAATAGAAAAGGAAATTTGACGGTACTTTGTCTTTCTATTTCTTTCATTATCAGGTTCACTTGTGACTTCAGTAACTTTTCATTTGGGAGGAAACAAATACATGTATATTTAAAGTCACGCATGCAAAGAGTAAACCTGTATGATATTAGTAATCTTTGTAGCAAATGGAAGAAGCCGAGGCGATGAAATACTTGGGAGGGGGGGGGCATTTGGGACCAGGGTTAAAAGAACCCTTACTTAAAGGGGGAAAAACTTGTTAGCAGCTAACAACTAGACCTCAGTCTGTGTCAGGCTACCACCATTAACTTCGTATCAGGCATATGGTTTCCAAGTCGGGGTTCATAAACAGAGGGCAACCTGCTTTAGTAAACCTGTATGATATTAGTAATCTTTGTAGCAAATGGAAGAAGCCGAGACGATGAAATACTTGGGAGGGGGGGCATTTGGGACCAGGGTTAAAAGAACCCTTACTTAAAGGGGGAAAAACTTGTTAACAGCTAACAACTAGACCTCAGTCTGTGTCAGGCTGCCACCATTAACTTCGTATCAGGCATATGGTTTCCAAGTCGGGGTTCATAAACAGAGGGCAACCTGCTCTGGCCACTGACTCATACGTGCACTAATCCATGAATCCCACCCAGATATAGATACCCAAAACGTGTATATACATGCTTGACTATGGATATATAGTCTCTATTCTATATGTATTTAGTATGGTCATGATAACCCAATACAGCCATGTATTGAGCTTATAAAATCATATGTGTCAGTGTTGAACAATAAAGGCTTATGTGTGCGTGTTTAGTCATCATGGAGTGCCATGTACACCAGCCACAGCTTCCACCCCGCACCGGGTGCAAGCAATCACCTACAAACCACAAACATACGTGTGGTTATGTTAGTGTATCTCCTCTTGGGGGGGGGGGGGTGACGGCTGTTGAAACAGCCCAACAGGTTCAAAAGTTGGCAGTTACAATAATTATCAATCCTATATATTTCAAGAATGGTCTATTATTTTTCCTTGAGAGTTTGTAAATGCATACTGTATCGCTTTAGGCACAAGTTCATCAAAAAATGGACATCATGTATTACATCTCCCAATATTTCAAATAATAGTTGCTGATTTTTGGGAAGTGGACCCACAATGTCATTTTTTTCAACTAAACTCCATACTTGTTGTGACACTTCAACTGAATTGAGTGTTGATGTTGCCAGTGACTGTTTAGGGTTGACTCTCAAACAAACATCACAGTTTTTGCAAATCTGTGTAATATCTTCCTTCATGCCCTTCCAAACATAGAGACAATTTATTTTTGGAACATCATGTTTCTCCCGAAATGGCCACCAAGGGTCTGGTTGTGTGTGCAGATTCCATGATACTTGTCCAGTTGTCTGGTGACATTCCTTCCACAGATTGAGGAGCTGCTAAAACTAAAATAAGTTGATGAAAATGCAATTCCATTGCTGTTATAGCTGGATCTGGGCCAAGTACAGTTGGTCAAGATAGAGTGACATCAAAAATTGTTCAGCTCACTGGTCTATGCAGAGGCTATATCCATATATCTTACTGATAACAGTGCTGGGTGTGTCAGGCTTATCATTAATGGCCAGGCCATTGTCAAATATTTGAAAATGATAAATCTATATTCGGGAATGTTTAGCTTGTATATAGGTAAGGAAGAAAAGAGCCAGGTCCCGCTTCAAGATGCATGTATTAAACTGGGAACCACAATCAAATACCTGTGTGGACATGGGCAGGCAATCAAAGTCATGTACATTAAGAGGGAAATCCGTGGCTTTGGTGGAGGTATGACAGCTCCTGTAATTAGATATTTGAAACTGCGGTTATCATCCTTGCAACAGTTACTGGAGTTGACCCAACGAGTTAACCCTGAGTATAATTTGTGCATGCAAAGCCTTACAACTCTGATTATTGAAAACCTGTTTGCAGAAATGCGACAGGCAATACCAATGCATCTTGTCCACCAGTTGGCTTCCAGGTTTTCTGCATGTCTCAGAGAAACCCTCCAATGGCTGACGACAAAGACTCTTCACTATTTTACAAGCCTAACAGCATCATACTGGTCAAGACCAAGAATTGGCTCATATCAATTATGTTGATTTACCAAGAATGGCACAAAGAGAGACCTCAAGGCACAGTACAACTGACATTTTGGTACTATGAGCTTGGAGAAAGAAAAATGGAGAGAGTGTCAAGAAGGCTACTGTCAGGATATTTTTCCACAAAGGAAAAAACCTGGGACTGTGCCATACTGTGTAGGTTTTGATTTAATGGTAGCCCAGTGATCCGCAGACACCCAGCAGAAGTTACGGATCAGCACCATAGCTTACAGTGGGAGTCCATTTGACCACCCAAAAAATTTGGGTACTGCAATTTTTATTTTCGCGGTTTCATCAGGGTCATTGATTCACTCAGGGTCATAATAATACAAAACAGGTCTATGCCATGTATGAGAATTACATTCATTCACTAAAAATATTGTAGAAATACACACTTTGGTAGGTGACCACCATAACGTCAGTAGGACCACCAGATTTTACCAGCTGGTGGCCCTTCTGGCTACCAGCCAAAAAATCTTAAAATCTACCTCTGCTGTGTGTATGGAATGCCAAATCAAGAAGGCGTGCCATTTGACTTTCAAAGCCTTATCCAACAATCTGATAGACCTGAAGCTGTAGGAACACAAGTGGTTGAAGAAATGACAGCTGCAAGTTCAAGTATACAGAGACTGTTACTTTTAGACAGAACTCTAACAACACAGCAAAAAGAAGATCTTAAAGTTGTGATAACCTTTCGGGCATTATCTACATATGGCATGGCCATCATATTGCTCGATTGCAGCCCACGTACAACTGAAGACAGACAAGATAATTCATTTGAGGAAAATGTGCACATGCAATCAGTCACCAGTACTGCTCATTTAGAGAGGATGGAGACAATCACACTTCATCGGGACTCTATCATCAGAATGATAGATAACAATGAATGTATACTTGAAGAGAATGATGACATCATAATCGTCACTTATGATGTACTAAAAGAATATCTTGTCAATCTCAAAGATAGAGAGAGCAGCATTGCACCCAATGAAAATTACAGAAACTGTGATTCAGATGAGCAGAATGTGACGACATTGAGGTCATCAGTTACCAAGGCTCATGCAGTTACCACTCGATCTGGCATGTCAATCAGAGAGAACACGAAGACTACAATTATTTTCCTTCAAATTCTAAACATATCATTGCCTGCTTATTAGACCTAGAGCCCTTGATTCTTAGACTCGGACTCAGGCCACTAATCAACTACAAATATGGCCCAAGAGTCAGCTAATGGCTAAGCAGGCAAAACATGTTATGAATCGTACATCATGTCATTAGTTTCAGCTGTGGTAGTTTTGATATCGTTGTAACAAATTTTTAACAAAGTAAGACGTGTAAGTTGTGTGAAGCTTTTTACCTATTATGGTAGACACAGTTGATTTTAGCATTATACGTTTCTTTTCACCTTGTCAATTTGCTGAATGAGCCAGTTTGTCAACTCATTCAAATGGCATAAATCCAAAATTGACTTCGTTCACAGAAGTAGTAAGGAACTTTTGCTACAATAGGCTGCAGACATTATATTTAATGAAGATCAATTATGTCGTTATATGTAGTTTCATTTCTGTTTAGCCTCACCTTCATCACATGAACAAAATACAAAGGCTTCAATCTATGATATGATAGGTCAAATACTGGGCCCAACTGATCAAACAGAAATTGTACAATGGCGGATCACACTGATGGGGAAGATATGTTATTAGATGCATGGCAAACTGGTATTGTATACTGCCATTCTGACGAGTGACTTGGACCCAGCAAGTAACATGGAATGAGCTTTATTGGCATGAACTGTACAAATACAGTGTAGTCATACAGACAATACAAAATGCTACTAAGCAAGATTGTCATCACATGTATAAGAGAAATGATTTATCAAAACTATTTATTTACACATATCTACAACTGGTGCCTCGCGTGGCTGGAGAAGGAGGGGATGTGTGTAAAGTGTTTATTTGATATTTGGAAGCAACTTTAGATAACACCTTATGTTAAAAACAATTGCATTTCTATGGGAATCTATGGCTGAGCAATTTATCATGGATTAAACTGACAATTAAGGAAAATAAAATCACGTTTCGTATCTGTTTATCACTTGTTACTGATAGTTGTTTATAGGTGCATGTAGTCACAGTCATGATAGCAGTACATCAACATTTCAGATGTGAGAGGAAAAGGTATTTGTTTTGTGTTGGTGTTTTATTGACTTTATTAGATATAGGGTACACAAAACCAATACCTTTATGATGGCAACAATTAACTTTGTTTTTTATATCCAACAATAAGAAAGTCAAGAAGTGTCTCCTCTCATTGTCCCCTGCCACCAACGGTGGCATAGGGGGACATAGAGTTAGTAAGCATAGGGGCAATGTTCGTCAGTCTGTCCGTCCGTCCGGGAGCATATCTCTAGAACCCTAAAAGATAGAATAATAAAATTTATACCAGAGATGCATCATACCATGGGTATGTGCGCTGTGTATTGTTTTTGACCTTGAAAACAGGGCCCAAGACCATATCCATTTTCGTGTGTCTGGCAGCATATCTCTAGAACCCTTAGAGAGAGAATAATGAAATTTATACCAGAGATGCATCATACCAAGGGCATGTATTGCTTTTGACCTTGACGTATTTTCAAGGTCACTGGGCCCAAGAACATGTCATCTTTTGTGCATCCAGACATACTGTATACCTTGTACAGCTTCCTTCTGTATATTGTGGCGGGGGACATAGATACTTTGGATCACTATGCACTGGGTGGAATATTAACATAATTAGGGTCACTTGATTGCCACATGAAGTTTCAATCCAGGAAGTCCCTTAAGGTATACAAATGATCACAAATGTGGCTGTATAATATTTCAATTTCATTATACTTTGTGTTTTGTTAACTTCCAACATCCTCTATCGAGGGTTATTTTCATATATCACGAACTTTTAATTTCACGTATCGCAGGTCGAAAATAAGTCAATATCAAATTTCAGTGGGAAGTTACTTTCACATATCACAAATCCAGGTTACCCCCCATCCCCCTATAAGGGCCTCATGAAAGGCATGATCAGACAGATTCAGGCGGCGAGGCACAATATTTCTGCATTCACACAGGACATTTGTGCATTGCAGCAGGTAGCTAACAACATTGTGATGGAGTCATTCAATTATTTGGGCCGTAAATATCTCTTCTTCAACATGAACAGTAAGAGATTATCTGTATTTCATTCAGAATCCTGCTGCAAACGGGTTGTAAATTCAAGTATTCCCCACTGTTAAAAATTTGTCGTCTGAATCCCCTGAAAACATCCCGACAAACAAATTTGATGAAGTTATCTGTTTTTCACGGAAACTTCTATGCTTCCCTCACGACGCATTCTCATTTTCATGCTTCGCGCATTCACAACTCTTGCCAATTCGTTCTCGCATTCTGGCGTCGCTTATTCTCGCTTTCTCACCTCCTGCATTCTTGCAATCACGCCTCCCGCATTCTCGTCTCACGCATTCTCGCTTTGCTAAAATGAAAAAGACAGGAAGGCAGTAATACAACATTTATTGATGAACTAGTGGCAAAACTCAATAATAGTAACTCCCATCAGTGCGGAACCTCACGCTTTTTTCATGAGACAGGATAGTCGACGAGATGGAATAAAGTACACTCTGATTGCAATGTTGAATGGTAGAGTAGAGAAATACCATTGTTAAACAAATGAAGAATCGCACCAACTTCAACATTCATCAATTCATTAGCTGAAACACAAGTCCTCAGTCCTTTCAATGATCAGCTTTCTGAACGGAGCAGTGGTGCAAACTATTCTTACTGGCCATCTTCATTAAATAACAAACATCACATTGCATGCTTACAAGAGAGTCTTCACAAATTAATACAACCACTACATTATCAACAGCCATCTTAGAAAACGTTTCTGTATATGCATTTATTCTTATCAACCTCTCACAACAAACTACAAGTGTACGGCCGCATTTCCACTGACCTCTTGAAATAAACGGAAATCATTCCACTCTCTATTTAATTTTTGGCATGGACTGCTGGCGCTAAGCCGCTAACGAGACAAAGTTTGCAAGCAGCCACAGGTGTTGAGTGAAAATTGAAGAACATTGGTAATTGATTTAGATTTTACACTTTGCGACACTTGCAGTTTTGCGGCAGCAAGGACAGCTTGCCTTTCTCGCCTCGTTTTCACTCGACCATAGCCCTGTCGTGCAAACGATTAATTATAAATGGCCACTCTCAACAAATAAGCGCTTCACTGCATTAACGCTGGTCATTTTGACAAATGATAATCATCCTAGTGTATTGCCAGGTCATCTTTCTCGATTAGATCAGTACCATATTACATAACTGCTGCATCTCTGCGGTATGTCTACAACAAGATCATTATTTAGCTTATGGAGTCCAAAGCTTGCTAGATTCTGTAAAGGCTCAAATATGGACATTTTTCCCGAACATATTTATCACAGAATACGTATCACTATATTATTCTGCACCAAATATATATAAAAATATATATTTCTGGTGCTTTCACATAAGGTAATCTGTATCTAAGAGAAATGGGAGATTACGATTAAATTCTTAGCTTCCAAGGCTCCACTACAACCCGGTATAGCCAATGGCTGAGATTACAAGCTGCTGTGATTCTTATAAAACAAAGAATAGACGTTGTATGTTAACATATTTATTCAAATATTGCACACTGGTTTTTCTTTAAGTCGGGGAAGGGCACGGGAAACAGCATATTCCTACAGTAGAAGGAAAAAGTGAATCTATTCCAATTCCGCCCGACAAGCCACTTGGGCAATGAGAGCCGATTTGGTGGTAACACGTTTTTATTTGCTGCAAAACTTAGTACTTATTCCGATTTCTCAAAGTCCAGTGGTGATCTGTGATATATATGCACACAAAGGTGCATATTTCTTAAAGGTGTCAGTCAAAGAATGGCGATAAACACACATATGCACGCATAGTGTGCATTGTTTAGCAATATGACGATCTGGGAGATGAATGCGGGGCCTTCCTGTATGTGACCCCAGACAGTGTAGGTCTGATTCATGGGATAAATTCATTTTATAAGCTACCTTTAAAGTTGGTTTTCTTTACATTACCTTCTTCTGAATTAGAAAAGAGATCGGAGAAAACAGTTACATTTGGAAAGTGAAAATCGGAATTTAACTTATTAATTTCGTCCACAATTTTTTTTACTTTTCTCTTAACCCGATGTACTTGAAGATCGCTAGTAGTTTTCTTTTGCACGACAGCTTATAACCAGCACATTTTGCTAAAGATGCTTGTGAGTTCTCTCTGGTAAAATATAGGTCATAGTAAATGTACTGCTTCAGAAATGCTTCTGTGAAGGTCATAACGACCAGACCACTCAAGAGTATATGTGTTATCTCTGAAAGAATATACATCACAACGAATGCACTTTTCAGGGACGCTCGGGTATTTTGTTCCGGTTGGACACAAGTTATACAAGAACACTGCTTCAAGAGCACTTGTGTTCTTCTTTGGTATGGTAAAGGAGGTAGCATGTCTGCATAGCCTCCTTGATAAGCAAGGTCATACTGAGGGTACTTCTTAAGGGTAGCGTGTGTGTTCTGTCTGGTTAAACCAATTCACAACTAATGCTAGTACGTCAGTAACGCTTGTGTTGTCTGACTCGGAGCCTCACTGTGGCAAAGTTACTGTCAAAAACGTTTTAGCATATTAACGTACGGTATTTTATCATGACAAAAAGTTCGATTTATAAAACAATTTGCATTTCATAGTCATTGACTTTTTGGTCAATGTTGCCTTTACGACAAACAAATGTCCTTTATAATGTACATAGTGAACTAATTTATTATAAGTAATACATAATAAACATACAGTATTTCATCATGACAGAAAACATCAAAATATATTTAAACAATTTGCATCTTAAAATCAAAGATGAACCCTCACGGAAGTGAACAGAAAACTGCCATATATATATATATATATATATATATATATATATATATATATACATATATGCGAAATATGAAATCACTGCCTGAGATTAAACACAGTGACCTTAAAACAGGCAACCAGTCAATAGCATACAATTGCCTCTTGTACAGAATTAGATTAAGACCAGACAGTGGGGATGATACAATTAAACGTGAGTTACCATTAAAATCCGTCCCCTGGTAATCTTGTTAAAAAGGTACGACGTCAGGATTACTTTTTTTGTTCACATTACATTTATGCATAAATGGCTATTGAAACTTAAAGAAAACCAACTGTCCGTCAAAATGGCACCTTTAACAATGAATTGTTGATTCTTTCATGACAAGTTAAAATGGATAGCATGTATCTTTAAGATTGCATTTACCAAATAGGGACTCATGGGAATCAAAGATCTGCGTAGTCGGTCCTGTCCGAAGAGTTTGATACCAGATGCCCTGGTGTCAGTAGTAAATACATGACTCGACATCTTACAATACGTAACTTGTATGGCTGAAGCACGTTTGTGCGAAACCGTAACACTGCAGTTTAGGTAGTGTATACTTTATCAATTTTAGCGAAATGCGTTATTCTGACGAACAAAAAAAGGAGGTAGTTACAGGTATGAGTGATGTGCTTTTTGTCACATTTCACATTGGCGGTATCACAGGTATATCTGCCCTCTGGCGGCAACAACTCAAAACATCATGTATAATTAAGTGCCCTCTAAATACATATTGCTGAAGAAAATTCACAGTGTTATCTATATGTAATAGTCTCCCGCCATCACAGATAATTAAGGTGTACATTTCCTCCCAGAGAAAATCACATATTAGCATAACAATGCCATATGCAGCATCATTCCAAGACTGTGTGCTAGCCATGAAAATACATTGCAAACTATGCTTATTCACTGTCAGCACTAACACTGGTCAGTGTTGAAAATACAGGGCAATATATACAATGGTAACCATTACATTGCCCAACGTATTCTCCCCCAGATGTCCAAACATTGAAAGTTAGATTTCAATCCGTGAAAAGCTTATTACTGCTTACTCAAATCTCCTTATCTCTGTTATACATAGTCACTATTTCTAAGAAGGCATTTATATTTCCAGTGGTCAAGTGTAGATTGCAAAAAACTGACACTTTTGTTTCCTGTCACATCAGACCCTCAGATGACTATGGCAAACAAAATAGCACATTTGAAGTTGTAAATGGAATATATATATATATATATATATATATATATATATATATATATATATATATATATATATATAAATATATATATATATATATATATATATATATATATATATATATATATATATATATATATATATATATATATATATATATATATATATATATATATATATATATATATATATATATATATATATGCCACTCTGTCCGTCGCAAATTTCTGTACTTAGGTATTTAGGTACTTTACATTGCCATTATATCTATGTATGTTTTCTCAATTGCCAGCAAGCTACTGTAGAGTTATAGCAAGCAAAAATACTTCCATCAGATTTACCAATACCCATTCAAGGGGCCAATTTTACAGTGCATTTCAAGATTTCAATAATATAGGGGGGCAGTGTTTCCGAGTTCTGGCATATTAATTGCATTATATAAAATAATGTCGATAATTTTCGTCGACGTGGTGTAAATGCACGTAAGTGGCCTCATGGACACTCAAGGGTAGTCGTGGACAGAAAACCAGCCCTACTGAGAGGCCAAGCATATGGATGCGTGAGTGGAAAATGCTTAACAATAATCTCCAACAAGAAGAGCAACATTGAGCAAACTTAGGGCAGGTCATTATGAAAAAGACATGAATACGACTGAGTGCGCTTTCACAACTTGATAGATCCTTGAAATACCCAAGCGGCAGCATTTGACCGTGTTATTTGCATATGATTCTCTCATAGATTGCGTATCTATAAATCCCTCTGTAGTTCTTTTTATGCACAAAAGAGAAAGTTTATGCAATTTACCATCCGACAGTGCTGCCATCTGGGGTCTCTAATTCCACTATTTAAAAACCCAATCGAATGGACTGAATCTGCGCTTTTGGAGTGGCAACACATGTGAATCGCAAGCATGATTTTTGAACAGCACCAAGCATATCCGTAAAAAATGAACTACCCACTTACAGTAGGTTGAGATTTTCTTTGCCGTGTACGGACACTGAAACAGAGTGTCCTTCTTCGTCTTTTGACTACGGCGACATGATAGATGGTTTTTGTTCAAATAACGTGAAGTGAATGAATGAATTTTTAATTGTGTACGCAGGAGTGTGGAGATTTTATTATTACCAGTGGTAAAACTTTTACATATAGGCCGGTAATAGACCGACGCTAGATTATATGAAGGAGTCGTTTGGACTGCATCGTCCATGCTTATTCAATATTTTAATATGTCATTCTACCTTCCATTTCCATGCCGAATTTGAAAATCGGAATGCTGCGTCCCTATCACCTAACTTTGCCGAACTTTGCCAGGCAATATATTTGCAGGACAAAGTGTTGCTGCAAAGCGTTTAATGAAGGCGCTTTCTGGAATGTACCATAGGGGCAGGTGCCAGAATAAATATGAATATTTTGCAACTATGACTTAGAACTGTTTGCACTGTATCCAGGGAACCGAGTTGGTCAAGGCAACGGGAGGGAACCAAACGAACTTTACCGCCATTCATGGTATTTTCCTTGAAAAATAATTTCAAACAGGACTACACACGCATTCTTACCTCTATGCATTTGAGCGTGAGTACTCTGAAAATTTCTTTGCAATGTTTGACTTGCAGAAATGGCACTTCCAAATTACTTGTCATCAAGCAACCAATCGGACGAAATTAATCCGCAAGTGTCGACCTCTGCGGAGTTAAAAGGTCACTTCCGTCCAGCCAAGACCGGGAATGACGTAGATTATGATTACATGTGAGGCGGAAAAGTTTGTTTGATCCCTATTGGTTGCTTCGGCAACTCGGGTCCGCCGAAACAGGGCGCCCTCTATGCTATGCAATAGGACGTCCCACACTTGCGGCCAGTATACACTATTCCTCTGACATCTGACCCTGTGCATTTGTGCCTCAGATATCTTTGGAATTTACACTCTTTCCTCTATTTATATATTCATTTATTTATTTTTATTTTTATTTTTTTTTCATTTCGCATGGTAGACGACCTTTTAAAGCACGCTGAAACACACAACAGGACTAGATTTTTTCATTTCTATTTTTTCCGTATAGCCATGCCCAGAAAAAAAGTCAAGTCCAGTATGCTCAAACGCTTTCAAAGTATGAACAAGGTTTCATCCCATATGATTCAAACTGAACACAAAATGTCTGTAGTGGTATTATCACTAGATGTACGTACATGAACATAGGCATGTATGGTCACTGTCTCCACGGACAACATATTTGTGATATTCTTCTACCAGTTAAATTACATAGCACTGCAAACCCGTTTTCAATGTTTACACATTTTACCATATGAAATCACTGATAAAACATAGACTAGTTTGGGTACTACAATTCCTACGTTAGTCGTAGAAGGCACTGGAACCATATTTGGAACAACAATATCGACTTTATTACATGGAATCCAACTATCTTGACTTCACTCAAATCACCTGTGGCCGACAAATACACATATAAATCATGGTCAAAGAGCCTGCGACTTCAAGTCCAGACTGGCCTTTATGAAAGGCTTATTCCCTTTTAATTCGGAAGTTACTATGACCTCAATATGGACATGATACAAATAGATAAAGAAAAAAAATTTTGAGCAACATGGGTTTTCCTTTTAAACATTCAGAAACTTACGTTTCGCGATATCATTTTTCGTTTTATCCCATACTTTGACACTCAATGCACATACGTTCACAATATCAGTGTTCATACTAATCCTTACCTGAAAGAATTCAGTTGACACATTTTACACCGCCATACATTGGATAACAACGATATGTTAATTACATGAAAATGTGCTTCTTTTGGCTGTGTGGCTCCTGTTTTAGATGATAACCCTGACATATTGCCTTTGTGTGTTCCAGAGAGAAAGGGAAAAATTTTGTCCTTTCTTGCATTTATGCTGATATTAAGGCCAGCAGGTGGCGCGTTTCGTTCTCTTAAGCCACACCACACCGTCGGCTTGAAAACGGACTTTACCTATAAAACTATTTTGCTCCCGTGAAGTTATCAGGTTTCACATTGTCATGATACACTTTTGTCAGATTTATCATAGTGACTGCGTTTTCACGCATCGCCTTAGCGCATCATAATGATCATATCAATTTGTCCAAACATCAAACACAAAAACATCCCGTGTGGCACTACAACTCCACGAGGAGGTCGACGTCCGGACCACATTCATGGCACAAGTCTGTATTACTTGATACGTTATTTTTTCCCTCTATGCTTTTTCCTTATCTTGCAGACAGTCATGGGGCAGTCGTACTGATACTTGAGAAGTATGGGTTTTCAACTGTGTATAACTCGGGATTATGACTTGTTTCAACTTACGACCAACCATCGGAGTGCTGTCACTGGTGGACCATGAACGAGGGGACGGAGGTTTGCCATGGTAGACCCATCGGCGTGCAGTCACACTTCACCAACATTTGAATCCACATTCCGCTATCAAGAGTTATAATGACACCACATATTTTGTATCTGCCAACGGCAAGTTCATGTTTTCCTCACAGTGTTGATCTTTTCCACCAAAAAGTTAGGCCTTCATTGTCTAAAAAATGACTGATTGACATCACAAGATCAGTATTCTCCAACACAAGACATACGGTGGCACCACAGTTTTACATTTGTCAAAGTCTAAAGACTTATGTATGGAGACAATGATTTTTTTGTCTGATAACAAAGTAATCATATTGACAGCTTTGTTCTATCTTTGGCAGTAGTTACATTATGCTGAAACTAAACTTTGCCTGTGCTGAACACAGCCTTTTTATTTATGGTGATCGCATTGCTGCGTTTTATTCTATTATTATATTTTGACCATTGCTATGACCATCCAAAGAATATGCAGTTACAAGAGCTGTAACACCACAAAGATAATTTTACTGTTGTCAAAATGAAAATACTTTGATGGTACGTAAATTGTTTAATACAGGCGTCACTTGAACTTGGCAGCAGAGATGCTACGCTTGATTAAAACAGCAAATGTATTACATACATGTATTTGATATGTCACATATACGCTTCTGCAATACGCTTGCTATTAGCCATATACAGTGGACCTTCTTCCATTTGTTTGAAATCGACACACTTTATACACTTTAACCACCACCCCCACACCCAAACTAGCCAAAACCTGTTTGTCGTCAAATGTCGTCTGCTTTAGTGTTTTCAACTAATGTCAATACTAATGTCAATAGTAATGAAAAACAACTTGACTAGGAATTGCAGATGAGACCTATCAAGGTAACATGCCCAAGTCAACAGCTTTCCTTATTATGGGTTGGACATTTATCATGCAACCCATGCCAAGGACAGCCGCTGACTCAGTCTTCATTCAAGGGGAAAGGGTGAGGCTGCTGCAGACTTTGGGGGCAGTTGGCATCAGTTAATGGGAAATGACTCGCACATGCTTGAAATGAATTGTAGACCTGTTATTCCAGTTTGTTAGATAACTGATGCAGCCAGATATGTTTTATGCACTCGACATCAATTCCTGAGATATACTTCCCAAACGTCAGATATCAGCTGCAAAGTTATAACTTTCGTGCTTTCCGTAGCAACCGCAAATATGCAGTTCCCACTACATGTCAGTTGCAGACATAATTTATACATTTCAAGGAATCCGTGGAAGTTTTAATCCCATAAATTAGATATCCACAGTGGCGCTGATGCCTCCAGCACCCTTGATATCAGCTGCAGAGTTGTCATCCCAATATGGTCAGCATTTTCTGCAGAAAGATAAAACGCTCATATGTCCGGTATAAGCATACCAAAATCAAAGGCTACAGAGATGTTACTTCCAGAAGCTTGATTTCAGCTGCAGAAATCTGATTCCCACATGTTTGCTATCAGCTGCATGTAATGTTATTCGCATATGCTTGACTGAACACTTCACATCAACTACAGAAATGTTATCCTTGATGCTGGGGATGATCTGAGATTGAATTACTTGATATCCTTCACCTGCTCAGAGATGAACTTGAGAAGTTCATTTCCGGAATTTGTGATAAGTGTGTGCATGAAGGGACTCTCGATGGTGCTTGCCATATGACATTTCGGCCTTGGGTCTGTGCTGCGATGCAAGCGGAGGCTTAGTGGACAGAAAAGGCCCCCCAAAACAGACTGGTATACTGATTGGATGACACATTCCCTTTAAGCCATCAATCGCCTTGTGGTCCATCAAAGTAGTCAAGCTCGACACATGAATGATCACTGGTACGTAGTAAGTACCCATCGGGTGAAGCGCAAAACCAGGGACGTTTTCACTGGTAACGTCCGAGCCCTGCATGGCGGACTTGGAACAGGAACGACCGGTGGAATGGTGAGATGAGTGGCTGTGCTTGTGGCTATGGGGAAAAGAATGACGTACGGAATGGTCTCCATCAGATGATGAATATGCTGTGGACAATGAATCTGGAGTATTGCTTCCATTTATGCTGCGAGATTTTTTAGAACTTTCAGGTGAACTCCCCTCCTCTTGGGATGAACTAGAAAGGCTGTCTGTATGGCGTGGTCCTCTGGAATGACCAGTTGGGTCACATTTGTCGGCGTTGAAACGAAGCTTAATATCATCCTTAAACTTGTATATTCGATACTTGCTTTGACTAAAACTTGAGTTACTGGAACTCTCTTGAGTATTACTGTTCAAACTACAAATTTCAGTCCGAGATGAATAAAAAGCATCCGCAGCACGCATGTCCATTCCTGAAAAGAAGAAGCTGCCGTCACTATCGGACTGCTCGCTAGAGTTGCCGACAGTATTGCTACCACACGAGGAACGTGGGGTATTCAGCAGACTCACATCTTTTGTTGTTGACGGTCCTTCATCCATCTCTGTATCTGAATGATAAATCGAACTCGGATAAACATAAAATAATTACAAGTGGATTTGACCATCCGACTTACACAATGAAGACATATTTGAGTATATTTTCAGACAGTAAGGCATCAGGGAATGAAAAGCCACTGACTGTGCCTGCTTTCTTGAAGTACCTAAGTAAAATGACCCTTTTATCTTTCATTATTTTTTAAGCGGCTTGTGAATCGCTTTGACCGATATTTCAAGAAGTCTACGTCAATTCCGATTTCCTAACAAACTATACCTTCAGTGTAAAAGTAGGTTTGAACTCTATTGAAAGCAGAGATACATGTTTTACACTTTTTAAAATTAAGGCAAACCTGTACATGCTAGAAAATGCTTAAGCAAAGAAATGAATATACCAACTATCATGAGCAGGATTTTAGGTAAGGGCGAATTTATTCTAAAAAAAAAATGAGTAAGGGCTTCTTCCAGGACGAATCAGTGAGTTCGTAAGCAGAAATGTGAATGATTAATTTTCCATCTGATTAACAGCCAACCATCGGTAGATTTAGGTCGGAGGTTATGCAGCACTGCGACCTTCCCCGGAAAAATTGTTAAAGGGCCATGTCGCTTGTCACGCTTAACGGCATGTGATGTTAGACCTTTTGACCCACCCCCACCCCCACCCCTCCACTTAGCGTCAAAACTGAACGTCTGTCACACGTAAGTGATCTTTTCCTGATGCATCACGAGTGTGCTTTAGACCTTTATAGTTGACGTATTAATACACAGGCCTAGGACTGGTCTTCTATTAAACTTGTTGCATGTTTATCATGAAGCCCGATATCGAGTTTATTATTTACTTTAATAATCATTGTTTATTTATATTGAGCAAGATTTCACCTCTAATCTTTATGACGCGATCGCGGGGTTTGGTTTTGGCCCAGAGAGCAAACGTTGGGCATGTGGACTTGCTTTAGCTGACTACAAGTAAGCCAACCCAAAAATATGAATATGGATTTAAAGATAGCAACGAGTTAATCAAAATCGTCGCGCAATTTCAAACGCATAAATTTGCAGCCGGCCATATGAACATTTATCGGCGAAGATAATCTGTGCAGGCCCACACAACTAAGATAAAAAATATAAGTCTCTGTGCGCTTTAATAAAGAGAGGGTGTAGGAGGGGGTCTTGGCAGACTTTAATTTAATTTTTTACTCTACTTATTTATAGTTTACTCGCTAGAACAAAAAAGACAAATTTCTCTTTCATTTTGGACTGAGTCAACAGCTTGCCGTAGCACACTTTGTGCATTGCGCACGAATTGCGACGAGAAAGGTTGTTGACTGGGGACCACGATTTCTTATACTGAATTTAGACTAGGCATGCTGGTACTTGAATGCAACGTCTTTCCACGCAAAATATGAATATCAAATGATCTCATGTATACAAAATCATCTTCACTTCTAACGTTGCTTATAGCAGCGAAAGAGATATGATTTACAGTTTTGTTACTGTATTAAAAATGCATCTTTACACCTAATTATTTAGCATTTTTACACGGAGCACTTAAGCCCTGAAGAAAATACATATATACCCTTCTTTGAAACCTTTGCTTGTGTATGGGAGTGTGGAATGGATAGAATGCATTAGTCTACGACCATTTACCCTAGCTAGAATGACACAAATAAAAAATGTAAATATTGTCAAAGTGTGTTTACTGTTTTTAACCCTTAAATCGTCATTTTATATATTGATTAACAGCTTTCCTGGGCACACTTAGGATGCTTTATACTCAGAGAGCACCAAGGAAAGCTGTCGACTAGGCTTTAATTATTGTCTTAAAACTTCTTTGCAATATTCATTAAAAATCTTTTCTTAAAAGTACAGGATAAGAGATCCTGTTCCGGTTTCGAAGACACAGTTGGCATATATTATAATAAAGCTAATAATATAAAAGCTCAGTCAAACAGATTCTATGAATGTGCCAGTAACATTTGAACTATATAGGGATGCTAATGTGGCAACGTCTGTATTTTGTGTATATTGCAATATAGGTCGACCTGGAACTCACTTCGTTTTCTTTTTTTTTTTTTTTTATCACTTTCATGTTCTTTGTCACGCTTTGAGCAAATTAACGTCGATAGGTGATGACCCCCTACTCCTTAACGTCAAATGCCGCTAAGCGTGACAGGTGGCACGGCCCATAAGTTACCTTCGCAACAGAATCAAAGTCCTACTTTTCATCACCTCCCTGGACCACTTTCTCAAACAAAAAGGAATAAACAGCCTGTTACACAGTTTACGTATGACCACCGTATATTTCTATATTAGGCGAAAGAAGGTTGTATCTCGTGACCTGACATGAAGACAAACGCCACTGAGCATGCTCAGCTGGGGTGCTGATTTGGTATATTAGCCGAAGATTACCCACCAAAACGCAGTCTTAACAATACAGATGCTAACATCGAATTATATTTTTCACCGAAGAAAATCAAAAGAAATGTTTTTGCAGCAGATGATTTACGTTTCTGGGTATTCATGACCCAAACCAACCACATTTAACCAGCGGGATTTACATAATTACATTCCCACTCCAGAAAAAAAACATTGCAAGTTAATTTGTAAGAATACAAGTAGGATAACCCAGCTACGCAGTTTACATTTGTGGCCGCAGAAATGCCTCTGGAACTCTGGAACGACTAGGCAAGATGATTTAAATTCCAAACAAATCATGAACAAATTTGGATTTGCTACCACACACGGATAGTTGCCTCCTGAGTAGACAAAGCTCGGTGTTTCTTTTTACAAATCACTTAGTCTGCGCAGTTTCTACTGGGCTTTATCCATAGTTAGGGTGATAAAACTTTAATGAAAGCCATCCCATTTACTGTATACCAATTAGCAAGTGGATTATCATAACCTTGACCAGTGATGATCATCATTCCTCAGTTTAATGCAGATAGTTACCATGTGACCCGGGATGGCCAATCAGTAAATGAGTCCATCTTGCAAAGCTGAACACATTCAATTTAGAGATAGGGCAGACGGCGTGGAGTGCAGAGTGCATGGAACATAATCTATGCAACAAATTTACCTGGCCAGTAAAATTAGAAAAGTGCAAAAGAAGGCTGTCATAATCTGATATTGTAGTTAATGCAATGCCCATGCTGATCCATCATTTAAAATATGAGATTATTAAAAGCTGAAGATATATTCACCGTGTGTTAACTCAAATTCTGTTACACTTGACACTAACATCAAAAATAAAAAATTTACAATTACAATACTAGACAACTGGAAATATATTTATTCACAGATATAACCATAGTTTTACTAAACACTGTGTCAGATATTAACCTGAAATGATCAATTAACTCCCAGTCATTATTAGTGACAAATTACATACACACAGGCTTCGTGGTTTAGCTATGTATGTGGAAAAAAACTCAATTTAGAAATTAAACTGTTTTGAACATCACTTAGTTTCCCGATCACCAACTGTAAATATTGTCACCTGTGAGATCATGGTACATACCATTTTCCATTTCATATTTTCACTGTGTCGAAAAATTGTGCCTTAGCGCTAGTGTTTCTTATTGTATTTTACTCGACATGAAATAAAAGTTATTATGTTACTCAGTTCAATAACTAAACACCAAATTTGCAACAGAAGTTCATATTCATATTGGCCTATTTTAAATCATCAGGACTCTTTACTTTTTATTCTCTAATGTATACTTGGCTCTGAATAATAGTCACTTTTATGGCATTATACATAACCTAAAGAAATTCCTTTATGACCTTTAGTTTACAATTATGTGGTTATTTGATTCATGCGGTTTGTTTGTGCATCTAAATACGTCATACCTGTGAGAATTCCCATACCCTTCTGTAAGAAACTCGAATTTACGTCAAACAAATTACTCTGTCCTACTCTGATTTCCATATATGAATAATTTAATTCCAAAATATGATATCGTTATGAAATCTTCTTGGTCGTGGGTTAATGATTCAAGGTCCGAGCGTCTAGATTACAGAAGTGTCACTAATATGAAAAGGATTGAGAAATAGTCAGTTCTCCAGAAAACCGTCGACATTGCAAATGTGTCTACAATTGCATTTTTGATCGTCCTTACAGTGTTTCGTAAAATGTATAATATTTGTACGTGTCGCACTGTAAGTAATTCTGATCAACTTGAGATTGCATTAATCTCGATGCATATATGTAGTTTGCTTGCATGTATAAATAATTTGCACTTTAATTTTCTCCAATCCTGGTCGGTTTAATGCGTCTGCTGCTGCATCATCATCATCATCATCATCATCATCATCATCATCATCATCATCATCATCATCATCATCATCATCATCATAAGTGGTGGTAGTATTTTTACTGCTACTAGAAGTAGTAGTAATAGTAGTAGCAGCACCAGTAGTAGTACTAAAACGCCGCTCGGCTTAAAACTGCGGGAAAGGTACTTTTACTGTTTACATTACCTTCTGTGGATTGTTTTCAAATTATCCCATAACGGGCCCTTAGGAGGGTAATAAAGATATGTGTAATGGCTATCACGCCTGCTTTCCGGATCACATAGTACCCCATTACGTTTCTAGAAAAATAGACCAATTCATCTCGCATGCCAGTATTGGCTGGCTGTCCTTTTGTACGTATTTCTGCCCTCTTTTTCGCTTAAAAGCTAAATCAAACTGGTAAAAATTAATCCACCCAAAACGCAAAAGTGCATTCAGGATATGTAGAGTCACAACAGATACAGAACGAAAAAACGAAGCAATCAATAACTATTAAAAACAGTATTTTATCTGCAGATGGGACAATTAGGCGATTTTTTTACCTCCTAAAAGCTGTCTATATCGCTAGAAGCAAAAGTTTCTGAAATATCTAAGGCAGTAATAGGAAATATATGTATATATTTCACTACATCCTCTTCCTAAAGCAAGAATTAACAATCAACACCGTAAGACTGTTTGTGTATAAACGTAAACATAATCTCAGTTAAATTGTTCGCAGTACTGGTGTCACTTTGATTTGTTTCCAGGCCCACTTTGCAAAAACGCAATACTCGGACAAACATAGGCTCTCGAGAGGTGTCAACTAAGTCTCTGTATGATAATCCAAATCTATTGTTTGGACAACGCAAAACATAAACGACTGGGATAACTTCTTTTTTCTTCTCTCATTTGCGAATACCAAATAAGTCATTGCATTTCTGCCCATTTGAAGCGATTAGTGAACATGATTCATAATAAGCATTTAAAGCCTTTAAACAAATGTGGTTGTCGCAAAGTAATGAAGTATTCTGCTTAGTCTAATCCTCAAAATTGTGACAAAAGCGTAATTGGCTGGTAAGCTGGCTAAAATCAATTTGGCAAATGCTCAATGCTAGAAAAAATTGCTTGAGTAAAGGACGAGTGAAGACTAGGGAATTACGTGTAAACGCAGGCAGCAAGTGTCAGTACTCCTGCCCGTTCTAGCCTTCCCTTTCAGGCAAACTACAGTTACCCGTGCCTGATTCAAAAAAACATAATACTCTTAATAAACATGTACACATAGAATTCCCTTTTCAGCAGAAAATATTGTATTTGTGTCTTTTTGTCCAGAACCACTTCTTAGTAGCCATTACCCTATTCTGCAGTCGGGGGTCTTTACTCTCCAAAAGCTAGCCTGTCACTGTCTAACCTATGTACATATGGAAGTACTATTGTCCATATTGCACACGTTCTTCTGTAGAATTTTGACATAGGCTGTATGAGCCCAAATAAATAAAATGGTCTTCAGCGGGTGACTACTCAGAACATGTTTCGGAGCCTGTATCCGTACATGTCTCTCTGAGTAACGGCTCCTTGTCTGAGCTAAATATTCAGCAAAAACAATTCACATATTAATGAATAAATATGAACGTCCCAAGTGATGAATTAGCTAAATAAGTGAAGTTTTGCTTATAAATGCGGAGCTTCATTATGAAAGAAAAATACCTGTCAAACAAAAAACATGATTACTAAATTTGCATAGTGCAAGTTCAGATAAGAACAATTTGACTTACCCCTGAACCAGTATGTACCCTTTCTAGCTGGATAGCTTATCCTAGTTAAACCACCTGCCAGTGTATAACTGAAGTAGGGGCATTATATTCAGTCCCAGTGATTGAAAATATACAGTTGCAGTGAGACCACCTGCGCAAACCAAGGGAAATCCTAACAAGTATTGCAACAATGGAAATCCTGCACCAGAAATGTAAAACGAACTCGATGATGACACCTACTCCTCACTTTGAAAATCTCCAAACAATTAAGCTCTTTTTCACTGCCAACCCTGAGTCAATGTTTCAACATAATGTGTCAGGTTTGTGACATTTGAGAAAATACTGTAAATTTTGAGTAATTTTTTTTAATATTTAGGCAGGTCAGAAAAGAATGAAATTCATTAGCATTTATGTCAAAAACATGTTATCAAAACATCCTTTTTCTTAACCCAATTTTAAGTAAAATTAAGCAAACATGTAACTGTCTTAAGCCGCTGGGGGGGGGGGGGTAACCTGACAGAAAACATGTATAAGCGTAAAATGTCTGAAAGTGAATATTGAACAGAATGATGCCATAAGATAAAATTAAGTAGCGAAAAGGCAAGTCTAAAAACTGTAAAATTAATGTAGCCAAACTTTCTAATAATATTTGGATATTAACAGCAAAATTTCTGGGGCAAGTCAAAAAAGAATGAAAATCATTAGCATTAAATTCAAGAGAATGCAATCAAAATATAATACTTCTTAACCAGATATCAAGTACAATTAGGCAAGCTTGTAACTAACGTAGTCATAAATACAAAAAATGCACATTTTGTAGTTCAGACATAAGCGTTAAATGCACCTGGGTTGAGGGACAATGTTCTATCTCAATTGCAGCATGGACAACAGTTGCATACAAGCAGATTGGTGTGTTCGTTGTTACTATCATTTGATGTGGAAGTGTAATAAAAGACAGAAAATGTGAATGATATGTGGGAACATTTTAAATTCTGTAGAAATGCATTACTAATCGTATTTTACCGCAGTGACATGGATCACAGCCAGGCATGCGCACGCACCTGAACTGATGACCAGCCAAACGGGTTGCCAACGGAACTGGCCTGCGATAGTTCCCTTTATTTCAGGCGTTGCCAGTTTATATTTTGCAACAAGTCTGACTGATGTGCGGTAAAGCGCGGGATTTGAGATCCACGAAGCCAAAGTTGTAAGAGCTGCTACATGCCTATAGTCTTTCTTTCTTTCTCTTTTACTGTTATTGGGATCGATGATGACCAGATAGAATTGGAGGAGGACAGGGCACTACCTTCCATTGGGGGGGGGGGGGGGGGGGGAAGGGGTATTTCCCACTGAGGTTGTAAAACACACAGCCAACGTGGAAATGGCGGGGAGGGCTTGTTTTGAGAATCCATAATCGCCACAATTGAGCTGGATGACAATATATGGGGGCTTATGGAAGCTAGAATTAAAAAACTTGGCGTTGGTTTAAACATATTTTATTCGCAAAAACAATTTGCCAACAGGCGCAATGCCTATATGAAGGCCCCTTGTACATGAATTGACAATACAACAAAAAGTGGATAAAATCTAGACAACAAATACAGAACACACAGGACATAATAAATATGATGGGAAAGAGGGAGAGACTAAGGAAATGGGTCGGCTTTATTCCCGTAAACACATGGATATGAAATTGGAGATAACAGTAAGTAGAATATATAGGACGTATCTCTGTAAAATGTTTGCCTTGTGTCTAATTATGGGGCTATGTATGATGGCACAGCTGCAACCCGGTACTAGGATAGCTAAACATTGAATCTTCGAGTGGTTCTAATGTATTTGTGAACTGCTTGGAATATATCCCGATTTCCAGAATTATTTTTGTTGACGGTCCAAAAAGTAAGGTTTTTTTAAATTGAAGTCTTCAAGGGAAACCATTTTAGTTTGGAGTTCGTCTCTCGTCATAACGTAGTTGTTGCATTGGAAAAAATAATGAAAACTGTCCTCCCGCCGAGGTACCACAGGAACAAAGTGGTGATTCAATTGGATTTATTCTGTACAAATATTTGTTCAGCTGGAGGCAGCCCATTCTCAGTCTACCGCGAATAATACGTATCCTTCCTTTTAACTGATTGTGGAAGGAGGTTCCATTCGAGCATCTGTGGCAGGGGAAAAACTGTAACAGATATTTGTAGGAGCATTAATTAGCTAATATCCTGCCTTGACCTGTTATTATATCTAGTTCATTCTGCCACAGTAAGGCAAATTAAATTGCATAAATATGAAGAAGCCAGTCCATTCAATATTTTGTACAAAGGCATGAGTTTGTGTTTCCGTTGTAGTTCAAAAAGTGGCTCCCATCCCGTTTGAGCACATTTTTTATCATGCCTAGTTTGGCTCAAAACCCCTGTAACAACTCTGCCTGCATCCAGCTGAACACTTTTGAGTAGGTCACTGCCTGACTGCGTGCATCAATCCCAAACTACATTGGCATATTCTAAGCAGGGTTTAACAAAAGAAAAATACAAGGATTTTAGTGCAGGTGCATTAAGTTGGTACTGTAAACATTTCAAAATACCTATCAATTTCTTTGATTTAGCTACCGTATAATTAATGTGCGCCGACCAGTTGAGATCCGAAGACAATATAACACCAAGGTGTTTGTGTTGTTCAACACTGTCAATATTTTTTGTTCAAATACTAGATCGGGGTGATCAGCAGGCCTTTTCTTTTTACTAAATAAAAGTGTTTTGCTTCTGGTAGGATTAAATGTTACAAGCCTTTTGTTTGACCAGTCTGAAACTGATTTAAGGTCACGGTTTAGTGGGACCTCACTTTCAACTGGGTCGTCAATTTGAATATGAAAGGTGGTGTCATCAGCGCAAAATATTATTTCAGACTGCACAATGTCTGTTATGACGTTCACATAAATAAAGAATAATAGTGGGCCTAATACAGACCCTGTGGGACACCTGCTTCAATATTACACAATTCAGAGGATTTTGCGTGAATACCGACACGTTGAGAGCGACCTTGAAGATAACTCTCAACCCGCTGAAGTACAGGACCTCAGATTGCCGCCTTCTTCAGTTTATAAATCAAACCTGGATGAGAGGCTTCATCAAATGCCTTAATTATATCGCAAAATGTAACACGAACTTCTTTTTTATAAATCAACGGCTTTACAAAACCCATGATACTGATACACAAGCTGATTTATGGTTCCATCACCTGGGATGAAACCCGATAGCTTTCCTGATGGGGAGTAATTGTTCCTCAAAAAATTGAATATGAGCTTGAAGACAGCACGTTCAAAGACTTTGCCGACACAACCTAAAAGTGAGATTGGTCTGTAGCTACTACAAAGTTCAGGTGGTCCACCTTTTGGAAAGGGAGAGACATTAGCTTTCTTTCATTCTTTTGGAATGGGGCGTTTTGGACCGATGTTTTGAAGAAGAGGATCTTTGAGAGCCACAAGTGCCACCAAAACGCAGAGTCTTTTCCCGCACATCTGCGAACATTTCCCCCAGACTGGAAATCAAGCGCACTTATGCATCTGTGTTTAAATAGTTCAGACCTATCTTTTCCCGCCGCCTGTAAACGTCAGTGGTACTACATGTGTTTCGATGGTAGTTCTGACTCAAATGTAAGCCAGTTGTAGTTATATACACAGCTGCTTGTGTTGGTACTGGCAATCAACACTTTGAGATTAAAATAAAGAGATAAATACCGAAAAATATAGGCTTTATTTTTCTCAGTGACATATTGTGTAGATATATTATCATCTTAATAAATAACCTGCAGCCACTTATTTTGGTGAATGGCTTGTGTACGGACAAATAACGAAGGTCGCAAAATATATGTGAAGTCTTTGAAGATGTTCTATCAAAATGTCCCTGTGCAAGTTTTGAGCAGTTGACCGATTGGTTTCAGAGATTGCTTTTCATTCTATCTAAAAATTACAAATAAAAATATAAAAATTCAAAAGAAAACAGACAGTGACTGGCTGAAAAAACTTAGCAGAGGTCTAACCAAGGTACACCTATAAGCTCTGAGAAGGAGACAAATATGTAGATGTGAACAAACGGACAACAGCTATATGACGGACCATTATATGATTTAAGCTGACTGCCAAGTCGGCTGAGATGAAACGATCGTTGTGTAGAACTTTTCATAAGTTACAACTGATGCACAGACAACTAACTTACACATGTACATGCATGCTCACTGAGTCGGGCGGCAGTATCTCATGACCTGCACTGAACCTGGTGTTATCTGTACCAGCATCTGTCAGCCCGGTAGATATTGACACTCAGAATATCGCTGTCTATCCATTTTATATAACATCTTGCAGCTGTTTTAAATACATAGTGATTGCGTCTGCCTCTATGTATTTGAATGTGTGTGTGTGTGTGTGTGTGTGTGTGTGTGTGTGTGCCTGTGACTTTTTATAATTATTATTTATCTATCTATCTATCTATCTATCTATCTATCTATCTATCTATCCATTCATTCATTCATTCATTCATTCATTCATTCATTCATTCATTCATTCATTTATTTATTTATTTATTTATTTATTTTGGTGGGTGGGTGTTGATGGGTTGTTCATGCACTAATGCTTCCAAGTGCAAAACTACAGCTGCCGAACAGGTTGATCCTCAGCATCTGAGGTTTTACTACAATGCATCCACTGTGTGACCGAGTTTGGCTCACAGACTTTGCACAATATATTTTTCAAAATGGACAGTGCGATTAGAAATGTTAACTGTAATAAAACTCTACACAGCTGGCAATTTTGGGGTTAGTCGTGGTTTCCTCCCTTGGATAACAAGAAAAGAATTGACTCCATGAAAGGAGCAGACCGATGGTCAGGAAGACGGGTGTGTATGAGCAGATATAGATGATTGAGGTCGCTCTTCAGTAAATTAAAGAAACGCATAACACATTTCATAATGCATGAATTCAATACAAAGTGTATGCTATTTTCTGTATGAGACAGCTAGAAACCAAAAAAAAAAAACTGGGCATATACAAAGGCTTTGACAAAACAGTTGCGAGGGACGCCAAAATAATCAAAGGGCCTCCTAAACCTACGCAAGAAGCAAACAGAAGACCAAGGAACAAATGGCAGACTTATTAAACTCTGAAGACAGCATAGCAACTTCAGATCATCACGAAGCCAAATATAAATTATGAGTATTTTTCCAATCTTTTTCGTTAAGAAAATTCAGAGAGCATTTGCGGCTCTGACTTAACAGGGGGACATACCAACCTTAACCAAATCTTCATTTCCTCGGAAACAGTGCTTACTAAACGTTATGCATTAAATGGAAACTAATCTTAAGTTTTCGATTATTTCTATCGTTGCGTGTGCAGCAAATTAGCAAATAAATCTGCAGAGTGCCTGACTATGATTTTTCAGAAAACACTACGTGAAAAACGTACAAAGTTGGACAGATGCCAATAAACGCCTACATTGAAAAAAGGAAATACGAGTATCCTGAACAATTGCCGCCTCACAAGCGTAACAAACGTAGTCTGAAAACTAATGGAACCCATTATAACAGATCAACTGGTCCATAAATGAATGATAATTTATTTTATTACTATCGGCATGAGTTCATCTCTGCTGACCATGTTCATATCTGCTGGTTATTAAAAGGCGACCGACACTTCATGCATTGGCATTAAAAGGTGGAGTTTTATGGTGTAACAACAACATCTTCTGCAATACAGATGATCGTCTGTAATTGTGAATGGTTCATCTTTTATGCCCAGGTTTTTGTTTCTGGCTTCCGAGGGGCACTTGTAACGAGTGGTATATTTCATGGCAATACACTTACGCCATTTCTGTTTTTCATTTACACCAATGACCGTGTAAGGTAGCGCAAACTACTAGCTCCTCTAGCATCTGGCAACCACCATTCAATCTCCACGGAGACATGGACAATGTAATCAACTGAGCCTACCAGTAAATTTACCATGAAACCATGCAAAAACCCTCTCTTTCAACCCCCTATCCCATCTTGGTCACAACAAACCCTCACTTTCTACACCCCCACTCCATCTAGGCACAACAATCCTGACCATATGCATGGTATGACTGACAGTGCAGGTTAACAGATTAATGGGTATCTATTGGTGAAACACAGCCAGAAAAAGATCTGAGTATAAATACAGACCAGACATTTAAATTCTGAAGGTAGGAGTCGATACAAGTAAACAAACCCTACTGAATCTTCGAACTGATCAGAGGGTCATATGAAAGTCCTCCTGAGAAAACCTATAAAACTGATATCAGCTTCCAAAACATTATCAAATGAAGACTAGCTCTTAAAATTGAAAACTCCATGCCTGATCTGTAGAATGGCAAGTGAAGACATAATGGAGAGCGGGTGGTTACCAATGTATCCATGATATGTACATTGGGGTAACGGTCTTATTCTAAACGATTAGCATCACCACAAAAAGCCGTATGTTCAAGGTAAAACACTTTTTGTAACATTTTCAATGCACAATACATCAGTTATGGGATAGGAAATACTTGGGAAATGTGCAAAAAGAAGTCTTGAAAGCGCAGTCTATGAACAGCTTTAAAGAGCCACTGGACAAGGCATGGGATAAACATATAAATATATATATATATATATATATATAGAGAGAGAGAGAGAGAGAGAGAGAGAGAGAATGAGGGAGAGAGAATTAATTGTCTCAACATAATCACTTAAATCAACAAAAATTGTTTAAAAGAATGTGCTAGCTATGCAAGCCAGTATTTGCTCAGCAAACGTTAGCCTAACTATAGATGTACATGATATATCAAGCCATATCGCCATTAACATTACTACCTGTTAAACCAAATCTTAGTTTTAGAAAATACCTGGATGTATACACTGAGGGTTAATGGACTGTTTGAGTGTGTTGTTTAAGTTTTGAACTGGACTTCACAATTAGCATAGACTAACCTGTTGCTAGACACCTGAATTGTGCGAGTGGCAAGTTTGGGATTTACCTCAAATGTCCCATAAAAAACTGACATGGGTAGAGTCTTCGATGACTAGAGAGCCACAAAGTAAGAGGTATTTTATCTCACATTCGGTTTGGGTATATAACATTACTTAGTTCAGGCAATACTCCATGAAAGTTTTGCATAGGTAATCTGTACAAATAAACTATAATTTCCATTTTGATTTGGACACAGACAAAATCATCACGATCTTCTACAGGCATAAGATATCATGCTAGAACAGATAACACAACGGCCACTTTTCAATTTCCAGTCATTCATCTTGGTCAGGCTGGGCGCAGCTCTGATGTCAAAGAAGGTATCACGTGGTAGGTGAGGAGGGTGGGGGGAGGAGGCGCACAACATGAGACCACATACATAGGGCCCACTGGCACAAACAGGGCGACGACAAACAGTACTCTACCTGTATTGCGAGGACATTTTGCATCACCAGCTGCATCCAAACTGTGTTCCCGGTGAGTGTCATCTCCTGCAGACATGTCCCTGCTCTGTTTACTGTGAGCATCCTCGCCATTATTTACAATGTTGCTGCTTTGCGTGTCCTGCTCCATACCTACATAGTTCGTGCACTGTCCATTACACATGCTGTGTGCACCCGTTCCATTACACATGTTCTGTGTCCCCATTCCATTACACATGCTGTGTGCACCCATACCATTACACATGCTGTGCGAATCTTGCACTCCACAGTCTTCTGCCGGATACATGGGTTGTGCACTCTCTACATTTGCATCCGAGTCCATTAAATGAGTTGCACTGTCCTGTGACTGACACATGTTTGGTTGCAACTCTCCACCGTGGCTGCCATGCTTATCCAGGCCATTTGTAACTTCATCATGACTGTTTGACATTATGTCTTTCTTTATGTTCCGGCAGTCTATTGTATCCTGATCAGATTCTGAAAGTAAAGATAATATCTTTTGTTACATCATCTGTCTGGTAAATATACCAAAACCAGCCTACATAAATATAATGTCATACACTGATGATGATGGTCATCATCATCATCATCATCATCATCATCATCATCATCATGGAACTATCACATAATTTTCAATGCATGTCGTATTTTGTATATTGATATACTAAGATGTACCATGTAATTCACATTTTGCTTTACTGTAGGCCTTTGGTATCCATTTGCTACAATGATGAGTAATTTTACAGCGCAGCTCACTTGGAAAAAAAGCAAGGATATTCCAGGTGAGTGTTTGACACATGACCATATTCAATTGCACTCAGGTCTCAATTTTAACATTAAGGACTATCAACAGATATGACATCTGCTACACGGTGCAGTCATTGACACCTGCCACCACTTTTATTGTAATTTGAATTTAAATGAAATAGGCTTTCTATGTCACATAACGTTTTCCACCAATAAATGAATTATGCTTTGTTTATCACCCAGGCGTCTCCACTAGCAATGGGTAGATGCGGGGGGGGGGGGGGGGGCGAAGGTACCGTGCATCATTGGTCCATATTCCATGCTGCTCAACGTACTGTTGAATGCTGGTTACCAAAAATATACACTTTGTATAAACTCTCTTGCACGAATAATACACTTTTTAGTGTATCTAGCACTGTCTAATGTAGTGCTGATAACAGGTATGATGCTGACCAATTGTCTTCAGGTTAATGGTTGTATTACTACTATATTTCTTGGCCACAATCTACTTCCATGTGGGGCTGACAGTCAGCAGTTGCAACCCGGGTACTTCATTACAGGCAACATGTCACTGCATTTGTTAGTGACAAACCAGACAGTACGTGATCAAGGACAATGTCCCTTCAGCAGTGATATGATCATTCACATCCTGCACCCTTTCATTCCTTTAAATGACTTCTGAAAGCACATGGTTCTGAAGTATCTTTAAGGCATTTAAAGTTGACATATGCAACATATATCTGCTGTGTTGGGGACCTTGCAGATTATTAACCCCTCACAAAATGTTTCTAGCCGTGCCTCGCGTTGTACATTATAAAGGCATATCAATTTGTCAGGTAAAGCAGCAGTTACGTCTGCCCTTATTTTGCAACGTAAAATGCTTGGTGTGTGGAAAAGGCAACAGGGTTTTTGTCCAATCTCACAATAAAATCCAAACTGGAAGGATTATTTTTGTAGCGATACTGCTGACAAGCTTGGTTACATTGTGCAATTATAGTTTACAAATATGATCATTTCATAGTCCTAGGGATCAAGTGTCATCAGGCGCCACTGCAGCCAAACACCCAGTTGTCACGTCACTTGATAAAAACCAAATCAGCAAACCCAATCGCTTAATTGTTTTTTATCAAGATCATCAAAATCCCTTGCCATAACTTTGTTTAAAGAAAGCAGCCTATGGTCTGATGAGGCCGATATTCCAGTCATGTAACAAGTAATATGGAAGGTATATTATTGGAATGTCACAATTGGGCGAGTCTTAGCCTATAGCTGAGACTTGAAAACATATCATACACATCTGCTTTGAAGCCGAGCCCTCTATCTGACGGGAGGCAGCATTTGGTTTTAACGTGTTGCCAATCAATGCTTACCTTTTTCATTGCACTAACGCACACAGGCAGTTTGGTCCTAAAATAGGACAGGCTAAGCAAAGGAATTATAATTACAAACGTATTGTCTACTGGCCAAACTGAACAATAAAGTTATTACAACATCAGTTAATTGCATGCGTTGATATATATTTACTATGACTCACTAGGTTTGAACTTTTCACTCTGGTCCTGGAGATGTGAGACCAGTTGCACACATAGGGAGTCTCCTGGGCTGTAGCCTTTCTTTTCTACCATAAATCGCATCACCTCATCCATGCACTCTTTGTAACCAAGATAGAATCGTTCCACGCCATTTTCCTGTGCCCCTGGAACAACATTGTAAGTACATGTAGTACATTGTAAGTACATATAGTACATTGTAAGTACATATAGTACATTGTAAGTACATATAGTACCAACATGGTAACAACGTATAATAAATTCGCTTTACAGGTATAGGTGATTTACTATAAATTAGAATGACAAACTTTCCAGAATAATGACAAGGTGCTCCTATAAGAGTTACTTTATATCTATTCCATTTGTACTATTTAAATGAAGACTTTTATAAAAGTCCTTCTTAAATTCCATTTAAACCGATTTTTGTCCCCTCAACCTTACTGAAATGCAATCACGGACTGTATCGACAGTGTAAAATATTGAAACTTAAATATGTTATAGTATGTAGCCTGGCATATAGTTGCGTATGTATTTGATAAAGACTGTCAGGTGAAGAGGGAAACTGTGCTAAGTGTCCATGCGTATACAAAATAGATTTCATGTAGTACATTGTCAATTCAACAGATGATTGACACCATCCGTAGATGGCGGGAAAAGAATAGGTCTGTAGTAGTTACGGACACTTGAAATCAACGTACCAGCTGCACGCGGGAATAAATGTCGGGATAACAGTCACATAAACAATTTTTGTAGTGGTATGGATTACAGAACACAACTACAACAGGGTACACCAGTGCATACAAGGAACTGTTACGACTGGTATTCCATGAGGGAAGGCCATCTAGACATTAGCCATTGCCACAATGCTCTGCCCAATTATACCGTTTGTGGTTGAGTGGAATGACGCTTCCAGTTTCTCGAATGGTGATGTGAAGCAAACTGAGCATTTCGAGTATGGTGGCGTAAACACATCAACATAAACATATCCATATGATATCACACATACCACATGATATCACATACACATTCATATGATAATGCACATGTAAACGTCCGCCTGAGCTACGGAGATAGGATTAAAGGGCGCGGAATGAGAGTCTAGCGAAAATTGACTTCCATATTTTTCAACAGGTGTACTTGCAATACAACTGTCCCTCGATTCTATAGTTTCAGCTAGTGTATTTGGCACTTTATTTTTTTCTGCTAATGTTTGAATTTCACTTTATGTGCTTCCCTCTTTTTTTACATGGTTTTAAAGAGCAGAGTACATCTCATAGTCTGTGATATCTCATTGTAATCACACTCTCAACATGCAAACCTTTATGCTGAAGGCAAATATACTTGATGAAGCCCAAGAAAATGTGTGCCCCATAGAAACATTTCAGTCAATGTAAATAGCTTCTATGTGAAGCTGCATATTTGATATCACTTTGGTATTGAACCAAAATTGTAGATACTTGAGGAATCAGCATGGCTTACGGATTCTGGTTATAAGTTTGGTAATCTAGGCATTTATATTTATCTCATTAAGTAATTAGGTTTTAACCATAAGGTGTTGCATTTAAGAAACACAAAGAAAGAAACAGAACGGACTCTGTCATACCATGAGTGATCAATAATATAGTATTAAGAGATATTAAATTCCAACTTGTGTTCACAGGTAACCCAAAATAAAAACATCACACATGCAGAAATTCGTACAAAGGTGATCAGTTCTCTGCTAGTCGAATAAGCTGTTCCCATAGTGCCCATTAGTGGTGTGCATCCTCAGTCAATGGACTTGCATAAGGCTGTTTTTTTTACTGGTGATTTTTGTACCTAGAACTTCATCAAGTTGATGGTAAACTTTATGTTTCGTGGAAGCCTCAAAGGCATTTTCGTTTATCAACCTTATCTTTTTGTCATGGCAGAGAAGCTTCTATAGTTGATTTATCCAATTTGCTATCACCTGGCCATTATGTGTCTCTGAGAACGGAAGGAACGCAATTTTCTTAACTCTGGTCCAAGTGTCGTTTATATATTTATATAAATATATATATATATATATATATATATATATATATATATATATATATATATATATATATATATATATATATATATATGTTCTGCATAAGTCTATTAGTAGCCAATCAGCCGTCCTCTATTTGTACCACGTGCCTGCCCTGTAAATGTTATATTGAATCGTTATATTGGACAGCTTGAGGGAATCCCCGTGCGCGCGTGGCGTCATAACGCAAATGACGTTCACTGGGGCTTTTCCCTAGCTCCAGGCAAAACGTGTAGAATTTCAATGGGGAATAAATTTTGTGATTTAACTATAGACTGTTCAGACTTCTATAATTATACAAGGAAAATCATACAAATTGCAGAATATAACAGATGTTGGATAGCAGTTGTCCACTATGAAGTTTACAGGACTCTGAAACGTTATATTGAATTCGGCTTCGCCTCAGCCAATAAAACGTTTCATCGTCCCGTCAACTTTATATTGGACTACCTGCCATCCAATATCTGTATAATATATATATATATATATATATATATATAGAGAGAGAGAGAGAGAGAGAGAGAGAGAGAGAGAGAGAGAGAGTTGGCCAAACGACGGCAGATGCATGATCCTTACCTGTGGTCATCTTTTATCAACCTCTTGTAGACATATTTACAAAGCCACATATTTTTTATATCACACTGATAAATTGTTGCGTGTTATTGGATTTATCCAATAGAATCGGCTGTGGATGTTAAAAACAAAAAGAGCGAGCAAAAAAGTAAAGAAATTAGTAGGATGTTTCCATCTGTAATAGTTCACGTAGATGGGAGATCTCAGCAGTAGTGAATTCAGCAGCTGAATTCTTCATAGCACAATAGATTCACAATATAAGGGAATGAGACCAAGTTTTTAGGAAGTGTAGAAAAAATAAAGGAGGGACAGAAACTATGCCTGTGAACACTGTTCCCTTATTATTGCATTGACACTTCTTCCACTGGAACGTGTTTGTGGCATCGCTTTCTGGCTATTCCAGGATTCATTGATGTTGATTAATTAATATAGGTACACAAATGAGTACCTGTACCTCTATTTTCGTATAAACTGGCTTGAGGCCACTTTAACGTGACCATGGGACGACTAGGTAAGAAAACATTTGTTCCACACGATAAAGGAGTGACATGTCCCTTCTTGGCACAATGGCTTCCGGGTGAAGTTCCAATTATCGTATTGCAAATTGGTTTGGCTCATGTCGATGAACTCTTCTTAAACTTTTGTCGGTGAGGATGAAATGTGCTAGTTTATTACATGTGCAGGAAGCTGCAATACTTAGAGAATTATTATCTGAGCAGGGAGGGGCAACAGGAAAAATGGACGATTCTTTAACCTACTAAATCATGGGGGTATGACAGACATACCAAAGCCACGAACAAGTTTGTAACGCTGAGGAATGCTGAAGTATTGGTATGCAGCGTTTTCCCATAAATCGGCAGGAACTGCCAGGTGTCATAAAGGTCATTTGTTGACGTTGTTTGTATCAAAGAAAATTGGCACCACGTGCTGACGAAAGAAAGAAACGGTTTCCGTGGATTAAAAGTGATAGAGATTCATATCAAAGACGAATATATATATATATATATATATATATATATTGGTATGGTATGGCATGGGCAACAGAGTGCGTGTCTCCAGGTGCCACAGACAAGGCCAAACAAGGTCAATACGCTCGACACAATAATAACCAGGAAACACAAAATGCGCAGAGAGCAGATGTAACAAGTTATAAGGAAAGTAGCATGGCTGTAAATATGTGAGATAAGTCAGGCTGAAATTTAAATATCACTTGATGTTCTGAAACCTTGTAACTGAATGGAACGATAAGGCCTCCCTTGTTTTCCGTCCAAGCACACACATACATCCATATATATATATATATATATATATATATATATATATATATATATATATATATATATATATACATATATATGTGTATGTATGTATGTATATATATACATATGTATGTATGTATGTGTGTGTGTGTGTGTGTGTGTGTGTGTGTGTGTGTGTGTGCATACATACATACAGATATACATTTATATCATATGCATGGTGTTTTATTTCGGAAGATGATTCTTCCAGAGTACCCAAAGCAAAAAAGTGTATGAATGACTGCTGACCAACAGGATGTCCAGATATTGTTGACAACATCAATGACCTGTTTATTTTGCACTCATAACGAAACCCTATTCAGAACGGCCCTAATTTAAGACAGGAATTGGAAAACTAAGTGATAGACATCACATGCATGAACTTTGAATGTGTGTTGCGGTGAATTTATAAAACAATGGATGAGTGTTATGCTGAATGTAATAGCTGCAAGAATAATATGTCTTCTGCCCATCGGGGAGTGCCCAAAATTCTTTCAGTGCTATCTTTTGCCTGACTCCACACCTTTCCTGGTGCCCAGGAACACTGGTGACCTACACCGTCCAAATGGTCTCTGCAAGTGTTGCCATGCTGGTCTCGGAATGAAGGTCGCTTTGCCAAGAGTGTGAATCGGGCATCTTTATGTCATTTCAAAGCGCATAGACTTTTGTCGAAATTGGCAATGAAACAGTTAACTGTTTCCACCCTGACAGCAGTCCGAGTCAACAGCTTTCATTGGCATGCTCTGGGGGCAATGCGCCCAGAGCATGCCAATGAAAGCTGTTGGCCATGGGCTTATAATTTGGAATGATCTTCCACGCATGTTTCCGCCAAAATTTTGAAAAATAATCCCTTAATTAGTATAGTACAAATAGGAGACATTTATATATTGGCGGGAAAGAAGAGTCATTAGGGTGGATAAGTTAATGAAAGAATGTCTGATGATGCCCTTGCGCTCACGTGACCCCCAGTGACAACCTAATTACAAATTGTTTCATTAACTCCTTTAGTTTAATTTTCACAAAGTATTATATTACACAATTATATTCATATTACAAAAAATGAATCACACATCTGATATTCAGGACTACATATATGACGGAATACCTGAAGGTCAGGAATTATTCTCAAGTGACTGAGAAACCAAGATTCAAACTTAATCTCCATTGCAAAAAACATTGACTTTTTTGTAATAATAGCGGGATATTAGGCTATGTCTGATCAGAAGTTGCCGGTAAAATGACAGTTACGGGTTCGTTATTATTGATGTTTCAAGTATTTGGGTTCAAGTTGGTATAGGACAAGTGAGTGACACATCAGCGCAAAAACTCTGAAGAAGAGAATGTGAAGTACGGACAAAATAGAGTGTGGTTAGAACAAAGGGAAAATGCATGGTATGTACAAAGGCAAACACAATTGGGAAACCAAACGTCGGGATGGGCTACATTCCCTGGACAGACGAAAGTGGGGTAAAAGAAGCACAGGTTTTACCTTGGGTGGATGCAGATCTGCAGAGGACCTGCAGATGCTTGATATGTGTAATAGCCATTTCTATGATTTCAGTCTTCTCAATACGACCTTGACCCTGCAACAAAGTCATCACAATCCTCATTTTGACTGAATTATTTTAATACTTGCCCCACAGTTTTGTAAAATATCGGCAATTGATCACAACACTAGATGTAGATTATGAACGCAGATTTGTACAACCACTGTCAATTCTAAGCATTTGCATTGCTTTTCTCAGCAAAGGCGTTTACTCTTATCGATCATTACAACATTTCAGAATATGAAAGGAGTGCCATCTGGTCAGTAAATTCAGTAAGTTCCCAACAAGGTACATTCCCACCAAAGTTTAAGACATACAGCCAGCGAATGGGACAAATATCTTACGAAAGACATTTGTAAATTGCCCCTCTCCTGTAAAGAAACGGCGGGAAACTCCAATTTAAAAAGCAGCGCCACACGATAAATAGACTTGGTAGAACCACACGTTGTACACTTCCGTTAAGTTCGAAAAGAGTCCAGCAACTGCTTTCGGGAGAAATACATAAAATTTGCCTAGGCCTACCACCCCTATGTGCCCATGCAGTCCTATTATATTGGTCTTTACCCTGCTTTTTTGGAAAACAATAAAAAAAAAAAAACTTTGTGTACAATAGCTGATAAACCGTAGTAATAACAGTTTTGTGATATGAGACGGATGTGCAACAGACAGTGCTCAGCCAAAATTGAGTTCAAACCTGAGCTGATCCCAGTTTAGTCCTTATTGATGTGTGTGTTCAAGTTTTCTTGAAACGAAATCAAAGCACAGTGAAGTTTTTGCACAAAGACCAATACTATACACATATATACCTGTTACGGTGACCCAGGTATATACCCTAATGATCTCATTTTACAATCTCGCATAAGCTTTGGGCCTTTTATATATATATATATATATATATATATATATATAATTTATATATATACCTTGTCATGGCATATTGTCAAAGTACAAGTTAACTATAAACTAAAGATGTATCGTGGCATGGATTTAGCCTTGGTATGTTTCTCTTTGAGATTTCATACAGCAAAGCCAAAAATGAAAGAAGTTAAACGCTGGAGGCAAAGGGTACATGAATTTGGCTCTGTGAACCTGTTATCTAACTTCGTAACTACGCTTAGAACTCATTAATACGAGAACAAGTAATCACGAGTTTGTTTGTTTGTTTTAGTAGCAGTAGTAATTTAAGTTGACTCCCGTAGTCACCCCCTCTATTCTAAAATCTGGATGCACCACTGAACTGCAAAGGGTGCACATTTATTATTACATCACAAAGTAATCTTGGGGCTAAAAATACAGTAGATCTACAGTTTTTCGCGCAGCCTTAATTTCTCAAAAACGTGACTTTTCTTAAAATGCATTGAGAACAAATGGCAACCTTCTGGCTTATCAGGGTTGTGATGACTCAGCCAAATATAATGAATTCGTACGGGTTGGCATCGAATTGAATTCCCCTTACTTTCCCCCCTGGCCAATGCCGACAATTGGATAAAATATTGGAATCACGTGACAACAGGCACCCGTGCAAGCCGTTGGATGCCAGCATTTTAGCCGGAGCACTTTTCTCAGTCAAGTCCAGCACAACGACGGGGAAACGTGTCATTTTGTGCGGACGCCGGCGCAAAGCACAGACATTGACATGGCCAAAATTGAATAAATCTACAATGCACTACCCAAATCAGCGTTAGGTATTGTCCAGTCACTGCCTGTCCTTTCTTGTTTTTTCGTGAAATGTCCGCGCGTTTTAATTCAGCATACCCGGTGGTAGCGCGAAATTATGAGTGCGAAAATTTGTTGAAGTGCAGCGTAATGCATCCACGAAACAAAAAAACTGCAGACACTGATCTGCACTCAGCTGTCCCAGCTACATACACGTGTGACGTCGGTATTCACAACAAACGACTGCATAAAATCGATTCAGAGGAAGAAATCATAAAAACAGACTTGCCAGACAAGACGGACGTGGAGAATTGTGCTCTAATGCCATCCCGTGGGACCTGGAAAGACACGTGCATGATAACGTGCCATTATCATAATCTATATCACGTTCAAGGCAAGTGTCTGTCTTCATTGTCGGAAGAAAGCCGGGCCAGGCTCACTGGGTGTCAGACGTTCTGAATAGAACACACCATGCTGTCTCTTTATCTTGCTTTTATTATTTCTGAATAGAATTATGATTATGAATTTTTTTCTTTTTGGACAGGAAGCACCATTGTTCAGAGCTGGAATCCATTACCACCATAGTAAATGCGCTCATTCCATGTAAATCCATGTTGACTTCATATTAATAAAGGCAAATATTACAGCAAATAAGAAGACACACACAACAAAACAAAAACAAAACAAAAAAAATGTTAGAATAGCCTGTGCTCAGCTGACCGTGCGATATGTATCTTCACCAAGTTTGAAGAGGAGCTGCTGAAATATTTGATGTAAAAACCTTAGATATGGGTATTTAAATTGGCATTATTCATTGCTGTGCGATAATAAATATCTCAGTCATATAGTATTCAAAAGCATCTGGATACGAAAGCAACGATCCACCCAAGGTATAGCCTGACTTACTTCGAAAAAGATCGCAACAACCATATTGGAGGAAACTACCCAAATGCGCATCTCCTTCAAAATTCATATATAAATTTCTTATAAAACCAACAATACAATAAACTCAAACCGATCATCAAGGAATTTTGATTCAAAGATGACCCAGCTTGTTGTCGGGAGCACAAAATTTTAAACACCATACAAATTTAGAAAAGTCAAAGTAAAAAATTATAGCACCAACGGTTACACAAATAAAGGGATGTGGTTACCCAGAGTGCTCATATACAGTTTGGATTGGTCTTGCATTTGTAGAGAAGGGTTTATAAACGATTTTCCGAAAAATGAACCACAAAATTCATAAAAGAAAATAATTTATTGAAATTTGATCTATTGAAAACAATTGAAAAACATTTACGTACGACACATTTCCACTTACTCTCTGCCCCCCCCCCCCCAAACGAAAATGTAATCGTGATGAATTAACGGATTACCGACGAACCACTACCCACACTCAATTCACTGACAAGCCAGCTGTGTTGAAATATTAACTAGGACTAGGTAAATTGACTTATGTTCACTACAAAATGAAGGGTTCACACTTAACCTATATTTGGATCGATTTGCTCTGCTTGAGTACCTTATTAAACGTCTGTCTACAAGAGGCCATCATCTAGGCATTATGCCTGTTCGCCAATTGTTTTTGCGAATAAAATATGTTTAAACCAAATGTCTGTCTCAGGTTTGTAAACTACACGGAGATTCTCTGATATCACCTGTTACATAATCTATAAACGATGTCATTTAAGAACATGATGTCGAAGTGCCCAATTTTTTTTTTCTTGAATGTGTTCGATTAGTTTCGCCTGGATGTGCGATAAAGAAAAATGCGCCACATTAGTTCACTTTGAAAAATGGTAACGAAAATGTCTTGTCTTTTGTGCGACAAAAATAAACAATATTTTTCCAAAACATTTCTAAATGAGTGACAAAGTTTGAACGCGTAAAAAGAAAGGAATCCAGTATTTGCTTCTCGGGTTCTCGATTCAGCGGGTAATCAGTACCTGTGTGTCCAACATGTATACGATGTATAACTATTTTTAACATAGCGTTAGGACAAAAACAACTCCCCGGTGGTGTTTCATTTGGAGATTTCTATGGAACAGTACCAGCAACACGCAATTTCCATCAAATATATATTGCCACGCATTTCAAGGTTATGCGAGATATGCGTTTTTCAAAACTGGCCATTCTGGATATTTTCACGGGACCAACTAGAATAATTATACGATTTTTCTAACGTTATTCCTCGTGTTATCGGGAGGATCTTTCATAATTCCACACTGGCCATTCTGGAAATTATATATATATATATATATATATATATATATATATATATATATATATATATATATATATATATATATGTATAAGTGCCTTAACATGTGACTTCCAAGAATATAAGTTCTTTATGATACAGCGCTGAAAGATCCAAAATCAAGCCGTTGGATGAAAAGACCATGAGACTTCAAACTTCTGGTTTCTCATGATACAACATAGATCCAAAAGTAAACGAGAGTAGTCGCATTGCGTTACATGTATAGTGTGCCCCCCTCTGGAGGTCTGTGGTACTTATAGGTCTTGCAGTATAGAAAACATGGCAAAGACAAGCTTTTTCTAAAACAGAGGGAAAGGAAAAAGATCAAGGTCACAATGGCCTAATTTTGGTGTGCGACACGCTTCTTCCGCAGGAGATATCCGCAAACCAAACGTGTATTCTCTCAGCATTATGGTACAGAAAAAAACGTGTATGGCAGTCACAAGTGTTTTCTATGACGGGGTCAAAGGTCAAGGTCACAGCGACTTTATTTTGGTACGTGACTAACTTTTAACATACGAAGTATCCAAACACTTTGATTTGTATCTGTATGGATTACGGCATTTGGAATATGGCCCAGACAAGCTTTTGCGAGTGGAACGATGCAAGAACTGAAGGACAGATGAACAGAAGGAGGAATGAATAACGGAAGGACAGATGGACAGGGTACAAACCTATAGCCCCTTCCCCGGTTCGGGCGAGGGACAAAAATCCTGAATGACGATACCATAAATTTTTTCAGGAACTTCTTATTGTTTACTTTACAATGTTTACAGATTCAAGGGCTAAACTTGGGAGAATGTATCGTAAAATTTCGACGAATTTCTGCTCCTTAATGGTACAATACAAGCAGATCAAAGGGTAGAAAACTGGTTGAAACAGCCCAAAACATCAAAGTATTTCTCTTTGAGCAAAAAAAAAAAAAAAAGGGGGTGGGGGGGAGGAAAGACCACGATTATGTGATAAACCAATTACTGAATCGGAATGTTTACCTGCTTCATGTAGCTGGACGGGATGAGCTGACTGAGGTTAGCCAAGCAGTTGTTCATGCGGTCTCTTCGCCTCTTCTCTATGATGCGGTGAGACATTGGGTCCTGCAGCCATAATATGTATATCATGATATAATACTCCACGTGGCCGCTCACAAAGCATGTAGAAACCTCTACATGGCTTGCATAATTCTTCACAATGTTTCACATTATAAAACAGGTATTTTAGACATCATAATGACTTACAAAAACCATAAAGCCTTTTTTCTACGGATATTTTTCTGTGATCAAAGTTGAGAAAAGTGTGGTAAACTTTTGTTCAGCTGACACGCAAAAAGAAATTGACGAATTGCAAAAGTTAACTTTGATGAAGTACGCAGGTCAGTTTCACTAGGGAAGGTGCGATATAAAATTAATATTGATTTTTAATACAGTTTGTGTGCTCTCCGATATTATATCCCATTTCGATATGTGCTACAAGTCTTTTATATTTAAACCATGTGATATAGACAATAGTTGTAAAAATACAACCCACATAGGTTTAGCAGGATGCAATTACGTGCAGTTCACTTGGTGTGCGTACGTATATTGTCCATGAGAAAGAGAACGGTACTTTGAGGATTGAGCGGGGTTTGTCTTTCACTGTACTTTACAAGCTTTCTTACCTTCTTGGCATTTTAAAATCACCTTTTGCATCCCTTCCATAGCATATTCTATTATGGTAATATCGGATGCACTCAATTGCACAATATAAGCAAGTATGACGAACATCAAATGCAAATATCAAACGACCTTCACGAGTCGCTGGATGCATATGCGGACAGTAACTAATAAATTATGACAAGCTCTGTCGGATTGGCGGATGCAGACAACTTTGCAAACATTATGAATCAGTACAGTCATGCTGGTATGACACTTGCAGTACTGTCTCACAAGTGATTTAAACGTACCAATAGCCTGCAGCAGAACAGATGAATTATGGAGATCAGTACAGACATACATACACTAGTGCAGACATACTGTATCAGCAGTGCAGTCACACAAGGTACACAAACATCAATGCTTTACGAAGAGCATTCCGGAAGTTTCGGTAACTGCTTCGACTGAGCAGTGGACCTCGTTTAACGATGACTAAAAGCATACCGATTGTTAAATGGCTTCCTTTGGGTTAAGTAAACGTATTTGTCTTATATTCTCCAAACACTAAAAGCTTTGTAAGCTTATATGGTGGCAAATTTTCTCACCAACATATTTCATAACTACACAAGATTCTGGTTAAGATAGTTGTTAAAATTTATGACTCTGGGTTGAGCGTCAGCGCTTAAAGAACAATATACATGTAAATTAATATTGCTGCCTGATAAAAACAAGCGCTGTCCTCATACACCTACAATAAAGCAACCGAAGAACACTTTTGATTATCCGTTCCATACAGTCCGTCACTACTGCACTTCTGTTAATTATGGTGTCTTTATATGATAATAGCAAAAACACATGTATAGATGCGTTTCAAACTTGGAAAAGGCAGTGAATTCAGGTATGAAACACAAACCAATGCAAGCAGCCGTGCGGGCACATATGACATAGACCATGGAAACATACTGAATATAAAACAGGTAAATGCAGGCGTCATGGCATATTGCCTTAATGCGTGCAGTATAGAACAGTCGTGCTAGTATATAACGTAGGCCAGTGAAATGCCTGTAATACATCTTACATACATCAGTGCAGATATACTTGATTTGCATTACATATATAGTGAAACTGGCATATCCAATAGACCAATGCAGTCATACAACCTTATCACACATGTGAACCATTGAACCTGTACTACTAATAGAAGAGGCCAAATCAGCAATTTTATGTGTATTCAGCTGAATACAAAACCCAATACACAAAATCCTTACAGGCTAGATTTATGTATTCTTATGGAATTCTGTGTTTGTGCAACCTGGAATAAAAAGCTTACTTGTGGGCCTAATGAAATAAAATTTTCAGAATCACTTGAGCTACTCATAACAATCCGTGACAATCTGTTTTTTCTACATGTACTTGTTTTGTTCAAAGTAATTATGTTGCAAATTTCAATAGAAAGTAATGAGAATACAGAAGTCTAGCCCTCCTAACTGAAGTGCCCTCTACAGGAGGAATAAGGAGCCGTCTATTCTTGCTCATCCCTATTCAAACCATGCTAGTGTTGTTACAAACTTAAAATCATTTTGGCGCCTTCTTCTTTAGTCTGTGATACTTTCTGTTACACAAGGTCAGTTTTTCTTAAGAGAATCAGGAATGAGAGATGCTTGGATCAACTATTTTTCGAATCCCTGTTGCTCTCACGAAGACACAAGGGTTTCCTTCTGCATCATCTGTTTGTTGAACCAATCAGTGCTATGTGCAAAGGGGAACTAACTGCATGCTCTGAAACCACTTCTTTTCGCGTCTAAGATTTGAAAGGTAACTGCAAGCATATACTAAGGATGACCATATGCCGCCTCAACAGATAGCATGGTTTAAATAAGAGAAACGATTTGTTAGCGAAAACATAAACAGCACAGTTGAACTTAGGTCCGCACACAAAAGTTAGTAACAAATAGAAAAAATACCACCTGAACTGCTAGTCAAAAATTCGGTAGATGGTCCATTGGCAACATGCGAGTTCAATAAGAAATTAATCTGACTGGCACTTGGGGATAATAAATCAGTTGACGCCACCGCCGACACACCGAGCTTCCTATAGCTTGACTATGTCAGCCGTGCTAAAACTGTAAGCAAGTCGAGATATATTTTGCGCACTACGATGTAAACTACGTAATGAACTTGTCATAGATGATGGAAGAAAAATAATGTTTCAGTGCTAACCACGACAAAAGTGGTGCTCGTCCGCCAGATTAAAACTTTTGGTAACAAATACCATTCAAAGGTCTACAAGGACGGCCACACCTATTTCTCCAGATAAAAAAGAATTCTTCTTGCCAACAGCTCTTCAGCGCCAAAGGCACATCATGGAATAAAACGTGACTGTTGTCTGTCATTTAGCACTGAAATCTGTAAAACTGGATGAGGGAATCTTCGCCACTTTCAATTTGTTCTCTGTTGCGTCTTTTTTTTTCTTACATCTATTCACACTGTATAAAACCTGCTTTAGATTACGCATTCTACCAAAATGCTGCATAATTCAGATACAAAACACTACATTTTTGCATTTTTAGGTTTTAGTGGTAAACAGGGGTCGAGTATAAGCAAATTCTTTATTACAGAAGAACTGAGCGCTGAATTACGGCAATCACGTTTGTCAGCTGACACGCATCTGCCAAGGCAACGAGGAATTTGCGTCAACAATCTCGAATTTTCTAATTCAGATCCTTGCTATTGTCATGATTAAAAGTAATTCAATATTATATATAAAAAATGACATTGTTGCCACAAACTCCTGTAAACCAGAAGCACATCCTGTGTCTAACTTGCAGACAGATATATTTTCTTTCATTTTTATTCCAAAAAAAGACAAACCTTCCTGATATAGAACAAAAACAAGGTCATGCACCAGATCTACATAAGAAATTCATATTTAAGCAACTACATGCATGTCGCACTCGACTCATAAGGCATTGATAAAATACTTAATTAGATATCCCTTCAAAATCCTTGTTTGGACATCATCAAAGTTAAGAAGTGAGATCGCCGTCTTTTTTGCCGTTAAATTGCTATGCTAAAAAAGGTGGATACAAATTACCACATGACATAACACTTTTGGTAAAAACCAAGAGGACTGGTTGCTCAGGTGCCCGTTCTAAGACTCTATAGCGGAAAAAAACTGTGTATTGTGAGGCCCACAACATATGATTATATGTCACTTAGTCTCATACTGTCTCATTCATTCTTCTTTCTCACATGTTTTTTTAACTTTTTAGTGACCTCTCTGGGTTTAGGTTTCTATCGTTTCTGTCCATTTGGTTCATTCTTGATTCAGTTAAAAGAATTTTAATGGCTTATTCAAAGCAGGATTTCGCAAACTCTCATCTCTTTCAAACTCACATCAAAATATCAATGTTACTACTTTTCTTAGAACTTCTTAACAAGTTAGCTGCTACTTCATAAGTTGCAATAAGGACAGATGCGCCTGGAAAATCATGTTCTTCCAAATCACTCAAAGCCCCTGGCCCTTATATTACTCCACATGAAGAAGGATCAACTTGGAGTATGGCCTACGCCATATTTGACATTTTTTTTAATCAAGCCACGCCTGATGTGACGTTGCTGAACAACACTGTCTTATATATATTGTATATATGGCCCTCTGATGCAAGTTAGTGTGAAAAAAGGGAAAAAAACGTTTGGACGACACTCCGTTCATAGCTCCATTGATATCGAGATGGAACGCATGTGCGAAGTAAGATAAGCTAGCTGCGAGTACTAACAATTTTGTCAGTGCTACTGGGTGCAATAAAAATTATTATCTGCCCCCCCCCCTTCAGTGTAGCGGTACTTAGAGTACCTCTCAATCCCCGGTTAGAATAAGGGAATAAGGCTACGCTAACAGCTTTCCTTAGAGCAGGTTGGATTCTACGTATGACAGGCCAACATGACCATAATGTATAGGACTTACGCATAACTACATCGAATAAAGCATCACCCAAGGTTTCTTTTCCATTTTTGCAAGCATTTAAAGTTCCTGATGAACATTTAAGTATATGAATAAGTGAAGAAGAGCTATTTTAATTTTAGAAAAACAGGTTAAGCTGATTATTCACCAGCACATTTTTTAGTGTAAAACATGGTCTGTTTTGTTCAATTTATGTATTATGAACCAACTTCCTTTGAGTTATAACCATCCACGTATATATTGTTGTTTTATGACTTATAAGCCAGTGTTGTATGCCTCGAGGTCTCAGACCAGTTACCTTCGCTTAGAGTTCAAGTGATGCAAAAATTTTAGACTCGTTATAAATACTGCATCTGTGCTGATTGGTGTTAAACCGAGGAACTTCAGCAGGACTAATTATTTTTGCACCACTTAGCAAAGAGTATGAAACATGTTTTCATTGTGAACTTCAGGAAAGCATTCCTAAAAGTCAAAAAATCCAAATGGCTAGCAATATTTGCTCAAGCCCTCCAACTATGTATTTGCCTGTCTGATAAACGCAAAAGTACATTCCGTCAGACGGGTGTAGTGCTGAACTGCAGAATGGTTCGTCGTATTTTTTGACTTGTTATCAAATAAGCAGATTGATTAGCGGCAGAGAGAGCCATTGAAGCAAAGTTAATTTTTATTTGTCAACTTAATATTATCAGCCGGCGGGAAACCAAGAAAAGCTGTGTTCATGTTTGAAACCCTCGTGCAAAGTAGGAGCTCACAATTAGCTGTTGGTAGTTTGAGACTGCGCTGTTATATTTTCCAAATTTACCTATGAAAACCATGACTTGCAACCTTACATGTTACACATGTATTTATGAATATTAATAATATATTGAAAGTATGTAAAATACTCGAATTTCATTGAAATGTAGGAAAGGAGAGACGAGAAGAGAAGTGCAGAGGAACACTGATACATTGGCTTCGCTGTTTAGTATTTCATTGCCAAAACTTCACTAAACCTATCCAGATTAACATCAATATTTCTTTCATAATGATCTTCAATCAATGCATATTATAATAATATTGGTGCAGTGATTGTACTTTCCTGACAAGTGTCAGATATAGAAAAAAAATCGACTTACCCTGGGAACTCGTATTTTCTTCGAAGGAATTTCCAACACCTGTGGTCGTAACCCGGCCGTGGTTGTAAAATTCAATATGCGACTGAAACATAAAGCATAAAACGTGAGGATAACAGCGGGATACAAAAGCCGCAAGTCTCTGACTGGCTTTCATCGCACAATATCTTAAAGCATGCACAGAATAGACATTTAAGACTGAGAGATTTAACACTACTGTATCGGCATGCAACTATTTCCAAATAAAATTACCTGCAAGCGTCTTGTGTCGTTGTCTGCATGCTTCCTATTTGTCATTTGTTTTTGCATGAAAGATCGCGTTTGGGTTAACAAGAATGAAAGCTTTTTCCACTATGAAAAGGTCACCGGTGTGCTTTCTGCACACTACATACTTTCACTTGGCGTGGCTTCCCATGCCCCTGGTCAGTATTCTGGCTCTGCGAATGCTTGCATTGACCCACTATGGCCACAGTCGAATGACAATTCGTGTGTTTCTTTGGGTTTGAATACTATATTTTCCCGGGCCCTTGATTTGCCTCAAGGACTTGAAATTTTATGGGTATATATCATGGACTGGGGATGAAGTAAAACCTAATATGTATTCTCAGATGAGACATTGACTAAGACTTAATTTTGTGGAGTTTACAGGAGCTGCATAGATGTATGCCTTCACCATGTAGAGATTTAAGTTTTGAATGGTTTAGCTCAGATGTATTGCGCATGTAACTTGCCAAACTGTTAAAAGTTGTTTGACAACGTATCTGAAAGACACACGTGGCCAAAAATTGTGAGTTAATATCTGATTTCGAGGTATTACGATCAAGCTCAGGACGCGCTTGTCAACATCCGCACTGAAAGAAAACCTGTTTCAGCTCCTGGATTGAGAGGTTTTCATGTTATTTGACCTTGTTTGGAAGGTAATGCATCTACACAGACCAACGTTTAAAAAAAAGTTGCGGCGGTCTCCAAAACATCTGGTTAAAGTAATTACTCATAGAAAATTTCACAGTTGGATGCCAGTGAGTTCACATAAAAATACTGGTCCAGCTTTCAAGAGTTTTCCCAATAATGAATACAAAGCAGTCCCAGTGGGTTTGTGGCGCTTTGAATCGGGTCAGGGACGTACACTGAGATCAACGTCCTTGATTGGATGAATGTTACATGACTTTGTTATATGACGTTATTTTTTGACGCACACACCAATTTGTCAAAGTAAGCCATTCTATGGCTTTTCTAGGCGATTGGGCGGCTACCGGCTACTGCACGATGGCTCTCTTTAAGAAAGTTTTGCGCAGGACACATTCAGTCCGTGTTCACATTGCTTCACTGATATGAGTGACATTCGATGAAACGCGTTCAGACTACAGCTGTTGTGTATCTACATGCAGATATTGAGATAACACCGCTTTGCGCAACGTGTGTAACCACTGGACAATGCTGAACGGGCACAAGCTGAGTACTGTCCCTGGAAATAGAAAGAAGGAATCTCCCTGACTTGCTTCACTTTTCGATCAACTGTCCAGTGGTAAACCTGATTCACAACAGTAAACTGAGTCGCACCAGACATTTTAGATGTCGCCGGTAACAAAGGAACTGTTTCAAAATTTACCGTCCGTATTTCTGTGCTAGACAGGAAAAGCGGATGGCCAGAGATGCCCATTAAAGACATTGTGCAGCAATTTTTGCTCAATTCAGACATGTTTGCATGATGGGGTACACCTTTAACTTTTGTCGATCATTGACTTAACCTAGCAAGGGACACATCCGTGCTGGCATGGAGATGTCGGCTATTGAATGGGTCCAACTGCCACAAAAAAGGCATATATAATTTCATTACAACGAGAATCTAAATTGTGCAAAACAGGCAAACATTTCATCTTCGCTTAAATCAAAATCTACGAACGATGCACCATCAATAATTTACATATGTCATAACAATGTGTTGCGTCTTTTAGATTAAAATGATTTATATTTCAAGTGTCACATTATGTATTACTAATATTATTCATTTGTACATATTTTGATTTATGTTCATATAGTATTACTGCGTAATTATGTCTTCAATATTGTATGTTGTGTTATTTATGTTATTATTATCATCATCATCATCATCATTTAAATCATCATCATTTAAATCATCATCATCATCACTATCATCATCATCATTATGTATCTGTATTTTTTAATTTAATCTGGACCCACATGCTAGAGCAGTTACCACTTATTTGGTTCCCTAGTATATATAAATAAATAAATATATAATAAACACATAAACAAGCAAATAGATAAGGTTGGTCCTTAATCGAAGTTGACGTAAGTTTCAGAGGAAGACAGGAAATCAGAAACTTGACACCACCAATTTCAATTTCATTGAAGCTCATGGTGGAAGGGACAGCACAAGCGGAACAAATAAGGTGAACTAAAATATAAACACGTGTAACCCCATAGCATCTGTGATTATACGAGCCCTACCCGAACAACATATACTTTCAAAATATCTTAAATCATTCTCTCCATGAAACGACAGCAGGCAAACTGTTTCAATCCCCTGTTAATTAACAGCAGATAACAAAAGGTCAGTCGCCATAGAAGTGCGTCAGCACCTCCATACACGTGCCAGTGACGGACAACTAGAAGATCAGCCAAGCGCCATGAGGGTTACTAAATTCATGACAACCACAGCGTGCCACAGAACCATGATAAACCAAGTAAAATGTTAGCATACATGTTTCTAGTGGCCAAATGTATTCCATGTGATAATGTATGTGCTCAGAAAACATAGTGATTGTGACGGTCCTGTGCTAAACTGATCTTGGATGCCCATCTTGAAGCAGTCCTGTGACCTTCAGAATCAGATCAAATACTCTTTTCCTTAAGACCAACACCATGTGCAAATATATATGTGCTGGCTCAATAGTTCTCAAGTAACCTCTAAAAACAATCGTGGATAATTTTCAAGTTACAAATCCCTCAATTCACAAACGTAATTATGTGACCTTGGAAATTTGATAAGCCTTGTAGATCTCATTTTGGCCCATACATCGGACCATCTCCATATTCAACGTTAAATATCTCCCTAAATCAAAAGAACAGTACAAGTAACTACAGTGTCTTGTGACCTTAAATGTGTGACATTAATGTCACTCATGTGCACTCTCAAGCTGGCTCTATTGGAGAAACAAAAATCTTTGAAATACCAAAGTCTTCCTCACAAATTTTTGGAGTCATTATTTTCAAATGAAAGGTGAAAGGATTCGCCATTACCAATAAATAGGCCAATACGTCATTTTGACCTTTCAAGGTCACTCAAGGTCAAATTAACCACCAGAAAAGAAACCCGACAAGTACTTTCTTATTGGTGTTTCATGGTGACAATGGGCCTAGAATCCATCATTACCAGTATAGAAGTCAATATGTCAGTGTAACCTTTCAATGTCAAAATTCACAACACCAGGAGAAACCCCTTTGGTACTTTCTTATAAGTGTTTCATAGTGACCATGGGCTCAGGATCCACCACTTTCGAGAGATAAGCCAGTATGTCAGATCTGATGTTATACTCATAGGAAGGATTTGGGAACATTGTTTGCAAATTAGAATATGTCAGTAGCACCACGTTAATGGGTGAAGAAACTTAGAGCAGAGGGAATCAAATATTAAAAATCCATTGCATGACTAGTCTTCACAGATCCCAGCATTATACGCAGATTAAAAAACTCGAATTATTAAGAAAAAAGGGAAATTTAGAAGTACCTTTAATTTATATACATGCATCACCCACAGGCTCTACCTACCCCACACAAAAAGAAAGAAGGGAAGAAAGAGATTAGGCAATTTTATCCAGCAAATATGATTCCGATTTCTGACTCGAGCCCGGCAATTTCTGAAAGGCCATTGATGTTTTAAATCAATCTACTCGAGCTTAAAATTGAAACATTACAAATCAGCCTGCAACCAGAATGCCACGATTGGAGGCTTAAAATTCCAACAAATTATTTTTCGTTTCGCTAACCATTAATTTTCTATTAAAGGTTTGAAAATCTATGAGCACTAGGATGCAAAGAATTAAAATACAACTTCAATAAAACCACACCCTCGGAGATCAAAAACCCAAAGCACAGAACCTGCTTTGAAAGAGAATCCCACTTAAACTCTCCAGCTTGGAGTACCAAAAATAATATTTTACTTCCTTTTCAAGTGTTTCGTTGGTTTTAAATTTCCTCTGGGCACTACTTTTTGCCTTAAAACCTCATTCAATAGACATGCCCAATTCATTTTTAAGGTAAGTTTAAAGTCTATTTCCATATACTCCCAGGGACCATATGGTACTTTTTTATACCATAACAGGACCTTTCCTTGAAGGTAGTTACGCTGCTTGACAAGGCCCATATTCTCTTACTATGTGCGCAACCTTGCAGTGGACGGCTAGCAACACGAAGAAGGTCAGTAGTATCGCTACTGACTTGGTGATAACTTGGTGTCCTCCGCGACACATTTGGAAAATCGTATCATGTAAAGCATTTACCTATTTGTCTGTAAGTACATGTGTCATGTTGGGTCTCCACCGGAACTTTACTGATCTGAAATCCTCTATCTGTAATAAGTTTTGCACAATTACTGTACTCAATCCATGAGGTTCTGGACCAACAACCGCCTATATTGTAGGCTCATGCTCACAAACAAACAGGACAGTGCCTGCGCTCAACATTTGACCGAGATTCTTGAATAATTTTCGGTTGTTTGGTACCTCATCTCAGTCTGAATGCATGGCATTCCGCAGTTTGATATTACCAGGCTTGAAGTCTTGTTGAGGCAAAAGCACATTTTTCCGGTTTTGGATCTGTGCTACAATTGGACTGACCCGTATTCTCGCGGCATTGTCTGCAGTTTTGAATGCCCTTAGGTATTTGATCGATGGTAATCTATTTACCATTTATATAAAAACCCGCTATTACTACCATTATTATCATTAATACCACTAAAATAATAGTTATTATTATCATCATCATCATCATCATCATCATCATCATCATCATCATCATCATCATCATCATCATCATCATAATCATCATCATCATTATCATCATCATTATAATTATTATTATTATCATCAGTAGTAGTAGTAGTAGTAGTAGTAGTAGTAGTAGTAGTAGTAGTAGTAGTAGTAGTAGTAGTAGTAGTAGTATCATCATCATTATTATTCCCAAGACAAAAATGTGTCAAATGGGTTGCCAAAGATAGGGCCACAGAGGAAATAGCATCACATTGATACGTCGAAGCAACTTTTAGCATTACATACATTATATACTAATAAGTAAACAGTATCTCAGTCTGAATGACCATAGCAATTATATTGGATGTATTAATATTTAAATGTGGTCCTACTCTAACACCTATCGAGCAAAACAGTTAGCCACATGCATCAGGGCAGATCCGTGTATTTAGCTTGGTCAAATGTACTTTCTCAATAAAATAAACAGCACGAACATAGAATAATCTTTAACAATGTATTAACATATATTTGAAACATAAAGGATGCCTAAATTGATCAGAAATGGGCTTTCTTTTGGTTGAAGTGGGGTGTTATTTATCGATGTTTATGCAGTATATAATACAAATCTGCCCTGGTCATGGTGGAAGCATCAGTCTGTTGCCCCGGCAACACAGGAAGTGAGCAGGATCGCAGTTAAATACGAATGTTTCCTATTGCAATGACTTCACCACATTTCCACTGACACCTCTATGTGACATTGGCCAGACGCCATTATTGACTGCTTAACACATTGAAAGATTTGTTCAAATAGAATATGAATATTCCTGAAGATGATATTAAGTAAACGGGTCAGTTGTAAAAACCTGGCATCATTTACCACAGTAACAACTGTCAAACGTACTTCAGTTTTTGTCTTTGGGATATCGTGTTTTGCAATGCAAAAGAAATAAAAGAGTTTGGTATCAGAATTTAGGACATAATTTCCGTTTTGGAGTAAGTTTGGGGAACAAATTCTCACGTTCTATGGCAAATTTTGTGGGAAAATTCACTTTGAATTCCAATCTGTTGGAACGATGTGGAACTCTCCCGTACATTGTACATATATAATTATACTACAATGTTGCACTTCAGAAGACCTGGCGTTATAATCAAGCACAGAATGCTGCATGGATGCAGATCAAGCGTAGATTGGCACACAGAGGAGATATAAGTCGACATAAATTTACTTCTGCAACCAACTGTGGGATGTTGATGGAGACATACGCCAATCAGACCATGTTATAGCCTAAATTGACAGAGAAAAGTCCTAGGTATTTGTCCACTTATAAAGGTGCTGGGCCTTGATGTATATGTTAATTAAACCTAAGTCACTAACATCCTTAAGGACACAAAAAAGGAGCTGTATATGTATTACGGCCGTATCATCTCGGCGGACTTCCATGTAAACATATAGCCACATCTATGTGCTCTGTTTCTGAAGTGGCTTGCAAGTAATGAAGCTAAAATCTTGTCACGAGTAGGCAACTTGTGCTTCCAACGTCCACAATGCATATTTTACAGGATAAACTAGGAACCAATCCTTAATGAGTGATAATGTTGAAGCGTAAAAACAACTGAGTAGGGTAACACTATTAGTTTTCCATCCCATTTTATGCATGGCCCTTCAATACAGAAAACCATGAAAAGATCGGTTTAGGGCACAGTGCTAAAGCAAATAAATTAAGACTGATGACCTTTTGTTTCCTGGAAAATAAATATTTTTGAAGCTTGACGTCATAGTTCTGTCATTCACTATGTGTCCCTTTATAGTCCTAGACAAGCACACAAAAATGTAAGAAAACTAATTTAATTTCAGCCTATTTGTGCCTTTATATGCGTACCAAATGTTACACACGTCTTTTGAAGGGATTGGTGGTAAACGCTGTAACAGCCCTAAATATAAACATCGCCATATGCCTGATCTCTCACTATTTTCCAGTCTGTACAACTTGACCCATTGGAACTGAAAAGTAATAATCTATTGGAAAGAACTTTAAGCTACTGTTAAATTACAATGCAATTAACCCTGTCAGTGCCAAACTTAGGACTGGGTCAACAGCTTTTATCTGCTGGCATTGAGGGTACTGCGCCCAATGCACGCCCAGAAAAGCTGTTGACCTGGAATATTCTCTCTGGAACTATATGCATACTGGCATACTTGATTCAAAGGTCTGTTTATGAGGGATATGAAAACCGGGATCCTTATGATAATTGAGACTATTTTGACTTAATAGGATCGACTTAAGACGTGATTGGCACTGAAAGAGTTAAGCATATACGGCGAGAGTCTCACCGGGGCAACAGTTCTTTTATATGACACCGTCACATCATGCTCTCGTGCACAATGAAGCCAAACTTTAATAACGTGGCAGGTTGATCCATGGTACACTTTGTGTCATTCAATAGCTACAAATGCATGAAATGGGTGTTCACGTTGTTATGATTAAAAATAATAATCTTATTCAAGGGATATAGGATTAAAGGCGGAATAAAAAGAAATAAAAATGTTTAATGTCATGATCAAAAATAATTAGTAATCTTATTTCAAGAAATCAAAAATTAAATGGGAAATAAAAGTAAATAAAGATGTTCATTCAAAAACTTTGTAAATCCGTTGCACAACATGTATCCAGTTTACAGAACTACTGTTCTTCACAGTTAGAGGGCACGCTTTTCAAACGTGACACAAACCATAAGACAAGTTCATGTCTTAGGCTGACGTGTAAAACTCTTTGGGAAGCACACACAAAGTTACATTAACTTCTTTTCATATGCACATCTGAAAAGTCAGAGTTCGGCTATTCAAATATTTTCTCCTTTATTTCATATTAAAGAAACTGGATGCAGGTGGTCACATGACCAAGTATTGCTGGGCTGTTGAAGTGTTTGGCCAGGTCTCTCATCCATCGATGGGTGTAAAATTCAATGATTCTGTAATTGCACAACTAGACTAGAATTAAATCTGTTTGCTTATTTTTTTTCTTTTCTTTGTTCTTGTATGTGTGTGTGTGTGCGTGCGTGTCTCTCTGTGCGTGTGTGTGTGCGTGCGTGTCTCTCTGTGCGTGTGTGGGTGTGCAGGAGGAGTACAGAAGCATACACTACTGAATGCCATTTAGCAAAATGATGCCAAGCTTCATAAATATTTTACAGATATTTTTCTTTGAACACCTTACTCTTGCTTCAGGTAAGAGTTATCAATTTGAGCCTAAAGTCTCGAAATGAATTATCGTTCCACTCACAAACCCCACAGGAACCGTTCACTTCGGCGCAAAAGCATATAACTTTTCTGCCAGAGATATATTCACTGTGTAGTTTTGATTCAGCATTTTTAATTGACTTTGATTCTTTCCTAATCTACTATTCTCAGATTAAGATTTATGTATAAAGAGCCACATGGTTGATATTATGCTACAATGCCAAAAACAACACCACAAAGTTCAAATTCCATGTTGCATATTGAATTCGTGTGGGAAACGTTCAATTGCACTTGAGTTCGAGCACGGAAGAGCACGCCTGCCTGCACGTTGCCCAACGGTCTGTGACGTACGTGTTTGATGTGTGGGCGTGAAAGCTTCGCAGAATTAGGGCCATGTTAGGGTTTCAGGATTATTGGATTTTTGGTCCTTTTGTAAGGGATTATTGGACTATTTGCATTTCAAAATGTGGATTATTGGATTTTTTTTTTCTATTTTAGGATTAAAAGATAACTGCCATTTTAAAATATTGTAGGATTTCATCAACTTGTTCAGAATTTCAAAAGTGCAATAATGACCACTAGGAAGTGGTTCTGGGCAAAAAGACCCAAATACAATGCAATTTTATAAAGGATTTTTCGATTTTTCGAGTCAAATCTTTTGGATTATTGGATTTTCAGGACTCCCCTGACAGGGCCCAGCATTCTGGATGGTATGTTCTGAACTTGAGTCGTTGACCTCTTTTGAGTTTTCTTTTTGCCATGCAATTCCTAGAGCAACTTTCCATACCCAATGGAGCGCAGGGCATTTCGCACGGTCACACTTCTTAATTGTTCCAGTGAAGACATTTCAATGACAAGCAAGAATTATTCTCAATGATCTGGGGAGATCATGCTGTACAATTATGTGCGCTTTTGTTAACATGTAATATTTTATGGATTTTTTTTTCACAGTGTGACTTGGACGGATTATGATCTTGCCCTGGTTTACGGTTTCCAGAACGCCAAAGGGTAGAATTTCCAATAGATGATTAGTATGATGTTGACGATGACGACAATGGTTATAAAATGTACGTCATAAAGCCTTTATCAATGCAGTATCTTTTTACATAAAAGTGTGTTTGGATTACGTAGCTTCTTTTAGATGGTTACGTATTTCCGACTAAAACTTTATATGTTTTAAGTCCCTTGGTCATATTAACGTTAAAAATTGGTTAACGAAAAAACAAAGAATGGGACATGCTAAACCAGTGATTTCCCCCAACCGAAATGTTGCCACTGAAAATGTCAACCTGGTGATATGACTTTCGAAATGCGTATAAATAGTGCAATCCCTGCAACGAGCATTGTAGGCACTTGATTCTGCAACGGAATTGACGACTCGGAACAGGCATGTATTTGTAAAGTCACCTCACAATAGAAGGTATGCATATTAACTGTGATCCAGTGCTGCCATCTGGACTGCAGCAAGGAACTTGACAGGAAGGAGGGCACATTCATGTGTTAAGCAGGACCAATGAACTTCTGTGATAAAAGGAGCAACTCGAGAAAGCAAAAAACTTAAGAAAAGTGGTTCATTAAGTTTTAAAACATACAAGATGTTGTAACCTGTAAATGTGCCCTGATCATGGCGGAGGTGAACTTCTGTTGCCTAGCAACTGAGGGAACCAAAGCAGGTCTACAGTTAATAAAGTTTAATATGAATACCTCCTATTAAAAACAATGTTAGAATAATTTAATTTCCGATAAATCTGGGACAAGATCATTCTGCTTGGTAAAGCTGTCTGGCAATCATTGGAAAGATTAAAGAATTTAATTGGTTTTATGGCCATCGATGGTAGTCAATTTTAACCCAGGACTATGATGTGTGTGCACCCAGGCAAACAGGTCACGTAACCCAGGACTGTGATGAATGATACTCAATACAATTAGGACACTTATCACGGGCCAATCAGTGATCAACAAGGCCCCTTAACCTAGTTACAGATTTTCGCGGGTATTCCAAGGTAATCTCCGTGCAGGCAAGACGCCGTCTACAGGTCCAGACAATTTTCACACAATGGGTATATCTTCACAGTTTCAACGCTGAAAAGCCAACACAGGGGTTACATTCATCGCGGATTGTTAGGCTCAGAGGATATTTTCTTCAACCTATCTCCTCCCTCATCCTTCCGTTCTGTTCTGGGCCATTACGATTAAAACGTTATACACATGTAGGCAATTTCCCTACAAGGCTTAACTTAATCTCTCTCCACTACTTGACATTATACTGGTGCACAATTGCTGTAACATGCCCATAGGACACAACTGTGCATTGGTTTGTATATAAGCCATAGGATATAATGATTGTGAAGGGCTTATTGATACAATAGACAATCGAGACATACTCAGCACCCCTCTGGGTTTTTGGCGCATAGACATTTTTGCAATGACCTGAAAGAACAGCTTAAATGGATATGAAACTGTGTTTCCATGATAAGGACTCCCTTTTTTCAGTTTGGGCTTGTACAGGCCCTCTTGGTTTTAGGATAAGGGATTCATTAGGTATGAATGAATGAATGAATATATGATTTGCTATAAATTGGGCTTACACAGACTGATGTTTTTTCTAGGGCAAGGGATTTATGAGATTGTGAAGGAAACGTGATTTGCTAGGACCTGGTCATCCTTGCGCTTTTTCCAGTTGGACAACTACAGCAACCTTCCGGCTTTTTAGTGCGGAGGATTTGTAAGATTTTGAATGAATATTAAATACATATAGCACGGCAATCCTTATGCTTTTTGCAGTTGGACTTTAACAGAAATTTTCTGGTTTCCTTACTTTCTTTTTTTCTTTTTTTTCTCTTTCTTTCTTTCTTTCTTTTTCTTTCTTCTTTTTTTTGTTGTAGTGCTGGTGTTGGATGTTTGATAGCATTGGGAACGAAGATATGACGATCTAAAATAGTATAACCCAGATACCCTTGGCTTATATATCACGCAACTCCCTCGCCTTGGAACTCTGCACATGCTAGGTTTACTCCGCACTCACACCCAACCCCCGACCTGGGAGCAGGGAACTCTGCACAACATAGCTTTTCTCCTGCCCCTCCCTCCCCCCCCCCCCCCCAATCGAGGTCTCTGCTCGAGCTTGGTCCAAAACCACCCGTGATCACCATCAGTTAAGCCCCGACTGTCTCCTCGGTTTTTCATGTATTTGCAATATTTCTGTATTTCTGCTGATTGGGCACATCCTCCGCCTCCTCCCCCCCCCCCCCCCCCCGCACCGGCTAAAGTGCATATGTGCATATTGTAAGCAGGTAAATATCTCATTTTATTGTGCCATGTTTTGGCAGGCCGAAGTGCCGCTTAGCATTCAAATGTAAAGTGATCATAAAGTCGGTTATCAACATTTAAACAGACTCCATCTTCCACAATTTCAAGTGTTTGTTATTTTATTACTACCTAGCGTGTAGCTTGGTATGGAGTTGGGGCATGTTATATGTGTACGCTCACAGCTTCATTCCAGTGAGAAGACCCTGAGAGAGAGAGAGAGAGAGAGAGAGAGAGAGAGAGAGAGAGAGAGAGAGAGAGAGAGAGAGAGAGAGCCCATCCAGGGTGTCAATCTCAGTGTTATGCATATATTTTGGTGTTGTACGCTGCAATTTTTGAAATCATAACAGAACAGTTACGGTATTACCTGTTGCAGTCGACTGCCTTATCGTCAAATATGCATTTCCACGATCTCACAAAATAGGGTTTACACAGAGAAAGTGTCACGGTGCAACCCCGGTGGGACAACTTTCAGTGTCTCTTGCTGTCAGATAAATGACAAACAATTAAATGAAAAGAGGTTATAAGGGCAATATTGAAGGGTTTTTTTTTTAACTGTTCATGGATTTGGGGGGGGGGTGTTTGTTTGCTTTTTGTTGCCATGAACTACACATAAGCACACAAATTATACATTATTGTTTACTTGAATTGGGCTTTTCAGACTAGAATGACCTATTGTGGCACACCTGCAATCATGTGCGCAGAAAGCCGATAACTCTTGGTACATGAAAACTGTTATTTTACTGGGCCGATTTCTGACCCCCAAAAAGGGACCCTTATCTTGAGAGAAAATTCCTGCTGTCCGCGCAGCCAAAACAGCTTAAGATGACTCCTTGATATTATTTTACAATGACATACCACAAGGGTGTTAGGAGAAAAGTGTCCACAGATTGCCCTACGTCCGGTAACACCCCCCCCCCCCCCAATTTACGTTATCAGAGTTGTAAGGACTATGGAAACGTTTAAAGTACGAAAATGCTCCGTCAATGCAAATTGTATCTGCAATGTAGCTGCGCATGCATGTACTAGTTGTTCCATAGTTCCAGAGCGAAAGCAAATGGTTATTTTTCGAGCGATAACGAGGGAAACAGCCTGAGTATTTTGCGAGTCGAGGAACCATGCATAGCATTTATATCCCCACAGTGTTTACTTTTGAATATTTTTGCCGGTTGAAAATGTGGTTACCACAGTAACATATACTGTTCATAGGAGGGAATGCAATTGCTAAGCAACTCTGATCAGACTGACTGCACTGTGTAAAACATTCTCTCGAGTCGAGAAGTTCCATTGGTACTGTTCTTATGGACCTCAGTAAGACATTTGATTGCCTCCCAGTTTGATTGCTGATGAGCCACATGCCAATGGCATGAAGGATAGTCGTGTCCGTCTGATTGCCAGTTACCTGATAAACTGAAAGTAAATCTTCTCATTGAAGCACCTAAAGTTATGGGTCCAACATTTCTGAAAGGCTTGACACAGGGATCTATTGCGGACTATGTCTTCCATAATTTTTTTCCGTGAGGTTATTTTCTTATAAAGCATGCGTCTCTCGTAAAGATCGCTGACAAAGATTCAATTTTCACTAACCAGAACAAAATTGAACTAATTACATCTTTTCTGAACGATGACGCAAACGAAGCCATTGATTGGTTTGATGCAAAGTTTATAAAGGCTGACTCCGAGAGATTGCAAGCCATGATTGTCAGTAATCGTTCACACGAAACACCTCAATCTGATGTAAATGGTGACATCTTGAAATGTAAACAATGTGTAAAAGTTCTTCGTGCCTGGATAGACAATAGTCTAAACTTAAATGAGCATTATATCAGATCCTTGCAAAAACGCTGATAGGTAATTAAATGGCCTGAAAATGCTGTAACGATAGCTAAATCATACCAAGCTTTATATGGACTCCGTCCATTCTTCATCTGCACCATGTCCAACACGAGATATAACCCTGAAACTCTTAAAGTACTAATTTCCTATCTAAGAACACAACAGTTCACCTGAGTTAGCTTACATTTCAAGATGTAAAAATCAGAAACAGGTTCTCAAACAAGTCCAAATCAATTCAATGTCTCCCGGTTCCTAAAATTAAAATTACTCAAAAAAAAATCTTGCAGCTACTGCAAATCAAAATTCATGTATTTGTAACCGACCAAAAAGACATGCAGCTCTCCATTCCAAGCTGTTTGTGTCAACCCCAGTTTATGTTGAGCAATTGACAGATGACCTTACTCTGTAGACTTTGCATTTTATATATATAAATATATATATATATATATATATATATATATATATATATATATATATATATATATATATTACGGCCACAAGCAGAGTCACGTGTAACGTGTGGCATTTGCCTCAAATATTTTCACATGTTCGGGTTGTATTATATTTGTAGGTCTAGTGTGCCTACTAAAGTCCCATCCAACATTGTAATCTTGCTGTCCATGTGTCACTTTCATAGTATTCTGTCTTTATTTAATATTTTTTATCATATATCATATGTCCCTATATCTTAATTACGGGTGTGTGACTATTCTATTTATAATGTATACATCTGGACAATAGCTGTGGGGGCTAATGCTAAAAATCGAAGTATAAACGGAGTATGAAACTGAAACTGGGAATGGAACTGAGCGTGCAAGTTGATGGTATGGGCATGCGCTCAAGTGAATTTCTGCATCTGGGCACTTTTAACGCTCAGAAAAGATGTGAAGGTGAGTGATTAGAAACAGTATCACACCAACATGCAATTCAAATGTGCGCATGGTTTGATGAAAACCGTCGAGATAACAATACTAAAGCGCCGATCTAATGATTATCTGTCATCATGCAGTCCAGTCGGTGCCGTACATCGGGAACTTTTAACCAATCATGAAGCTATTAACTCTCCTTTGGGTTCAATACACACGGATTATATTTGCTAACTCTTCAGACAGGTCAATACCTAGTTCGGAACCCCGAATCTGGACCACAGTAACGCAATTTATGTGCAAGTGTGATCACATTATGCGGGAATACTTCGTCAAATTTTGAAAACAATGGCAAATTAAGAATGCTTCTTAATTCTGTACATTTGTTAATAAATCTGTACCCAAGCATAACATTTCATACAAGTTTCGCGAAAACCTCTTAGAATTACAAGACAAAAATAATCTCCAGATCATTGTGAGGGCAAAAATTGTTGATGTATTAATGCATTTAATCAAGTTCAATCGGTATAAATGACAGACAGCTATATTCGCAATGCATACAGAAGAATTACCCGGATAGCTTGGATAAAATTCATTGTATTCCAAGGGATGGTTCATAGCAAATACAAATTAAAAATAAGATATATGGATATTTAAACATGATGTGTGTTGCACCAACACTCGCTTTTGACATGACAAACATTATTATGGCTACTAACCAATCAATGGAGAAAGTAAACAAGTAAACAAATAAATATAAAACGATATGTCAAAAAATACTGAGTATCGCAAACATTCAGAAAAAAAATGCAATTGTGAATAGACCGTACAATATTGCATTCCTCTTCTACTTGAAGTCGGAACTTGAGAGCTAAAATAAGTGACATTGTGATATGTTGCCTAATTTAATCTTTTCACTTGTTAAAACAACTCTCTCTCTCTCTCTCTCTCTCTCTCTCTCTCTCTCTCTCTCTCTCTCTCTCTCTCTCTCTCTCTGTCTCTCTCTCTCTCTCTCTCTCTCTGTGTCTCTCTCTCTCTCTCTCTCTCTCTCTTTCTCTCTCTTAAAGAGGGGTGCAAACTGGCGAAACGTTGCTGCTTATGGTCGTAATCATGTTTGTTTACTTCTCAGTGTAAGCTCGCGCATTTCTTACCGCGTAAAATTTTTGAAAACAGAACACACCGTTGAAAGTCAATGATCGTTTTGGGATTGTATACAACGCAATATTACGTAACTATAAACCATGTCCACACAAATAGCTCAATACCATGAGGAACATAAGGGTACTGGCACTTACCTGTCAAGTTGTGACAATTTTTCCGTTTGAAACTGCATCTTGTTGCAAGACGTTCCTTTTTACTTTCAGCGTTTACTCCTATAGTTTAGAGTCCATTATTGAACGAAGCATTGCCACTGTTTCATATAAACTCCGTGATCATATTGAAATACAAAATTTCTCTAACCTGGTCATGCTTTATGTCACGCGTTTGGAATGATTCCAAATGTGACGTCACATACCAGTCGCAGTCACGCGTACTGTGGCGTGGATCAGTGTTGGGGCTCAGTGTGGTTGATTGGGAGCACTGGATATGAATATTTATGATCGATACAAACACGACACCTTCAGATTTTTCTGAATTGTGGGAAATAAAGTCGGCGTTGTCGTGTTAGATTGTTGCCCACATACGCAAATCTTGGATACAATTGTGCTCAGGTGACACTTTGGCTGTATGATGCGTTGGTTTAGAACCGTACAATAAGTGAATAACATTGTCTGCAGTCAGCCCATAACGATTATGGGGAATCCTGCATTGTCTTGCATTTTGATGTTCAATCTGCTACAAAAAATTGACAGATGAAAATACTTTCTGATAAGCCATTCACCTGAGTAAATTATTATCACACTGCTGTACATGCAGGTCTTGTAGGATGTGGCCCACATTAACATGTGACTGCATCGCCGTGTTGCTCACCTGAACATACACGTGACACGGTGGGTGAGTAAAATATATGTTTAGCAACTCTCAAGCCGGTCTATATTTAGACTACATTTACATATCAGAAATATATTGCTTGGACGATCTCTGTGGTACTAAATGAAACGATTATTTTTTTTACGGTTCAAACACATGTTGCCCGGCGTGTACTGAACGTCCCGGCAGATAAAGATCTGTTACAGCAGAGGCCGGTACAATCGTATTTTGGAATACTCGGACCGGTAAAAGGGGAGAATAGGTAAATAAAGAAAATGGAAACAACACATGAAGATTATCAGATTTGAGCTGGCCTTCGCTGCCATACGGGGTGCATGCGGCGGTAATTGTGACATCACTAATGAGCGTTATCATATTAGTATTACCATGACAGAATAGACCGTCTGAAAGCCGACCCAAGCTTATGCCATGTCATGGATATGCACATATTATACGTGAATACAACACCAGAAAGATCTTGTAAGCATTTGCATTTGACAAATTAGTAAAATGTGCAGTGAGCGTAATATATTTTATCAAATTTCTTTAAGAATTAACCTAGTATTTTTTTATATCGAAGACAAAAACACCACTCAAGCCTTACTTTTTTATTAGTTTTGTTCACTGTATATTTAATCAGTTGACCGATCTTTAAAACAAAGTCTTCGTGTCACCCCTTAATATTCTTCACATAAAAGTTTATTTTTTTCTCAAAGACTATCAAGTGAAATAAAATTACTTTATATTTTTCCTTCATTGTATACTTTAACATACAGTAAATACAAAAATGGAAGAAAATAACATCAAAATAATGTAAATTGCGCTTATTATTGTTGCAGATGTATTATTTTTTGTTTAGGCCGTCACATACGATGTCAAGATTTCATTCTTCCTGACCTTCAAATTTTTTCAGTTAGACTGAATTGTAGAGACGTTTCTTACATTTTACTGCCAATGCAAGTAATCTGTAAGTTATAAGCTTGATACGGAGTCTCCCGAGACCAATGCAAATGTAAAACCAGTTATTTCAACATATCATTTAGTAGCACTTAAACCACCAGATTATTAAACATATTAAAACTGAATGATATGCTAATTGATAAAAGTCGATCTTTATATATAGACATGGTATCTCACTTTTCTGTATCAAAATCATAGTCATACTGTATATGCATTATGTATTTTATATTTTTTAATTAACTTGATACTTACTGCATAATATAGCAAAATGTCACGTCTGCAACATCATGTCATTTTTTTAATAAAATATTATTAAACAGGAGAAACGCCCTCATTACTCGCTATTATTCTTGCTACGAAAGGCTTTACTATCTGTGATAAATTAGGCAAATCAGAAGCTCTTCTCTGCAATAGCAAAAGATCCCCAGCTTGAACAATGTCTCTTTGTTGAGACCTGTGTATAATAATGCTACTCTCTGTTAAGACCGCCCTTCTTTGGCCTCATTCAGTGACTCACAACTTGTCCAATATAGCCTGAATTCATCATGCAAACTTTAATTATTACTACTTAGTAGGACGTTCTCTGGTAGATTACTTCGATTTTGCTCACATGGTAAAACCCGTAACACTATGCACTACCCGTTCGACCCATGTGCTAATGCATCAGCGGCCCGCTTCTTTTGTTAGAAGTGATAGAAATAACACGATTTTGTCTGGTGTAACGCCCTCCAAAATCGTGTTATTGTTATCTTATCGAGACTGGAAAAATGGAAGAACTGACAATGTTTGCTAGCGGGGGTTATTTCCACGGTGAAGGTTAAACAAATTTCTGACGTCAATGTATGATTCCTATGCGTTAACGAACTGAAAATCATTGTTGTGTTACTTTAACCAATCCCCTTTCAAATCGCCTGTCTGCTTTTATGTCGGTATTAAAATTTCAAATTAATAGAAACCATTTTCGACGAAACTTGTGGATAGGACCTGTCGTGACTGTACGCTCCATGTCAATAGATAATTGTTTTGTTCCCGAAACTTAACAGACCCAACTGTGTGTTACCATGTGGACAACCATGTGTCTGATTCTCCAAAACTTGACAATAAACTGAAGCGACTTAATTGAAGGAGGCCTCCATGTTATGATGTGAGTGTTATTCTCTCGTGTTAAACACCTTCACGTCAAGAACCCAAATTTAATCGGACAAAATGTTTGTACTTTTCATTTTCACAGTTCAGGTTGCCGCGCGTCTTTTCAAAATATGAAAACATGTACTTGCAACAACTTTTAACTTGCATTGACCCTGTGCCCGCGGCCAATACTTGTTATAATAATAACAATAATAATAATAATAATAATAATAATAATAATAATAATAATAATAATAATAATAATAATAATAATAATAATAATAATAAGAGTTATTATTGTTATCATCATCATTATCATTATTTTTTACGCAAGACAAGCCATCAACAGTTCGATAATTAAAAAAAAATGGACAGCATATTACTTTTTACTTTGACCTTTCTCTCGAGAAGATGAAGCTTACTTTCGTAGAATCTGTATTTTTCATTAGCATACAAAAATCTATGCGAAATAGTTTACCGCAGTATTTATGAAGACATGGTCTACATGTTTGCTCCCTACAACGCTGAAATACATTCATACTGTGTACCGCGACTTAGAAAACAATGTTTCCTTGTGCGAACATCCGTATTTGCATATGCGCTGCAGGCGTTTTTCTGAAGTATGAAAACAAAATGGATTTTTTTCTCGCCCCCGTCTTCCTTCGACAAAAACACTCTGCCTCTTTATTATCAGTGAAACCTCATAATAATGACACTAACATTCCTGGCATTCCATTCAAGGACACCCATTTTGAGGGACTTGAAGCTCAGCTTTCTCAGATATTTAATTTATTTATTAGACATATACAACTATCTGACACATTTTGCGGGGAAAAGATGGTGTCGTTACGACGAAGTTTTACTGTACAACATGTTAATCACCGCTGACTCGCTGCTGGCGTGCCGTCTCTGCGCGTAAGAGAGACAGCGCGCACGTTGGTTACGTCCAGGTGAGCTGCGTGCTGCTCCTGTGGGCTGTCATACTGGGGCGTGGGATGTTGCTCGGAAATGTGGTTCGTGTGCGTGGCGTTTCATGCCGTGCGAGATGGGGAACGTTGTGACGTATGTGTGTTTGAACGGAGTGTATCTATCTATCTATCTATCTATCTATCTATCTATCTATCTATCTATCTATCTATCTATCTATCTATCTATCTATCTGTCTGTCTGTCTGTCTGTCTGTCTGTCTGTCTGTCTGTCTGTCTGTCTGTCTGTCTGTCTGTCTGTCTGTCTATCTATCTATCCATCCATCCATCCATCCATCTATCTATCTATCTATCCGTCCGTCTGTCTTTCTCTCTGTCTGCCTACATGTACCCACTTGTCTCTCCAGCCAGCCAGCCAGCCAGCCAGCCGGCCAGCCAGCCGGCCGGTCAGCCAGCCAGCTAGCCAGCTAGCCAGTCATGTCTTACAGTTTACAATGTAATATATTTGAACAGCAAAACCGCTACTTCGCTGGGGTTCCTTTTGGTTATTACATTTGTGTGTTCGAAATAGCTGTGCTTATCAAGACAGTTGTTTTTTTTTAATCTGTAGTGAACTCTTTCATATCGACTTATTGTCCATTTTCATTTTAGCTGAGCATGTTTTCTATGCCAAATATTGGCTTTGGGGACTGATAAGATCGGATGGTTCACAAAGTATCGGATATCGGACGAAACAACATACTTGTCTACTATACAGTGCACAACTTTGCTTTCGTCAAATGAAAATTGTAAAACGTGTATATATCATTATCAAAATCATAATGATTACTTTATTCCTAGGCTTAAAAAGGTTGTTCCAAGCACAATGTAGAGAACATACAGTGTGTGTATACTTCTGGTTGAAAAATATTGCGATAAAGTAGTATTATATTATGAAATTAATGTTGAACATGTTTGATGACAGTTTACCATGACTTCTGTTATATATTAGGCCAAAATATATGAAAACTATGTTCTTAAATTGTTACATATATATATATATATATGATTTGGCATCTATAGTTTACTCTTGTATTCGCATGTTCGAAGACGACACATCATTGTTCCTAACTGCTGTTGATTATGGGTATGAAGATATAGCCACGATGACTCTGAACCGCGGAGCAGTAGTCATGTGGGCCAATTAGTGGTTCGTAAAAATGAAAGAAAGTAAAACTAGATTGCTGATGATCAGCAAGTCCAAACCAAATTATTTACCTGTGTGTTTAAACTATCATAAAACTCAGGAAATTGAGCATCACAGGCATTAGGGCATAATTTCCATTTATATAAAAACCCGCCGGTACTTGCGGACCTGTTTCCACGATCGGGGCAACCTTCTCCCTTAAGCTCCATTTTTCACTAAACAGGGGGGGGGGGCTTGGCAAGTTCAACGAGCAGGGATAATTAATTCATAGCGGGGGGGGGGGTTGACTTCAGTGTCTGATACAAACTCCTTATTTTGGGACCCATAGCTGCCTACAACTGCTATTTTCACGGCGTTGCATTTACATTTTCAGGTAATCCTCACTCTAGAAAAGTCCCATTATATATTGTACATTACATTCATTCGACAACTTCACAACTTAAAGTAAAGATAGTAAGTCATGCTTTAAAAGTTCCTTAACGACCGTTTGCCATGGTAACTCGGAGAACGGACACCTGGAACCGAGCGAAATAGTCAAATAACGATCACCAAACAACCGGGACTATGCTGTTTAACTGAACAACCGAGGCTTTGCAACAATGTTGTTTCCCCGGCCCAAGTTAACCCTCCAGACAAGTTAAAATAAAAATGCTGTGTTTGAGTTGACCTGATACTGCAAAATAACGGTGGACGATGGCCATTTGCTCCATATTATCTCTCATCCAGGGTTGCTTAATTTTAGGTAAGGGCGGCTTGACACTTCTTTTAATTTGTCTCTATGTTTCATAAAATTTATTTTGGGTCGAGTTTTTTCAGTAGGGCCCGTCGGATTATCGGCACTACACATATATTTCTATTAGACTTTAGTTAACTTAGTCATTTCTTCTTTTAACGTGTTTAAAATGGATGTTCTTTTCCCTTTTATAGATTACCTCCATTGAAGTTAGTATAGTTTGTCACCTGGGCACAGCCGGAGGCACTTGTTTTTAAAAAAACTGAACTTGGAAAAAATCATATAAAGTCGATTTATGTTGTGGCGATGAAAACAGAACGTTGTCTGCGAAAACTTTGTCCTTTCTAAAATTTGAAAACACTTGAAAAATTGTATTTTACTTATATAACGACCTGTTATGGAATATGCCGACGTCCTCTGGCACGGCTGCACTGACCAGCTAAAGCACAAATTTACGTTCATGTACAAAATTGTTAACAATTTATCTCCATTTTATTTTAGCGATCGTCTCCCCACCAACACTCCAATGACTTATAATTTGAGAAATGAAAATGATATTCCAGTACCTCTGTCTAGAACTATGATGAGATAAATTTTTTTTCCGGCCACAACAGATTTATGGATTTTTTCTAGATATTAGCATGAGGAACGCAAGCAGTATATTCCAGTCTAAGGCTAAGCTGAATTTTCCACCACAAAAGTTCCAATTCACTTCTACTGCGGCTCTCGAACAGGTCAGGTACTGTTCGCTCGACTCCCTTGCCTCTAGTTTCCTGATCGACCACCTGTTAAGACACAACTTATAGTAATCGACCCTCCCCGGTGTTCCTGTGGTAGAGTCAGAGAAACCAGGCATTATCTCCTTAAATGCAACCGTTACAGTCGCGCTCGAGCAATACTTGCGAGTCAGCTGCACAGCAGCTAAACGATAAATCACCGCTGAGCGTTAAATTAAACGTATGGAGGTAAGGTTCTCACCTCTAATCGTTACAGTTGCCGCTAAACGTCAACCTTTGAGGTCATCTGTAACCGCTAAACATTAATTTAGCGCTAATCGTTAAAAAGGACGAGGGTGACATGAAACTGGGTTTCAGGATTTTAATCCATTGAGCCTCAGTTGCATTATTAAACTATTCTTTGAATTGGCTTTATCCAAGTGACGGTCTGACTGTGAACTACATATTTTAGGTGATATAAACGTTTACTTCTCACAGAAAGACAGTAGTCTTTACAAGTCATGTAACGGAGTATTGAATCTTCCTAACTGTACCCAGTGTATGAACACTCCTCTCAGTCACCAGTACATCGGGAAAATATACTTGACTATGTAATTAGTAACAACACTGAAAAGTTGTGTCAGTTTGGCACAATCTGCGCTGGGTTAAGTGATCATTTCAAAAAACATTATTCACGTAAGATTGTTGAAGGGCAACTTAACCAGCGCAACACAGTGAGAGTTAGATCTATGAAACAATACAGAAAAGAATTGCTCACCACCAAGCTAAGTCAGATAGACTGTACTCAAATTTTGAACTGTGCCAACATTGACTATATTTGGAAACAATTTAAAGTCTTTTTCATACAAGTGATAAATTAGATGATAAAAGATGTAAGATTAAAGGTAAGAACAGAACCTTGGTTGAGTATGGAATTACTTGAGCTTGTACAAGAACGAGATAATTTCCTCTACTTGTCCAAGAAAGATAATGAACGCACTGACCCCAGAAGTAAAGCCGAACTTTACAAAGAATACTGTTAACTGAGAAATACGGTTCAGTGAGAAATAGCAAAAGCAAAGTCTGGGTACTTCCATGGTGAAGTCCAAGAAAAAAGAATAAGCTCAGGAAAGTTTGGCATCATCTGAATTCCTTTGGTCATAGACACAAACCAAAGTCTCTGTCAAATGTTATTTTGAACATAGATGGCCAGATATATTTTGATTCATATCAGGCAAGGTGGCCTCCCACTTCAATCAGTTCCATACTACAGTTGCTGAATCTCTATTTAACAAACTTCCCACCCTTCCCAAAAAATGTCACACTGAGTCTAAAATATTCAAAGAATACGACAATGATGCTGCTGCAAAGAAACTGGAACTCCAAAAGTTGGTGTGGATTTTGTGTTCAAAGAATTAAGTAGCCTGCAAGAGTACAGGACTAGATGACATCCCCATTAAATTTCTGAAAGATGGAGCTAGTGTCTTGGAAACCCCAATCACTCACATAACTGATCGTTCAATTTGACTAATACAGTACCAGATGAGCTCAAAGCAGCAAGAGGTAAACCGCTATCTAAGAAAAACAGAAAACATTAGAAAAGAAGATTTGCTTCAAAGCAAATCTGTCTGTGTGCTTTCAAAAGTTGTAAATGTTAATTGCTACAACATTTGTCCTTTGATACTTCACATTCCATTCAACTTATGGCTGGATGAAAATTTCAAAGTCAAAATGACCTTGACTTTTGACCTTTACAGGTCACATGTAATTAGCAAAAATGTATAGCATTATCATCTTTCAAAAGACAAGATAAGGACAAGGATGTTGCTAAAGTGAAGAATATTAACAAAACTTCTTCTTTAAGTTCTCTGTTTTGCATATTTGTGCCACCTGTTAGTTGGTAGACAGAGAAAAATGCAAACACCCTGAAAGTTCATAGCGTGCAGATATTATGTTAAAACAGTGCAGGAGGCAAAGGAATACGCCGCATGACAAAGTACTGGATCTGCATTTGATTATCAACTGTCTGGTTTTGTCATGATGAAAACACCGTATTTGATTCCAGTATTGTATCAAACTTGGTGTCATCTTTTATTGGTCATCATGATTCTTTACGCTGTGAATATTTTTTCATTGAACAGTTTGATCCTTTCGTCCCTGTAGGTACTTTAGATGGGAATCAAATTTTGGGATCAGTCTTTGAATCTGATGATGTGGAGGGTGAGGGTATTTTCTGTGTAGAATTTGTTCAGGTAGTCCCTAAATTAAGTTTAAAGAGGGGAACATTTGTCTGTAGAAAACCATGTTGAAACTGTGCTCTTAAAATCTGGTGACAGTGTTGTAATGAATGATTGGAATAGTGACATTTCGGTGCACAAGAATGACAACACATTTTCTGTTATCTCACATGCTGTACATGCGGTAATTCCGGATAATCTTGAAAGACTTAGGCAGATTGGTCTACGATTTCTAGCAATTTGATCAATACATATATTGATTTTCATAACAGAGTACTTACATCAGGCACCTATAGTTTTTATGGAGCAAACTGAATGTTACATCAATATTGAGAAAGGCCATTTGGAGACACTTTCCTTTCATTTCAGACTGCAATGATCAATTAGTTTGTGATTTGTAGCAATATGCCTTTCCAATTAGTTATGAAGCTGAAGTTATACTAGTATCAGATGCTACAAATAATAACAATGCTCACAATTTTCCACACTGACAATTTCATTTGCGATGAAGTCAAGTTCGGCGCTACTTTGGGCCCGTTTTCAACAAGCCCTTTGCATTCACATATGTGTACTCCACCTTTGAACACAGTTGCCAAGAAAGGAAGTTCAAATAAGAGATATATTACTTTGGACTTGTCATGGCCATGGAGAACATCGGTCAGCGATGGCATACATAAAGATTTCTATGTAGGAGAACACATCCAGGTGACATATCCATTAGTAGATGATTTTTTTAGAGATTGTTTTATGCTCAAAACTGATCTAGCAAGAGCATACAGACAAGGCCGATTTGCACTGGGGATATCAGTTTTCTAGGGTATTCTTGGAGAAACTATTTTTTTCATAATTTACCAAAGGATAGTCAATGCCATCACACATGTATTTAGATTTACTGGATTTTTTGGGCATAAATTATCTGCATGATATTGGTGGGGCTGACACCCTTGACAGAGCATTTCCAGCTTTTGAACACTTGCAACATTTGCTTCATTTGTTAGGGGTAGACGAAGCTGACGTGAAAGCAGTAGCACCTACTAATAGAATGGTTTCCTAGGTATCTCATTTGATACTCATGCCAGGACAATGTCGGTACAGTGTGAGAAAATGTATGATATTTTTGAGGTCTTGTATATTTGGAAGAACAAAAATTCAGCCTCAAAATTGGAAGTACAATCAATTGTTGGCAAGCTGCAGTTTGCAGCAAAATATGTGAGACCTTTTGGAGTATTTATTTCCAGAATGCTGGATTACTTGAGATCTCTTAACCATTTCTGTAAGCATACTCAGGTTAAATGACTATACCAATTTGTGAAATATGTGTATTGATGGGATGTATTTATGCCAACATATAGTGGAATTTACTTGATTCCTCAAATAGACTGGTCTTGTCCAGATTCTATCATAGCAACAGACGCCTGTTTAACTAGTTATGGAGCTTATTCCTGGAATCTTGGTTACTTGATTCCTCAAATAGACTGGTCTTGTCCGGATTCTATCATAGCAACGGACGCTTGTTTAACTTGTGGAAGTTGTTCATGGAATCCTGGTTTATTATTTTCCACAGATTATCCTGATCACATTCTTTCTAGTGGTTTTAATATCAACATCTTAAAATGAAGTTGCAGTTATGGGGAACGAAATTGAAAGGTCACAGAGTTAGAGTTTACTGTGATAATCAGACTTCTGTTATTGCCTTGAATTCTGGTAAAACTCTTGATGATTCTCTCAATGTTTGCCAGAGAGAAATAGCTTATTTATGTGCAGTTTGTGAACTGGAAATCCAAGCATGTCACATTTAACTTATTCCAACAAAATTGCTGATTTATTATCTCGAGTTAATCAGAATTCTGATTATTTGAGAGAATTTTTTTATGAAATAGATTTTCAGGCTGATGATTCATTTAATTTTGTAGCTGATTGGTAATGATTAGTATTAATCAATATTTTCAGATGCTGCTTATGAACAGTTACAAGTGGATATACGTAATTCTGGGCAAGCCGCTTTTGCTCCGTGTACAGTGAGAAATTTAAGATTTCAATGGGAGTCATTTGATTGATGTTCCTGCTTCAACAGAGACAATTTGTGCTTATGTGCAACACTTGAACAGGAAATTTAAGAGCACGATTTAAATTAAGAACTATTTAAATGATGTTAGGTTATTACATTTACATGCTCGTTATGATTTTGACATTTTGCAATCTTTTCAGTACAAGTTGCTCATGAAAGGTTTAACAAGGCAAAACAAGTACAAAGTTAAGGGAGCAGCCATTGCTCCATCAATTCTTCTGGACCTGTTTAAAGTTATAACCATATAGGATCCTTTACTATTAGCTTGTTGCATTGCCTACGTATTGGCTTTTTTCTAATGTAAGGCAAATTTAGTCCCAACTAGTCTTGATAGTTTTGATCCTGTAAGCATTTAACTGGAGGTCATATAGTTGTAGTAGAGAGTGGACTCTTGGTTAATATAATAGGGTCCAAAACCTGGTTTATATAATTTGATCCAAAACTAAGCAGTTCGGGGAGATGATTTTACAAGTTCCTTTACCTCGTACTCCTGGTTCACCTCTCGGTCCGGTTGGAGCATATTCACTTCTATTGAATTTGGTTCCTGCTCCCCCAACGCCTATTTTCAGTATCTGGATCTTACCTTATTCTCAGGATGGCAAGTTGCCACCAGAGTGAGATATTATTTAATGAGCATGGCGTAGTATATGAAAGTTCTGTATTAGAAATATTAATATGTGTTTCAATGGTTAGGAACTACAGATATTTCCAGTGTCAATTATATTGTTCAATTGCAATGTATATCATTTCGGTATATTTTTTGTCAGTTACTGGGTTGTAACATTAGATATTTGACAGATATTAGTTTTTTCTTTTATGATTTGTATTATAAGATTTTAATTTTTTTTTCAAAGTTTATCAAAAATATTTCCTGCCGGGTTTGTTTTGGCGGATTTTCAGTGTTGCCTTTTATTTATTGCTTTTATTTTGTTTTAGTGTTTATTTCTTTGGACTGTATTTTTTGCAACACCTCTTACTTGCTTGGCCAAAAATAAATATTAAATTTCAGTTGGTTTTGGAGTGTTATTTTTATTTCGTTGGTTTATTTAGGAGGTATTTATAAAGATCTAGAGTAATTGTGAATTTTGCCAATTTTAATTTTCAAAATGATTAGTAGTGACAGAGAGTGTATACCTGTTTCTGTTATTGCAATGAAGTTCTTTGTTCGCTTTACATGGGTCAGTGGAGGGTCACTTATTGTCTTAGGGTTGTCAGGTGACTTATTTAAATGTTCTCGTGAAGTGTTATTTGTCTTCACTCCAAGCAATTTTTTGGTTCTGTGAAAACGTATTTTCTTACCCTCCCACCCATCCATTTTAACAACGAATTTGGTTGTAAATTATTTTCTTTATGCAAGTTTGGCAATGTATGTATTCACGATAGCGGGTTTTCAGTGTTTCCTTTTACTTATTGTTTTTATTTTGTTTGTAATGTTTATTTCTTTTGATTGTATTTTGTTTTGCAACACTTTTTTCTTGCTTGGCCAAAATAATGTATTTAAGTTGATTTTGTAGTGTTATTCTCATTTTGTTGATTAATTTAGGAGGTATTTATCAAGCTCTGGAGTAATTGATCATGCTATTCTTTTCACATTGTCTCACCGTTATTGCTCCAATACCTATTAATGTAAAAACATGTTGTATTTGTTTACGTTAGTAATATAGTGTTTAGGTTTATATTTAATAGACAATTGGACAGTATCTGGTACATGGTATTTTACTAATTTTTCACATGGTCATACTACATATGATCAGGTCAAAAACTGCCTAACAGCACCAATTACCCTTTAACAGATCTGGAATTATTCTTTTCACGTCTCTCACATTGGTTTTACTCCTGTTGCAGTCACCCGGTTTTCAAACCATGCATTCTTATTGCGTTCATATTTATGTTTACGCGTTTATGTTTGTTTCGTTTATATCAACGAAGACAGATCACTTTATAGTTTTGATATATATCTACGACAGATGTCTTACATGGGATTGTAAACATTCTGAGAGTGAACTCGGACTTACGCCTTGTCAATCTTTTATCCAGGAATAATTCATTTCAACTTATTAACGACCATATCGGTTCAAAGGAGCTTTCTGAAAGTCTGCTCGACCTTATCGTAGCTGACGCACCAGGTTATGTTTTAAATGCAGGGACCCTAGCGCCAATTGCCAATTCAGACGATTGTGTTGTATCCTGTACATCATCCTTACGACAAAATGTCGATAAGCCTTTTAAGCGCACAATCTGGGTGCAAATTTTGATGATCTAACTAAAAAAAAAAGTATAGACACATTTGTTTTACATGGATTGTGAAAGAAGTCAAGCTGACTTATCGAGTCACTCTCCATGGCACAGATGTTGGCGTACACTTCCTACCTTGCCTAGTGGAGAAAACCGAAGAACTCGGAGAAAACCACCGTACACGGTTAAAGTGGTAGGAACTTTTTCCACATGCTGCCCAGGATGAGAATCGAACCCGGGTCGCAGAGGTGAAAGGCGAGCGTCTTACCGCTCAGCCAACCGTGCACCCAGGGATCTAACTAGTGGCCTTCATGACGCTCCTTTTCATACAGCTTTTGATATTTTCGACGACATAAACGTTATTGTCTCTTTCCATTGATATATGCAAACAGTTCATTCCATTTCGTGAAATTCTAATTCGGCCAGAAGACAAACCTTGGGTCACTTGTGAAATTTAAAGTCTAATGAGACAGAAGAATGGAGCATGGAAGAGATACAAACGTTTTTTCTAAAAGACAGCGACCCTTTACACTTCCTGAAGTTATACACTTAGTCAGTGTAAAACTCTGCAGGAGACTGAACTTTTACTGTTACCAGGCTTTTCTTTTCGTCTTGAGGCACGTTTAATTATGCCCCACCTGGATCAGAAGGATGTTTACAAAGTACTCTTATCTTTAAAGGTCAGTTAAGCGTCTGGCCCCGATGGCATTGGTAATATCCTATCAAAAACTTCTGAATCAGGTATAACGCCTTCCTTAACAAAATTATTTAATCGCTGTCTCTCTACGTCTAGTTTTCCTGACCTTTGGAAACAATCTAATGTTTGTCAGGTCTTCAAAAAGACTGACAAGCAAGTCAAAGAATCTTATCCGTGCGAATGACGCGCCATGGTTCTCGTCCAAACTACGTACTCAAAAGCGGAAAGTAGATAGAATTCATCGGAGAGCAAAGGCTTCAAATGAACATCCACATATTTGGAGATATTTTTGAGACCTGCGCAATGCTTATATAAGCGATTTGCCGTCAGCCAAGACTTGGTCTATGCTACCGACGGAGCTCCAATCGGCGGACTCCGTTCATGATTTTAAAAATAGATACAAGAGGTGTACTTCGAATCCATGAAATAAGTATAAATAGTTGTAATCGTGATCTTGTGGAATCTGTTACCATTTGGTATTATGAACTGTATATTGTGTGTTGTGAGTACTTCTGTACCTTTTAATCATTGCTTATTGTATATTAGTGTATCTTGTGGTGTAACTGGGCCCCAAGTAAGAACAGCCTTGGCTGATTGGCCTACCCAGTATAAATATATTTCAATAAATAAATAAATAAATAAATAAATAAATAAATAAATAAATAAATAAATAAATAAATAAATAAATAAATAAATAAATAAATAAATAAATAAATAAATAAATAAATAAATAAATAAATAAATAAATAAATAAATAAATAAATAAATAAATAAATAAATAAATAAATAAATAAACAAACAAACAAACAAACAAACAAACAAACAAACAAACAAACAAACAAATAAATAAATAAATAAATAAATTATAGCTGAGGAGGAATGCCACAACAAATAATGCAGAAGTGTAAACGATGGCAAATTCAAAAGCAAAAGTGAAATGGTGAAATATTTCATGTCTGGCGGTTCTTAATCATCAATTCCTGCAATAATTTCACAGAATACAATTATTTCTGACAACACAACAAGAGCTAATGTTTTCAATGACGTTTTCTGGAGCAGTGTTGTGTCAATTCATCTGCTTTTGCATTGGATGAAAACAACATTAATATTCAGTCCCTGCACAATACTTTAAACCAAATCGAATTGAGTGAATAAACAGTTTTTGATGTTTTGAAATCCTTAAACGTAGACAAAGCTTGTGGACCAGACACAATTAGTCCCCTGATGGACGCAGCCCGGATGGTAACTGAAGCAATGAGTCGCACAAACTATAGTAAAATATATGAAGAAACAGTCTGGGAAACCCTTTCAGAAAGGCGGCGCAAACAACAATTAGTTCTTAAGTATATAATAGTAAACGGACTTGCACCCCGTTATCTCTGATAATTTGTCCTTCAGCCAACCTGTGGCAGAATTAGATCAAGACAGACTATTACTTCTCTTCCTGGTAAGAAAAAGGTACACTATAGCTCTTTCTTCCCGTCTATCATTAGAGAATGGAATCTTCTTTCGAAAGCAACGAAACACTCTGAAAATATCGACGAATTTAAAAGCAAACTAAATAAAAACAAACCTAGAAAGAACCAATTAATTTACTTTGGGGAAAGGAAGACTAGCATAATTCATGCCAGAATGAGAACGGGTTTCAGCCAGTTGAGTTCAGACTTGTACAAGATGGGTTTGTTGGCCTCACCACTATGTTCCTGGGGATATTCTGCTGAAGCTTATTTCCACTCCTTTTTCCAATGTACTAAATATGCTACACAAAGGGACCATCTCCAAACTGACGTTGCTCCCCTCGCAGCGTTCAATCTAAAAAAACCCTGCTCTTTCGCACAAGTGGCAAAAACAAAAACACGAACGTCAATTACGAAATTTTTCGATCAGTTCACAGTTACATCAAATCGACTGAAAGATTTAAAGATAAGCTACTTTAAATCTGCCATATGCTACATGAGTGTATATCCCATCGCTAAACTAAGGTGGTGGGTTATACTTAGCACCTGTACTCGCCCAATAATCTTCTCTTTCTTTTTTCCTCTCCTCTTCTCCTATCTGAACGTATTGTGATTACCAACTATCAGTTATCTGGCAGTTCAACACTTCCATGTCTGTATCGTCACTGCATGTACAAGAGGTCTTCAAAAAGGCAATGTGCCTGTTGACCAATTATTTTTTGAAATAAAATATGTCTAAACCAAAGAGATTGACAAGCAAGTCAAAGAATCTTATCGACCAATTTCACTTTTGTGTAACGTCTGGAAAGTTTTTGAACGTCTAATATGATAATCTATTTTATGAGTATCGCATGCGTCATGAACTTTTGATCCCCCAACATTCTGACTTTAAATCCAATGATTCCACGATCAATCAACTTATTAAAATACTTCATGATATCTATAATGGTCTTGAGATTAGAGATGAGACACAAATGGTATTTCTGGATAGTCTGGATATTCCAAAGGCATTTGACCGAGTCTGGCATGAGGGACTCGTCTTTAGATTAGAACAGCATGGTATGAAGAACCTCTTATATTCTTGATACTTATTTGTCAAACCGTCTTCAGCCACTTGACATCGGTGGCCAGTCCTTTGACTGGCTTAACTCGTTGAGTTAAGTCTTACAAGTTTATGTCCTCAGTGACCTTGGGACAGAAGAGCCAGGTCACCCATATTATGTAATACAAGAAGCCCATAGGCCTGCCTGGTGCTGTTCTGACATTGCCATTAATGTCCAAGCTACACCCTACCATTACAAAATCACCTCTTTCAACTTTACAGACATCATGACCTCACAAAAATAAGTCAAGGTCACTGATATTGTATATGATTCTAGCTTTGGACATTGTCTATATATCATATAAATTTGGCAAGTCTAACCCAATTACTTTTCGAGATATGGAATTCTATGTCGTGAAACATATTTTGGCTTATAATTTCCATCAAATTGTAGGTGGCGACACTAGTATCATTACCAACTGAGACTCGAACCTTCCCCACAATCCAAACAAATTTAATGAAGATCTGCTTCAAATTAAAGATGCGGGAGTGTTCAAAAGATTTTCATATTTTGACCCCTATATTTCATAATATTGTAGGTGGCGCCACCAATATCGAAAAGAATCTAGATGTTTATACCCCCTGTAAGTTCTGAAAGTTATATTGGGCTAACTTGAAAACTGTGGACAGTACTGCGGTCACAAGATTTTCACATTTTGACCTGTATATTACATAATACTACAGGTGGCGCCACCAACATTTATATCGACAAAGATTTTTATACACATTGTAACTCCTAAACCTTACATATGCCTATCTCAAGAATTGTGGGGTGCAGAGCATTCACGAGATGACCCCAATATTCAAAGTGGCTATTTGACCTTGACTTTCGACTCGGATTTAAATAATGTTATGTTCAAAATTTGTGCCCAACATCTAGCTTTCCATATATAGTCTGTTTGTTCAAATCGGGTAATAAAGTTTTCGAGTTATTGAGGAAAAACAATAAACTTGGACAAGTGCCAAACTCCATAATTACTGGGTTACAGTGACCCCAAAAAGGTCACCAAGTACACTTTTATGTATTATATAATCAAGTGCAATTTTGATCTGGAGGCTCAATTCTCTTTGCCATTGACGTCCAAGCTAGACCCAGCCATTACAAAACGCCTTTTCAAAATTAGAGGCATAGTGACCTCACAAAAATAGTTCAAGGTTACTGATATTACATAATATTCTACCTTTGGCCCATCCATGATCAAAAGGTCTCTTCCTGAGAGAGGGGATAGCAAAAGCAGCTTTTTGGGGGAGAAGGAAGGAGGGGATGTCATAATATTCCTTATATCCCTATTATAAGGTTTAAAGGGGCCACAAATACACAGAGGCATGGTCATCCCAATCTTGCGAGCGCCTTACCACCCACTACCAGGTAAATGTTGAAAACCCTACAGATAATTGGTATCAGTTGAAGGAAAACTTGACTGTGTTTCCGAATGCGTTGATATATCTTGATAATCATAGGCTTACATTTTGCACTCCAAACCGTTCATTTCGTAATAAGGCCTAATGTACATGTTGAATGTAGGCTTGTCCCTTTGCAACATTGGCGTGTTCTGGATTCTTTGAGGGAGGGGCGCAAGCTAAGAAAATTCCATGTTATTGTTCGCGACACAGGTGCGAAATCCTGGGGGGGGGGATATACCCCTTCCCAGAAAATTTTGGAAAATTTTGTTTAATTTAGTGCCCTCTGGTGCACTTCACAGGAGATGTGGCCATGCAGAAACTTATATTGACAAACATTTGTTTTTCATTATACTTTGGCGTGGGGAGGGTATGTTCAACTGATCCTCTGCGGGAAAGAGTTGTACATAAAGTTGAATAACAGGTAAAGCAAAGTGTGTGCACGTGGAAACTTTAATATATTTGCTTTCCCAATCCGTGGATCACGGCTTGGGAAAGCAAATATATTAAAGTTTGAAGGAGAAAAATCCGATTATATTGGTCAAACTTAGTGGGGATGTACCTTCGGTGGGTCTCTACTAAGTGTGTTTAAATAGTTATCATCCAGTAATTTTGGGATTCTTGAATGATTTGTTGGTTGTTGTTTAGCCAAATCTTCAAAATCTTCAAAATCTTCAAAACACGCTTGGTCATGTTTTTTCAGCATTGCATAGGAGCACTTCTGGGGTCCTCATACACCTTCAGTTCTTTCAAACTTCCTTAAAAATTCAAATACTGTCGACAAATATTCAAACTTTTAATATTGAAAAATATCGTTATAACTGCCCTTAAATATGCACGTATATGTTCTCATGATATCTCTGAACATCTCCATATTGATATTTGAATGTGTTTTTAAATAATTTACAGAAACCTTAATTCAAACATAAGGACATTTCAAATAAATTATAAAACAATTATACAAGGTTTATGTCATCGACACTTAATCAAAATCATGGTACCGGTATTTCATTCGGTGTACCAATACACCAGACTGGGTGTAACAAGGGCGGATGCGGGGTTAAAGGAGCAGACCAGTTTAGAATTACCCTACACATTACCTTTCTACAAAAAAGCAAAATGTGAAATATTTTCACCTAAATATGTAGCCGAGTCTCTGTAACGTAGCAATGGATAGAATACATTGCATGCGGATTGTTTACCCACTACCAAGTACGGTCTGATGTCAGGACGCAAGTGCTCTCAGACTGTAATTACATAGTCTTGCATCACAGGGCACTTGAGCCATCCACACATGTTCCTTCCTTCAGTTTGTTTAAATGGGAAAGAAAATATAGTCAGCTGTAATATGTATTGTTTTACGCTTTTACTTATTTATGGCGTTACTATGGTGGCTCATTGGTGCCAATCTAATGTTAATTTGTTTCTTGTAATTACGAGAAAATATGTCGAGATAACTTTCTCGTAATGATGACTTACTATCTCGTAATCAGGAAATAAAATCTAGTTATTACGAGATAATTTTCTCGCAACTGCGAGATAATTATCTCGTAATTACGCGATAAAAAAATAACATTGGATTGGCACCAATGAGCCACAATACGTTACAACCACCACCCACCCACCCCTAAAATAATAAGCATTTTTTCATGTGCGTTTACATATATCTGTACTGATCTGCATCTTTAAGTCTTGGGGGGGGGTGTAGTATGCAAGTCTGAGATGGCGAGAGCCGAAGGCAAGCTATGTGAAGCCAGACTGGCTAAGCGGGTCAATTTTGCATTTTCAGGGCACACAATCGTGTCATTATGCCATTATTTTCACAATTTTTCAACTTTCAGAGGACAAATTTATTACAACTTCTGGACAAAAATATCACTGTTTTGTTGTTAATCATATTACCTTCTGCTGAAAACAAAGTTACATTAAACATTCAGATGCGATGATGGGTCAGCATTAATATACGCCATTTTGTTTATCCACATATTGTTTGTAAATTGCGTAAAATGCGCTAAGGTTCATGTATTAAGGGTCATCTGTTCCACTGATTATACAACATATGTAGTTCCAGCACATAATTAAGGGTTATCACATGGTTGTACCTTAATCACCCCCTGTATCAGCCCCCGAGCACCCGTTTTGTCACGAGACCGAAGGTCGAGTGACGATAAGGATGCGAGGGGTTGATACAGGGGTAATACAGCTACAAGAATGTGATAACCTTTATATTTCCATTCGGTGTAAATAATAAGCCTGGCCTATAGAATGCAGGTCCTCCGTCCCAGCGTAGCCAACCTCACCCAAACAACTTCCAACACTTTTAAATTTGGACAAAAGAGAGCTAAGGTCATAATCCTATCACCCCTGGTTCGCAGGCATTCAGTTCCTGTACGGCAAATCAGAGGACAGTGTTCGCACAGAACCCCTAATTATAAATACATAAATATCAACCTTGTGGCATCCATCTTCAGGTTGATATTTATGAATTTATAAATAGGGTGTGTGTGCGAATCCTGTTCTCTAATTGTCTGTACAGGAATTGAATGCCTAGTAACCATTTCGAGGGTGATATTTACGAATTTATAATTAGGAACTTGTGGCTGCTCACAACTAATTGGTTATACAAGGAAAAAGCCCCCATGTGCTAATGTTAGCTTTCATTTTGAGCCAACGTGCACTGAGATACCAAAGCTCATGCTCCTATACCAACCCAATGAACAATAGTGATAACGAGGTGTATTTACACCGGATGGTAATATTAAGTGAAGATATAAATGAAACATCAAACAAAAGAAGCATATTTGCAGTATATATGAACATATATTATGCTTGGTATTGTTCCGATATTTAGGAAATTCCCGAAGAATGGGATTCCTTGAGTTCATGATTAAAACGTAACGTAAAATATAATAAGGATCTGTTTATGTTTTTAGATGTAGATGTTTGTTACAAGTTGTGTCCCTTGACAAAGATTTTTACATTATATTTCTATGTCTCGAAGTTGAAAAAGTGATCCGATCATATAAAAGCATAAACAATATATCTCATACATTTAAACCACCAATCCTATCGATTTTAAAGATTTTTTTAACCCAGAATTATTTGCCTTCACAAACCATGAATTTGTTCCTTTGGCCAAATCTAGACATGTTAAAAAATTCAATAAATAAGCTAACGAACAGACAGACTCGTGGACAGACGGAAGGACCGACCGACCCACAGAAGGACAGACAGATGTACCATTTTCAAACATGTCACGAAAAACCGATAATCAATGCACCAATTTTTTTGTGGCTCTTTGCTCAAAGACTACAAAATACAGTGGAACGGTCTTTCCTTTGAGAGACCATCCCTCAGGCAAGTCCGAAAGTGGTCACATAAGCAGGTCGTCTCTCAATGGTGGTCAAATGACACGAAGAATATAACACTTGGGGCTTGATAGATATGGTCTTAACAGGCGGGTGCTCATTAATTGGAGTGGTCTCTCAAAAGAGAGACTACCGTGAGCATAATTCCGACGAAAGAGAAAGAGGTCAACACAAACAAAAATACATATACAAATCTAAATTCCACATATTTGTCAGAAGAAAGAAAATGTGCGCGTGAAGAGAAAAAAAGTGTACTTAATGTATTAGGTGTATCAAAGTAATCATTAGAGATGGTTTGACCATTGTTAACATGGTAACCCTGTTGTAGTTCCGTGGTCACAAAACATATATATTTTCGGTTCTCCTTTGATACTGGTGCACTTACACATGTAAGTCCCCGAATTGGGACAAATCCGAAGATAAATACAATGAACTTGGCCGTGTCGATTATACATTCAAGCATTAATAATCTTTAGTTCAAGTCGAGGTACAGTACAATAAAAACATTAGCGCCGAGGCGCTATTCTTCGACTATAGATGAAAAAGACAACAATGAGATGGTAAGTACAATGAAATAGAGGCGAAAATATATACATGCAGTCATTTTGAAAAAAAAAAAAAAAAAAAAGTAAAAAAAAGTGGCTTACATCCTGCTGTGGCACAATACACATATAGAACATTTGCAGGATGGGCCAAGCCATGTATGTATGAGTCTTTTGAACTGCGGGAGGGTAGTTGCTTCCTTGATATGGAGGGGGAGTACATTCCATAGCTTGGCCCCTTGGTAGCGTACAGAGTTTTTGCCATAAGTTATCGTATTGTAAGCAGGCTGATGGATCCTATTGTTGTCTCTTAGATTGTAAGGAGTCTCGTATCTTTCAAATAAACTTTCAAGGAAATTTGGGCCGTTGTGTGTGATAATTTTGTATACTTCTATTGACAATTTGCGCAGACGACCTAGATAGAGAGACGGCTTGTGTGCACGTTGTAAAAGATCATAACACTAAAAGCCCAGAAAACATCTTAAAGCAAACTTTCTTCTTTAATTTAGTCTTATGGTATCTTATTTAAGACTCTTAAGATGGTCTAAGATCTTTTTCCTGCCCAGTCAGAAAAAGAGAAAGTGAGTAAGACCCAGTAAGAGGAATTCAAGTCATGCTATGACCAAGAGGGAAAGGAGCAGAGGCAGTCAGTCAATTTTCAGACCAGGTAAGACCTTCAGTGGCTGCCTCATTAGCATACTGAGATGATAAGAGTATATTCAGACTTGGAAAGACATTTGGCAGCTGGCTCATTAGCATAAGAGAAAGGCCTGCAAGTAACAAAACTATTATAAGATCTGGTAAGATGTTTTGGGGTTAGGGTAATTAACACAAGTAACATGATCAGATATTTATATAACAAGACCTTGTAATATATAGGCACTAGGATATCCACAAAGTGTCACAAAACAGTATACTCTATGTATGCACTATCTTACTGAGCAGCATGTCCACTGATTTTTCATTCTCTGTCCTCCTTTTCAAAATTAACTCAGAATCCAGACCATGATATATCTACCTAGCTGGAGATACACATGTACAGTACATACTCTCACTCATGTATGTTGTACCCACAAACTTTACCTCACCTGGCCCCTATAGTGGACAGTGTATTCACAAGGCCATCACTGTTGGAGGGCAATGTGTTAAAGGTTTAAACAAACAATACTTGTGGTCCAAGAACTGTGACAGTACATAATATATATATGCAGCCATCCATTATAGCCTATCAGCTACATTGTACTCTGATGGGCAGGTCTATAAACCTAAGGCATCAAAGTGTTTGTTCTTTTTAAATATGCACCTTGCACATTAAGTAGACTGCTTTTATCAATTGAGGTTGAGGATTGCTATGCAGGCAAGTTTCACCTGCCCTTAACCCAGGAAAATAAAGGGGACCCATCTACAATGCATGTATATATACAGACAGATGGAGAGTAAGAGAAAATGAAGAAACAACCATGATTTTAAACATTCACATTTTCATTGCCTGCACAGCTGTCTCACTTCTAACACACCAACTGAGGCACAAAAAGATATCAAGACTGAAAGACAAATGCATGGATAAATACAATTAATTTCTATTACTGCTTTTATTCATCACAAAACCTTTCCTTTATATGATGCTCTTGAAATTTGTAGTGCTTACATGTTGTAATTTGCATCTGACTCTAGATATGAGCTGGTCCAATTTTGTGCTTTATATTGCATTTGTATGTACAACATGCAATACTATGTGTATGGCTGTTTAAAAGATGCATGTACATACACAAACAAATATGGAGAACTTCAAAGTAAAAGCAATTAAGCATGTATGCTTTGCTAAACTAATACTGGCTTAATTACATGCAGTCAGCAGTTCACTAGTAAAATTACATATAGCAGTGTGACAGCACCTTACATTGCACAGTCACCTCTCTTTCTCTCTATCTGTCTCTCCATAGTGAAAACAGTTGGGGGGGGGGGTAAGGGGTTTTCCATTATGGCATACTGGGCATTTTCATTGGATGTACTTATGTACTGGAAGCCTTTTTATTTTCTGTACTGTGTAACAACCATTATTTGTACATTTTCTTACTTTGTGCACCTTGTACCAGGGTAAAGTTATTACTAGTACCAGCATATATATACTAGCCCCCCCCCCCCCACACACACACAGTGTACCTTCTACAACATGTCTTTGTTTATTTTAAATTCTGCTGTTTAAACAACACACTGGGGAATGTAATATAATGTAATATAACTACACCTGGTTACATCTGGATGTGGCAGCAACTTAACAATTTGCTGGTCAGTGACAAAGAGATCAACCACCACTGGAAAGCAGCCCATGATGTCATGGTTGAACCTGTGCCACCTACACCAAAATACATGTACACACTGACAAAAGTGTCTGATTGGGAGAGATCAGAGCAGCATAGCAGAGGTTTTACATGTTAGGATTCTGGATGTTTCAACAGAAATAAATGTAGCATTACGTCACCACACGAAATTTCCCATGTCAAAGAAAAGCATATTTTACAGGTCTGCATGGGGTGACAGAACAAAAGCAACATCTTACAAGACAAGTTTGTAAAGCATAGATGCACCCCCCCCCCTCCATCATTATGTTCGCCCTCATTTCTCTGTTGATAGTACTAAATGAGGCACTCATGACCTTGGGAAGTGGATGTAGAAACCAAATTCACTAAAGTGGCCTTGGGACCTTGGAAATTATGTCCAGGTTACCCTTCTTCCAAGCTGATCTAACCCTAATAGAAAACAATAAACCTGTACAAAATAAATGCTCTGGCCCAAAAATTCTGCAGTAATTAAGCAGAAACCAAATTCAGTCATGTGGCTTTGTGACCTTGGGAATTGACTCAAGGTCACCCATTTCACAACTTGATCTGGATCTTCTACTGCTTATATTACTTCTTATTGTGGGTGGCTCCCATGATAGTGACATGACTGTGTCTTAATGAGAGTCTCCTAAGCGATATCAATATTAATAATTTTGTATATTGGTGATTTTTTCTCCGGATTGGCTGAAGAAAGGTATTTTAAGTATCTTTAGTATCTTTGAATCAACCAAAAAAATTACATGTACATACATAGGGGCCATTCAACCTTATCAACATTTTAACATTAGTACACAAAGTGTGCGGGGGGGGGGGGGGGGGTCAAGACCAATGTACATTTTCACTTATTATTGAAAATATTGATAATTTTTTTTTATCAAAATCAGCATTTTTGCAGGCTGTCAGGACCACCTCCACATTCAATAGAGTGGTAGTTTGGGGCACCCAGATGCAAATTTAAAAAGTGCAATACTTTTACACATCCACAAAGTACATCATTGTATGTGGTGTGATGAAAGCTATTATGATGTTTCATCTGCCACTGCAAAAAAAATATATATATATAAAAATGTTGCTTTTTTTTAAAAAAAAGAAGAGGGTTTGTTCAGCCTTTCCACTCATATTTGTATGAGATCCTTTCACTATCAACAAAGAGATACATTTTGTCATGCAAGGAAATTTAACCAAGTTAAGTCACATCATATGTAACAAAACTATGGTCTCAGCATTTCTGGACAGTGTTTCTGGCAAACTTGTGCAACTACATGTGCCAAGTTTAAAGCTTTTTTGCCATGTAAATAGTCTGAATATATTCTTATACAATGGGGGAAATGGAGGCACATTGTGTTGAATGTAAAATGATCCTTTATATTAACACAAAATGATTTAGACTAATCATGTATTATATATGATATCAAGTCAAATTCACATGTTGAAATATTTTACAGAACATTCATCATTCAATAATTTTTGATGTAAAAAAGCTCATAATCACCATGCAAACAAACCCTGTTAAGGTAAATGCATGTGTGGGTTCAGTGTGGTTACAAAATAGTTCTGCCACAGCTATCTGGCTGTAGATCTGAATGTTAGTTAGACAGGGTCCACTGACTGTGCACATTTGTCTCAAAATGTGCTTAACTGAGGCTGGTGGAATGGAGTGGTGCAGAGGTAGACAACTCCCATGGGATCACTGCCTCAGCAGTGGACAAGCATGTTTGCACAGCTGTGTGTGTTTCTGTGGGTGGGTGGGTGGGGGGGGGGTGAGTAGGCTTGCAGGATTCAACTAGCAAAGATTTGCTTCACAACAATTGTCTGGGTGTCTTCAAAATGAAAACAGTTTGAAATGCTGCACTTTGCCATAGTTTAACATAATCTAAATTTCATGTCTTAGCCTAACTTTAATAAATTAAAATGCTACAGCTTTAGTTCTTGGTTCATTGAATGTGGCCATGTCACAAACTTAGAAAGTAAAGTTTGTATAAAGCTACTTTCTATAATAGTTTTGAAGTTATTCAACATTTTAATTTTGTGTATTTGCCTAATTTGCATAAATTAAAAGCCTACAACTTTGGTTTATGTTCCCTTGGATGAGGCTATGCCACAAAGTAGGAATGGCAACTTTATTTATTATTGTTTTGAAGCTTTTCAAGATTTATATTTCACATATTCATGGTTCATTGGATGTGGCTTTTCCACAAATGTATAAATTAAAGTTGGAATGACACATCTCTATTTATAATAGTTTTGGAGATATTAGACTTTTAAATTTTTCAGTGCCCCTTATTGGCACAATTTGAAATTCTACAACCAATATATACTGTTCATTATGTTGGCAGGTGTCACAAACATATATGTGCACATTGAAATTTTGAGTGTCTGTGACAGTTTGGAAGACATGGAGCTTTTAAAATTTTACTTCCCCCGAATTTGCATAATTTTAAACATCATGACCATTCCAAATGAGATGCACAACCTCACTGGTTAGGTAAGTCACCATGCCAAGTTTGGTGGTTTTCGCAAAAATTGGGTTGGAGAAAAACTCCTGACCAACTTGGGTCGGTTGGGGGAAGGGGGGGGGGGGGAAGACAGAGAGAGTGCTTACTCATACAGTAAAACCTCTCTACAGTGGGCACCCTTGGGACCAGAGAAAAGTGCCCACTGCTCAGAGGTTCAGCCCTTCTGGGCAGTATGGATGAGAACTTTGTGAATTCATTTAATTTCGTGGTGTTCTTCGCTTATTTCTCTGATGCTTCAAAACTGTGAAAATTAGAACTCTGTGAAATATATTTTTAAGATGGTATTGACAGGAATTATAACAAAAATATTGAATTTAAAGTTTCAGTGAAAGGTCTAAACTTCAAAAACGGTGAAAATTAATGTTCTTGAAAATATAATGTATTCACGTACATATACATATACATATACATATACATATACATATACATTATTCATAAATGCACATGTACATGTTCAGTGTATACATATTGTAATTCAAGGGGATGTGAATACATGCAATACAAAACTGTCTTTGTTCCTTTATTACCTAAACAAATTTTTAACAGATGCTGTCATGAAACTATGTACATGTACAGGTACCTGTGAACTGACACAAGCACTATTCTCTCTCAGTACTGGCTATGAAGAACAGGCTTCATCTCACTGGTTACAAGAAAATGAATGAAAGTGTCCACACTGAGATGACACAAATCCACACAGTTTCAAAATTCACAAAGTTGTGTGAACAGTCATTGAGGACTGGAAGACCATACTTTGATGGGTCTAGCCAACTCAGCAGGTAGTCTATTTTCAACAGTGGGCTACACTCAGGCTTGTTCTGCCTAGAAGTCCAATGCCTGTGCTCCCTTGGGACTGATAAGCCAGCAGACTCATAGCCTCAGGCAAAAAAGGGGACCAGCTAAGACACCAGTCTCAAGAATGGTGCACCAAAAGCTCTACCACTAGTGGGAACTGTAGCCTGCCTAGTACATATTGCAGCATGGAGCAGGTCTGTTCTTGCATGAACAGAAAGAGATTCCCTGTATTTTATTGACAACTACATTATACAGTTGTTGGGAGTGGTCGCCCCCCTCCCCCCCCCCCATCCTATTTGCTACAAATCCCAAACCTTCCAAACCACCACCATCCCAGCATGCATGGATAGAAGGCTGCCTATGAGACTCTGTGTCTCCATGGCAAAACAGGACAGTGTGGTAGATATTAAAGCAGATAGCCACAGAAATGTTACCATGTGTACCCACAAATGCACAAAACCATTCCTTGTGGCTTAAAAACTCTAGTTTTTTGAACTTCAGAACATCAAACATAACCATACTTGGCTTGTTTGGGTGTGGAGTCCCATGCGCCTTTCCATATTTGGGGCCTAGTAAGTGGATTGTGCTAATTTGTCTTTAAATTTAGAGATAGAGATTTTCAAAGTAGTCAGAACAATGAAAGTGACTAGTCTGAACTGGCCCTTGTCAGTAACTCACCTGATTGCCAGGACTAATGACAGTGCAATGACACACGTAAACAAACTCCATGGGGTCAGGGCTGCTGAAATTCTTCAGTGACCATGTAAACAAATGTTTGGAGCTCAGTTTTCTCATATAAATTTTATGTTCACACATCTGAGTTTTTGAGAACATGTAGTTTAAGTATCAAACTATCCAAAAATAGTGGAATGTGATTAGATGTTATCCAAAGGTGCTGGCTACAGATCTGCCACCTTAAAAGGAGGACAGAGAATGGAAAATCAGAGGATATGTTGGTCAGTAGGATAGTACAAAGATACAGCATACTGTTTTGTGACAGTTTGTAGATATCCTTACATTGTAGATAGGTCCACTTCATTTCCCCGGGTTAAGGTAGAGCGAAACTTGCCTGCATAGCAATCTTCAACCTCAATTGATAAAAACAGAGTCTTCTTTGTGTGCAAAGTGTGTGTTTAAAAAGAATGAACACTTTGATGTCTTTGGTATATAGGCCTGCCCATCAGAGTACATACTGTTAGGCTGTGATGGATGACTGCATGTACATGTGCTATCACAGTTCTTGGACCACAAGTACTGTTTGTTTTAACTGTCAACACATTGCCCTACATCAGAGATGAGCTTGTGAGTGTGCTGTCCATTATAGAGGCCAGGGGAGGTAATTCTATAAAGTTTGTGGGTACAACATAAATAAGTTGGAATATTTATAAATGTAATTTACATTATGGTGCAGACCCTGATTTGACTTAAAAGGAGGACAGAAAATGAAAAATCAGTGGACATGTTGCTCAGTACAGAATACTGTTTTGTGACACTTGGTGTGATATCCTAGCTCTTGCATCTTACAAAGTCTTGTTATATCTGATCATGTTACTTGTGTTAATTATCCTACTCCCAAAACATCTTACCAGATCTTAAAATAGTTTTGTCACTTTCAGGCCTTTCTCTTATGCTAATGAGCCAGCTGCCAAATGTCTTTCCAAGTCTGAATATACTCTTATCATCTCATTATGCTAATGAGGCAGCCACTGAAGGTCTTACCTGGTCTGAAAATTGACTGACTGCCTCTGCTCCTTTCCCTCATGGACTTGAATTCCTCTTACTGGGTCTTACTCACTTTCTCTTTTTCTGACTGGGCAGGAAAAAGATCTTAGACCCTCTTAAGAGTCTTAAATAAGATACCATAAGACTAAATTAAAGAAGAAAGTTTGCTTTAAGATGTTTTCTGGGCTTTTAGTGTAATAAGAGGAGTTGTGGTCATTTAAGACAAAGCGAAGGGCTCGTTCTTGTATTCTTTCCATTTTGTTAGTGTCGGTTTGTCCGCATAGGTGCCAAACAAGCGGGCAGTAATTGAAATTAGACAGAATGAAGGCATTAAAGATTTGCATCTTTTCTTTTTGGCTTAGAATCGTGGAGAAGCGTCTTAGTACACTTATTTGTTTAGCAGCCTGCTTACATATATGAGTAATGTGGTCATGGAATTTCAGCTTATCATCTATATATACACCAAGTAATTTTACAGATTTTTCCGGCTTGAGTTTGACACCTTCTATTTCAAAGCAGTAATTATCCGGATGACATTGGGTACTTGAAGTGAGTAGCATAGCTTGAAACTTATCAGGATTTACTTTCATGTCATTGTCGTGAAACCATTTAATGCCAATTTGCGCAGCTGTTTCTAGAGTCGTTTTTAAGGATCTGAGGTCATGATCATGGACAGATAAAGTATTGTCATCCGCATAATTATAAAGATCACATTTGCCTTTAAGAAAGAGGAAAAAATCGTTCATGAAGATATTGAAGAGCAGGGGGCCAAGGATGCTTCCTTAAGGAACCCCTCTTAATATGTTCGTCCATTGACTGAAACTACCACCGTATTTTACCCTTTGTTCACGGTCAGTTAGATAACTACCAATTAAATTACATGCATTATCCGAGAAACCATAAGATTTTAGTTTACAAAGTAGTAGATCATGAGGAAGACAATCAAAAGCTTTAGAAAGGTCCATTAGAATGACTCCTACAGACTCATGTTTATCTAGGGCATGTTTCCAGTCTTCAATGATTTTAATGAGTAGGCTTTGACAACTATAGTTTGTCCTAAATGCACATAATAAAGAATTCAGAATATCTTTGAAGAAATCAGTCATTTGTTCATTCAGCACACTTTCAAAAATTTTTGAGACACCAGATAGAATACTAACTGGGCGGTAGTTAGACTTGTTAAGAGAATCGCCTTTCTTATACACTGGCAGAACATTTGCCTTTTTGAGATCGGACGGAAATTTGTTGGAAGTTATTGACATGTTTATAAGCTTGGTAAGAGATGGTGAGATGGCCTCAGCGCCAATCTTGAATAGCTTTGCAGGGATATTATCTGGACCAGTAGCCTTTTTTTCATTTAAGTCCAAAAGCACTTTGAGTACATGTTCTTCATTCACAGGTTGAAATTCAAAAGCACTGTTACTGTCATTTATTTCAGTTTCAATCTTCTTTAAGCTCTCATGCTTACCGCCAGGTGGCGTATTTTTATTTTGCGAAACAGAGTTCTGGTTTGGTGATTTCCCGCCAGCGGATATAAAGAAATTATTAAAAGTATCACAAACATCTTTTGCATCATGAATTAAATTTTCCTCGTCCATTAGAATAATCGTGCGACTTTGGTTACATTTAGAGTTTTCGGTTAGAAAAGGCCTGATAGTTTTCCAGAAGGATTGTTGGGAAATAGGATGCTCACATCTATCCCTAAAGTAACGTTTGATAGACAATTTGCGTAGAGAAGTAACTTTGTTCCTTTGAACACGATATGCCTCCCAGATGCCTTTGTGTTTTTTACTTTTCTTACGCAGGGTACGCTTAATGTTTATCTCACGTCTTAATTCACCATTCATGAAGGGTGCATTGTTTTCTCTGGCACGCTTGCTCTTTAGCGGAGCGTGTTCATTAATAACCTTACAGAGAAGTGTGTCGTGAAACCATATTGCATCGTCAATATCGTCGAAAATGCCAGCTACGTGGAACGGAGCGGCTTCAAGGTCAACTACAAATTTTTCTTCATTGAAAGATTTGTAGCTGCGATAGTGAAAGTTTCCTTTTACTGGTTTAGGCAGTTGTATTTTAGTGCTGGTCAATACCAAATTGTGAAAATCACTGATCCCAGTGTCTATGCTTGCAGACCCTGACACTCTTTTCGGACAGTTCGTCAATATTAAGTCAATTAGCGTGGGGTTTGCACCTTTGAAACAAGTAGGAGATTTTATAACATTTGATAAATCATACACATCAAGAATGTTATCCAGATCGGCCTTGTCCTTATTTTTACCAAGAAAGTTTACATTTAAGTCACCCATTATGAAGTAAGTCTTACATTCATCCTCACAAACATTTGAAAGATGGTCAATAGCATCTGTGAGTTTAGAAATATGTACAGAGGGTGGGCGGTATATTGTGGCGATCATCCATTTTTCCTTTTTTACATGAATCTCAAGGACAAGCATTTCAATGCCATATTGATTGTACTCAAGTTCAACTCTGTGTCTATGAGGTATATCAGAGCGTATGTACATCAATAGACCACCACCGTGGCAGTTACGATCTTTGCGATACAATGCATAGTTTTCAACATTAAATTGAGCAGAAGTGAAATTTTCATCTAGCTTTGTTTCACTTATACCACAAACATCAATATAGCCATTTTGCAGGAGTTCAGCCACTTCAGCATGCTTATATCTAAAACTGTTAATATTTAAGTGACCAAAAATAAGATTTTTCGCGTGCTTTGCACGGAAAGATTTAAAAGCATTGAAGTCAACCTGGGTGTCTCTAATCTCATCTCCATCATTATCAGACACATTATGATCAAGAGATGTGTTACTTTCAGAAGGAATGAAATCATTATGATTTTGATTATGAACATCATCATCATGGCCATCGGCAGTAGAAATGCAATTACAGTAATGATTATGTACATCATCATGACCATCAGTAATAGTAGTGGCAAGGCAATTACAGTTGTGATTTTGATGGCCATCATGACCAGTAGTACTAGTAGAAATGAGTTCACAATTATGATTAGGAACGTTATCATGACCATAATCAGTAGAAATACAATTTCGTATATGGTTTGAAACGTCTTCATGATCATCAGCAGCTACATGTATAAAGTCAGAAGAGGTAGAGAGAGGCTCGTCACATGATTGATTTGCTGGTTGTTCATCGGAGACCGAAGCTGTAACGGACAATATACTGTATTTGTTGCTGACAATAACAGAATTATTTTCGGCCCTACCTTCTTTGCCACAGTCCTATTTCTTTGAAATCAAACCACATAGTTTTTGTTTATGTCCGAGTCGATTGCATGTTTTACACCTGAGTCTTTCTGAGTGACGGCAAGAATCGGTCACGTGGCCGGTTTCTCCGCAGCGCCAACAACGAGGCTTGTATGAGTGGCTTGCCTGGATTGCAGACCATCCTTTGTTTGTGGCTTGGTTCCTTGTTTGGGCAGTTTGGTTGGCGTTTGGGTTGATCGGGAGCTGCAAACATTGTATAAGGGCCTGGGTGCCAGCCCATGAAAGGTGTAATCCGTCTGGGTCAAGCATGCCAGTGTTTACACTTTCATCCATGCACTTGAACTTTGGACTGAGGTCACAGAAAGTGCACTTCAGGTCTTCACACAGTTTTTTTAAGAGACTGTTTATTTCTACAGTCTTTTGTGCAGCATGCGTTAAATCCGTCCTCGGGGGTAGACTGGATATTTTAATAGATCCGTCCTTTGTGATCTTAGATCTTGCTACTGACACTAGATCCTTTAAATCTTGGATTATTTGATCTGTTGTGGAGTTAGGATCAGCACAGTCATTTGTCCCGGCCACTAGAGCCACTGACTTGTAATTTTCTGGTAACTGGCATACCTGCCTCCATTGCACCATTCTTTTTAGGGATGCGGATTTAGTGCAATTGGTATATGCGTTTCCTATTTTCTGCCAGGTGATTGAGGCCGAATGTTGCTGGTTTGAGACCCTGCCGTTCCGTGGTCACATAAATACACTTCAAATTTACCTGAAAATCCTGTTTTGGTAAAGTATCATAAAAATATAAATTTAACGTTGATTTATGTAGCATTTGTCTTTCTAGAACGGCACATATAGCACTTAAACATGAAATTAACGAATAGCGGCAATTGACTGTTTTTGTGATTAACCACTATTGCATTTAACTTTTAGCAACGGATGCGATCTTTAACGGATATCAGCGATTTTAACGAGTAAAAAACCTCTAACGGATAAAAAATTAAAAAATTAACGTTTAGCGGCTGGACATCACCTACCTATCCACATTAACCTAAACATCAGTACCCTAACATACGGCGACCCCAGCCAACCAGAACGTGTAGATAGATAGATAGATAGATAGATAGATAGATAGATAGATAGATAGATATATAGATAGATAGATAGATAGATAGATAGATAGATAGATAGATAGATAGACAGACAAACAGATAGGCAGACAAACAGAAAGACAGACATATAGATAGATAGATAGATAGATAGATAGATAGATAGATAGATAGACAGACAAACAGATAGGCAGACAGACAGACAGACATATAGATAGATAGATAGATAGATAGATAGATAGATAGATAGATAGATAGATAGATAGATAGATAGATAGATAGATAGATAGATAGATAGATAGATAGATAGATAGATAGATAGATAGATAGATAGATAGATAGATAGATAGATAGATAGATAGATAGATAGATAGATAGATAGATAGATAGATTATAACAAAAGATTGAAAGTAGAAGCTGGGTTTATACATTCCCTCATCCATGCGAAAACAGTAGGCTTATAGGTAAGGTCATACAAATAAATCTATATCATGTATGCATATGCATCATACATTTTCCACACACCGATTTTGACACAAAACACATGTAGAACAATTCAATGTCCAACCGTTAAACTCAAGATAACAAATAAAGTTTCCGTAACATTTGTGTGAATAAAGGTATAGACATTATCTGCCGAAAGTTTAATGGTGTCTGATTCCATATCTTGGTCCCATGGTGTTTAATGGAAAAAGATCTAAAAACATTGCCACAATCACAGGTAAATAAATTGTGCCTCTGTCTTGTAGAATACAAATGAATTTTTACGTTTGAGACAATTCTGAAAAAAATTGTGGAAATATGCCATTCATAATTTTAAACATAAAATGGATGTCAAAAATGTATTTATTATGTCAAGTTTTATGATTTCATACCTCTGAAATAAAGGATCTGTATGTGCATCAAAATCTGAGAAGCTCATAATACGTAATATTTTCTTTTGTAATTTTATAGACAATCCAGATTACTTTTATAATTGCTTGCCCATTTTACATTACAATATGTATAATATGGATAAACTAAAGCATAATATAAACTGAGAAGTACCATACTATTCACAGATTGTCTCAGTTTCCTCAGAATACCAATAACTTTGCTAATTTTATTTGCAATGAAAGAAATATGATATTTTCAATTTAATTGTTCATCCATCCAAATTCCCCCAAAATTTATCTTACAAGCTTAAGAAATGTCATGATTGTTAATTTCAACATGAATGTTCTGAGGAACATGTTTCTTCTTTCTTACACGATAAATCATAAAATGTGCTTTGTCACCATTCCAAGACAGATTGTTAGCATTGAACCAAGCTGTTATCAATCTTAAAGTTGCATTGGTAATTTGTATTAGGGTATCAAAATTGATATCAGAAAACAACAAATTCGTGTCATCTGCAAATAGAAGAATGAAACAATCTGGGTAATCAATAAACAAATCATTGATGTAAAGTAGAAAGAGGAGAAGCCCAATTGACCCTTGTGGTACTCCACATGCCATATCTGTAATATCTTATTCTTCATTTTGAAAAGACACATATTGGGATCTATGAAATAATGTGAAGTGAAACAATCCAGGGGTACACTGCGAATTCCATAGTAAGATAATTTATGAAGGATTGGACCTTATTGACTTTGTCGAAGGCTTTGGATAGATCAGGAAACACGCCTAATGCATATTTACCTGTCTCCAAAGCCTCTGATATTTTCTGTGTTAAAAAAAAACTTGCAGCAAGTTCTGTCCCATATCTATTTCTGAAGCCAAACTGGAATTGATATCAAATGTCAATTTTCTCCAGATAATCAAATAATTGGTTATATACAACTCTTTCAAATAACTTAGAGAAACAGGATATTTAAGATATAGGCCTGTAATAAGAAAAATTCTCTGGATCACTTTTCTTGAAAAGAGGAACAACATTAACTACTTAAAGAATATCAGGAAAATACCCCTTTCCAATAATACGTTAATAATGTGAGTGTAAGGAGAGACAATTTCAGAGCTGAAATACTAACATCATCACATCCTTGAATTCTTTAAAGAAGTAATAAGTATACGGATATCATCTTCTACAACGGGCGGAAGGAAAAAAAGAATTAACATACGGGCCCCTTAGGTATGATTGGGCAGATATATTTTGTAAGCGGAATACTTCTAGCCAAATGTGGACCAATATTGGTGAAACAGGAATCGAAATGATTAGCTATATCTTTAGGTATGGTCAAATTGGCATTATTATGTTTAAAATAACTGTGTAGTTTATATTTATGCTTGCCAATAATTCCATTTATCACTTTCCATGCTTTAGACAAATTATGTTTACCGTAGTAAAAAAGAGCTCACTAAAATGACGCCTTTCTGCTACACTTAAGATATGATTTAACCTATTTCGGTAAGCTGTGTAGCGTGACATATTATGTTTTCTTCTACCGTATAATTTATTTTTCCTTTTGGTAGATTTAATCAGACCATCAGTAAGCCGTGGCTTTCTTTGCTCATATGTCGAGTTGTATTTTTTCAGGGGAAACGATTCGTCGTACTTGTGTTTAAAATCAGCCAAACACAAATCCATACTCTGATTTGGATCCTGACAGGACAAGACGGAACTCCAATTGGGAGAGTTTAGTTTAATTTTCATACAAAAATGAAGTATTAGAATCAATTTTTCGTCTATATTGATGTCGTGATCTGTTTATTGATTGCTGAGAACAAATTCTGAAAATTTGTAAATGGTCAGAAATATCAGTGTATAAAATACCATTTATGGGATTAATTGCGGAATTTGAAACATTACAGAAAATATTGTCGATGAGTGTGGCAGACTTACAAGTCACACGTGTAGGCCTGTTGATTGATGGTAAAAATGAGTTTTAAAAAAGCATGTCCAAAATAGATTATGTTCCCGAATAAGTATCATAATTCAATAACTTTATATTAAAGTCTCCCATTAAATAACAACTTTTCTTTTCAGATTTTGTTGACTCAAGTATAGATTCAAGAGCGGCATTGAAGTTATTCAGATATGTACCTTGTGGTCTGTAGATTACACCAATAACACTATTTGAATCAAATAACTCCCCGCATTGAATTTCTACAAATAGTGATTCTAAAATATCGTTAAAGACTGTTAAATCATTACGAACAATGTAGCATCACCCCTCCTTAATAAAGCGAGAGAAACCACCGCCATCTCTCGTATCTCTGTACTTATATATGTGATTATATTGAAATAAGTTATATATTTCATGATTTCCTGGTTTTAACCAGCTTTTAGTGATGCCAATAATCTTAAATTTGTGATTTAGGATGGCCAGATAATTTCCCAAGCATGCGAGATGTGCCGCAAGACTTCTGATGTTTAAATGTAACAGAGACAATAGAAATGGGTCAAATTCAGAAACAAGTATCATATTACTAAAAGAATCTTCAGTATGGTGTTGACTATTACAAAATTACTAGAAAAATGTGACTGAGAAAAATGTTGAAAATCAGGGTCAATATCATAAATAGGAATATTATTTCTAACATCGTTAAATTCAAATGGCACAAATAGTTTTTCATTCAAAACTTCAAAATCAAGGTTAGAAAGGATGGTCTATAAATCAAAAATATTTCCACGGTAAAGATTGACTTATTTATGACAGTCCATGATCCATTATTCAGAATATTAAAGCGTTTCTAACTTGACAGTGTGTTTATACGGAAAGTTTCATCTCAGTTATTGCATAAATGTATTCCTCTGTGAAACCTTTGCTTTAATACGACGAGTCTGCATTATCGTACATGATAATGCATACTGTGTATTGTATATTATCCACCATTATGGTGATAAAATTGTGAAACCGATTTGATGTGCGCGGACAGGAGTTTATATTAGTGCTCTGCACTCTTTCTCCAAACCATTTTCATTTGGTGAAATGAAATATGTTAAAACTAACTTATGTCAAATGAGCATTCAGTCCAGATTTCAGTTTTCTGTATGAATGACGTACGCTCTCAAGGTCAGTACGAAGTTGAAGAACAGAGGCAATTTTGAAATCAACATGTAACTGCAATCCTGGTATATAACCCTGGTGGAAGCAGAGCATAAGGCCCATGGAACCCTATTTCTATTCTGTTTTATTTATTCTATTTATTCTTTGCTTGTGTTCAATTTTCTGTGGATTTTTTCTGTTGCTCAGTTTTCTTTTTTTTTTCGTAGTCAATATGCACCATTTGCATTCTTTGACCAAAGAACCAGAAATGACGTTGGAGAACGGATTACATGTTTTTCGTGAAATTGACTGCAACATGATCGTTCTATCTATCCGTCTACCTACCTGCTTACCTTTCTACCTACCTACCTTCCCACCTATCAGTCTATTTTATTTTTTACTTTATTATTTCAAGTTTTTTCACCTGTCTAGGGCTGGCACAAGAAACCGAACATATGACTAATAATTCCAGGCAATCTGGGCCTTATGAAATTAAGTATGCTTAAGCAATACGGCCACTAATTTTGAATTTATGTGACATATTGTTCAAACTGTTTAGATGATAGCATCACCTTCTTTTCAATTTTGATAAATTGGAATATTAGTACAAGTGGGAAATAATATTTCCTTCAAAGCAAATGTATGTGTGAAATGGTGGCCTATTTTGACAATAATGTTGGACCCAAGTTTCACTGATATGCTGTTGTCGGCTATTCCATAATGTTAGTGTAAAACAGAAATAATTATAGGAGACAAAATCGCGTTTCTATGTGCAATCTCATGTCAAACATTAAAGAGTTCGACTTTCAAGTGCTAATGTTTTGTATATCTCTCTCTGTTTGTTGATTACGTGCATATGTTCATAGCAAGAACAGTTGGAATTGTGATTGGTCAAATATGCTCATGGCACTGCAAATCATGTACTCTATCTACAGCCAAGTTTTCAGCTGGTTGTGAAAAGTAAAAGGTTCCAAAGGATGCCATGGTGACTTTTTAGCACATGTATTTCCTGTATATGTTATTAATTAAGCAACAAGCTTTCGAATGCCACAGCTTTTGATCATATGTTCATCAGCTGAACCACAGCAACAAGCATAGCTGTAATGTTTACAACCTTTCTATCTGCTTTGTTTTAAATATATTTTTATTTTAAAAAGGCGATTGGGAAAAGGACATAGCCCTGTATGAACTCCTCCTTTCGCATATGAAATATTAAGAGATAAGAAGACGATATACAACAAGAAGACGCGAGTACACAGAGTGAAAATCCCTACACAAAGCCAGATAGAGTAGCAAAGCCACACAAGGGGAATTGTTGGCAAGGTAACACGTCACCGATAAAATAAAAGAGTAATTAATCTTACCGGGATTGAAACAACATCCAATTGGTGCCAATTTGTGCAATTCACTGAAATGTATCAACCTGGGCAATGTAATCATAAAATGCATCACCCTAACAAATACACTGAAACACCTGCTATGGTGTATATGTGATCACTGTTCAGAACAGCCACATTGCGTCTTGTCACATTTTTGGACAGATAAGTCAGGTTCTTTATAAATTTATTTGCATAGAAAGGTCACCTGCTGTGTATGCCACTTTTCGGGCAAAAGGGATTGCCAGATACAGCAATAAATACAAAAATCCACACTTTAAAAGACCATCTTCAGGGCAAGCAAAAAAGCGGCCACACACAGAAGGTGGTCTCTTAATGTAGGGTCGTGTGCAATGAAAAGAATAGCATTGTGAACTTCATAATCAGGTTGTCTTAATGGCAGGTAGTTTGTGATAATGTTGTTCGTTTCCTAAGGAGGCACTCCTTCGCATATGGACATTATGTTCTGGTGTGCATAAGATGCACATAATTCAAATGTGAAAATCCTACTGACTGGCATTGGAGAAAACATAAGCCCAACGTTACAAGGTTGTGTAATGTGTATACTTAGGCTTTGCCAAGTGTTTTCTGCCAGTTGTTATTATGGTCAAGTCATGAGTGGACAGACACTCTTTCCCCAAGTAAATGCACTGCAATTCCCAACAAAGAAGTGCCACATGTGTCTGCCAATATATATTTGAGTCTGGGTAGGGTGTGTGTTGCTATAGTTTTCAACTTCTATATGCATTTTGCTCTGCCATCAGGCATCAACTATCATACTTTCAACAACTTTCAACATATGGCGACAGAATGGTTTCTTTACAGTTCAGGGAAGTGCGTCTGACGTGGTCCCAATACAAGCATTGTCATTGGGCCACAGGTGGATTACTCTGAGACTGGTTAATCTCAAGTGCATGCTGCATTTCTGTTCGGCCGCATTGGTAGGTTTCAGATAGTCCCCTTCATTTTTTACCAGTACACAGTGCATCAATGCAGGCATCAATGATATATTTGTGCTGTTCTGATTATGCATAGCCGAGATCAAATATATCTACAGTAAATGTCCCTATATGTAATATGAAAAATACTAAATGTGATGACGTCGAAATGGCACCTCCACTCATAATAATGCTGAAGGTATTCAACATTTAAACACTCCAAGTGCTCCTGATTAGCGTAAATTCAAGTCTAAAAACTTTTGTTTGTGGTTAATTGGATGCGCTTCCGTTGGAATAGCATCTCTACGTATAATAGATTTGAAGATATTCAATATTAAAACATTCTAGGGGCTGTCAACAATTGTCATCTGTGTCCAAAATGGACAAGGGGGAGGGGCTCTCAGATGACCATTACATTCCACCCTAAAAATGTTGATTTTCTACATCCAACATCTTCAGTTCCCCCTGTAAAAGTTCAACCTGCCACCAGGTGTCACTTGGCATTTTAACCCTTTCTTCCCATCAACCATATCATCTGATGATGAGACCGAGCGCAAGTCTTTAATTGATGGTGGCGAAAGACTGACAAAAGATATTCAAGAGATCGAGCAGCATGTTTGCAAAATCTGTGACACTGAATTTGATACAAGATACCAACTACTAAAACACCAGAGCTTCACGGGTCACAAAACCACAGGGAGAAAGACCCAAAAAGTCATAAACTGGTGAAATGGAATTTTGTGTGAACAGTGTTTATGTGTAACACTTTATAGACTGGACATTCAGCGCCAATTCCCGTGATCAAAGATTATTATCTACATAGACATAGTTTATAACATAAATAGCTGTCTTTACAATCAATCGATTCTTCAAAGCAGGAGAGTTTGTAGAATACTGGTATCTTTTTTAAAACAACCAATGATAACAAAGTAAAGTTCACTTTGTTTGTCCCTTTCATTTGCTAAATACTTCAACAAGAATAAATTCACTTTATTGTGCATAGACAAGGAAAACTGTATGCACTCCTTGTCTAAGAACTTTGGTCATGTCATAAAAGGTCGAGTGTCTGTATTTGCAATAACTCCAGGAAAATGTTTATGGCGGCCATAAACAGTGGGAGGGGGTAAAAATTTATAGACAGTTTGGGCAAGGATGAACATGTTGACAACTATGGACTGCTCCTTCGGTGCCCCTAATTAGCATCATTTAACATTCTGCAACATCTTTTGCAATTCATAGGATGCGAGTAAAGCACACACCTATGATATAAACTTAGGTTGGAACTTTTACCCATTAAGTCTTTAAAGATTTTACTTGTTTACAAATATTATGAATATGATGATACTATTGGAAAGATTTTCCAAGAAATTGTGCGACATGTGCATAAACACTGATAACGCGTAAATAAACAGAGAAGTATGTTCTCTTGACGACGCAACTATCCTTGAACGCTGCTAATTATACCATGTCCGGTGTTACTGTAAGCACAACCACAAAAGCAAGGAATGTTAACTATAGGCCCTCTAGATTGAGCATGTTTCAGATGTATACACGAGTGACCTGTGGTTTGTTCTAACCATACTGTAAAGTCCATCCACTTCAAGATTTTACTTTTTGTGGGCTTGTATGCTGACATGCTGACCTACGTCAGGGATTCATTGTTCCTTTCTCATATTTCATCCACTTTCTCACCATGCAGCAGCAGCCAGAGCTGCTAATAACAACCCAACTCTATGGGCTTTAGATGGTAAACAGTCCTTTATTCTTGCTGCACACAGAATATATTTTAAATTCAATTACACTTGCGGCCATGGTGGCATTTCCAAGAAGTCCTACATTTAACTAACATCAATCATACATGAAAGTGTGGGACAGCCCAAAAGCAATTATGTTCTTTGTGCTGTATCATCATAACGCCCCCTAAGTGCCACAAAGTCTGGAGTTTGCTTCCCATGTATTTACAGTTAACTTTAAATAAGATGGCAATTAATGTACCGAAACATTTATGGTACACGTCTTCAGGATTCTTGTTTATAATGATACCTTATTTAATTGTTTATTATAACACTGACTGCGCCTACTGCCCGTCCACACAGTTGGAAAATATCTTTATGCGTTCTCAATGACTTAATGAGCCGGATGTCCAAATATACATGTACAATGACTTTTCATTACTCCACATCTACAGTAGGTATATACCAAGAGAAGAATAAACATGGTCAGTAAGGCTGTGATACCTCTCCTCTCCTTAACCCTTTAGGCGCTGCTGAGACTTTGAATTATATCGCAAACTATTGCAAATTAAAACAGAATGAAAACTAAAGGTACAATGCAAAGGGTGTATAATCCTTACATCTGTCCCCAATCTTCAGTTTGAACGAATCCCACAAGGACTCTTTAAACTCATAGTTGATAACTTGTTAAACCCATAACAGAATGTGCACATGCTTGTATAAGTTTCATGTCTATAAGCAAACAACTCACCAAGACAGATCGGGGGACAGAGATAGGTCTAATCAGGCAGTTAACCCCTAAAGCTAGCTGGCCACTTGCTTTAATCATATCTAGAAAAAGAGCATATGTCAATAATCAATTTCACAATGCTTGTTTTCTGTATGCAATAGCAAAGTATTGTACTTAAGTCATGTATTCATACGCGACCAATACGAAACATAGACCAGATAATCATACTCTTATATGGGGCTAGAGGTTACTAGCTCTTAGCCCACTGATGGGGTGTCAAATTCAGTGGATACCCGTACATCGTTATGAAGCTCTTCTTTCTGAATTCATAATAAAACCGTGCACACGCAGTAGCCTCATGGCAAGGGTGCTACATGGTTAACCCTGTGTATACCAATCGTTTGGTCTACTGGCAATACACTCTTTAAGAACATCAATATTGTGAGTACCTTTTTATAAATTCTTCAGAGCAACTCACTCCTAGATAGCTGCCGACCAAGGCTAAGGAACTCTATCTGCAATGTTTCCCGGACCTGTGTACAAACTCGCCAGTATATTTTTATAACAGAATATACAATCTATGGATATACTTAATGGCTCATTCTTTCTCCTTTAAATATCCGAGTATTGGAAATGATTAGAATAAATTCATTGTTCATCCAACTCTCTTTACCACGGGTCATAACCTTTCTGGGATCATCATAGAGGGGGTAAAAGACCATGGGTCCAGAGTGTTCTGGTTAAGCCACTTAGCGATCTACACAGCCCAGTCCGTGAAATAAATGGCAGAAGTAAAAACTCACAGGCATGAGTGAGTAATTATCTGAACTAATGGTATATTATGGCAAAAATACTAAACTACGGTGCCAGTATATTTTTGTTTTTGTGGCACTTCTGTTAAAACTAGTTAGTCGCTCGATTTATAACAATGACTCATTGTGCTTAATAAAACCATCAATGCCTCTTATATATCATTGAAGCAGCAATGCAAGAAATGGTACATCATCATGTTAACAGGTCGTGGTACTCTTGAATTTAACATGCATTGTCATTGACATGCATCATTTCATTCCGTCAGGGCAGGGAAAACACCAGCAGCATCAACCAACGCGAGAGTATTATGCACATACTGACAGTCACCAAAAGTAGGCCGCCAGCCCCATGCGGCGACTTCCCCTGGTGAGCTTTGGAAATGCTTGAAGGTTTTCCCCCATACCCATAATAGGATTAATATTAACTCAAGATATTAACCTGAAACATGTCTGAGGCCTTGTCTGCAACTTTTTTAACACATTCGATGAGACCTGCTGTAGTGACTTCACCAAAAAGCTCACGTTTAAATACCCTTGCACAATTGCACAGCCATGCTTGTGGCCGTAAGCCTTATAGAGTTTGATCAGAACTCACACCTGTCCATAATGAGTTCACAAATGCAGCAGGCACAGAAAACACATTTAATGGGTTCGTTACTTCACTTATTACATCATTTGGGTTATAACCCCAACATGTTTTTGAGACCCATAAGTAGAATTCCGGTACCTCTTATTGTATCGCAAGGAAGGAGACCTTCATGGTGAGGCTCCTACGGGCATGACTGGCCACTTGGCTGGACGCCAGATATCCCATTCCCAATTAAAAAAATTGTAGCAATTTTATAATAATATACAATGGAGATATTATTTTACGCCAGATATCCCATTCCCAATTAAAAAAATTGTAGCAATTTTATAATAATATACAATGCAGATATTATTTTACGCCTTAACTACATTTAGCTTCATGGTCAGACAGTCTAAATCTTATAACTATCATGTTTAGTTCAGTCAACGATTTTACTACCAGTACTGATGCCAAATATTTCTTTCTTTGCCTCTTTGCTATATCAACTACAAACTCTCATCCTCAACTTTTACCAACAGACCATGAAGGGGTACATGTACCAGAGCGTCTGTCATTTGTTTTATTCGACTTACCAACCCAAAAGCAATGACATAAATGATGTACTCTAAACTACATGTATGATTGTGCTGGTCTTTACTTTATCGACCTACCAAACCCAAAATGATGATAGCACTGGAACCCTTACCTAATGAGTTTACCTTAACATATCTATTACATTTCAAAATACGATCTATTAAATTTCAAAATACGGAAAGATAGGTAAATTATTTTTGTCATACATTACCTCTACTTTCCGGGTATAACAACCTTTGTCAACTGAGTTTTGCCTGCCAAAAGAGTCATAATATTCCTATAGTCTGATCGCAGTATTCACGCCAACCCCTAAGAACTCCTTTACTCAAGCCTTTATGCCTTTTTCGAGATCAAGAGTTACACATTCAGCAGTCACATTAAGACAATTCTAATTCTTAATTTCAGCAATCAACAATCACTGTTTCAGTTATCCAAACTACTTCACAGACATTAGGCTAATGGTGCGCGAAACAAGTTTCTGAATCACAGCAGTGACGTAGTTATGCTTATTTGAAAGCCCTACTCCCCCTTTTGCAAAGCCATCACGATCTTCGACAATAATATTAACGAGTACCAATACACATTAATCTCACGAAACTTCAATTTTTAACTTTAAAGTTTATATTTCAATCCATATCGTAGGGACATCGTCATAAATTCCATTTCCAACAAAAATCAACTTTACACTTAAGTAAATATACAATAAAGTATTCTTATAGTATAGTAAACTGTTCTTAAAATTGCTGTTTCGGAACTCTTTCCATACAATGTTTATTAACAATCGACAATCCTTGAATTACAAACTTACACAATAACACTAACCTTTCTTGAATGCAGGCCAAGACCCTCTGACGTTCACAACACGACATAGTCTTAGGTAATAACTTCTGGTGCAGGCTACCCTTCTTTTTTCCCAAACCTGGGTTCACTGAAATTCAGTCCAAAGTTTACCCATGTAAGGAGTTGTCGTGGTCAATCGGGGATAAGTTCTTGCCGATACCTGCCTGGTGTTCACTGGTCATTCTGTCCCATCTTCTGCGATAACCGTTTAGTTAGTGTATCCTTTCCTGGGCAGCCCTTGTCTACTCCCTTCCAATGTCAATGAAAGTATTACTAAGTCTACAGAAATGATTTTTTCGCCATTAAGTGCATTTCTACTAGATGCCATATCATGTACACGTCTTCCTTGTGTTGTTTTAAGAAAAATGAAATGTTCTGGATGGCTTAGACTAAATCGCTATTGGCACTTTTCCATGTCTCATCAGACCAGTACGACTCGGCAAAGTCATGCAGCGGCTTGGGGAAGCTTGCTTCATCCTGTCTGAACTTGAACAACTGTTCTTCAATTACAATCCGAAAAACAACAAAGGGACCCAACCTGGATGATTGAAATTCAGGGTTAGCCCTAATGAAACCCCCGGAGTTGCATGATAGTTGGTTGAGTACTATCCTTAAGGTAATAAAAGTTCGTTCGTCAGCTAAGAGATGAATCAACAATGAAAACTCCCCACCTAAAACCAACTACCACTGCACCCAATAATCTGTCAGATGGCCTGGTGCTCCCTTCATGCAGTGGGCTCCACGTGGTGTGAGAATGGTTGTCCTGTGCACGGTGAACAGCTTTCCCTCACCACTGTCCTGATGAGTCTTATAAATATGAGCCAGCATAGGCTCAGTGATAATCCTAGCACAACCTTCAACTTGGTACAACAGGAAGAGAGCCATACACTTAGCTTCACAGTGGTAGCACTTCAACACGTTTAAATGGAGTGTTCCATAGAGTTCGCAGGCCACATGGTCAGTGAGATTTAAGGTTGTGAGGCATACAAAGCTGCATAAATAACAAACGCATTCTGTTGATAAATCCTGGCAACCGCTCGCCAATGTAAAGTTCATCCACTTCAGGATTTTACTTTTTGTGTGCTTGTACACTAACGTGCTGACCTGCGTCAGGGATTCACTGTTCCTTTTTCATATTTATCCACTTTCTCAACATGCAGTAGCAGCCGGAAACGCTATTAACAACCCAACTCTTTGGAGTTTATATGATAAAGACTCGTTTATTCTTGCTGCACACAGATTATATCTTGAAATTTTATTACACTAGCGGCCATGGTGGCATTTCCAAGTAGTCCTACATTTAACTAACATCAATCATACATCAAAGTGTGGGACAGCCCAATAGCAATTATGTTCTTTGTAGTGTATTATCATAACGTCTTGGAGTGCCACAAAGTGTGGAGTTTGCCTCCCATGTATTTAGTTAACTTTAAATAAGATGGCAATTGGTGTACCAAAATATTTATGGTACACGTCCTCAGGATTCTTGTTTATAATGATACCTTAATGAATTGTTTATCATAACACTGACTGCGTCTACTGCCAGTCCATGCAGCTGGGAAAATACCTTAATGCGTTCTTAATGACTTAATGAGCCAGATGTCCAAACATACATGTACAATGACTCTTCTTCTCTCCGCATCTGCAGTAAGTATAGACCAACAGAAGAATAAACATGGTCAGTAAGGATGTAATACGTCTCCACTCGTTAACCCTTTAGGCACTGCCAAGACTTTGAATTATATTGTAAACTATTGCAAATTAAAACGGAATAAAAACTGAAGGAACAATGCAAAGGGTGTGCATTCTTTACAATACGATGCACTTAAAAAAATGTGAAAATAATACTTCCATTCACATACTTATAAAAAACTCACTGCACCTTCAATCATTGCTTTCCATTCATTTCCTATACCAATACCTATCAAGGCACGAAGGGTTAGTGACGTCACAAACTCAACACAGCTGGCTGAGAGGGAAGACTACGCCCATGCTAGGGAGCTGTGGCTGTCAAGTGTTACTTGGTTTAAACATATTTTATTCACACTTTTTTCAACAGGATCAAAAAAGCAGGTGGAAATATTCATTTTCATCCCTGTTCTCGCCCAGGATGGGTAGGTGTGTTGTAGCAATGCAAGTTCTACAGCTTGTTTACATTCCCCCAAAGACCTGAAATTACGGAGAGCATGGCCCTGTGCAGTCAAGATTTACTGGGAAATTACCTAACCTATGTAGCGAAAATTTTGTGGAAAGTGACTTTGATTCGTTGATTTCCTGTTGCCAAATGAAGTCCTATTGGTGGACAATGGAAGGATTCGTGAAAGTAGCCAAATCAGAAATTAATCATGAAACTTTGCAGGAACCATGATTCATCTTTTTTTCTTTCTTTTACTATATTTACAAATTAATCGTCAGTACGATTCTGATTTCGAAGCTAGCATTACAGACAGCAAAATATAGGTCTAGTAGTTTTAGGACTGTTACAAAATATCACATAATTATCAATCGACTGTCACAGAGACAACACCGGTCTGGGAGGTTCTTACAAAGTATTACATTGTAACAAAACGTAAATGCGTTTTACCATTTTGATTCAATTGATGAAAAAAAGGTGGGAAACATAGTCAAACAGTGACCAAATTTGTTCCATGCCCATTTCTAGGGTTCAACAGTCTATAACAGGTCCCAGGGTTGAGTTAGATGGCCACTGTAATGTGTATGTCCAATCACAATATATATTGCGAGGTGTTTAATCCCATAACCAGAAAACATTTGTTTGGATAGCTACCACTTTCACGACTCATCTGTGCAGCTGCCAAGTGACAGCTCTTTTGTCATGTGCCACTATTTGTGACAGTCCACAGCCAGCACCCAATAATTGGGTGTAAAAATTCCATCTCATTGTATCTTTGGCGCTAATATGGACCCATAAAATAAGTCAGTCAGAGGAAAATATTTTCCAGTTTTACATAATGGATATGATCTGAAATAAAGGATTATAAGCACATGCACTGATGATGGTGTATACGGAAATGTAAATTATTGCCCTCCAAGGGTCGCGAGGTTAATACCGAGTAGAGTTTTAATTTTGAAAGATATTCATAGGTGCAAATTTATATTTAATCATCCATAGACCTTACAGATGGGGCAGGAAAATTAACTGTTTGTACAGACTTTCTCATGCTGTAGGTGCAGGCTGTAGCTGTGTCCGTGAATGCTAGAATATGAAACGCTACAAGACCTGGCCCATCCTGACGCAAATTCCAATGTATTGCATGCATGCTTTTTCTTGTCAAATGAAGTATAGTAATTTATGACAGGAAATATCTCTTTTGCAACGAATTATTATTTCCAAGATGTCAAGTTGGGATCGTCTGGCTGTCCCAAGGCTGCACTCTCTGCAGTACCAGACTAGTGACAGCAGGGCTCTGGGCGTCCTACTATTGTCTGTAAGCCTGAATGATCTTTTCCTCAGCAGCTATAGCTTTTCTTATTAATTCTTCTTCGTCAGACCATGTACAAGAAAAGCTCAATTCACCCTCTCAGGAATCACTATGCTCTGCTGTATCTGCCATGACTCTTGGCTAACTGAAGGCACTCTGGCTAATAACACATTCACCCTGGCCATTGGGTTGTGTTTGTGACGTCACGAATACTTTCCCACGTCGGCCGGTGCACTTTTGGAGCTAAACAAAACACTATTCGAAAATGAAATTTAACATTTTGGTTTTCAGATACTATTTCTAACCTCGTAAACATTAACTTTCTAATTTGTGGAAACAATTCAATTACGATGGCCTCATATTTATGGATATAGATAAAAATGTTGATAACTATGGACGGCCCATTCTGTGCCTTGATTAGCATTTACTAATATTCTGCAAATTTTTGCAATTCATAGATGTAACTAAAGCAGACACCTACGTTATAAACTTGGGTCGGAACCTTTCCCATGAAGGCTTTGATGGTATAACTTGTTTAATAATATAATAAATAAGAAGAAAAATATTTGAAAGATTTTCCAGGAAATTGTGCGACATGTGCATAAACACTGATAAAGTGTAAATAAACAGAGAAGTATGTTCTCTTGACGACGCACCTATCCTTGAATCCTGCTAATTATACCGTGTCACGTGTTACTGTAAATACAACCACACAAGTAAGGCATGTGTTCTAAGAAACAAGAGACCAATGGAAAGAGCATATTACATGTGACGAACCAGGTTATACACAAACTCCTTCGTGTCTGCAGAGTCAATCTCCATTTCTGTTCAGTTGCCTTGTCAGTCTGCTAACATTACAGCAGGCTCATTCGTCCGTTGTTCATCAACAACTCAGATAAATGAATTCTTCTCAAAAGCCGTTCGTCAGAGCCTCTTCACATCTGATGAGTCGCTTTCTACTCTTGCCAGTAGGTATTTGGCAATGCCAGCGACCAGCATTCCGTGTTAGCGCATTTTTTCCGAATGCTGGAAAACAGACTGACAAATAAAAGGGCAAGTATTTAGCCAAATGCGGCACGGATGATTGATGGTAGCTTGTTTATGTTATTTTTTGCAAAATCGGGTAATACCCAGCTGGGTACCCGGTCATTGCAAGACCAGAATTTCGGGTACCCGCGTATTTATTCATACTACCAGACAATGCATTCATTCATGGTGATTTTATCCGTTATTCTAGGATTTTTTTCACCCTCCATAGGTGTATCCGATTGTCTTTTTATTTACTACTTTATTATTAATATAAACTTATGATAACAGTTTCACCAGGAACATTTTATTTAACCAACTATTGTCATCAGCGTTTATTCTGCAAAAACTCCATCAGTGGTCAACAGTTTAATGACGGACATTGCCACAATGTACGTAATGTTTTCAACATTGAAATGGTTCAGTCAGATTTTTCTGACTTAGGCCAGATGATGTCAATCTGTAAAGGTTAACAGCAGTTTACAGCGATCTCTTCACTTTTCAATCGGTATCTTTTACTATTAGAAACAAGACTTCTACCATAAACTGACAAGTGTAAATAATATTTATAAGTTTACGTCATTGTTGCAAAACTGAGGTAGAAAATAAATATGCCTATTTTTACAATCTATTTTACAATCAGCTGAGTTTTCACGAGATCATTACGAAGTTAGACCACAACAAAGTCAGTCCACCACCAATAAACATGTGTAAAACGGGACGTGGTTTGAGCACCTCGTCGTCATTCACGGATTTGGCGACCATAGCTTGGAGCAGCAAACAGAGCAAAACAAAACAAAACAAAGCAAAAAAATATGTCAAGTCACATATACTTACTTTCAATATACTGATGTAGAGTACAAAACAGGGTAAGCTGCTATCTGTTTGTGTACAGACGTTACAATTCACGATTATACAAGTTTCTTGATAGTTTTCAATAACGTAATTTTTAGCATACTTTTCGAATCTGTTATAACTTTAAGTATATATCTTTTCACGTACGTTTACTGGAGCTATATTTATAGTTTCCGGTAAATCAAATCGTAAACAATTTTAGCATAGCTGTGTTTTTATCTAGGTGTATAAATGTTATCAGCTTGTCCCGTGTCATATCAGTGAATATCTTGGTTTACTTGAAAAGGTAGACATTGAAAATTAGATGGGCCGGGAGTTTCATATTAATATATTTATGATAGAATTTGAGTTTAGGGACAGTAAAAATATCCTCAGTTTTATTAAGCAATTTGACATTTTTAGATAATGGGTCAGCATGGGAATTATGTTTTTACACGATATACTTTTAATAACATTCTTAATTATTTTTTGTAATTTTGTTTCATTTATAGCCCCACATCAAAAATTACATCTTCAAAATTAGATAATATTAAAGGATTATAAATTTTATTTTTGCACTTAGTGGAAGAATGTATTTGAGATTATTCTATATACCAAGACACCTTGAAATTTTACTAGCTATTAAGTCGACATGTGCATTCCAATTGAGTTGTTTATCAATTTAAATGCCTAAGAAATTAAAGCATCAACGTGTTCCAAAGGTACAGCGTTCAATTTATGCACAGGCATTTTGAATTTTTTCTTAGTCTGAGGAAAAATCATAAATATGTTTTTAGATGTGGAGAGTGACAATTTGTTAGCATTCATCCACTCTATTATTTTTTTAGCTCAGTGTTAATCTTATGATTTATATCGGAGTCCACATTGATATTAAAGTATATAAAAGAAGGCTACGGACAGAACCTTGCGGTACACCGGTAGTGATCGATAATAGATCGAACTTTACATTGTCAAATTCAATATATTGTTTACCGTTGATTAGGTAACTTTCGAATAATTTGAATTGAAGGTTTTTTACTTCATGATATTTAAGCTTTTCTAAGGGAATTTGGTAATCTATAGTGTCGAAGGCTTCTAATAGGTTTACAAAAATACTGATAGGAATTTTACCCTAATCCATTTCTTGCATTATTTCACCAATAAAGTCTATGGCAGCAAATTCGGTAGAATGGGGTGCTCTGAAACCAAAATTTTGACAAATGTTTATGCTTCTGTAAAGCATCATATAATTGGTTAAACATTATTTTTTTCAACCATGTAGGTCTGTCGGGATTGCAACAGAAAGCCACATTTTTACTTCCTCTAAAAAACCTCCATCCCCTTGACCAGAGTAGGACTTATTATGGGTTGAATGTCAAGGTCGGCTGAGACCAGCCTGTTCAGACAGCCCTCCCTTTTAAACTTATATTGTGCAAAATACCTACATGCTGACATGGTAAGTCATGAATAGTAATGCAAATGTTTCCTCTAAAACCGTAAACTTGGTGTGGATGTAACTTGAGTGACTCGTTACAGTTAACTTGTTATGACCTATTCACATTCAGTTTTTGCTTGTCTTTTTTTTTGGGGGGGGGGGGGGAGAGCCATCATTTGAGAAACTAGTAACACGGCCTCTACTCCCTAACCACTAGAATACAGTATCTGCATATGATGACGCAACTTCATAAAGGTTGCCTTGGAAATTGTAATTTTAGGACCTTGAGTGAACTTTTGAGGTCAAAGGACATAATGGACATGAAAAAAATTTATAACCTTATTAATCAACTCTATTGTAAAAGTTGTACAATTAACACGGCGTGCGCATGCTCATAACCGTTGCTACAATAACTTACCGGTTACAATTGTTGCTAATTACATACTAGTAGCCATGTTCAAAGCACAGGGGGGACAAAGCCTATTTTCTTCAACTGCACAGATTGAAAAGACTTTAATTTTGTATATGCAGACAAAGACCCTCATTTATAGTGAGTACACGTATATTTTTCCAAAAATGAGAAATAAAAATGTACGAAGAATGTGTGTATTATATTTATCTCCTCAACTCCTATTGGTTTCGGAAAGTTCTACTGATTCTAATCGTCTACAGATATAGAAGTGTGTTCAAATTTATTATGTTCTGCAACAATGGAGATCAATGTAAATAAAATAACCTACTGTGCCTGGGGTAAGGATTTTCCTTTCGCTATGTGTGCAAGTGGAAAACTATAAATATACGAGTGGGTTAACAGATAGATGGATAGACAGATGGGAAGCAAAGAAATGAAGAAATGAAACTACTTTGTACCAACCCTGCAAATTCAGGTCTGCTTCAAGCTATGTAAAACTTAAATCGGTTCACCCTGGTCTCTGATATCCAAACACACACATACAGACAAAGAGAAAGACAGACAGACAGACAAACAGAAAAAAAGAAAGAAGAAAAAAAGAAAGAAAGAAAGAAAGAAAGAAAGAAAGAAAGAAAGAAAGAAAGAAAGAAAGAAAGAAAATCACTTTGTACCAGCCCTACAAATTCAGATCTGGTTCCAGCCATGTAAAACTTAAATTGGACCACCCAGGTTGTGTGTACATTTTACAATGTCAAAATCGCAACCTACTTTAGCTCTGAATTACAAAATATTGCAGAGCCCTGTTATTTCGATGGATCAAATGTACGTCTAGCAGTACCGTGTGCGTCGGCATGGTGAACATCGTGACCATCGCGTCGGCCCTGCGTCAGATGGTTATCACTATAATCAACCGCCACCCATGCGGTACCTCATTCTCACGGGGCCTCAAACAAAGATAGTGTGGGGGCATTTCGTATTTCAGTGGGGAAGGCATTCCATGTGATCGCGCCTCTATGGGACATCCTGCCATCGCCAAAATTAGATTTTGCCACTAATCTCGTGAATAGTGCTATATACTTTACGTGAGAGTAGAGAAGTCATTCAACCAGTCGTAATATTTAGCAGTCACAGGGGGAGAATAAAAAGTAAAGCGGGTGAATAACCTGGTTGGGTTGGACCCAGCCCACGAATCCACGACCACCATCCCAAATGCTTTTTACAGTGGGCTACAATCCAACAACTGGAGATTTCCTGGCTTTAAGAACAGAAATAGCAAGGGCGGTTGGTATTTCAGTGCAGCAGGAATCCCAGGTGGTTGTTCCCATAAGGTACATCCTCCACTCGGTAATATTGAGTCTTCAATGTTGTGCAAATACAGCATTGTTTAAGGTTGCTCTTGTGTTATGGGGAGGTATTTCAGATGATTTTTTAAATTAACAAGTAATGCACATGGGCAAATTATTGGTGGGGATTCATATATAAAAACATGTATGCTAATTGCGTAGTTCCTGCAGTCTTATGATTCTAGATGTTGAGGAGGTTCAAAATTTGGGTATATCTGTTTGTTTTGTTGGTTATCCGGCACAGTTCCCGAGTATTTGAAGTCGGCTTTTCATTGGCAAAAGCAGACCCCCATACAATCTCACAATAATCCATGAATGAAAAGCAAGTCACATTAGAAGTTTGTTTCTACAATCGATCAAATACGTTAAGTGCTTGTTTCTTAGGCTCCAGATTTTCTGGTTGTGTTCCGATACATTCGCCAAGTGAGTCATTAAAAACACAAAACTCCATGTGCAATGTGTTTATGTGCTTATACAGCCTGCAGAGGCAGATGGGCATCTGCCATGTGGCACGTTAGCACCCTTTGACAAGGTTTGGGTCAACTTCAGGCAAGTTCATCCTGAGGGACGTTGAACAAAACAACTTTTCCTTTAATCCATCTGACACATATATATATATATGTATATATATATATATATATATATATATATATATATATATATATATATATATATATATATATATATATATATATATACTACTTCTACTTCCTATAGACTGCTACTTGAGGTACAACATTCAACAAAGTATCCCACATGTAACAGAAAAAGTCCAAGACGCTAAAGTACATTGGCTTCGTCTGTGTGCAAATCATTCGACAATACCGATTATCCGACAGCTGAAAAGGATGCCTGGATGTGTAAAAAGTGCTTGAAACTACATTTCTATTTAGCCAGATCAAAGATGATTCTTATTCTGGACTAACATTTCAGACATATTGAGCAGTATAATTCGTATCGTAAACTTTAGAAGTTTGAAAATAAGGCACGTTTCTCCATTAGTCTCAACATTTAGAGAACAGCACAATAACCCCTTGGTTCATGGCTACCAAGGCTGTCACTATTTCAAACAGATCAATGCCACCTTCTTGCTAATTAGTAGTGATTATTTCACTGATGACGTGTACAGTAATCTTGCTTTATGAATTTTTCATGATCAAACATCGTGCTTGTAGAATTGTTACATGTCAATTTCCGTAATATACCAAAAATGTAATTGCTTAGACGAGCTTATATCTGCTTCATTTGACCTGTGGCTTTGATATTGTGGTGTTACTAAAACGTGGCTTACTTCGAAAACCAGCAGTTTATAATTATCATGATGGTACGAAACAGTGTTGAGTAGGTTGAGGTATCAGCCGTGTTTTCATGTATGTGAAAAAAGAGTTTGAGATGATGCAATAAATGACTAATATTTTGAATCTATGTGTCAATTTTTTTTTCATATTTCATTCGTACTAAGACAAACGGAAAATCAGCGGAAAATTAATGAAATTACGTTTGGAAACGTCAAGTCAGTTTCACAACTAGTTCTTATGTCCAAAAATGACAACCAACAAGCAGCATATAGTACCTTTCAAATACTTTTTCAAACGTATATGCAGGTTTCTTTCCAACAGTCAAAGACCATATTCGTAGGACTTAGATAAAACCATTAGGTAACAGAGATTTTATTGTTACCTTCCACTTGGTTGCTGAAAGCAAGGGTGTCAACTTTTTTGTTTCAGGTGATATTTCATCAGTTTTTGTCACAGGCAACTCACTCGCATCGAGCAAAATTTTGGCGTAATTCTAAAACAATTGAAAAGGCAATATTTACAAATCTATAAAGTAAAAGAGAATATATCTTTCGATAATACCAAATAATTTTGCATTTGTTTTGTCATGTATTTCTGAAATAATAGAAAGTTAACGTTTGCTCGCCTCGTGAGTTTTCTTGCAGAGTATAACATCTTGTTCAGATATCAGATGACAGATATTCTACCGATATGGCTCTTCTAGATTTACCGGATGCTGTTGCGAATGGCATGCATACTATACAACATTATTTGGAGTTTTCAGACATATCAAACATATCTGATCCATTAGATAAACTAAATAATCATCATACATTACAACAAAGGAGACACCATCATGCACAGATTTTCATGTACAAAGGTTGGCATGCCCGTGTCTCCAGCTAAATCTGTTCAACATTCGCTGCTGTTACTAATATTCTCATTGTAGCAACACCAATAATACTCTAAGCAGACCACCCGAAAAACACTGTGCTGGAAAGAAGAGGATATCTCATTGGGGTATAGTCAGTTAGAATTCCCTATCTCAAGAAACTGGAAAGATCCCATGTCTGACTTTATTTAAGTCTTAGGGTGGACCCTCAAAACCCTAAGATCAAACTGGCCCAACTGACATTCCTGTGTTATATTTTAGTAATGCTATATCATATTGCTTGATGCTACTAGCATATGTTTCATATATTTATATCTTTACTTGTAATTTGTCATCTCAAAATGGTTTCACCATTATATCATTGAGATCAATGCGGGCGAGATGAACGTCGGCCGTGAGTCTATAAAAGTCGATTTAAATACTATACTATACTATGCTATGCTATACTATACTATACTATACTACACCACACGCGGAATAATTGACATATTGGTTCAAAAAAACTTAACATGCAGAAAAGAATTTGTCTCATTTAATGTTGAGTACGTCTATGCTAATTTCAAATATGGTGTCAGAAGGCTTAATATTAGGTCCCTTGTTATTTTTTATGCATATCGTTGATTTACCCAAAGTTTGCCCTTAAGCTCATTTTCCTCATTCACTGATAGCAGTGATATATGATGCACTGACATATCGTTGATTTACCCAATGTTTGCCCTTAAGCTCATTTTCCTCATTCACTGATAGCAGTGATATATGATGCACTGACCCAAATGCAACTAAACGGATATAAAATGAAAGCAAGGAATTAGAAAGTGTTTCTTTGTGGCTTAAGATGAAGATTTTGTGAATAAATTCACAAAAAAAAACAAATTTTGGTTTTTTTTTCGGAAGCAACATAAGGTGTTTGGTAATGTCTTCATGGACAGTTTGTTCTTAAGGTGGATACAGTGGGCGGAGTTTCATGTAGTATGAATGGATCACAAAGTAACTTGGAAAATCATATAAAATTTGTTATTGCAGTTCTGTAAGGTTACAGGAATCATACTGCAAGCTAGACTGCGCACCTCGTACAACATTACTTACTATGCATTTGGGCAGCAATGTCTTCTGTATTGTAATATTGTATGGAAATCCCTTGTCCCATCAACTAAATTAAGCTGGTTATTATGAAAAGTAACTGATTCCCATTAGTAGACAATTTAATACATATCTATTCTTTCTCTTCCGTACCTACAATATCTTTCCACTTCCAAGCCTAAAGGATCGATTGATTGCAACTATCATATTTAATAACAAACAAAATATTCCAGATTAGTGCCAGATATATTCACCATCTACGCCCCCCCCCCACACACACACACATTCACACCCACACCCACTCACATATAAAATCAAGTATCCCTATAATATAGACGACATAATGTTTACCATATTTTATTCAATTATGGCCTTGTGACGGTGGCAATATGGATTTTTATGCAGTCTTCACCTCAATTTTGCATGAGGCCTAGGGGCCTCAAGCAATATTGGTGCAGCCTATATGGAAATTATGCAGCCTTCGATACCTGGCCTCAGACAACATTGGTGCTAAAGGCTGCATAAATTCAATATTGCCTCCATCACAAGGCTATCATTGATTTATTCCGTACTACCTGTTTTAGATTAAAACATGACCCAACCACTTCAGAAATTCAATACTGCAAATGAAATAGAACAGTGGGTTGAGAAAAGTGTCTCTTAATGGGTTAGGCAAACAAATCATTGGCAGAGCTGTACTAGCTATTATTAAATAAACAATATATTTCAGAAAAACATTACCCATATTCACAAATTTCAAGCTAATAATGAGAGCAAAGAGATTCAAGAGTTACCAAAACATAAACATTAACCTTCCAATACCAATATGAAGAAATAAATTTGACTGACTTGAGACAGGCACTTACCCATGAAAAGCAACTGGTGATTTTAAACGGGTCCTCTTAACGTTTTAAATATTCTTCATTAAATTTCGTTTTTCCAAAAACATATATGCCTGACTAATAAAAACCCAAAATCTATCATTTGCGCCGAAAATATAAAGAGGCATGGTGGGCCTGCCACTTTTTAGTTCCTCTGAAATGTCAGTCAGCTGAGTAGACAGGAAAATGAGAAGAAAGTAGGCCTATATCATCCTGACTTAAGACAGGCAGTCACCCATAAGAGGCAACTGGTGGTTTTAAACTGGTCCTCTCAGGCAAACAGAAATTTGGCTAAATATAAATTAGGATGGGCATGATATTTGGCCACGAAAACTTGCATAAAGTTTGTCGAAAACATTTCTGTAGTTTAAGCCAAAAATTGGCGCAACTCAAGTCCCAGCGTAAGCCCTGCAAGACAAGAAGAAAGAAGATACTAAAACATGAAATCTACTTTTGATAATTTCATTCATAACAAATTAACAAACCTGTTCAGGCAGGGAAGCTGTCCATTGGCCAATTTTTTTTTAAATGAAGAAATCTGACTTTGGTAACTTCCAGCCATGTGCAATTGAAATATGTATCTTCACTCTGGTAAGTCACTGCTGTTGGAAAATTACAATTACAAAGCATAGCTGAAAAAAGGTGTATTTTAAAATGAAAACTTGTTTTTTAAAGCATACAAAATTATGATAATAATATCTCCTCACGGACATTGTATACAGCACCACATGTCCGAAATTAAGTAAGTTTATATTTATAAAGAAAATTAACCAGCTTTTCTTTGTAACACGCAATGGCAGAATAGTGCAAAACATGACTTCTTTCTTACGTGAGATTTCCTCCAGAAATATATATGGTATTTCCGTTCTGGAAATCGTGTTTTTTTTTGCCATAAAACCCGCACGACCAGTGCTTATTTTTGGTTGTAATAGTGATAATTAATTCTTACATAACAATTTTGAATGCTTGCCCAAGGCGTTGCCGGCATGTTATATTGTGTTGTGCTATTTAAAAAGATATTCTGATTATATGAATGGTCATAATGAATGGCAGGAAGTGCAAAATTGAAATCTGCATCCGGCATTGGGGCTTCCTATAAATCAATTGCACCACTCTCATCTTCGGCACTTGTACTAGATGTTATACATGGCAAAATTTTGCATAAACCTTTTTTTCTCAATGTTCACTTTTTTAAATGTGGGAATGAGATCTGAGCTCGGAATCACTCTTTGGTGAAGGCTGAGGTTGACCATGAGGTACAACTGATTTACTGGAAAGTGTTGACAAGAGCTCTAAATTATCAACATTTATAGCAGTCGTCACCAGTGATATTCCTTGGTCCGTATCACAAGAGGTACTGTGGATGTGATTGACGGCGTCGACCTTTCTGCTGTGATTCTTTCAGCTGCCAGGAACTGTCTATGGAACCGCTTAGTAGAGATGAAATCTCTGTCGGTTTCTTTCTTTGGGGGGGGGGGGTGGTGGTGTTTAACCTGTGCATATTTTCAAATTAGTTTCAGATTTATGGCCCGCATGCCTAATAGACACAATATGTTGCTTTGGCATATCGTTTTCATCCAATGTGAACACACGAAGCCCTGAGGCAGTGTTTAGTGTACCTTTCCGATACACCGAGTAATTCGCTAATTTTTCAAACTAGATTTCCAAGTGTCTGTCCCAACCAGGAAATTACAGTACCAAACTTTGTCACTGGTAAACACATCACTTGTAGGTCTCTTGAAAAGATCTGTGTAATTTGGATTGAGGTGGTGAATACAAATGAGCAGACAGGACAGTGGTCACTTCCTGCAAAATACAAACATAAAAATACTTTGAGTGTAAAATGTACTTTAAAAAATAAAATGGAGGAAATACTAGTACGTGTGTATGCATAAAAAGTAGTTGATTGAAAAAATATGTAAAAATGAAAATCAGAAATACATAATTATATGTACATTGAGTAAATAAGCCTGTGTGGACATAATTTCACGGCCTTGCAAATCAATGTAATTAAATGACAAACAAAAAATAAGAAAGAGTGGGAACAGTTTAACCAGCAAAAACTTCAAATATTTCACCTCAAATGTCTGTTTTTAATGAGTATCTATAAAATGCATCAACAGGGGGGCATTCTGTTCCACAGATAGTATTTGGAACATTGAAAAGTGACCATTTAGATTAATAATAATTGAAACGAAAGTTGCTTTATGATGAACTTAAGATACCTTTCATCTCCCACATCCATCCTGTGGTATGATGGTCAATCTGGTGGTTTTCAGTTGATTCATCACTTTTTGTTAGTGGACAGTCCAACATGACAATCTCTTGTCACTTCAAAGCCTGTGATTTTCAATTCCGTTAGATTTTCTCTTTCTCTGCGACCGAAACGAAGTAATACATCACACAGCACTTTCTGTTGTAATACTGTTGGGTTGTTTTGGTTTTCGGGTGGAACAACCTAATTGAACATTGGAAGATCATCCAATGCGACTGCATTTCCCTTGCCCATTTGTTTCAGCGTCTTTGGCGTGCCTTTGTTCATGGCATTTCATCCTGGGGATGTATTTTAATCTTTCAAATCTAGGTTCAGGTAGCCTCCAATACCCCCATCATATAGAGGAAACAGATGTTTTCTGTAGTGTGTACCGGCCGGCTTTTATTCTTGCCTCAGCGTCGAATTATCCTAGTAAATTCGTTGTCGGAATATACTCTGTAAACTTAGCATAGGCTTCAGCACGGCACTGTTTCAGCACATCTACATACTGCTCTTTTTTTCTTTTTTCTTTTTTTTTTTTTGTTTTTTGTTTGTTTGTTTGTTGTTTTTTTTTGACAATGACAGTGAATCTGCATTTTCCAATCATCTGTTTCTCTTCATCTGATAAAGCAACATATCTTTTTCGCCTGCTTTCCGCCGTTTTCCTAATGTTGTTTGTGAAGGCACAATTTGTGCTTTTTCCCAACAGAACACAGTTATAGATCCTTCTATTACTCATATTAGCATTTATCTGTCAAAAATCAGCATTTTGGTATTTAAAAATTTCCTGACCAGCATATAACAGATAAAAATGTCAGAAAAACGCGGATGGATTTTTGTCGTATAATACCCAGCTCATAAATTGGTGAGTTCTCACCTGGCCTGTTAGACAATCGACCTATTTGACCCCCCACAGAAGCACCGCTGTGATGCAGCAAACCTGACTTAGCCAACTTTATTTAAACAGAGTCTTCTGCATGCTGAAAACACAGTATTTTCACAATTATGGACTGTTTCCGTTTGCGCAGCAGAGAGAGAAGTGGGGGTGGGTGGGTAATGAAATCAAGGCTCAATACGTCAGGGGCCCTGCAAGATGACGCGCGCTCAAGGTTACTAAAATCAATATTGCAGACCAATTTGTCCAGGAATATTCATTTTACGGATGGTCATGTGACTATCAACCAATTAAATTTAAAGGTTAACATGCAGGTATTACAGAACACTGTTGAACTTGTTTTCATTTTGTCTCAAGAACGAGGGACCAAAACAAATGATATATAAAGCTGTTAAAATAAGAAAATGAAGTTAATTTTTTCCACTTAGACTTTCAAGTCTCTCTCTCTCTCTCTCTTTCTTTCTCTCTCTCTCTCTCTCTCTCTCTCTCTCTCTCTCTCTCTCTCTCTCTCATTTCATGCTACACATTTATGACAGAGAGGAGAAGGGCTTAGTGCAGATACCCTTTCAATACCTTCTTGGAGTATTAAATCTTTCAGTGCCACATTTTGGACACAGTCAGCAGCTTTCCTCGGCGTGGTTTGAAAATGCGCCCAAAGGGCGCTTGGAGAAGCTGATGACCTGCACTATTATATTCCATACAACTTCAGGCATGCTGGGGCTTGAAGGAAAGCTGATGACCTGCACTATTATATTCTATACAACTTCAGGCATGCTGGTGCTTGAAGACAGGTCTTTTTACAAGAAATATGAATCCGCATTATAATTCGGAGCAGTTCATTCTAAGTTCGTCGACTTAAGTCGCAGTTGGCACTGAAAGAGTTACGGTGAGGATGCAAAGTATCACTTGACATCTACAATAATTATCTGTACCAATGACCGTACATATCAGAATAGCAACATTACTCTATGGCCAACGTACTTGTTCAATTATACCACAGCTGAGTTGTCCGTCAGATGATGGACGGTCGTACGTCTTTCATACGTCCGTTTGTCTTTCCAATTTTTTTCCTTTCGATGAAAAACCGTACTCTGCATCCTCTTTAGACCAGGTGGGGATCTACCTGGGATGGCTCTCAACCAGGACTGTTTAAATTGTCAAGCTATAGTGTTTGGGATTTTAATCTTTCCCAACGGGGGGGGGGGGGGGCAAAATATTCTCCGAAACGCTCTGTCAGTTGCTTTGAAATCGTATAGGAACACTTCAGGATACCCCTGTGCTTAATTTCTTCAAAAGTGACGCTGGGCGTTTTTTTATATTTACGAATTTGTATGTGTTTAAGCTATTTTTTACTTCTACAAAAATGTCACTTTTATTGTAATATGATGCTGAAATTTTATGGAAATGCACAAAGTTGTTCATCTGGCGGAGTTACAATGGATCCCTAATTTTTAACGACATTTTCACTTTGGGTAATTATCGGTTAATGCGTGCTCTACGATTGATTACCATGTTAGCCAGAAGGGATTTGTAAAAATTCACACTTTTTACTTCTACAAAAGCCAGATTCCCTTCAAATTTCGTGGATTGTACCTTGTGTGGATCTCTACCAAGTTTGTTTAACTAGTCCTATGATTTTGGATTTCCTATAATTTATTAACTCTGCTGGCTTGTCGGTCAGCTGGGGTTATAATATGGGTAGTTGGCCGTAGTCGCTGTAAAATCATATTTTTGAATTCTTCTCCAACATAATTAATCAGATCTTCTTCAAACTTGGTGGGAATCTACCGTGGATGTGTATCTCCCAAGTTTGTTCAAGTTGTCATGCTTCAATGATATTTGTTTATTTGTGAAATATACATTTTTTGTTTAGTTTCGGCAAAACCTTCCAAAATTCGCCGTCAAAACCATTTGGCTGCGACATTGCATAGGGTCACTTCTGGACAGCCCCAGACCCTAATTAGTTCAACTGGTGGAGCTTTGGTGCTTTTTCGCATGAACTTTTGTGTCTAAAAGCTATTTTTCGACTTCCTTCTCCGAAAGCTTAGGTGAGGTTATTCTGAAACCTTGTGGAAAGGTACATTGTGGGAGGGTCAAACAAAGTTGTTTACCGGAAGTGAATTTCTGTATCCCTGGATTTTGAAGAAGTTTCAATTCGGGTACTAATCATTAATTTAATTTTTAATACTCACTCTCCATTGATTTTTTTGCATAATTTAAAATAATTAATTATCTATCTACCTATCTGTCTGTCTGTGTACCCATATATTAACCTAATATTTACTTTTGACCAAATATTAACAGATCGTCTTTCAAATCATTTGTCCTATTGCTACGAAATTGCGCAGGGACACTTCTGGACACCCCTGAACCTTTTTTTGTTCAAGAGGCGGCTTTGTGATTTTTAAAATTTCAATATTTAACGATTTTAAGGGGTTTTGTGTTGCTATTTTGACTTCTACAAAACAGTACGCCAGGTCTTTCCGAAACATAATGGAAATATGAACTGCACCCTCTGAGTCATCGATTCCACATTTGCAAAAGCAACTGTAGTACTCAGAAAGTTTCCACTTGTGCACCACTTCATTGCAAAATTTAAATGAGCAAAATTTTCTCATTTCAGAAAAATTGCCTTTGGGTATCTCTGGATGCGCGAACTTGAAATGCGCTAAAATGTTATAATTTAAGAGATTTGCGAAAAATTAAGCACGCACGTATGTTTGTAGAAGTACAGTACACATTTTTTATTACCTGGGTATTGATGGGTACCCTGGTACCCCAAATAGAGCTTGTATGATAGTCTCTTAGGGTTCGCTTAGTATCTGCACAATATTCAAAATATCCTGCCAAATTTCAAAAACACAAAACCAATCGAAGAGAAAGTCAAAGTTTATTTTATCTTATTAATTAAATGACTGTAGGATGGCTTTGTTTTTCACCATAATAATTTTGAATGTTTTAATCATACCCCTTTACCTCAGTCCATGAGCAGATGGAGTTGGGAGTCGAACTTCCAAATACAATCTTCATAGTTCATGATCAGGCGTTTTAAGCTTTAATGCCAGTTTTCTAGCACATTTTTCAACATTCTCGATGGCATCTATCAGTTTCAATTCACTTGTGTTCATTACAAGGTTAAAATATTCTAGATGCAGTCGCATAAGAGTTTTATTAGGCACACATGTATAAAAGTTCTTCATTTGCCACAGGTCGTGTTGTTTGTCACCGTTTGCTCATTATGTGGTTCAAACGATTGTGCATTGTCTACGATAATTTCATTTTCTAAGGTGTTTTTATACGTGCTACACAAGACCCATGTTTAAGCTAAGAGTAAGCCATATGACGTTGTTGCATATTCTCACCAAGCAGGACTTTGTACTCATAACGATGAAATTTCAGAAGCTAATATCTAAGTTCTGGTCGTTCACAGTCCTCATGTGATAAACTATTCTTTACGATTATGGTATCTTAGTACATAAGATAAATCGTTGACGTGTATGATAAAAAGTACTGGTCCAAAGACACTACTTTGTGGTTAACCAATGGTGACTTCATTTTATCCAGACTTTTAGCTATTTACTGTACACACCGAGTTTAACGTGGCAAGAAGCTTTATATTTTCCCAAAGAACTTCCAGATTAGTTACACTTTGTGTGCTCCTGGGTTATTCAGCTTAAATATGTATGTCCACAATAAAAGTCAAGTGTATCCACCCATGCATATGATTGTTGGTACTGTAACTTGAGACTTTTTCTAAATAATCTCTGACGAAATTTTTAATCAACATCGTTCATAAAATCCAATGTCAATCCAGCAACACCAATTTGGTCCATTTGTTGAGAACTTTCAGTAATTGCAGCAGAGTGGACCTCCCTGTAATGAAATATTATTGTTTGTCACTAAACATGTTCCTTCTCATGTGGTTCTCTATGATATCTTCTAGTTTGGATATCACTGTCTTACACAGTACGCTGATCAGACGGATTGGTCTATCATTGTTTATCGATTGTTTGAGCATTTTCGTATATATACCTGATACATGATTAGTATTTCAACTTTTCAGAAGCAATCAAGAAAAGTATTGTGGACAATAGTTAATAGTGTCAGTAAGTGAAATAGCCAGTTCCCTCAGGTATTATGGCAGTAAGGTGTCCAGGACGACCCTACCGTTATCGGACCTGTGAACAACTGGTTCGCAGTTTATTCAGGAGCATGGAAGTGGAATTGGCAACATTAGCTTCACCAACCACTTTTCAGGCTAGGCCTGCCAGGCATATATGGGAATTTTACTCTGCTACAAAGGTGATGCCAAAAACAGTCAGCTGCAGAGCATGATAAGGTTTGTTGACACTGCTTGACAGACAGATGAATCAAAACTGAGCACTTCACCCACTCCTGCCAAGAACACTGGCTTCAACAAAAGCCAACCTTTGTATGTGCTCATATATAATCAAGACAGATTGCTGTGCAATGACGTTGATGAAGAATCTGACTTCACAGGACAACATAATCATTTCACTTGATGTCTTCAGCTACTGACATGTTCAAGATGCCCATACACAAAGCTACTCTTTATGAACGTAAGGTAAGGATGGAAGCTGGAGTGCGTTTGGGACATACAAGAGCATTAGAAACCAGCAGCCAAATATTCTATCAGAAGGAGTGGTACTAGGACGCATGTGTTGCCTAGTAACATTACTTCTGGACACGTGCAGGATCTGCTCAAAGATGAAATTCTGCAAAAAAATCATCATTGGTTTTGTGGACAATGATGCCTACGATGGCTCACTAAGCAAGACTCCTTTCTATTTTAAGCATTACAATTTATCATGCTTGTCACTTAAAGTAGGATTGATACACTGGAACAGGTCAGACCCAACTTTGCAGGAGGTATATACACCTCTATGGATCAGAAAGCTCAAGGAAGATTTTGGGAACCATATCACACCATACACTTTTGCAAGGGATCATACTCTTATTGCCTTTGACATGACACCAGACCTTTCCTGTGACTTGGATCACTATCAGCTGGTAAAGCGGAAAAGTGTGCATCTGGATGTGACATCCGCTAATGCCCTCTCATCAGCAGTGTGTATGATCATCTATGTTGAATGATTATGTAGTAGAGATCGACTAAGTAAGGAATGTAATCACAGACTTCTAACATGAACACCAAAACGATCATAGATTTCTTAGACAGACAGGAACTAGCGACAAGATCTCAATTTGCTTGTGTTCATGCCTCTGATAAGCTTCCAAAACCACCACGATATAAGGGTTGTATGTGATAAATACTGCACCATCAACAGAGGAAAGAAAACAATAGGTGGCAGTGTATGTGCCTCAAAGATTTAAACGTGGAAACAGAGAATACTATGACCCATTTTGGAATGCTACCTTTTGTTAATAGCATAAAAAAGTTCATGTTAGTGTGCCATCATAAGTATGTTCGCAACGAAGACAGAGTACAAAGCTAGCATAACATAACATGTGGACAGCACTGCATATTTTACTTGTCACAGCAATGCATGGGGATAAGCATGGCTGATAGAACGGGTAAATTGCTCTACCCAGAAGACCCTGAATTAAGTGATGAATTGGTGAATTGATACGTAGAGGTTTCTGCTGGATATAAAATATCTAATGACTAAAATATGAAATAGGACAGCAAAACCCAAATTGCAACTATATATGCCTTAATGGAGAACATTTTTCAGATATAATCTTTAAGGACACATATCCTCTATGATGAATAACGTCACAGATCACAGTATTTATAACTGTTCTCTACTTGTCAGGTATCAGTTTTACACAGAGGATAGCAAGGAATTATAACACTCAATTCAGCATGGCTAACGCCAAAAGAAAATAAGCATGTTTCCTCTGGCAAATAGGCTGAATCTGATGGCTTGATCAGGCTGTAGAAGCCCAACAAGGGATCCGAGACCATTCTGCACATATCTGTAGAAGTTACCCAGACAATTATAATGGGGGTAGAGTGTGTTTATAATGATCCAGATCCATAAATATCACAAAAATGATGTAGGCCTACTTTCTTCTTTTGCAGTAAACTCAGCTGACTGACAAGTCAGGAGAACCAAAAGGTGATAGGCCTACAAGGTCTCTTTTTAATTTTGGCAGAAGTAATAAAATTTGGGTTTTTGAGTGGTTAGGCCTTTACATTTTGGAAACACTAGTCTGTAGTTAAAGAAGAATATTTCAGAGGTTGAGAGGCCGGGTTTAGAACCACCAGTTGCCTTTTATGGGTGACTGCCTGTCTCAAGTTAGGAGTGAAATTTGTTTCTTTATATTGTTATTGCAAGACGAATGTTGATGCTTAGGTAACTCTGAAATCTCTTTGCTGTCATTATTGGGTTTGGAATTTATGAAAATGGGTCATGTTTTTCTGCACTATAGATATGGACAGGATGTTCATAGAGGTATCCATACAGGAAGGCAGACTGAAACCTTGGCATCATGATCTGGGTGAACTTACATTTCTCCCCATATGGGAATAGAAGTAGGAAAAGACCATGCACATAGACATCCACAAGTGGTTTGTGTACAAATCATGTGTGAACCGCCCACCAAATGTAGTATATGTCTGAACCCAGAACAATGGCTGCATTATGGCAGACCTCCACCTCGCTGTCTCAAGCCTACACCTTTCTAATGAAACTTGCTATGCTCTGGCTAACAACTTCAGCACTTTACTGAAGGGTCCTGCCTACACTGCAAGCTTAAACTTCTTGCTTTATCAAATGTCAAAACTCCCAAGTTGAGACACATGCAAGAATGACAGCCTCTGCAGCCCAGGTTTGATTCACGGCCGGGAAAGCAAGTGGATAGAGTTCCTACCACTCTGACTGTGCACGGTCGTTTTCTCCGAGTCCTTTGGTTTCCTCCACCAGACAAGTGGGTATGAAAGTATATGCCACCATCTGTGCCATGGAGAGTAATTAATATAGGTTTGGCCTGTTTCGCAATCCATGTAAAAGATATGGGTATGTACTATACTAATGACAAGCCTGGTCAGGAAGGGGATTCTTGTGTAGAATAGGCAGTCACTTTGAGTGGTGAACCTGCCTGGAACAAAATCCTGCAAGATTTGAAGATCCATGAGGCATACACCTCAAAAAGCTGCTGGAAGAGTTTCAATTCTTGCCCAAAGTCTTAGCCACTGCTCTGATCTTTGCTGTAGACTTGAGTGTAAGTTGCCTGTGACATGACATGATCCAGGCTGGTTTTGCATTGGAAAAAGCAAACAACCAGGAACCAGTGCTTCCTAAGCCCATGCAAGGTGTCTGCAGGATGTACATATTTACCCACTGCCTGGAGCAGAAAAAGCAAGATGTCACCACCAAACCAGACTGTTTGAAAGAAGGACCACCCTGGAGCCAAAGAAGCAAGACACTAGCAAGCCAGTCTGTCTGACTGAAAGGACCTATCCACAGCAACAGAAGCAAGACGTCAGTCTGAAGGAGAACATCTCAAAAAAAAAATGCACCAAATGCAACATCAGTGCACTTGGTAGGCTGAGAATATACGTATCAAAATGTGCCATGAGTAAAAATGCCCCTTCTTCAATGTAGTAAGAAAAAAATGACATTGTTGATTTGAAGTGCAATCATTGAACAGCATGTAAGCAAAAAAACATGCTGTACCATTCCTTCATTATTTGACATTTATAGATCTGACAGCTCGGTGCAGCACCAGTCCCCCCCCCCCCCCTTTGCTACAAGACCCAAACCCTGCACACCGATATACCTACTGGCATGCATGGATAGAAGTTTGCCTATGAGACAGATTCACGCTAATTAATTATAGATGCAAAATGGTTGCCCAGCACTAAGGAGGTCAAGCACAGGTCCACAAGCAGTTAAAGGCCTGCATTTGCATTTGTTAATTGTGGTGATATTCGGTGAATTCAGCATGCATTGAAATTTCCCAACTTTTGTTTGCATGCAATTAGATTTGAATTTGCCGGTTGTCTCAAAACCTATACGTGTAAGTTAGAACTTTGTGTCTATCTATAAAATTTTTGAAGATATAGAGCTTTTAAAATTTCAATTACCCCTCATTTGCATAATTTTGATCATCATGACTATTCCACACCAAATGGCAAAATTTCATTGGTAGGTGAGTCACCATGGCAAGTTGGTGGTTTTGGGAATAATAGTGTCTGAGAAAAACTAAGGACAAATTTGGGTGCCATGGACGCGAGGAAAAACAATATCTCTGGGTTGGCACCCAGACACAATACAGCACTGTGCGGGAAAAGCAGAGTAGACGTCGTCACTGAAAGAAGACAAGGATCGCACACAAGACAGCAAATCACCAACAGAATAAATGACCTATCGCCTTATTGTGGGCTATATGGCATTACTCAGAAACCTTAACTTCAATCAGTCACTTAAATAGGATTTTTTGCATAATGATTTTTGAAAAGTAGTCTGCCGTTCCCAAGCGCCAGCTTTGGTCATTTTCCCTGACAGCTACGCCTACGGCATGATCAGTGCTGGGCACAGACTCAGTCCCAGTTGCACCGGCAAAGACCGGCTTTGTCGTAGCCCGTGGATTCTTCCAACATCGGTTCACCACAGTGAATGAGTTCAGACTGAACAACCGGTAACAGCTTCCCGTTTGCATCCCCACTTTTAATCCAGTAAGCCATGATCACACTGACATTCACTGCAGCGACTCAATGCATACAGTCGGAGTTGGTGTGGAAGCTCCCTTCCGTGACCAAACAGACCCCGGTGGTCAAACTGTGACGGAAAATAGCGATGATTGACGAGTGAGGGCACCAAATGAGACGCAATTTCGCACGATAAGATTGTGAATAAAGTATATATTGCATCACCACAAAGGCAAATTTTCTGCACAAAGTGCTACAACCATTCAACTCCTTCGCTTTTCATAAAAATAAAGTACTTGGCGAGGGAGAACTTTAAGTTTTTCTTTGTATTCAATATTTGATAGCAGAAAAGAGCTGCACATGCAGTGATGTTCATGCTGGAAAAACAGAGAAAAAGTGAGAGAGCCAAAAATTAAGAACATGGTCCACCAATAAAGTGGATTGTACAGACATTCTTGTTTGAAATGGACGGTACACCTTTGTAAATCTTTTTAGCGTGAAGTTGAAGACAATCTAAAATAGTGAGGACAAAAGACAGGACATGTATCAACTATTCACGATATTCCTTATCCCCCCAGCCCCCAAGTAGCCGGTGTGTGCACTAGTGTGGAATTTTCAGTTGAGCATGCATGATAGAACTTTGTGGTACAGTTGTCTAGAGCATGAACATTGCAGTTACCATTTTGTCACAATTGGGCACAGAATGTGCATTTGGGAATACATTTTAAGTATGAACATAAAAGAAATGTCCAACTACGCAGCCGTACAATTGGACTAACGGTTTCAGGAAATATACTTTTTTTAGAATTTTGGCAAAAAATGAACCAGCGAAATCATTCAAATCCGTGCGCTATTGCACACACTTACCGGAAACCGGCCCAAGGTACGTCACCACATCACGTTTGAGGAGAATCCGGACGGCAGTGATGGGAAAGTCGAAAATGTATATGTGGACGGATGAAAGATCATTCTATAACTTCAGCTGACTGACAAATCAGCCGAGGAAATAATAAAAACGTGAAATATATATATATGTATATATATATATGTATATATATATATATATGTATATATATATGTATATATATATACATATATATATATATACATATATATATATATATATATATATATATATATATATATATATATATATATATATATACACCGTTTTCATCCTAATTAGCGCCCCTGCCCCAATAAGCGCCCCCTCAACTTTTTTGATAATTTAGTTTGCTCCGAAATTTAATATTTCCCTTTTTTGGTTTGTTTTTTTTTTTTTTTTTTTTTTTTTTTTTTTTTTTTTTTTTTTTTTTTGCTTACCAAATGGACAATTATGGCGGTCAGTATGGTAAGCGCCCCCTGCAACCCCTCTCTTAAAATTTTAATTTTCTTAGCGCCCAGGGCGCTAATTAGAACGAATACGGTATATATATATATTTGTGTGGGTGTGTATATGTGTGTAACGAGCTGGAGGTTCTCATTAAGGAGCTACCGGCGGCCGGCATTATAAGAACTATCTGAAAATACCGAATTTTACGCAGTTACACTGCCGACTACTAATCAAAAATTAACAAATATATATTAAGAATTGGCTTTTGAGCAATGATGGTACAATATTACAATTTAGCAACTATGCAGATGACATACGGTCATTTGTATTTTACTGTTGGGCATACGAAGCGAAACCATTTTTACCAGGTATCATACCTTGTTTGTTACAACTTCGGGGGTGTTCTTTTCGGCATCTGCGGCCTCATATCGAAAATTTCGCGTATGTATTATGAGTTTCTAGCATGTTTTGTTTGAAAGCTTTCGAAGTACTCAGATAATGCGTGTCAGTCATAAAACAATGTAAAAGCTGACGAGCTATTTGCACCCCATATAATTAAACAAGAAAGCACCTGTATGTAAGCGCAGATCTTTATATATATACAGACTGAATTTGTTCTAAAAACAGTCTGCATATAATTGCATTTCTCAACGGTCTTCTCTTGCCCCTGTTTTATTCTTACAATACATTATCAACTTTCCAAATCGCTCACTTGAAACCAAATGCCATTTATTTGCTGACGACTCGAGCATATACGCACGCGGAAATACACAAGACATAGCCAAGCAAAGACTCCAGAGTGGTTTAGATCGGGCTTCTCAATGGTTTACGGAAAACAGACAATCCTTAAATGTTCCCAAATCATGTTGCATGCTATTCGGAGAAAATAACCAAAAAGAAAATCCCCCTTCGATAATAAAGTAAACGGCGAAGTCCTTGGACAGAGGCCGACAGTCAAACTACTGGCATTTTGGTTGATGACAAATTAGAGTGGTGCTCACATGTAAATTTTCTTGTTTCAAAAGTGAGCCCCTGCTCTCTGGACTGCGGCACATGCTGGTAACCTATCTATTAAACCATAGATCGTCGAGACACGACCATCTATGACAAAACACTGTTAACCCAACGACCACTCAATCGTATACTTTTATTACCGTAAAACGGTATGGGGTGATTGCTGTTACTCTGTACAAGGAAGGAGGCAACCCGAAGTAGCCTCCTTGGTACAAGTTACTTTTATTATTATTATTTTTTTTTTTTATTATTATTATTTTTTTTTTATTATTATTATTATTATTATTATTATTATTATTATAATTATTATTATTATTATTATTATTATTATTATTATTATTATTATTATTATTATCATTATCATTATCATTATCATTATCATTATCATTATCATTATTATTATTATTAAAAACATATTTATTTGCTCTGGATTGCCTTATAGTACACAAAGACTAATCTGGTGGCTCTCCAGTACATAAAAGGACGCACAGGAATATATACAGTACACACTGGACGAGAACAGAAGACTAAATTCACGGCTTGTGCACGAATAAAATCAACTGATGCCAGATAATGGAGATTTATAATTAGATCATATACTAAATTAGTAGATAAAACGTCTAGATTCTGATAAGAAAGTCTGAACAGCCTCAAAGATGAATGCCTTATCAGTGTCTGGCAAGTCCTCACTACCTTTCAAGAGAATATTTAGTAAAATGTCACTGGAGCACTGGACTATTTAAGTCGGATTTACACCTGGAGCGAGTCAGTGACACACAGTGTTCAGTAGACAGACCCTTTGCACAGTGAACTTGGGGCAGAACAAAAGGTAATGTTTCGTATCTTCAGTGGTATGAGAGCATGCACACGTTGAGGCTGGAAGGATATTGACATGATGTAGATGGGCATTTAAAACAGAGAAGTTAAGACGTAGCTGCGTGTGGCATATGTTTAGGAAACGACTTCCATGTGGGCTTTTTGTCAACACTTAAGAGTAATAGATTTAATTTAGATTTAAACTGCGGCAGGGAATTGGTGAGACGAGCATCAACTTTTACTGGGACTGCATAAAAGGGCCACTCGGATAGTTTCCTGCGATTTAAATTGTAAAACATGTGTCGGTGGTCTAATTAAAAGACTCGGATGGGAAAGACTGGATGAAAATTGTCGATACTATTCTTCGCTATTCATGTTTAAATTCATGAATGATCTGACACCACAATATTTAATTTGAAGATTGGTTTGGTTTAAACATATGTTTATGGGCTTAGTTGAAGATTCACCCGTTTTCATGCAACTCATGGGTACTAGAAGTAGTTTGACCGGAAACCTACGAATTCCGAGGCCTAAAAGGGAAAAGCACAAACAATTCCTTTCATAAAAAGTGCTGATATTTGGAATAACTACCTCCATCCGCCACCCCCTTTTGAAAGGGTTTGAATCCATCCACGCAGTTAAAGGTTCACACCGCGCAATTTTCTACCCAGGTAACGATGTGGTACAGTCTTTGATTTGTACAAATTATTTCCATTGTGGCATATTGGTTTTAGCTGTACACTTCAAATGTTCATTTTATACCGAACTGTACGTATTTAACATTGGTTTATATGTTTTTATGTTTATATTGTACGTGCGTCAATGCAAGAGGATCCTGTGGGGGTACAGCATAATACTAAACAGGCTATCCTATTGAAATATTTTACAATAAATAAATAATGTATCAAAATGAAAAAAATATGTCCCTCTTGCCAAACTGGAAAGGTTCATAAAATAAACCGTTTAAAAGTTCAGTCACGTTCAACGAACACACCTTGTGCTGATGAATACTCCAAGGAGTCATTATTTACGCTTGGAAGAAGTATTCCCACAAATGTTACTGACACCGTTGGGTTTTCCTCATTGTACCCATATCATGGCGGCCGATTGTTTCCGTTACGGAAATTTTGGCATGAAATCAAAATGCGTGTCACATACTGATTGCTGATAAACCTAAGTAAAACTTAGTGATTGATGGAAGAATATATCACTGATCTTTTATGTTAAGACAGAAGTTTCTTCAAGCTGCCAACAGCTGATGGGAAATAATTCAAGAAACTACTCAATTCTATCATGTGCCTTTTGACAAGCATGGGTCCTTTCAAACGACTCACTGTCACCCCAACTTCAGAAATGTGGTGTGATTTCTGTATCTACCTGTACTGAATGAGATTATTTGGACCGTTATGTATTTTGTTTTCGGAGTGACTATTTTCACCGTACGGTGAGAATAGTGTTTTGTCTATTTTCACCGTACGGTGATGATAGAGTTTGGTCTATATTCATCGTATGGTGAGAAAAGGGGCTGCTCTATTTCTAACGTACGGCGATGAAAAGAAGTGAACCAGGGAATAATATTTTGGAAAAGCATTGTGTCATGATATTGCACACAAAGAGAATTGGAACAAACATTTGCTGAAATAATAAAAAGGCCTAACATCCCAGTTTGAGCATGGTTTATGAGATCTGTTGAGGTGTTATTTCAGCTATTATTATCTAGTAGTTTTTAAAGAGCCAACACTGTATTTTTTTTTTATGTGAAAAGACAAAAATTTAGGTAACAAGACAAGGTAGGAACTTTTTTTGATATTGTCACGGATGGAAGTTATGGAACTTAAGGGTAACTTACAGACCTATCTTGTTATGACTTTGGTGAAGGATCGCATTATAAAGAAATCCACGAAGCAACAAAAATGAAAGACTGATGGGTGGGTAGAGTAAATTCATATACATTAATTTCAGATGTTAAAAAGCCAAACATTTAGTGGCATTATGGTGTCACGGTGCCAAGGTAATTGCTTTACAGAAAACCCTCAGTAAGTGGGCACTTTGCTTTGGTCCCGTTTCCTATTGACTATACTATAAAGCTAGCTATCTCCCTAAAGTAAGCATTTCTCCAATCTTAATTGAAAATAGAGCCGCCCCTATCCTCACAGTGAAAATATACCAAACTGTACCATCATCCCCATGCGGTGAAAATAGACCAAACCCTATCCTCACCGTACGGTGAAAATAGACAAAAATCTATCCTCACCGTACGGTGAAAATAGACAAAACTCCTTCCAAATGCTATTCTCACCGCACGGTGAAAATAGACCAAATGCTATTCTCACCGTACGGTGAAAATAGCATCGTCCTTTTGTTTTTGGTTTACAGACACTTCAACTTTTATTTTACTTCTGTTAGACTTCAGTCTCATTATTACATATGAGCTGATCTGAACCGTTATGCATTTTATCATTGTTTTATGGACACTTCAACTTTAATTTTATTTCTTTTAGACTTCAACCTTACTATAACAAGTTGAAAGGTACATGGTATAATATGCATGCTGACACGAACAGTTATGCAAAATTATATCATTTTTTATGGACGCCTTAAGTTTTCTGTTTGTATGGGTACCAGAACCTATACGCGACACAAACTGCAATACATCAAGTGTCTCCATCGGGTGCTGTGCCTGTGTGGGCTCTTTTGACTGAATTAATGCCTTTATTAACACTCTGGACGTGAAAGCTCAGGAGAACTGGCACTGTTCTCTACTCCATGACTGTACTTAATATATTATGACAAAACAGTTACAGTCTGGGAACAGCAGCTCTATCCCGGGATCTCGATGTGGCCCCAGTGTGAGTACTTGCACCTTTAATGCGCCACCGGGGGCTTTATTGTTATCCATTTCACCATTCAGAGCGAGTATTCATCTTTTCCATCGCTATCTAACGTCCGATTCCTTAAAAACAGCGAAAATCTGTCATGTGTATTGAAATGTCACCAACCATCTCCAAACAGGATGAATCTGCAAATGAGCCATCATCTTGAACTCTCTGCAGCCAGTTGTGAAAACATTTATCTGTTTTGTTTGTCAATTTTTCATGCTCACCTGTTACACGAATGATCAAAGTATATTCCGCCTCAGGTATCACAACAAGGCGGATCCGAAAACGAGGCAATGACCCAGATCAAACACTTGCTGCAAGTCTATGAGTCAACGAGACAGTTACCTTCCAATAATACATGCATGGTATTTTCGCCCTTGTTACACAATCTTAACGAAGATAATATACTCGTGGACAAGGCACGACCAATAGCTAAGTTTCGCCGCGACAAAAAATCTCGAGAGGCCAGCGTCACCGCTTAGCACAGAAATTTCCAGATAAACACAACAAAAATCTACAAATCTCAGGTGAGACGAAAAGCAGTAAGGTAAATTCCATTGCCGTTAATGGAATGTCATTGAGGTCAGTTGCGTGTATGCAGAGTCAGTATCATCACCCGTTACCCAGGGTCAGCCAACCTAACCTCTGTGTAGCGTTTTCTCATTAATATATGCCTACCTTTTCGAAAGTGGGGATGCCCCGTGCACTCATTTGTGTATTGTGCGAACAGAGACAAAAAAACTCTAATTGTGTGCAGAAGAGGCAGTGACAACAAACCGTGACAATGGCAGCCATAGAGCGTTTCCGGTAGCTGGGGCACGTCGCCTTCAGGCTTTCCTATACATCTTTATCTCGCTTCTTGCGCAGAATAACGTCTTGGAGACTGGTGGTCTTTGCAGCCTGCAGGGATGGCCCAGGCTCAATCTACAGATTCTCAGGACACGAACTTTGTCCGACATTCCTCCAAAAGAATGACAAAAAAGAAGGAAAGAGAGAAAATCCTGGCACGAATATGGTCCAAACCCACCCCACAGGAATTGGATGTACAGGATAAAGGCGATCACATCAAAGTGACCTCCATGGACGAGGGTGTGGGTGCCTGGTGGTTGGGCACCCTCCGAGCCCTATATCCTCAAGACCACTATAGCGAGTCGCGAGATGGTGCTAGTCTCAAGATGCGGCCTGCTGCAGGTGTTACCTTGAAGCTGGACCGCGGGGATGGCACCTTGAAAATTAAAGGCAAACATCACTGGCGATGGTTCCGTGATAATTTCGAGCAACTGGTGGACAGCGGAGCAACAGGGTCAGGGGCACGGGTCCACTCGGAGATGGTGGAGGTCATTGACCAGTTCTTGAAATTGGACGACAAACGCAGGGTAAGTTGCCAACAAAGCTCCTTGGCTCCTAGGCTAAGCAAGCGCAAGCTTCGTGTTTTGTCTAGTCCGTGTAGTAACGCGGAGCTTGGCCTGCTTTGCAGACAAAGTTCAATTTTTCACATGAAGACAGACAATCACAAAAGTCAAAACGACTATATGTGTTTTGTTCTTATCATTTTCATTTTTAAGGTCATACTTCTTAGCAGAGGTGTCCACAAGGCCATAAAACACAACATAATAAAAATAAGTTCAACAAAGTGTATATTTTTTAAAAGTACATAAAATGGAAAACTGTGTTTTGTCATTGTCATTTGTGCCACTTCTTTGGGTTTATGCAGGAATTGCGCAAAGTAAGCGTACAGTTTCCTTAATTTGTGAGTTTGAAATGGATTCAACTTTTTTTATTTTTCATCAACAACAACACTTTTAAATTCTTGTGGCAAAATGAACTATAGCAAGTGAATACAAAATGTGGGTCTCACTTTTTGCAAATTTTGCTTTGTTTGGTTTCCAGGGTTGTTTGACGTTGGAAGGTTGACATGTCACTTTATGATCCTAGTTTGTTGTGTTTTAAGGCCTATTTTGTGGACACCTCTGCTAAGCAGCAGTATATCCTTAATATCTGTGTGTGAACACAGACCATGAAGTTCTAAACGATGATGATAGATCCATGCACAGACATACAGTATGTTTTCCAAATCTTTCTTTCCTGCCTGTTTTTCCACTTTATTTTTGTGTTGGCTTTTAAGCCAGAAACTTGAAATTTGGTATGGATGTAGCTCTTATGGTAAAGTTCCTCATATTGTTCAGAGTAGCCAAGTGGCTGAAAAGTAGTGCCATGTTAAAATTTCAATCCCTTCTGGCTTCCAAAGCATTCAACATAGAGGCCCAAATACTGTTTTATTGGTAAATTTGTTGGGGCTGCGCATCTATTAAATACATTACAGCAGTGGTAGATTTTAAATTTATGCCAATTACGGTACTTAAAAATTTCAAGATTGAATATCCAACACTGTTATAAATACAGGTGTCATTCAAACTTCAATTCATAAGTTTAGTATGCAGGCGCATCCAATGAATCACAAACAAATGTTGTAGAAGTTTAATTTATGTCAATTAGGGGCATTTCAAAAGTTTAAATGTTGAATATCTTCAAAAGTGTTGCAGATAGAGATGCTATTGCAACTTCAATTTATAGATTTGTGCTGAAGGTGCTTCCAGTGAACTTCAATTAAAATTATTATTGGTAGAAGTGCCATTCCAAATTTAATTCACAGATTTATGCTGAAGGCTAATCAAGTGAACAACAAACTGAATTTGTATCATTTAAATTTATCCAAGTTTTGGAGGGATACCGACAGATTTCAAATCTTTTCTGGGTTTTTTTGTGGCCCTTTTTTTTTTTTTTTTTTTTTTTTTTTTTTTTGTTTGTTTGTTTTGGGGGGTTTCGGGTTTTTTTGTTTTTGCTGTTGTTTGTTTGTTTTGTTTTTGTTTGAGAAGGTTAGTGAAGATAGTTTGGAGGGACTGATGTCACAAGATGTGGACTCCCATTTAAAAAAAAAAAAACTGAGGACATATGCTTTAAAGACATATCAGATCCTACCAGCTTTATAGGATGGCCTAAAAAAGAAAGTTCAATTTTAACAGCCAAATAAATATATTGAGGACGAGACATTTTTACTGGTCACTGCTGCTTCTTATTTATTTGCACGCCTTATTTGTATGTCTGGCGACATGAGGTTTAGTTTTATTCTGCAAAATCTTAAATGTATACAATCATGTTCTCCCCGTAGAATTACTTAGAATAATTAAAGCCCCTTGCATTCGCATACAACTTCAAATGCAAATAAATCTTTGTAAAATACTGTAGTTCTAGAAATTTTCGCGCGTTCAATTTCGCGCAAACTCATTTTTTTCTGAAATTACAGAATTTTCGCGCATTTTAGTTTCGCGCAATCCAATGCCAAACAATGTAGTGAAATACAATGCAACTTATTTTCGCGCATTTTAATTTCGCGCTTCTCGGATTGTATGTGCACAAAACTGTCCAGTCCGCTAGGCCTGCTAATTTGTATTTCCTAAAGTACTTAACTCTTTCAGTGTGAAGTTTTGGCCTGAGTCAACGTTTTTCCTCCTAGCGCTATTGCGCCCAAAGCGAAAGCTGTTGACCTGGACCATTATATTCGTTGCAACTATAGGCATGTTGGTACTTAAATAAAAAGTCATTTCAGCAGAAACATAAATCTGGCTTCTTTATTGTAATTCAGAAGAGTACAACTAAAGTAGTTTGACAATAATCGCAGCTGGCATTGAAAAAGTTCAACACGAAAGTTTTTTTTCTTTTTTTTTTTTTTTTTTTTTTTTTTTTGTAACAACCTTGTCAAAATATCTCGGTTACCATGTAAACGCTTTAGCAAAGAAAGCATGATTATGTATGTATGTATGTATGTATGTATGTATGTATGTATGATGTATGTATGTATGCATGTATGTATATATGTATGTATGTTATATATGTATGTATGTATGTATTTACAACAATCTTAAAATCCGTTTCTCAAAAGTTTCCTTTCCACGGCGCCCATATATTTGCTTTAAAATTTGAAAATAAAGATAATTTCATTTGTAACTCTTCGCATACCTTTATGGGATCACACCGTGGTTACAGATGGGATTTTTTTTTAATTTACAAGGCAATAAACTGTGCAGAGTGTCCCGTCTAGTGACATTTTGCGCAGGGAATGCCCCTTGTATGATCTACCCGGGAATGTCCCTTATATGGGCTTTCATGGAACGCCCCCTACGTGAACATCCAGGGGAATTTAGGTACTCTCAGCTTGGTTGCTTAATTTGACACTGATCCTCAGATACGCAGTTAATATGATCTTGGAGAAATCGTCGTGTTAATTTCATTAAGAAAGAGTAGCATGACGTAGTACCCCATAACCACAATACAGAAAACATTGTGCGCTTGCATTTTTCAGAAATTTCAGACAATGAACACTCCATTTCCTGTTGTTCAGTCAACAGAATACTTGCTTTTTCACGCTACAATGAAGTGAGTCATTTCCCAGAATACATTGTAGAAATCAATAAAAGATGCTTCAAAAGGACATATTCTCTCGTGTTTGTAAATCCAGAGATTAATCCATGATCCCTCAAAACTACTAATAACCTGTAGATTCAGGGAGTTAGTCAGACCCTCCCCCCCCCCCCTTCCCTCTCCAGCGAGCATGGACGGTGAACACTGTCAAACGTACCCAGAATGCAGGGAATGCCGTATTTGTACACATATTTTTTGCCCTTTTCTGGATTCGCTCTAACAGCGCTCCTTCAAGGACTTTCTTTCCAAAAACACCACCCACCCACCCACCCTCCTCCCCTTTGAAAAGGCTGTCTTCCGGTGTCTATCACATGTTAGATTTTCTTCGTGGGTATTTAAATTTGGAAGCCTTCCCATGTTTTCGTGACCGGAAATACCAGCCAAACAAGCGGAGGGTGATGGAGAAGAAAAGAAAGAAACTACGAAAGAAGACTTGCTGCATAGCAAATCAGTTTGTGTGTCTTCAAGCAGGACCAGCTCTAGTCTTCAAAATTTTGTTGCCAAAGTTGGAAATTAGCATAATAAACAACGATTTTGTAGTGGGCTTTTAATAATCCATTTTAAAATATTTTAGCCATGTGCACATTTCATTAGCCATATTCAACAAACATTAGCATTTGGCTAATTGGCTAATGGTCAGAGCGGTCCCTGTTCAAGGCATATTGGTATGCCAATGAACAACTATTCCATAACACAGGAGTAGAAGTTGGAATGGCATCTCTATCTATTATAGCTTTGAAGTTATTCAAGATTTAAAATTTCTAATGGTGCTAATTAGCATAATTTGAATTGCTACAACTTTTGTTTTTAATTCGTTAGGTGCGCAATGGTCAACAACCCCCTAGTAGAAGTTGGAATTACATCTCTATCTATTATAGTGTTGAAGATATTAAAGATTGAAAGTTTCGAATACTGCTAATTAGCATAATTTAAATTGCTACAACTTTTGCTTTTAATTCGTTAGGTGCGCAATGGTCAACAACCCCCTAGTAGAAGTTGAAATGACATCTCTATCTATTATAGTGTTGAAGATATTAAAGATTGAAAATTTCGAATACTGCTAATTAGCATAATTTTAATTTCAATAACTTTTGTTTAAATTCATTACAAGTGCAATAGTCAACAACCCCCTGGTAGAAGTTGAAATGACATCTCTATTTATAATAGTTTTGAAGATATTCAAGTTTTAAAATTTCAAATGCTGCTAATTAGCATAGTTTAAATGGCTAAAACTTTTGCTTTCGATTCATTACATCTGCACTGGTCAATAACCCCCTGGTAGAAGTTAAAATGATATCTCTATCTATAATAGTTTTGAAGATATTCAAGTTTTAAAATTTCCAATGCTGCTAATAAGCATCATTTAAATTGCTACAAATTTTGTTTTAAATTCATTAGATGCGCACTGGTCAATAACCCCCAAGTAGATGTTGGATTGACATCTGTATTTTTATATTTTTTAATATTTTCAAGAAATTTCAAATTTCAAATGCCTCTAATTTGCATAATTTTAAACATCTTTATTTCTCTGTATAAAACGGTCAAACTCCTTGTATGGAGGTACAATCATGCCAAATTTGGAGTTTCCCTTTATAATAGTGTCCAAGAAAAGTGTCGGAAAAATTCGCTGAGAGAGAGAGAGAGAGAGAGAGAGAGAGAGAGAGAGAGAGAGAGAGAGAGAGAGAGAGAGAGAGAGAGAGAGAGAGAGAGAGAGAGAGAGAGAGAGAGAGAGAGAGAGAGAGAGAGAGAGAGAAATGTGTGTTGACACACACACTTTAATAGATCAAACTGCCGTTTCAGCTTTTTAGTGGAAACCTTCAGACTCAAAGGCACAGTTACACTCAATAAAAACACGTTTCATAAGTGATGTAGAAGTGAGGGTATATACCAAATGTTACTGTATGTGATCCTAATTTTTATGGCAAGTTAATGCTTCTGTCAGTGTGGGAAATTTTATTTGTATGCCTCGCCCGTGTGCATGTCGAGCGATAGAACAGTTTAACTTTGTGATTTTATAAACTGTTCATTGAACTTTAAAAATTTCTGTCACTTTTGATACTAAAATACGACTATTGAATGCATTACCAGAGTCCATATTCAACGGAAGACTTCAAAAAGGGCATTTCTATGACTTTAAATAATGCAGAAGTTTACCCTATCGCGATAACTGCTCGCTTTGAAGAAGTACTTCCCCCTCCCCTTCTATGACTTCTTTCTTTGTAGTAATACTTGCCACTTTTTGGTTTATACATATTTCATTAATCGACTAGAGAACAGGACAAAGCCGTGAACTCTCTTCGAGGAGAGGAAAATAAAGCAAAAAGTGAAGAGGTGAGGACTTAACGTAAATCATTTAAAGTAAAACCCCAACCAATGTCAAAGGCCACACACACAAAAGATAAATCAACAGGACCTCTGGTGTCTTTGATCTGTTTTGTTTGTGTTTCATCCATGCACAACAAGCTCAAATTTTACGTTCTCTTTCTCGTGAGGAAAATGAGACTAACATGAAACCGTTTACCTTACAAACGAGTAAACCGACGCCAGAACTTGATGCAGTACACATCTGATGAATTTATGGATAATGTTGTAAGCAAATGATGACCGCATGTATCAATTAATAGTTCCGGAGGACGCGCCTCTGGTATATCAGTTTAAACTACATTATATGAAAAAACTCAAATTGTCAAGTGTTTATGATTTTTGTTCTGACATTGTAAAGTACTTACTGCATGTTGTTCTTTTGCCTTTAAAGTACTTTATCTATTTACTTTGCACAAAATCATGATTGCTGTCGCTTGACAGCAAACAGACACAGCGCGGCGGCCAGAGCTGCCTTGGCTTTATTATAAACTTCATAGAGTGGTTTCACAATCACGGACCCATGGTTAAATATCATCGCCAGAATATAACTTGAATTTAGCATTCTGCGTAGCTCGTTCAGTAGCAACAGGCGCTCCACAACGCCTTGCTATAGAGATGTAAAATGATTCATATAGCCTGTGTTAGTTTGTCCAACAAGTACAAAACCTGAAAGAAAATATCATCAAAGGTCATGAAGTAAATACTGCCCATCATATTCTTGAAATGTGCATTTTGAAGATGCACATTGAACCTATGGATGGTCAACGATTGCTTGCATACCCAGCTAGACTTTCCTGTACAAGCGATTTCTCGAGGAAGGTGGAGGATATGGACCAGCAATATCTAAGAGCCCTGATTCGACTAAGGCGGCAGGGTCCGTAAAAAAAAATGAAAATTGTCCCGAGATTAGCACCAAATTTCACTGTGACAAAGGTTGAATGTTTACAATATATGTCTCTGAAAAGAGTTAATATCACAACTGTGTGGAGTCGGGTAGTACTTTACATTATACATATCAAAGTCAAAACTCTAACATTTTAGAGAAGTTTTTACATCGCAGAAAATAGTAGTAAGTATATCAACTACTGATACCTAGTTTACATTATAAGTTGAACATTTTGCGCTTATTTGGAGAAATGATGTTTCTGTCTTGGGGGCATTCCGCGAAAACAGTTTGTCACGGACGGGACATTTTTGGAAGTTTCAGTCTCTGCAATTTTTTAATTTTTGTTGAATTTACTAATTGCCTACATATGTACAACAAATGAAGTACTGTGAACATATTCACACAAGTTTGAAAATTTGTCTATGCTAATTGCTAATTTTTTAAGGACAAAAACTGTGCGTCACGGACGGGACAAGCAGCGGACATAACTTTTAGGACCTGTCACATATGTTGAAAACTCTGTGAACTTTGTGGGTATTTTAGATAGACTGTAGTTTTAGATGGTTAAAAATATTGTTTTTAAATATTATATACTATTGATAAGTCCCATTAGTAAAAGGAACTATTTTTACTAATAAAAGTTTGCTGTCACGGACGGGACACACTTGTGTGTCGCAGACGGGACAGTTTTGTTCACTTGCATAATCTGATACATACAGGCCTAAAATGCCATGCTGGAAAGCTAATTTACCACAGAACAGAAGGTTTTTTATATTCAAATTAATATATAATCTAAATTTTATTACAATTGTGATACAGTAGTACCTCCTATGACGACCACCTCCTGTGAGAGACCCCACGTCTTTTGACGACTACTTTTTGAAGTCAGTTGATGATATTATGTATATTTTATAAGAACAATGTAAAGCTGAATTTAACGTTTATTGATGTCAACAGATAAGTATCTTATATTTGGCATATATATATAGTATCCACAATTGACAGGTTAGTTTATGTCCACTCACATTTCAGAAAGTCTATTTGTGCCGTTGGCATGTGTTAATTAAATTGGCAGAAAATTAAAAAGAAAAAAGAAAAGAAAAAAATTACTGTCAAGAAGTCATTTCATTAATTTCACAATCGACAGATAATACACTTCATTCACAAGTGTGTCTTTATATCACAGCTAAATGTATTTTATCCTATCTGGTCCAGTTGTACTTTTAGGTTTGTTCCATTTTCAGTTATATGATCCCTGTCTAGCCATGCTTTATCCTCATTCATGGGGAGCATGAATTTCTTACAGTCATCACCACACCTCTGTGAGAAACTCACTTTCATTTCTTTCCCTTCATTTTTGAGATTTCGCCCAGAAAGATCTGAATGGACTTCCTTGTTACATACTTCACAGTCACCAGGTTACTACTCGTTGTAATTGATTGATGGACTTTCACTCATGAGCTTAAGTAATTTAGCATGGGCAGACAGTAAGCTGTGAAAGTATTGTTGTTAACACAGTAACAAGTACCCAAACAAACGGACCAGGGCGATAAAATTATAAATAACCGATATAAACATTTGTTACCATTGTCTCTTGATTGTTTGTGTTAACTAAAAGGATTAGTTGGGTCTGTAGATTCATACAACTATAACTTTTTTTAAAAATCTCCGTGAAAAAAATACCCAAACTTGACTTTTTTCTCTTGTATTTATAATGTAAGACTATACATGTGAAATTTTGTTTGGTACATGACAAATTTGCTTTGTTGATTGCAAGGTATGATGTTTGTTTGTGCCACAAATTTTCTATTTTAGCAAACCATGATATTAAACACATAGAGAAACAACCTGATTGGTTTTCTTACTGTGGGTGCACGATTGGCCGAGCTGCAACACGCTTGCCTTCCACCTCTGCGGCCCGGGTTCGATTCACGGCCGGGGAAGCATGTGGAAAGAGTTCCTACCACTCTGACTGTGCACGGTGGTTTTCTCCGAGTTTCCTCCACCAAACATGTAGGTTGGAAGTATACGCCACGATCTGTGCCATGGAGAGTGATTAATATAGGCTTGGCCTGCTTCGCAATCCATGTAAAAGATATGGGTCTATACTTTTTTTGTCTTACTGTGAATGGTACATATATCCTGATATTTTGTGCAATAGTATCATATATATGGGACATTACAGGTAATTAAAGATATCGATAAATTTATCAATAATTCACCACTATATATAAAATTTCAGTGTGTGAGAGACAAACTGATTAGATGAGACTAATTTTACCATAAATAAGGGAAATATGTACAAAAAATAGATAATATTAACCTGTTACTAGTCTAGGGAACCCTGCATGGGTACTCTGTGATAGGTATGTCCCGTCCGTGACAAAAATGTCCTGTCTGTGACTAATTATGATTTTAATAGTTTGATATTAACAAGGTTCCAGTCTTAATAATGTTTGTCACTTTGAAAAGCCTTTATAATGAATACACAGAATATAAAATAACTTTTTATTCCTACCAGTATTAATAGTAAATTATTAAACTTTTGAATGTCATTTGCCATGGACGGGACATTATGGAAAATAGACAGGCTGTGTATTAATAATTATCAATAATTCACCAACCATTACATAGTGCATGATAAAAAAGGTTCCCATGGTACTTGGTCCCAAGGGATAAAGTCACACAACATCATCTATATATAGGTATATTAAAAAACAAAATGTCCCGTCCGTGACACAGAAATGCTAATTTGCATAAATATGGATTCACAAATTCAGCAAAGGGTGCTTTATATGAAAAAATTCAAAACAATCTGAGCACCTTAAAACGTTTATTCTTCAGTGGCATTAACCTTATATCACTATGTGCAAATTTATTTTTTGGTATCTGTGTCCCTGTTATCATGGAATGCCCCTTTTGTCTGTTTGCAGGTTTCATCTTTGCTACAACACCTGTCTAACTGGGGAGCTGTGAAACATGGACCGACTTACATTTATCGTCTTTGGAGAGGTCTGCTGGATGATTGGTTAGGTCAAAGCGGAAATGGTGTTATATATGTTGTGACGCCGTTAATTGACGCCAAACGATTGGTGGATATTGTGCTCCTCCTCATAAAGCACCGACTGTCTCTGTGTCATGTACAACTTATGATTTTATCAAAATGTGACGGAGACTCAAAATTTCCAAAAGTGTGGAAGCAAGCACGAGATATTATCAAGGATATAAAAGGCTCAAATAAGAAACCTCTTGTATCAGATGAACGCCTGCGTTGGGCAATGGAGAAGCTGGAGCCTCGGTACGGTGGTTTCCATTGCAAATTCATCGCCTGTTGTACAAAAGACTACACTGAACTGTTAACAACCAGCGCCAATTTTCACAAATGGCATTTTGACCTGGACAATGGTGATATGGTAGCGTTCCACAAAATATCAACCAGTAATTTCACCAAAGATTATCTAGAACCCCTAGGTCTGGTAAGGCCAGTGTCCATGACATCATGAGCAAACTAGGGCCAATAAGAAGAAATATTGTTCAATAATACTGCCGCTTTAATACACTTTTAAAACACCAACACTTATCGTACCAGTGTTGAAAACTATATTTGACCTTAAGAAAGGTATGAGGGTTTTACTTTCAGGTTCTTTGAACCCTCAGTGACAAATGGAATTCTGCATCAAACGAACGACCTGCGCAATGAAGCACAATAACAACAAACCTAACTGCTTGGTGTACTTAAAGCTTCAAAACCAAGCAAATATCAACCCTGCATACAGGCTATGTGCGCAAAAAGTATGTGGATATATTTTCAAGCTTTCTTAATCGGTACAAAGACATCTAGACCAGAGAAAATAGAAAATAAAATAAAAATTATATTTTGCTAAAGACAACACAGCTGTCGGTGCAGAAATCCGTAAGATATTTGAATGGACCACAGGTCTTGGTGGTGTAACGCCAATTAAGCACACTTGGCAGAAGCAATTTGGACAATAGCCTGCTCATAGTAGAAGATATACCCAGAAAGCTATATTTGGTAGTCGGTAGTCGTCGGGCGTCCCAATAATATAGGAGACAAGGGTACCGGATTTGACAATTGGTTACAGAGGAAATCGTGGATGGATACAGGGTATTTTCACCATGTCATAAATTGTTTTTATGTTCGGCCGTCAAAAAATGAAAAAAAAAATGAAGGGGGCTTGGGATACAGGTTTTTTTATCATGTAGCATAATAGTACATATCAGGTTGATTTGTGTGTCTTTATGGCTAAAGGTCACTCGGGGAGAAAAACAGAAGTCGATATATGGCTCTGGTACACATGTTGTGCTCATGGAAACTTGATTTATATGAGCCATGTTAGCGTGCGGCAACCTTTACTCTCTGTACCAATTAATTTTTAAGTCCAGTGTGTATAAAAGTTTACAATGTCTATTTATTTTACGTACAGAGGGCCATGTTAACATTAACATTGCACCGAACAAGTCTTGGACTATTTTACTCACACGAAGGGGCAGCAGATGGAACCTCAGTGATTGCCCTATGATGCGCGTGCACGACCAGTACAAATATTCTGTGCATGACGTTAAAAGCCAAGACATTTTCTGAACAGCATGCAGAAAACAAAGTAGTATGTTAAATCCGTTTGCAAAAGAGGCTTTAGCTCTATCTTAAAAGGGACTCCGAGGATAAACAAAGGAAAGAAACCCAATAGAAGATGCATTTTACGGAATACTATATAGTTTTTATGCCGACATCCAGTGCGGGGGGGGGGGGCACAAAACCATGTTCATGTATCCATCTTTCCGAATAAGCTTCTCAGCTAAACATGCCCGGTGCGGTTTATCCTCTGCATAGGTCATAGTCTCTAGATACGTCATTCTGTCCTTAAACATACAAATATAAAGTGGTCAAAATTATAACTTTGGAAAAAATACTGCTCTAGGTCAGAGCTTGACTTCCTAAAAGTTTGGTAGTGTATGGTAAATTTCATTCGGCAATGTAATCTGTATTTCTTTATGGAAAGCAGGTAAGACAAGAAGAGAAATTTTATTCTGATAGCGAAGGTAACTTATTTGATAAGATAAATACAATTAGTGCTTCGGGCTGAGAATAAACTGGGACTGACTCCTGCATCCAGGTTGTCTTGAGCAACATTGTCAACATGATTTGACCTGGAAAATGAAAAAGCTTAGTTTTGCACGACGACAGGCAGCGAAAGGTATGCGGATTACCAGGAACTAGAAATACTGACCACGTGCTCTTTAACCAAACGTGACTTTAGCCATGTAACTATGCATCAAGTACCATGTGCCTGGTAACATTATAATCTTGCAAATCCACGCTGTGTTCATAAATGAGTAGGCCACTAATAGCCGGTAGTTACAAAGGCTTTATGTTTCATCTTTCTTTCTGTAACTTTGTAATTCATGCGGTGCTGCCAAAGGGATATGTAGAAAAAAAAAACCTTTTCGTTTTCTTCAAACAATGCACGAGTTCTTTGAAATATTCTTTTGTGGAAGCGAAATTCTAATATCTACCATCCATGGCACAAAAATACTTTTTAGCATGGGGAGGCAGGATAAGAAATAGTCAAAATTGTTTGTTGTAGTAACGAGACAATAGTTTTTCCTGAATATATTTCGGGGCTCTTTAGTTAACACGTGTACCGGTTTCCCTGCAGTGTATCGTATATGGAGTTCAAAGCATACAGGCAAACTCTGTATACGTACATTAAAAATTAATTAGTTTAAAAAGGATAATGACTACCGATACTTTAAATATAAATCAACAAGATTTAAGTGTGTCCAAAGCCTTCCATGCACCAAGAATACCGTCTGAAGGCTAATCCAGCACTAGTGTTGTTTTATGATTGATTGCATCCACAATTGTGTTTCATTACCCTTCTTTTATTTCTTCATTTAAACGAAAAAATAGACAACAAGACAAATTTTATTATATTATAATTTTCTTTTGTCGTTTTCTGAATTTTAATCTAACTGATTTGAAGAAATCAAACTTCAAACCTTTTGGGTCTTGAAAATTAAGCTTTGGATCGGAGCGTCAAGTTAGTATGAAGCCTTCATATTTTGCGTGGACTAAATTTGGGTCCTGTCTGTGGGCGCTGGATTGCTTTTGGGTCTGATGCGTACGTCAAGTAGGTTAAAATCGAATTTGCTGGCGAATTATATGTTTGTATAAATTTTCAATGCATTTGACAATGCCTGTGCATTAGTTTATACACGCTTTATTTTTAAAAAGTTGGCCAATTGACTTCCGTCATATCGACACACGAATGTGTACATATACTGTATCCTGATAACGGCAGGGCTTGTGTTGTAACTATTGCCCACTCCACTTTCATTTATTTTTCATTATACGTGTTTAAATACATGATACTGCCTTACATTTCATATCTGATACATGTAATATTATGCCATAAACATAGATAAATATTCTGCAATTTTCAGGGACCAATTCACAATTTACATTGCTGGGAGATGTTGATCTGTGTTTTTATAATGGAACCGTTAATGAGGTCCAGCTTATTTCCATATGCGTTTGTCAACCCATAAGAAATTAAGCTTGCAAAACATTTTTTTGTATATCTTACCATTGAAGGGCCTTGCATCTGACGTAACAATAAAATTATGTCACTCTTGTGTGACAGAATTACGTGTTGACTTTTGTTTCACTGGAAAAATAAGATTGTTTTTATTATGCAGACAATATCCAAACAATGACCGCCGCTTCATCCGGTTTATGTTTACGTCTATTTTGCCTTTCCAGTTGTCCTCTTTTGTTTGTGTCGCTCTCTCTCTCTCTCTCTCTCTCTCTCTCTCTCTCTCTCTCTCTCTCTCTCTCTCTCTCTCTCTCTCTCTCTCTCTCTCTCTCTCTCTCTCTCTCTCTCTCTTGTTAACATCTGGATTTACCATTCTTTGACGAGATGTTTGTCTTTTTATCTTTCTCTTATGTGAACTTTTGCTTGTGTCATTCTCTGTTGTTAACGTCTGCCTTAACCATCCTATGATAAGGTGTTTTGTCATTCGCTGACTTGAACTGCTTTTGCCGCCCTTTGATGCGAACTTCTGATAAAGTATATGTGGCAGTCAACTTTTTCTTTGACACTTTACCTGGAGTTGCATTTTTCGCTTTCTATAAAACGGTATAGATTGTATTGGCAGATGTCAACAACGGAGAATGACAAAATCTGGATGACCCAGTAGCTTGACAGGAGCTAATCGAGGGGATCTCCAGGACATACAGACGCATGTGCACCATATACAACACACACTGGACAATACTGAAGCTACGTACAGTTGCAGAAAAAATATATACTAGTGTAACTACTGAATAAAACGTCTGGTCTTTATTATGTAATGGAACGGTATTAAAGATTTCTGCGTTAGCTTCATCTGCGAGGTCACAACTACCAGCTAGCATAATTTCTTAAAGTCTGTCTTGAGCAAGGTTAAAAAACTGGGATGTGCTCCACGGGCGAGCACCTTTGTGACTGGTCTGAGTAATTTCCGTCCAAGAAGTTCATGGGTGCGACAGAACAAAAAGTATTGACAAGTACCTTCGATGCCTGTGTCGCGAACAATTTGCCGAGGGTACAATGTACAAGTTTTCTGAATCACCTTTGTTCTTGTAATGCCACTAAATATAGGATAAATTTCCTTAATTAAATAACTACATGAAATCTGTAAGTTTCCTTCTGTATATAAGTTTTGGTATTTTTCTGCTTTCTCGAATATTGATACTGCAAATGTACCTTCCTCAATGTAAAATTACATTTAAGAACCATTTTTTCCTCTGGATGTCATCAAATGCTTACAATTTGTTTCAAAGCAATAATGATTTTGTTTTGTTGCAATATATTTGTATTTTTTCAGGGTAAATTGATAGCAAATCACATTTCAGCTCAAAATTATGACGCAGTTCTGCCATAAAATGCTGAAAAATATTATACTTGGCTTTCCAACATTTTGCTTTTTTGTACTTTTTTCTCATCATATATTTTGGTGAATGTTTTCAAGGACAAGCTCAGAGATGCCCCAAACCGTATTAGGTGCCCCTTGGGGGCACCCAGACCTCACGACCCAGTGTTGTTGTTGTTGTTGTTGTTGTTGTTGTTGTTGTTGGGGTTTTTTTGTTTTGTTTTTTTTGGGGGGGGTGTTTTGTTTTTGTTTTTTTTTTTTAAAGCAAACCTTCTGCAAGTAGTGCTTGGGCTGGCTTGCTGTTAGAGATTTTACAGCACCCTCTGTCTTTTACCTAATATTATAAGCATTGTACATGTCTCTGAAGTTGCCTTGCATATTTCTTCAACATTGATTGCAATACACCCTTTAGATGTTTCAGATTTACATTTCGGGTCCTATTGACAATTTTGTCATTGTCCAGCAGTTGCAGCATCCTGGGATTAGAACGCGCTAAATTATGACGCCTAGAAGAACCAAAAGTAAAGTTCCCCAAGGAAATGATTGTCACTGCGACTAGGGTTAATTGGCATATAGGCCTCACCTGCTATCCAGTCGGTTTTGAAATAAAATATGTTTAAACAAATGATTAGTCCTTTCGCTTCGATTTGGGGGGGGGGGGCAGTGAATGGAAGTTATTAGAAATTGTAGCCACTGGACTTCGACTATTTCATCAACTCGGTATATTTTGCACCTAAACATTAAATGAGACATTACCAATGCAATTTCACTGTCGAAACAAAGTAAGCACATGTATAGACGCGTGAGTTTTTCTCAATTAACACCCTCGTGTTTTGATAGAATGATGTGGCTACTGATCTTGAATTTTGTGATAGTTTGGGAAGTTGAAAACCAGTTAATACTGGATATATATATATATATATATATATATATATATATATATATATATATATATATATATATATATATATATATATATATATATATATTTATACATATAGACATATCTGGAGGGAGAGAGAGAGAGAGAGCCGTTGCTTCGAAATTTGTTACGAGCCAAAAATAACAGTTTGTAAAGCACATTGTGAAATCTTGGGACCTTATCCTGACCCTCGTGCAACAGGCGTATCCCGGAGCTGCTTTTCAGAAAATTGTCAAATTGTTTAAGGTTTAATACAAGCAAAATCTTTTTCCGAAGAAGGAAAAGTATCTACATCTAATGCCAAATAATACAATAAATGCTTACTGTTCAAATGAAGTGATATTAAGATAAAATAAATTTAGCATCAAATATATGAAGAGGTATGCTCCTGTCGCCTGGGAGTTATCCACCGAGATAGATGTAATACCTCGCCAATATTTTCCATCTGAGTTCGAATAGTTTCACTCGTGCCCAAAATAAATTTAAGCATAGTGTCATGACTTTTATTTGTGAGTTTAACATTAGCATTTTGTGCAAGTGAGGTCTGAAAGAAAGGCAGTTATAAGAAAATACAGTCGACCACTCTTTGCAACCTTAAAAAAATACTAGTTCAAGTACCGTCAACCGGGGCTACTTTGAACTTTTTTCTTCTTGTAAAAGCCTTATGAATATTACTCTGAATGAAATACCGGTTGAATGATTGTAATGGGGGGGGGGGGGGCGGGTCAATAAGAGCTAGGGTATCACAAGCAAGATTTCTTCTATTGTGGGGTCTTTGATGATTTAGGAAAAGAAATATATGTGTTCAAATAGCCCTGCCTTTGGGGTTACTTTGAACATGACAGGGCTACTTTGAACATGTGTATAATTCAGCATGCAATATGGTCACTTCTCATGGGGCTACTTTGGACATATGCAGTGTTTTAACATAAAAAAAACCTCCACTTTGAACTATTCAAAGTAGCCCCCATTCCTAAAGCATGACGAACATTTTTTCTTTCTTTGATCTTACCTGCTAAGGGATGTGATAATATCTGAATACTAAACTAACTTCAAAAGGTTGCCATCTTGGAATTTTCTACGGAATTGAAATTTCACCTGCATCAAAATTATGAACCTACTGTAAAATTATTGGGGTCCTATACTAGTATCTAGATTAATTAAAAAGTTTTTTAATTATAATTTGTAAAAGTTGCAATATAAACCTAGTACTTTTTTCGTTTGCTGTTCAAAGTAGCCCCACTGGACGGTATGTGTCATAATATGTCTTTACTCTGCGAAATAGGGATAGACGGCAAGTTATCTTGCAGCTCGGTGCGATTTCTTTTCTGTCTCTCCCAGGCTAGCTATCAGTAGGCCTAAGGCAAATCGTCTATTCTTTGATAGCGACTTATAACATTAGCGAAGCCAGTCGCACTGCTCATAACCATCTTCTTGTTCCGGGTCACCAAACAGACGGTAATCAAAATAATGATAAAAATAATTTCAGGCTTCAAAAATACAAGTTAAGTTGCACAGAGTATGTGAAATGCCGGATGAGTGAACTCAGTGAGTCTGACTATCGTCACAATCACTTCGGCTTCCGCTCATGTGGTTATCACGATCACATCCTACCAATACGAAAAGCTCACATGCACTACGAATGGTACCAGCGGAATAAGGTTGATCATGCAGAAGGCATGCTGTTAGCTTCGTTGACCGGGCAAATACCTCTCTTATTAATAATTATTATGATAGCCTGTGTGAGGTACACATCTCGGCTTGGTAGGTTCTCTCCAAAAACTTACCCAAAAGGGTATGGTCTTAATTAATGTTTCCACTCTACGCTGTTGTTATACAGCTTACAAATCAAATTATGGCCGATAGGAGACCAATGAGACTTTGACGCTAAGAACTCTCCAAAAGTGTATTTACAACAGAACAAAGGCAATGTGGGACACTAATGCATCCGAACCAGCTGCAAACAAAGTAAAATAGGGCCAGCCATTACGCATATCATACTCTAATAACTAAGTTGCTAGTTAATTTTATGCCCTACACAGTTAATTGTCATATACTACTGAAGAGTTGTATAATGTTATCATCTTCATGTGTTGTACACGTTACTCAACGAAGAATTATTGCTATTTTAACAGTCTCGTTGAATGGACCAAATAATCTTTGTTATTGTTATACCTGTTTATGTCCAAAAAAGGAGAAAAATTGATGCACAAGACAAGGAAAATTTACATTAACATCAATCTTTATTTTCAATAATAAGATTTGTTTTATCGTGGCGCCACAAATAATTCAGTTGACATCTGACACTTTATTTGGTCTCAACATAGTACATCACCATATATATATATATATATATATATATGGGGGTGCGTTCAAACCAGGGATACTCTGCATTAAAACTCAAGGGAGTCCCCATCATGCAGATCAAGCTGGAGATACAGTCATGTAGTTTAACTACGATACTTAACATCATACACTGCAGGTTAAACAAATGTTGGCAGACCAAAAGAAAATAATAAAATAAAAAAAGATTATAGCCTATTACATATATGACAGTTGACAGTGTTGCAATTGTTCTTATAATTGGTAATAAAGTAATTCTTAGCATACTGTGAAAATCCCTTAAAAGAATCGATGTGGATCTTATTCATGACAATCCCAAGTAAGTGATTTTCATAAAGTCTGGTAAGTTCTCTGTCTTATACACAGACGGTTAGGTTAAGTTTTTGTAAAGAGTATTTGCATACTTTGATTTGAAATGGGAATGTCCGAAGTTGTTGCATTATACCTACCAGGGCCAGTATAGTTTTCCCGGGTCGATCAATTGTGCGGTCTTTTTTATTATTAGAGTTAAATAGCGCTGTTAAAGTAATTCGGTAACTTTTTCCTTTCAATTATAGTATGTTTTAATGCAAGCTAACTTTAATACATCTGTAAATTTAAGGTGCCTAAATTCTTTAACTTACGGGGATTCATGTGCCTTGTATCTGCTATTATTAATCACCTCGTTGCCTGCTTTAGCAGTTCAACAAGTCTGCCACAAGAGCGAGACCCCCACGCAGTCATTGCAAGTTCAAATGAGATAAGAATAGGGCACTGTAGATCAAGAACAAGATTATTTCAGGTAGTAGGTTTTTAATTTGAAAAGTATGCCACATACTCTTAATAATTGATTGAACGCGAAATTTACGTGATTGTTCCAGGTAAAGTTGTGATCTACTAAAACGCCTAAAATTTTTTCAAATGGTTCAGACTTTATCGATATATTTGGTAAGGGCGTAGGTCTAAATGTTTCTGATTTGTATGGAAGATCATAGCTTTTCAATTATTGCTGTGTGGTACTTTTTAAAAAATCTTGATATTATATATTGCAGTGCATTTAAATAAAATTGTATTCGTGTTAATTGTCATCCATAATGCGATGTCACTTCTTTTATTAGGTTATTATAAATCTTTTTCTGATCTCATGATTTTAAAATTGAACAGGGGTCCAGAGTACATACTGTTAAATGGCATGTATGCGTGCTAAATTGGGGAATTGATTTAGGCCCACAAGGCGATAACCAAACAAGAAACAAACCATTTTTGTAAAGCGAAATTAAAAGTTATGATAGATGATACCGGCAGTGGATTCAACTGGAATATATTGGCATATGTAAAATTGCCATTAAATATCCTAATCTATCAAGCATTATAAATAGCTCCATGATTATACCAATCGTTGTGATCTTACATAGTTTTACAGCTACTTCTCTCGGTTATCACAGGTCTCACAGGTAAAATGACCAGGTGTCGAAATGGATAAATGGATGCATGGGTGGATTTAGGATAAAAAAGATAGATTGCACAGCTCTGTCTGCTGTATTGCTTTCAATGTTCCTTATGAAGTCTGTAGACGGCATTAATCCGGCTGAGACCTGGGTGACATTCCACAAAATAAAAGAATAAAAAAGCCTATTTTGAAAAAACAAACAAACAAACAAGCAAAAAGAATTATTAAATACTAAAGAGGCGTTAATCCCTCTGTTTGGTCTGACAAGTGACAAACCACAGTTCTAATACTAATAATAATATATTCCTGCGGCTCTCCGCTTATGCGCCGCGGTCCTGTGTGACACAGGTGGGCTTGGAAAAAGGAAAGGAAGGAAAAGAATAGATTAGGTGGAGGAGACCATGGTTATCCTAATCAGCTTGCACTGCCATGTTTTCCAGGACCACAGCCGAGGCAAAGGATCCACAACACACTCTCCCACAGCTGTGCTTGGCCCCTGGTCCTGGATATATCCCCCAACACTCATCGCTTGTAGTACCCTCCCTCCTCCTCCCACCCCACCCAAACACCTCCTCTCATACACCCTAGGTATCCCAGCCTCTAAGCCTCAGGCATTTCCCATGGGACACCCCTTGGGAGCCCTTATAAGGGCTACCACCATTCCCTTTCCTCCCTGCACTCTGAAATTCTAATTTACCATGTCGTTATCTAGCCCTATGATGAGGGCCTATCAGTCCATTTCTTTTCTCCCAGCACTCTACCACCAGGTAGGGTGCTGTTCTGTCCCCTGTGTTGCTTTCAATGTACCTTAATTCCGTGCTTTGTTAGACGACATCAACCCAACTTGAACCTCGCCAAAATTCGATAAAGTAAAGGCATGCCAATAACCGAGGATTAGATTATCACCCCCACCCCCATTTACGGGCATTACGGTAGTACTAGTAGTAGTACTGCAGTTGGTGACCGTGTGGACTTCAGGCTGCGGTGATCAAGACCATCAGGCAGATAGTGCAACCTTGTACACTGCCACCTGTCGGTCAACAAGATGAAAACTATCCGTTCCTTTCATTGCCTGATAGTGCAACCTTGTACACTGCCACCTGTCGGTCAACAAGATGAAATCTGTCCGTTCCTTTCTGACATGTTCCATATTTTATTGCCAACGCCAGAATTCTGTTTGTCCTTCCTTTCTCTCAGCTGATCCAAACGAATGGGGACCAGGTAAGCTCATTGTGAAAAATAATTACGCTAAACTTGTACTAGGCAATCACTGGAAGCTGTATGTTCACAAAATCAGTCAATAAAGACAGAGCAAGATGAGTTTCAAACTGTCAATCGTTTTAAGCGAGTCGAATGAGCGATTTGACCCCTGAAAAGTGTGCGATGGATGGTACTGCATGGTCACTGCCAGTGGCCATTGTTCTTGCCGATGTCAATTCTTGGGATTGCATAATCGTGGCTAAAATAAAATCTTAAAAATGTAGTCTCTACTTTTTCAGCACTGTTGGTCATCATTTTATGTGCAATGCTTTGAATTGCAGTTCAAAAGTGTTGACAATAAGCTGATAAAGCCCTTGTTCGCTTCGAAATCGGTGAATTAGATGGAAGATTTTTGTAATTTAAGAATAGGGGAGAGCAAGAACATAAGCTTCTACTGCTCTTCTGTAGAGGGCATTTCAGTCATTCAGGGCTAGAGTTGCTCAGTTGGGTATTCCTGTTAGCATTACTTTTTATTGTAATCTACAGCATCATAACCACTCGTAGCAGAAACAGCAAAATTTGTGTGGTAAAATTATTTATGTACATAGCTGAAATTTTCACATAAATTTAATGCTTGCAGCATTAAAAGTAGTCTTTTAATTTGAGGTTACTTTAACATGCAATCCAATGGGAATCCACATCTCTAGCCGGAAGAATTCTGTGTATTGGAGTGTGTATTTAGCTGAACACACAGATGATGGGTCATTGTGACCTCTCCTAGTATTGGAGCTTCTTTAGAACCCACCACCGATTTCCTGACGGAATAAGGCACTACTATAGAAAATCACTGAAGTGTCATGGCAAGTGAACAATAGAGATAACTTGGTCCATTTATCATCGATTTGATTCATGTTGGGCTTCAATGGTGGGTATTGTAATTACACTGTGCAATTTACATGTGACCTGTAAAGGTCAAAGGCCAAGGTCATTTGGACTTTGAAATTTGCATCCAGCCATAAGCTTAATGTAATGTGATTTACCAAAGGATAAAATAGCCTTTAATATTTACAACTTTTGAAGGCACACAGACAGATTTGCTTTGCAGTAAATCTTCTTTTCTAGTTTTTGTTTTTTGTATTTGTACTGTTGGGAATTACTGAGAAACACCAACTACCACTGTGTAACACTGGCCACCACTTTGAAATGCAGATACACACAATTTAATAGCAAAATAAGTTACTAGTGGGAGTATTCTGTACCTACAGGGCAATTAAGATACCAGTGCATGGTGGGGTAACAGGAGGTACATGTAGTAGTAGTAGAAGTAGACCTCATTTATAGAGGGTATTAGCCTGGTAAGCTGATGCTTCTCTTTCCCAGGGCCCTCTTGCATGCCACTCTGTCGAGCGTTTACAGGCGTGTGGGGGGGGGGGACCTGTCGTGAATGCATGTCTACCACCAAGAACACCAATGCCACCTGTAGTTGGCCAATGTAGTGAAGATTGCAAGGTGCATTTATCATGTTCAATATGGCTGAATTTTCTGTGGTGATTCTGATAATGTACCACAGGTTCCTTGTGTTGTGGCAGAATAAAATGAATCGAAACTTAATTGTCCACATGTTTTAAAATTCATGGTCTTGGGTAAGAATGCCTCATCGTTTGTTTTATGTCTGTGTCAGATGCAAATCCATCTGCAGTGTGGAGTTGATGGACCGATAATGCTGTCCCCAGACTAGCCTCTCCTGTAGATATGTCAGCTGTATGGATCAAATGTCGAGGAAAAACAAACAAATCAAGTCTGAAGAACACCAACGCCACCTGGAGTTGGCCAATGTAGTGAAGGGTGTTCATGCCAAGCTACGCAGACAATTCAGAAAAGGTGGGTTGATATTAATACATGTAGAAAAATGTCACTCATTATGCTAAGCCTTATTTGTTGTTCTTCAGGACTGACTTGTCAGCCAGTTAAGCTTATAGGGTGGGCCAGTTGTCCATTGTCCATCCATCCATCATTCACATTTTCAACTTCCCCAAAACTCAGCCAGATTCACTGTTAACTTGGTGGGCATCTATTTTGGGTGGGGCTCTACCAAATTTATTCAGATGGTCATGCTCTATTATGTTTTGGATTTTTGTTTGTTGGTTTGTGTGTTCGTTTTGGTTTTTTTTTTGTTTTGTTTTTTTTTTTGTTTTTTGTTTTTTTTTATTTGTTTGGGGTTTTTATGAAAAAAAGTCGTGCAAATCACTTGGTCAGGAGACCATGTGTGAGTATACGAGAACAATGGTTTAATTGGCCTGTTGATAAATGAATACACAAGTCACACCCCATTGGTTTTGCCTGATGTCCTGCAAGGATGTGGGTATTTTACAAAGAAATGCACTAGGAAGACATGCATTTTCCCTAAAAACTGCCCAGAGATACCAGGGATACACTCTTCATGAAAAATGCTGGAAAGAAAGTTTTCCAGTCACACTTAGTGCTTTACATACTAAATTCTGAAATGCTCAATCAGTGGTGGAATATACATTTTATTCATGTTTATCAAAGTTTGCAGTCCTGACTTTCTGTTGTTTGTCATGTTCACTCATGCATTTCACTTACATACGCTATTGCTTTGAAATTGTACAGGAACATTTGGGGGAGGGTGGACCCCTAGATGTTAATTTTTAAATAGGTGGCAGTGACTTTTTAAAAAACAATTTCATGTGTGTTTTTGCAATTTTTCACTTTTCCAAAATCACTTTGTAATAAAACTTGTTGGAAGTGTGTCTTATGGAAGGGTCAAGCAATGTGGGTCACCAGGTGGTAGGGCTCTAGATCCCTGAGGTTTCACGAATGTTTAAATTACCTCAGCTGACTCTTCAGTCATCTTAAGTTTTTTATCCATGATCCTGAAATTTACTAGGATTGAAAAGAGGGCAAAGTCTCTGCTGCTTATGATACTAGTGGTGCCACCTATAATTTGACAGAAATTATGAGTTGAAATGTCCTGAAAGTTACAAAATTCCATATCTCAAAACACAATTGAATTGGACATGCCAAATTTATAGATACATAGATATCATGACCAATGCTATTATGTTACATAAAATCAATGACCTTGACCTATTTTTGTTAGGTTGCCAGACCTGTTACGTTGGAACAGGTGATTTTGTAATGGCAGGGTGCAGCTCGGACATCAATGGTAAAGAGAATTAGGCCTCCAGATAAAAATTGTACTTGAGTACATTGTATATAAAACTGTTCTTGGTAACCTACTTTTTGGGTCACCTTAACCCAATGGTTCTGTGACCTTGGCCTATTTTTCATCGTCATTAAGCACTTATTCCTTAAAGTGCTGATTAAATAAGACTGAGTCAATAGCTTTCCTCGGAATACTTTGCATGCAATGTGCACAAAGTGTTCTGAGGACAGCTGTTGACTTACACTACTTTTTGCTTTAGACTAGGTTTGCTGGTATTTGAGTGAAAGGTATCTTCATGAGGAATTTCAGTCTTTTAACCATTAAATGTTTAAGGTAATGAGAAAACAACTCTAGTCGTGATTATCTCTCTAAGGGTTAAGAAAAGAACTTTTAATTCAATATCTTGATAAAGTATAAGGCAAATGATGCCAAATATACTACAAGTGTGTATCGTGTGGAAGTTTGATATCGCGTAGTATGAATGACCTTGACAAATTTTTCAAGGTCATGGAGGGAATACATTTCAGGAAATGATTTTTTTTTTATGGTGGTGGTCAGCAGCATTAGGTCGATGGACCTCATGTTGTATTTTAATTGTGTGTGTGCGTGCGTGCATGCATGCGTGTGTGCGGTTTTTGGTCAAAGCTTCAAAAAATCAATGAAGCTGCTTGGTCAATAAACTTTGAAACTGCACAGAGACACTTCTTGGGACCCCTTGATCTTAATTTGATGACCAGGTGGTGCTGTGATGTTTTTTGTTTTTAACTCAACCAAGTGTTGTCAAATGTTGTAGGGCTGACTTAGACCAGATGTCAATGTGGTGGGGGTGGTGTGAACCAAGTGTTGTGGTATGTTGTAGGGGGTGATTTGGATCAAGTATGGCGGGACCATTGTGAAGAGCAAGCACAGCTGAGCCAGTACGCAGATGCCATGCACCACCTGGCTGTGGATCACTGGGCCAAGCTTCCAGAAACCAGGATCCATTGGTGCCAATCTACCTGCCTGAATTACTTCTTCCATGGTGGACTTCGCAAAATCCTGGACAAAGAGGAACGTAGGCGATTCTATGAAAGGCAAAAGCTAGACACAGCAGATAGTGGGTCAGGAGAGTGTGCTGCTGAGCAGGGAAATGCTGCGGCAGATTCTGATGAAAGAGAAGATGACTTGGTGTCAAAGGATACAGACTTTGTGCAATCATCGCTTGGTATTTCGTCACAACAGACTTATGACCCAGACTGCGGAACTGCTGAATGCACTCATTTAAATCAGGATTGCAGCAACTCAGACCAACAGGAAGGGACTTATAAAACTGATACACTTGGATCTGGATCATCTGGTATAGGTGACCTCCAGCACCATTCTGATTGCCTTGAAAATCAGGAATCAGTAACAGCATCAGGAACAGATGGACCAGAAGATGGTGGTTCTTTTCATGGCATTTCCAGTTCTGAAAGTTTGGAAGCTGACAGAAGGGCAATCTTTGAAAAGTATAAAGGGACCAAATACAATACCATGTAAGTGCCTTTTGATGTTTGTATTTGTATTTTAATTTGCAGCCACCACTCTGAAGCAGTGATCATTCTTCACATCGAAAATACAAATTTTATTTTTGAGAGATTAGTCAAAGCTCAAGTGTTTTGAAATAAGTGACATTTACTGTGGACAACTAAATTATATTATGGTCATTTTACTCTACAGAAAGTGAAAGATTGACTCGTAAAATATATGGTATGAGCAGAGCTTTCCCTTAGACACAAGGGTAACAAAGTGGCCATTACGGACACAGGCGCTCGTAACGTTCAGTCAGTCAAGCTTCTTCTGGTCAGGTTTCACGATTTGTGGAAATGAAAACAGGATTAAAATGCGCGTGGATCAAATGATATGGTTGGATTGACAATTGAGAAGTGTTGTCATACTGCTAATGTCACGGAACGAACTCGATTCAGGATGGAATACCCATTTGAATTTGGCGCTGGAATGTCGGACCTTTTGCCCAAAATGGGTTTTGTGGGACATTTTCGACAATTATATGCCTGCTGCTGTGGATATATGTAGATTTCAATGGATCATCTCTGTGATATACCTGTAGAAAATAGTTTTGGTATAAACTGGTGAGTTACAGCTTGTTGGTGTGTTCAGAAACCGAGAAATCATGCCAAATGTGAAGCGGGATGGTGGTCCAGATATGAACTTCGTTTCAAACCTTTTTATGTAGGAGCTCCATGTGACCACATTATGGTTTTAGGCCCATCCGCCACCATCTTGTTAGCACAAATAATTGACTGCACAGATGAATACACGATATTTTATTGCAGATATGGCCCTATGTGGGTTATTGAACACATAGATGTTCCAGGTCCAACCTCTTAACCCACTCCCTTTTATTTACACCAACACATCTGGCTGGAACAAGTTGTGCACCTATACACATAGAACCTAATTAATTCCCATTTTGCTTGTAATGTAAATATGTGCTGTTACTAAGGTCATCACGTGATTCATTTAAGTATATCAACTTGTGTACCGGGGTATCTTGCCAGAGTTGGGCTGGGTAGACCATCAGTTGGACATAAGCTGTGTTCCAACTGTTGCTAAACTACACTTAAATACAACCTGTCTGAAACTTCAAGAGTCTTCATCTCATTTGAAACCCACAACGAGAAGTACACGCCAGACATCGAGAAACAGCAATGTTATACAAGTTTAACATACAGAAATACAGCAATAATAATATATTGGCATGTTCACTCAAATAGTATGCTTCACATGTATGTAAATTGTACAAAATTTGTGGTGTTACATGCAAGTTGGAAAAGTGGCAGCTTACGGATTCTCCAGCGATACAGAATAAATACGGGGGGGGGGGGGGGGGGGTTTAATGCTGATGTTGCTGATCTTTTCCTGCAACTTTAATTTTAGCCCAAGGGATGATTCTCTTGTTTCATTATTTTCACAAGCATACAGACATTAGAATATAAGGAAGGGGCCAGTGGGGTGTAGTTTAAATAATTACAATGAAATGATTAAGTAATGACAGAAAAGCATTGTTAGTACCACTGGATAATAACAGGAAGACTGGAATTTTTTGCCTTGTGTGCCCAAAAGTGTTTCTGATGATATATTTAGACATCAAATAAAAACAAAAAGTAGAACAGTTTTTTGCACCCTCAACATTATTAGCCAACAAGATATTATGAGCTTCATGAATGCATCCATGCTTCCATCTCTTACCCTTGCAGAGGCAATAACTTTTGAAAAAATTGGGGTACTGTCATGAAACTTGTGCTGCAGAAGCATCTTGAGCATTTGGATGCTTGGATGTTTTTAACATTCAGAGATCTTGACCTATTTTCAATGTCACTTGGATCATAAAATTTTTACCCTGGCAGAGGGGCTCATAAGGTCATTCAAACCATTATATTTGTAAATTGTGTTCCATTATTGTCAAAACTGGAAAGTCGTCAATTTTAAGTGTCAGAATGTGCTTTGGAAGAGGGGCAATGAAAAGATCACTTTGTGTCCTCTCTTGAAAAATGCAAATGATTGAAAATGTTGAACTGTTCCTTATACAGTAGTCCTTCTTTTGAAAAACAAAAACAAAATAAAAAACCACCCTCTTTTGGGATACTGTCTGACTTCCGTGACCATTTTCAGTTTGCAAAAGAATCTTCTGATGATAATTTACCTCTTTTGGGAGAACACCTACAGAACTTGACCAGTTACCACCCAAAATGACCCCAAAAGACCATTTGTCCATCCTTCGTGCCATTTTGGATAAGTAAAACGCAAAAATTTTTGTACAAGATTTGTCAACACTAAGAACCCAGAAAACATCTTAGAGCAAACTTTCTTCCTTACTTGGTATCTTAATTAAGGCTCTTAACCCTTTCCCCCTCAAACCGGCCAAAACCGGCTGGTGGTCAAATGTCGTCTGCTTCAATGTTTTCAACTAATTTCAACAGTTATGAAAAACAATTTGACTGAGAAATGTACATGAGACTCATCAAGATCACATGCACCAGGTCAACAGCTTTCCTTGGCATGGGTTGGGCACTTAGTGCCCAACCCATGCCAAGGAAAGCTGTTGACTCAGTCTTAATTCAAGGGGGAAAGGGTTAAGATGGTCTAAGATGTTTTTCCTGCCCAGTCAGAAAAAGAGAAAGTGGGTAAGACACAGTAAGAGGAAATCAAGTCTTGCTATGACCATGAGCGAAAGGAGCAGTCAGTCAGTCATTTTTCAGACCAGGTAAGACTTTCAGTGGCAGGTTCATTAGCATAATGAGAAGATAAGAACATATTCAGACCTAGAAAGACATTTGTTGGATGGCTCATTAGCATAAGAGAAAGGCCTAGGGGTTACAATACTATTATAAGATCTGTTAAGATATTTTGGGGGTAGGGTAATTAACACAAGTAACATGATATACTTGTTGCACTTTGGACAAGTAACAGGATCAGATATAACAAGAACTTGTAAGATGTAGGAGCTAGGATCCACAAAGTGTCACAAAATCCACAAAGTGTCACAAAACAGCTTTTGTCAAAAACCAGTGTATAAATTCAAGAGGTTAAATTAGTGAGTGCACGTCAATCCTGTTTGAATCTAAATTATGGATGGGAATTTAAAGTAGTGGCTACTTGTTTTGCAGGTGGTGCAAGAGTGAACCCCCTTTGGGAGATCACCTACTTTATGTGACCACTTTTTGGATTGTACTGGGGGGGTGTCTCAAAGAAGGGACTACTGTACAAATGTTGACGAAAAAACAGCAGAATCACCAATTTACGGACCCATTTTTGGTTATTCTTTAAAATGAAATAAATCCCCATTAAGACCACATTTTTTAATTACATTAGGTAGTCTTATTAGGGAGACTCCACTCTATATGAATATGTTTTCATGGAAAGTGTATGGCACTCTTTCACTATTTTATCATTGGAAGCTTCTGTAATATCATTCCAAAAATTGATATATACATGTATTAAAATAAGCACTTTTGTAATGGATGATATAACTTTTGGACATGTTTTCTCTACGTCTTGTGATGCTTACTATTCTTTTTGGTATGTTACACAAAAAAGGATTATGGTGGATATACATATATGTATAATACTATAATATCTAGGTAAATTTTCTCTTCATAGCACTTTGCCATTCCAAGGGAAGCTGAGACTTCTTGATGTCGGAAGCTGTTACAATCCATTTCTGGAGTTTTCTGAGTTCCTGGCAGTAGGCATAGATATCAGTCCTGCAGTAGAGGTTGGTACAATTCTGCATATCTGTGGTCATGTTGGTATCATTTTGTGACATTAAAAGATTTTTTTTTTTAAATTTCAACACATTAATAATTCCATGTACAGTACCGATTTCGCATTCGTAACACCCCATGCTAGCAAATAATCTGGCATGCCAGAAATTCTCGCCGGCCAGAATCAGATGCGAAAAGTGAGTTGTGTGCAAATTCCTGGCACACCAGTTTGTGGTGCTAGAAAAATGAGCATGCTTATTTCGCATGTAGCACGCTTGAAATGTTTTTGGTCTCGACCATTAACACACGCTAATTGTTTCTGCCTTGGCATGCTCGGGTTTTCGACTGCACTGACAGCACTCTCCACGAAGTGTACCACCAAGAGAATAAACAAGATTTTTGCGCTAAGAATATCCACCATGATCTAAATGAATATGCGCCCATGTTTGTGATCCTGATATATGGATCTGATGTCATAAGACATTGAGAGGAGAGATGGTTTTTTTTGTGAGGAGCTGTTCTTCAAATTAGTTTATTTTCTTGTAGGACCAACCTTTAACTCCCAGCACGCCAGTTTCCAGTGTACTAAAACTAGCCTGCTAGAACAGCATGTCACTCAAACTTTTGAAGTGGCTGATTAAAGGCTGTCTCAAATTCCTGGTGTTGTTTATTTACATGCAAGCACGCACGTTTTATTGTAGAGAAACATCGGTTTTTGTTGATGGCTACAGTACCGATTTCGCATTCGTAACCCCCCATGCTAGCAAATAATCTGGCATGCCAGAAATTCTCGCCGGCCAGAATCAGATGCGACTAGCCAGATGCGAAAAACTGAGTTGTGCGCAAATTTCTGGCACGCCAGTTCGTCGTGCGAGAAAAATGAGCACGCTTACTTCGCATGTAGCACGCTTGAAATGTTTGTTGTCTCGACCATTAACACGCGCGAATTTTTTCTGGCTTCGCACGCTCGCGTTTTCGACTGCACTGACAGCACTTTCCGCGAAGCGTACCACCGAGAGAACAAACGAGATTTTTGTGCTAAGATTAAAATATCCACCATAATCTAAATGAATATGCGCCAATGTTTGTGATCTTGATGCATGGATCCTGTGTCATGAGACATTGAGAGGAGAGATGTTTTTTTTTTTTTAGGAGCTGTTCTTAAAATTAGTTTATTTTCTTGTAGGACCAACCTTTAACTCTCAGCACGTCAAATTCCCAGTGTACTAGAACTCGCCTACTAGAACAGCGTGTCACTCAAACTTTTGAAGTGGCTGATTAAAGTCCGTCTCATATTCCTGGTGTTGTTTATTTACATGCAAGCACGCACGTTTTATTGTACTTGTAGAGAAACGTCAGTTCTTGTCGATGGCTATTTCGATTTTGCGTTAAAAACGAATTTTTCCTTCTACGATGATTTAAATCAATGATCGGGCCATTATTTGCGACAATTTGAATGATGTAACATTGGAAAACTGCCACGCAGGGTGATTTCATCGTCGCGGTCTCGATCTTTTTTTTCGTCTACCCGCCATGATGTTCATATCGTTAGAATGCAGACAACCTAGTCTATTTTAAGAAAGCTCTCCCATTGGCTGAAACAAAAGTATTTTAGGGGAAACCCCGCCAAAACTGCCTCTATTTCAAATGTCATTTTAGTCGGAAACTACCGAAGACGATTCTCCGGAATATTCTAGGTCAGTCAGGGGGCCGGAATCGATCACATGGTGTTCGCCGTCCAATCAAATGTGTCGTTTTTCAACCGTTGATTCATTTGGGACTACTCGCTACCTCGTATTGTGAAGTCTTGCTTGTGAAAGATGGGCAACATTTGTGTGAACACAAGTGGCGATTACGGACAATTTATAAAAGCAAGAAACAAAATTTAACCCTGTAAATTGGTCAGAATGATGGCATACTACCAGTCTTTGTGTACAATAGAGCACACGGTCCATTTTTTTCAGCCGTAGGTAAACATGGCTCGGGTGAAAATACCGCTGCCGCATGTGATGATCATGTTGACAGTTTATCAGTGACTGCGATAACGTGTGTTTATCGACCTTTTACTGCAGCAACAAACTCTACCGCTATAATTTAATGACAACATTTACACACGACCGATCTTAAGAAAAATTAAAGAGGAACCATCGTCCGTGACGGTAACCAAGGGACCGGTACCCATGCAATTGATTCACACAGTGACTGTGACACAGGCTTGGCCATTTTGATCAATCGTGATTGAGATCCATAGGCCTATATTCATTTAATTAGGGTGTAGGACTTTGTAGCAAAGGTCACATGACCAGAAACAAGACCTGAAGTGAAGGGGAAACAAAGATAGCAAGGGAGGCCTGCTGCTGGCACACTATGCCCAGTCGAGGTGAAATACCTGTTCACGCAATTCGCGTAGATGAAAAGCAACTAGCGCGGCTATTTGGCGTGCCAGAAATTTGAGTGCCAGAGATTGGCATGCCATTTGCGATGGCACATCCAGACAAAAAAGCTCGCAACTAAGCACGCTCAAATGTGGTGTGCAGTGCAAAAATGGTTAGCTAGCAAAAGGGACCCATATCCGAAATCTGTACTCTATATTGGTACCCCAATGACCACTTCTACAGCGGCTTCATGAATATAATAACACAATCATGTACTTTCGTTTTACTTATAATATTTTTCCCCAAAAGCATCAGCTTGATTCTCTTCAAAATTGGAGACATGCCTTGTATAGGTGTCTAGCAAGTTAGTGCTCTTGCCTTCATTTCCTGATTTTTAGCTTAGCTGACTTGCTAGCCAGGCTGAGCTTTAAGGAGGCTCAGTCATCCATCCGTCCATCGTCCCTCCTTTCACAATTACTATTTTGACTTCCTCTCTGAAACTGCCAGCCAGATTCACTTTGAAGTTGTTGGTAATGTACCTTGGGTGGGTCTCTACCTGATCAGATGGTCATGCTACAGTGATTTTTTGTTGGAAAACTCCTAGGGACTCCTAGTTCTTAATTTGTTCACCAGGTGGCACTGCAATTTCTTTTTGAATTTTTTTATGATTTTATGTGTGTATTTGCTATTTTCAACTCCACAACTATCCCTCAGATGAATGTGAAACTTAGTGGATATGTTCCTTGTGAAATTGTCAAACAAAGCTGTTCACTAGGTGGCACTGCTGTGGATTCCCAATTTTTAACATTTTTTTGACAATTCAGGTGCTGATCGGTAAATGCACCTTTCCTATTGATTTCTGTGCAAGTCAATGGGCATTCTAATGCTTATTCATATTTTGGACTTCTTCTCTGAAACCATCTGCCAGATTGACTTAAAACTTGGTGGCAATGTGCCTTGAATGGGTCTCTACCAAGCTTGTTCAAATGATCATGCTCCAGTGATTTTTTCTTTATGATTTTTTTTTTAAGGGCAAATCTTAAAAACTCTTTTTCTCCAAAATCGCTCACCCAATTGCTTTTAAATCACACAGGAACACTCCTAAGGACTTATAGTTCTTAATTTATTCACCAGGTGGCACTGCAATTTTCTATAGTCTTTTTGGCTCTGCTGACCAAATGTCGCAGAGCTTATGCGACCGCTCATGTCTGTCCATCCATGTTGATGCCTTGGTAACTCTGGAATCTCTTTGCTGTCATTGTTGGGTTTGATATTTATGAATATGGGTCATGTTTTTCTACTTAATTACATAGTGTTCCAGATTCATAGATATCACAAAAACGATATAGGCCTACCTTCTACTTTTGCTATAAACTCAGCTGATGAACTGGTCAGAATTACTAAAATAGTGATAGGCCTACCAATTCTCTTTTTATTTTTTGCAGAAGTAATGAAATTTGGATTTTGAGTGGTTGGGCCAATATATATTGGAAACACTAAAGTCGATTTCATGAATATTTCAAAGGTTGAGATGACCGGTTTAAAACCACCAGTTGCCTTCTGTGGGTGACTGCCTGTCTCAAGTCAGAAGTGAAATTTGTTTCTTCACATTGGTATTGGAAGATGAATGTTGATGCTTTGGTAACTCTGGAATCTCTTTGTTGTCATTGTTGGGTTTGATATTTATGAATATGGGTCATGTTTTTTTACATAAGTGTATAATACTAGAGACGTTCATAATCTTTTGCTCATTGGCGCGATACCATCCACAGCTTTCAAGTCAGCCCAATGTAACTTTCAGGACTTATGGGATGTATGAAAATCTAGGCTGCCTCCGATATTGGTGGCACCACCTACATTATTATGTAATGTAGGGGTCAAATTGTGAAAATCTTGTGAACACTCCAGCATCTTCGATTTTTGGGCAGATCTTCTCCAAATTTGGTGGGATTGTTGGAGAGGTCAAAGTCTTAAGTTGCTAATGATACTAGTGGTGCCACCTATAATTTGACAACTTATGAGCCAAAATGTGTTTTAGGATATCAAATTCCATATTTGAAAAAGTAATTGGATTAGACTTGCCAAATTTATAGGATGTAAAGACCATGGCCAAAGGTAGAATGTTATGTAATACCAGTGACCTTGACCTATTTTTGTGAGGTCATTTGCCTGTAAAGTTGAAAAGGTGATTTTGTAATGGCCGGGTGTAGCTTGGACATTAATGGCAAAGAGAATTGAGCCTCCAGATCAAAATTGCATTTGATTACGTAATACATAAAACTGTACTTGGTGTCCTGTTTGTTGGGTCACTAAAAGATTTTTGTCGTTGCACATTTTCCCTTGATATTGGACCTTAGAATCTCCTCTAGTCATACACTGGTATGAGACAATGAGAATAACTAAACACTATGCCCCAGAAACTGTTTTAATAACAGTTCTAACCATTGTGGAATCTCCCATCTTAGGTCTCACATCACCCCACTATGTAGAATGACTGATCCCACAGTCTATAGGATTTTCTATCCATATTCGGAACAGATTCCAGGTTCAAAAGCATATTTGAACTTCTCTGATGAATGTGAATAACCAATCGAAATCAGGACGTCACGCTTCTGACATTATAAAGAATATATGTAAAGACCTTGGTTACGGCAAAGTTACCGTGACGTATATAAGTGAACCGCATCAGATGTACAGAAAACATTCAAGATGTACTGGTCCACTCCAGGACCAGATTTCACGATACATCTGATTCTCGTCCAGCCGTCTCAGGCTCAAAGCATCGCAATGTTTGTGACAGAGCAAACTGCATATACTGCACCCACCTCTCCAACTCAGGAGTGGTCAAGAGCACCCAAACAGGTAGAGCTTACTCAGCCCCACAAAGAGGATGTTGTGAGAGCTCCAGCCTCATTTATCTGCTCCCATGCACACAATATAGCAAACAATATGATGGGCAAACAAAACGCCCCCTTAGGGACTGTCTCCATGAACACTTCTGTTACATCAGTGGATGCACCAACTACATTCCTTGGAGCCCTTCGGTCTGAATATCAAGGGAAAGTGAGCACACTTGCTCCGTATAATGCTAAATTATGTCTCCCCGTGCAACGGGAGGACATATTCTTCTTCTTCTTCTCCTTCTTCTTCTTCTTCTTCTTCTTCTTCTTCTTCTTCTTCTTCTTCTTCTTCTTCTTCTTCTTCTTCTTGTTCTTCTTCTTCCTCCTCCTCCTCCTCCTCCTCCTCCTCCTCCTCCTCCTCCTCCTCCTCTTTCAACACACTGTTGTGTGCATTGCAGACACGATAACTCAAGAAAGATTTGACTTGGGAAGTTGAAATTTTTTGTGAAGATGTTCCTGTATATGATCTTGCTTGGGATTGCAGATGGGTGACCTTGACACATTTTTCAAGGTCACGTGGGCATGTCATCTAAAATTGACATGCATGTAACAACTCTGCAAGGATTTGACGTAGGAGGTTGGAATTTTGAATGTTTATGTACTATAATACCAACTAGGTTGGGATTGTAGATGGATGACCTTGACCTATTTTCAAGGTCACATGGCCACTTTTTAAAAATCATTGCAGATGCACTCGAAAAAGATTTGTCTTAAAGAGGTTGACATTTTGTGTGATTACGTTTCTGTGTAAGACTTTTGTAAGATCTTGCTTGTAACTGCAAATGTATAACCTTGACCTATTTTTCAAGGTTACATGGGCATTTTGTCAAAAATCAACATTTTGAAATGTCAATAAAGAGTGTACCTTCACTATATCTGTAGATCATTGGAATCGGTATACCTATTTATAAAAATAAGGGTGACAATAGTAAGAGCGCACGGGGAGACATTTGATTTTCTGTTGGAAAATCAGCCTGTTCTAGTTTTTATTATTGTTGCACATTTTCCCTTGATATTGGACATTAGAATCTCCTCTAGTCATACACTGGTATGAGACAATGAGAATAACTAAACACTATGCCCAGAAACTGTTTTAATAACATTTCTAACCATTGTGGAATCACTCATCTTAGGTCTCGCATCACCCCACTATGTAGAATGACTGATCCCACAGTCTGTAGGATTCTCTTTCCATATTTGGGAGAGATTCCAGGTTCAAAGGCATTTTTGAACTTCTCTGATAAATGTAAATAACCAATCACAATCAGGACTTCAGGCTCCAGACGTAAAGAAAATATGTAAAGACCTTGGTAACGGCAAAGTTATCGTGACGTGCATAAGTGGGCCGCATGGCAGGTAGTCTTCAGGCTCCAGACGTAAAGAAAATATGTAAAGACCTTGGTAACGGCAAAGTTATCGTGACGTACATAAGTGGGCCGTATGGCAGGTAGTCTCCAGTCCCTGATGAGATCCACCTTGATCGAAACCGGTTGGACTATAGCTCTTTGTACCTCGAGTTACCGAGGCCCTTGCCCCATCTCATTTGCCCCTACTGGATAAAGAAGGTCACTTTTTGTCATATCAAATGTTCTGTATAAAATACCCAAATGTAGGAACAAACTTCTTGATGTTCCGAAGCTTAATAGTTTCAGCAATACCAAGAAGCTGGGAGAATGTAATAAATTATGGCTGGACTCCAAATCTCAACAGACACATTTATTATATAGACATAGTAATGAAAGGTTAAAAATCTTCATCTTTTCTAGTTCCATATTGAGGGATAATATTTTCCTAAGTCCACAGGCCACTTTTATAAAATTGAATCAATATTTGGGTAGTTTTACATGATGAATTTTGGGAGTGTTTCACCCAAATTTATAAAATCAGTATCTCAGCTAAGGTGAGAGCTTTTCAGTTTAGATTTTTGAATCTATGATATTTACCAATTGAAGACTTTTAAAATTTGTTGTGAAAGAAAGTGAAGTTTGTTTATTGTGTAATGGAAGAGGGGAAACATTGACACTGTTTCCATGATTGTGAAGTAATTCAACAATTTTGGTACCAGGTTATTAATTGAATAAAAGAACAATTTGATATTGATATTAACTTTTTGAAATAGATGGAATGAAGTTCTGGTTGTTTTTATTTCTGATTTGCAAAGTATTACCTATATATTCCTCTGCCATGACAAAAGTGGTCTAATTTGGAAAATTTTAAGAACATGGCACAAAAAATAAAGACAAAATACAGTGATACCTGCTCTATAGACCACCCCCAAATTAAGACCCCATGTCTTTAAAACTGCTTTTTCATTACACTTTGCTATATTTCCATGTTGAGTATACCTTCAATTTAAGATCACCTGCAACATGAGACCAATTTTAGGCTGTAGGGGCGGTCTCAAATAGGAGGTACCACTGTATCACTAAAAAACAAAAAATTGACAAAACGTTACCAGAAATGGATGAATATTTAAATCTAGATTAATTAGTTTGGTTTTAAGAAGAGTGAAGGTGGGGGGCAATACACTGACTGGAGGAGGAGATGCTCACATGGGGCTCCCAGTCACCATCGCCACTCTGACGGTGGCAGGGTCAAAGTGGTGACCAGTGCTTCGAACATGGCTGGGGGCTTAGCTTGCCACGGGTAGGAGACGACCACGCAGTGTTCTTCCATACTGCATCCTCATCATTACCTGTCTATGTACACATACATATACATGTATATGATTTATCAAGCTGATTCTCTTTGGTATGTGGGATATACAAACTATTGTGGTTGATGTTGTGGGTGTAGTGGAATGTGGTGAATTTAAATATTATGTAAGTTTGAAGTGCGAGAAACAAACTTTATGGAGAAAGTATAATGAGGAAAGTATTGGTATTGAGCATGGCAATGTTCATGATGCGCACTTGAGTACTTGAGGGTTGTTTACTGCAAAAATATGTTTGTACTGTTTTTGTGCATTTCTTACCAAAAAAAGTCTAAAGGGGAAAGGGCTAATGAAATGTTTTTGTCTTGCATGTTTTAGAGTGTACACCACTGTGACTTCCTGCACTTGGACACTGTGGAGCCTCTGCAGCTCGCCTCAGATACTATTGACACGGTATTTAACAACTTGAAGAGTCCTGTGGAGAAGCTGCCTCGAGATAGCTTCCACGTAGTAGTGTTCTCCTTGCTGCTGGAGTACTTCCCATCCACATATCAGCGATGGTTGTGCTGTCAGAAGGCTCATCAGCTACTGATGATCAATGGACTGCTGCTCATCATTACGCCTGACTCACACCATCAGAATCGAAATGCCCCCATGATGAAGAGCTGGAAGATGGCCATTGAGTCCATGGGCTTCACCAGGTGCAAGTATGAAAAACTAGAACACTTACACTGTTTGGCATTTCGTAAGGTCCATGTGGAGGACACAGGGTCGCATCTGGTAAGTGAAGCCAATCCAGATATGCTGTACATTCCCCAGGACTTCAATGACCTTGAGGCTGGTGATGTGTTCACAGAGAACTGCCCAAGGTCAAAAGATGAAAACTCTCTGCTGGCATGCCACTTTGGAGAGTTGCCAGGTGATGCATTCATTTTGGATTTTGATTAAGCTAGCCACATCATGATCAAAGTGAAATGCTCATACAGCTATCTTGCTTCATCATTTTAAGTGTTTTCATGTTCATTTAGTCACAGTCATGCCCAGCATTCTATCATGGTATTAACTTGTCATTTAAAATCGTAATGTACATGCTGTTTCAGGTTTTGTGATGTGTCCTGATGTGGTAACACTAATTAAGTATACAGCCCTGGTGCGGATCTGTATTTCTGCCCTTTCTGCCTTGAACTGGTCAGATGTCAAATATTGTCTGCTTCAACGTTTGCCCTAAAGCTGCTTATAAATAGAAAACATTTGGAAAAAAAAGAGCATGGAAACATGGTACTCAGGTTGACTCATTTACTTGTGGAAAACTCATCTGTGTAAATGGGTCTTGTTTTGTTTACATCATTTGCTCTGAGCTTGAGTACACCTTTATGTATTCATAAGACTAAGGTTCACTCTTTTAGTAGTGAAAAACTCACCTGTGTAAATGGTCCTTGTATCGTTTCCATTTTGTGCTCTGTGCCTGAGAATACCTTTATGTATACATGGGACTATTAACCCTTAAAGTGCTGATTTAAGATTGAGTCAACAGCTTTCCTCGGGACACTTTGCATGCTTTGCGCACAAAGTGTCCCGAGGAAAGCTGTTTACTAAGACTACTTTTTGGTTCAGACAAGGCTTGCTGGTATTTGAATGAAAGGTATCTTCATGAGGAATTTGACTCTTTTAACCATTATATGTTTAATGGTAATGAGAAAGCAACTATAGCAGTGATTAGCACCTTTAGGGTTACAGGTTAGCTCATTTACTTGTAGATAACCCGTCTGTGTAAAAGGGCCTTGTATTGTGTGCTGTGAGCCCGAGAACACCTAGACATGTAGCTGATGTACATGCATGTATTCATGGTGCTCTGGGTGACTCTTTTACTTGTGAAAAACTCATCTTATGGACCTTGTATTGTTTTTATTTTGTGCCTTTCCCGTCTATGAAGAAAACTTCCAGCTCCTTTGTCTAGTGCTTTCCCCCGGCAAAGACGGAGACTGTAAAAGTAGAGTCTGAGAGGCTAGCTCTTCCCACAAGGTCTGACAGAGGTAAACTTAGAGCCCTCTGTCTGAGTATGCATATCACATATTTAATGAAAATATTTGAAAATCAAAAATCATGATCTGCACTTGAGAACACAGAAATTTGCTACTATTTTGACCCCTTAAGGTTTGAGAGGGGTTAACATAATGGTTAATTTACCTATTTTGAATTTCTATAGCGACATGCCTGAGTGTTGTAGTAAAACCAGTCACAGAACTCATTACCTGTTCCCATGAATTATGCAAGTTGTTGCTTATTTAGGCCACTTCTTCATGTAATATTATGGGATGTCCATTGTCCATTACAATGTGGTGAAAGCCTCCTTATGCTCAAATTTGTTGGAATGAAGTCAATGTAACTATAGTATGAACATGCCGGTTTTAAATGAAGGCTATGAAGAGAAGTATGCCCCATGTCAACAGCTTCCCTTGACACATGTTGACTGAGTTTATATAATAATGTGTCAAACCTGTACTAAGGAGAGTTGTAAACTTGATGTAAGTAAATCAGTACCAACTGCCACTTAAACATGCTAAAGTCAAACCACTTCAAACAAACTGCTCTGAATTACAAAAGGAGGCAAGATTCATGTTCCTTGTAAAAAGACCCATCATTTAAGTACAGTGAAACCTGTTTTGAAAGACCACTGTGATGAAAGACCACCTGCCTTTTCAGACCATGTTTATCCTGTCCCTTTTGCCATCTTTCCCATGTTATTGCACCTCCATTGAGAGACCACCTGCCTTATGTGACCACTTTTTGGCCAGTCCTAGGGGTGATCTCTCAAAACAGGTTTTACTGTACCAGTATGCAAGCAATTACATAGAATATAATTGTCCAGGTCAACAGCTTTCCTCAGTGTGCCAAATGCACATTACACCCAGAGTGTGCTGTGGAAAGCTGATGACTCAGTCTCACAGATTTAAATGGGAAATTTCTGAATATTTATTGAGAGTGTATTCTTGAACTGTCTCTGGGGTTGTTTCTTCCAAGGTTTAATTGAATATTGCATAACTTCACAGGGCATGTGTATAGTCAGTGTTAAAATGAGTACATACAGACATCATACTTGCAAGTTTAAAAGTGTGAAAAATGTTCTACCAAGTCCTGTTTCATGCAAATGTATTTTCTGGGAAGTTAACGTGTTAAATGGTGTATAGATCTCCTGTTATTAAATTTCCAGTTCAAAAAATACATGTAAAATGCAGTTTAGCATCAAATCATAAAATGGTATGCTAGATTTATTGACTGTATGCAGAATACATTTATAAACAACACACAGATGTTCAATGGTTTTGTTACAATGACCCTGTCTTGTGAGTTTGAGATGTATTTCATGTGTTTCATCACTAAATGTGTTGCAACCAAAGTGCATATGAGTATAGTGAAAAATGCATATACATGTACTTCACTATTAACATCATTTTTTGCTATTTCATTTGCCAATAGCCTATGGAAACAATGTTCCCTTTGATACTGGGTATTTTTAGTGCCATGTGATTAATATTAGGTGTGAATTGAACAAAATACACATGTATGTGCATTATTTTTTTTGTAAATGGTTACAAACATGGTCCTTTGTTAGATATTATGAGATCAACTTTTATTGTGTGTGTTTAATTAGATATATATAGAGAGAGATTGTAGAGGGATATACTCTGCATAAGTACATGCCTGTAGTGCTAAATTGCAAAATTTAAAATAATGTACATGTTCACTGTGTTAAAGGATAACCTGGCTAAAGCCAAAGTATATGGCATGTTTCTTTGTGAAGGGAACAGCGTCAGTCAGTCCATTGTGTTCAGAGTTTAAGACTGTCTATAAAGCATGTCTGTCAAACAGGTGTGTATGGCTGAAAATGTATATATTCAAAGAATTTATTCCATATACATTTAATTTGTCCCAGTCATTGTAGCCATGGGGAATTTGCTTATCCATTGTTACCAAGATGAACACATGAATTATCACCTTTTATGTCAGTACAGTAGAACTTGCTATTAAGACCACCCATACTGCCAGCAAAAAGTAGTCTGATACTGCAGGTGGTCTTAAAATAAAGGTCTTATATTGGAGGTGGTCTTTAGAGCTGATGCCACTGTACATTGTTGCACAACTAAAGTCCTGCACATTAGGCCAGTGCCAAGCAGACAGTGATCGATATTTTTTTGCCAGGGTGAGTGGACATCAAAAGTCATCAAGGACACAATGAGTAGTTGACATAGTACTTCTCACAACTCAAAGAAAATATTCAGACTAAAAAACACAAAGTGGCTTAAACATCTTTTGTAGTCACATGGAATAAAAGTAGACTAATTCCATGTGTATGCCTGTGATGCCATATTTGATCACCAAATGTGGTCGCGACACAGAGGACGTGGTCATGAAGTACAGCCGTGGCCTGTGTACCTCCATGATACCTGTGTGTCACAAACAATGATACCAGGCTGGCAGGCACACTTGCTATCACTGCTGCTGTGTGGATTCATTCCATACTGGAACATTCTGAATATATACAGAGACTCTAACCCACAGCTTCATACAAACTGGAGATTCTCCCTCCTGGAGTACTATTGAAACTGGAGATGTGACAGAGTGCAGCGACTGTGCTGGGGAGTGGGTCTGGGAGGGCAGTGCCCCCTCTTGGGGGGAGAAAATTTTGAAAAAAAAAGGAGTTAAAATGGTGTGTTTTGAATTTTTTGTCACCTCATCCATTTTTTTCTGGGCGGGAGAAAACATATTCTAAGCCGGATAACGGGATAATTTGGAAAACGGGCAAAAAAATGGGAGATCTCCTGCTGAAAACGGGAGGTTGGGGTCTCTGTATATATGACAGGCAAAAGATCTCAACTTTAGAAATTCAGTCCTTGATGTGGGACAACTCTGAATACAGTACTTGTCGTAGTGGATTACGTATAATGGATTGGGACGTGTTGATCATGACCTTCAAGTACACCTGCCTCCATTGAATCATTCTTTTAAGCAATGGGGATTTGGTGTAGTTGGTATGTGCATTTCCCATTTTTGGCTAGGTGACTGGTGCTGAAGATTGCTGGTTCGAGACCCTGCAGCTGTTTTGTCATAGAGCATGTATTTACAAAGTGGGCAGGACTTGCATTTTGCACTCCTCTGTCAACTTTGTATCTGTAACTTATGATGACCTTGTCTGCCAGTGCAGATTTCTTTTCTTTTTTAAGGGTCTGCCCCATGGGGGTACCCTTTATGTTTTCGAGTGTTCCATCCATCTAGATGTCCATCCGGATGTGCACATTCTCATTACCTCCATATCTACAGAATGCCTCCATGTATTTTGCTCAAATTTAGCAATATGCGTATCTTACCTGGCAAAATGAACTGATTAGATTTTGGTGTCACCATGACCTAATTTGAGCAGATAACAGCCTAATTGCATGCTGGACTTTTCAGTCAACGCTTTGCGTTGAAGGTATGTGTAGTTTATTACCCTCGGCACATAAAGTGCTGGAGGGTATTGTCCTCCCCTGCATCATCTGTCCGTCCCTCTGTCCGTCCGTCCGTCTTGTCGACGTTATGGCAATATCTCAAAAAATCTCACTGTAGTTGTACAAAAAAATTTTCACAGAAGAACCTTATGATGGACCAGGTTCCTATTGAAAACCAGCTTCCTCTGATTATTTTAAAACTATTCCTGAAAACTTAATATGAATCTTTTAATGTATGGCGTCAACCCTGACCACGTTACTGCGATATTTAAAAAAATATGGACCGCAGCTTTACCAAATTTTTGTCAGAGACATACCTTATGTTGGACCAGGTTCCTATTTAATACTAGCTCCTTTTTGTATTTATAATTTTTTTTTATGAAACTTTAAAGTGTGTATCTTTTAGGCTGTCTGAGTGGTGCACAAGGAGATGACGTGACGCTACCATAATTGCTCAAGAAGGATTCAATGCAGCTTCACCAAATTTTTATCAGAGATGCGCATCATAGTGGACCACATCCCTATTGAAAACCAGCTTCTTATTATCTTTAAACTTGTTATGAAACTTCTGAAGTATTAATTTGATGGCTGACTGAGTGACGCACAGTACAGTGGTCTCTGTCACCAGAACTTACCCTAAGAACACTTCCAAAAGTGCTCCTTCATTTCATAGACAACATTATGGAAATTGTGTGTAAAGTATTCTGCTGCGAAGTCTCAAAAAAAGAAAAATTAAAATTCCATAATTGAGGAAAAAAATTGTGGGCTCCCAGGGTAATCCGTTCTCTGAACGCTATTTTTAATGTTGCATATACTTGAACACACAGTGCTGATGTTCCAAAGGGACTCTTTTCAACAGGTTATAGTTGTACAGTGCTCCCTCTTTATAGCACTGGTGTTGGGGTCCACAGGGTATACCGTGTTGTAGCAAAACCGCCTTATAACAGAGGGACTTTTAACATAGAAGTAATGGGAAACTATTTCTGTGGGAGCCATGGTACCCACCATGTTATATCAGAAACCACCTTGTAATGAGGGGTGTTATAAAGAGGGAGCATTGTAATTTGAATTGTAGAAAACATCTTGAAAAATATACATATTGAAACAATGTCTGTAGCAAAGACCTGTCACATAATTATTTGACCAGTTGGATGTAAAGTTACAAAACAAAATTTGTGCACGTTTTGCTTTGATGGAGATGTTGAGAATTGCTCATTTATATCCAAGTATGCTAGCATTTGTATATTTTTTACATGGGGATGGAAGAATGGATTTTTTTGTACATTTTATGTATTCTTGCTTTTTGAAAATAGAATATTAAGTGGAATGGATGAATGTGTACCCGATAGTGCCAGAGACCTTGTACTGCATCATGGTAGCACCTGCTTCATGATGTTTTCAACTAAGGAAGGAAGGAATGTTTGTTCCCCAGGTGTCCACACCTTTTATAGATGGAAACCAGGGAAAGTTGCTTCTCTTGCCCGTACAGGTGACATGAAGTATTGAAACAATGTGACATATGAATGCCACCATTTAATCCTGTAAATGTAAGTGAACATGGGAATTGTTAATGAATGAAAAATAGGTATCTGTTTGTTACATGTCATAATTATTTTCATTAACCCCATAGTCTTGGGACTCTAAAAGAGAGTATTATGGTATCAGATCCATTAGGTCTGTAACATAACAAATATGATAGAACCCTTAGAGTTGGGTTAAAAGCTTTATGCCTACAAAATATACATGTATATTGTATCACAAAATACACATTGTATTGTATCGCAAAATAAGAAATGAAACATTTAGAGTTTCTCTCCAGGAAACAGCAGTAACATATTCCACAGTAAAATGGGGTATGCTCCCTTCTTTTCAAAACATGTTGCTCATACCTATTCCTTCACAACAACTGAAACAGTTTTTTGCCATTTTGCGGAATTAATATTTCTATGTATCATCTTCAACTGCAAATAAATATCCATGGTGATTCAAATGAATTTTACACAGAATGACCATACATGTACACAGCCCCAATCATTGGCCAAATATCTGATTGTTATGCATTTCCCATGAGGAGGGGGGGGGGGGCATATGGTGTTGAGTCCCACATCCCCTGTCTCCACTGTGGTCTCAACCACTGCCACCAAGTATCTTATTTTCCTTATATTTCTGTACCCTCTTGACCTATTGCCTCCTACTATGGTACAGATAATCTATGGGTCTGGGAAATTTTTCCCATATAATTATATATTACCTTGAAGTCAAAGGTCAAGGTCAAATCCTTGCTGCATTTTTCTACTGACTCTGCAATTTTCACATCAGCTTATACCTTCTTAATGGTGCATCCCAGGCACAAGGTTACTATTAACATTGATTAAACCTGAATAGAAAAGTACCTATGGGCCTTCAATTTGTATGGTTTATTTCAACTTTGAGTGACCTTGAAAGGTCAAACTGCATACCATGTTGATAACTGTATGAGTCTGTAAGGACTGCAATGCTAATTCACATTTTCAACTTCTCCAAAATGATTGGCCACATTCACTTCATGGGATGTACATCGGATAGATATCTATCAATTGTGTTCAAAGGGTCGTGATATAATGTTTTTTGGATTTTCAATGTTTTTTTTTTCTTTTTGTGTTTGTTTTGGTTAATTTTTGCATTCCCATTGATTACCATGCAAGTCAGTGGGGTCTGCAATGGTAGTTCACCTTTTGACTTCTTCAAAACCGTAGGCCAGATTCACTTGAAACTTTTGGTACACATACTTCATAGATTTGGGGATATTTTTCCATGTGATTGTGGGTGACCTTCACTTCATAGGTCAAAGTCACAATGCGTTGCAAAATAAAATGGTTAACCTGCCACATCTTCAAATGGATATGATTGAAGTCCATCAAACTTGGTCATTATTTAACCAGGCGAGACTTCCCTTAAATTTGCTCAGAGGTGACCGCGAGGTCAAAGGTCAAGGTCAAAGTTTCTGCAGAAGCACAGTAGCCTCTGGTGAGAGGTGCCTGCTTGGGGGATGCATAGTGTTCTTGGCTTGAAAAACTCTTCTATTTTCTCATGTTAATATGCTTGCTGTTCGGTACCTTGTTCCTTGTGGCAAAATACATGTACAACCATACATATTGTACTACCATACATATTGTACTACCATACATATTGTATTTTCGAATGCAATGGAACATTTTATGGGGCTTCTATGACAGGGCAATGTGGTATTTCAGCACAAGCCAAACCCATTACTATAAAGGTGTGAGGCTGTAAGACTTGCATAACAGTAAAAATGCAGTAAAATTGTGTGTGTGTGACACCTGCTGGAAAGACCCAACTCCAAGAGAGACTGCACAAATCTCATGAGGCCTTCCTTGAAGGCACATGGCATTATTATTTCTTTATCTTACCTTCATTTTAAGACCACATGCAGTAAAAGACTGTTTTTGCTGGCAGTAGGGATAGTCTTCAAATGTAAGTACCACTGTATTACATTTTAGAATGAAGCACTTCATATACAGTTCAGCCCGCATTAAATGTAACAGTCACCAAACGCATCAACCTTTTGCTACCTTTTTGTAACCTTTTGAGTGAAAGGCAAACCTTTTTCAAACCCAATTCTAACACTTCTCAAATCATTTCAAAACCGTTTCCTGCATTAAAACCCTTTTAAACACTTGTAAACCTTTCTCGGATGGTTAACAACCATTTCTAACACTTTGTCAACGTTATTGATTAAAATGTTGAAATGGTTTGAAACTGTTTCAACCATTTGAAACCCTTTGTCAACCTTTTGCAAACCTTTTCCAACCTGTACTAACCCCAGTACAACACTTTGCAATGCAAAAAAAATGCATTTGGCTGTTAAGTTTTAGACGGGCTTAACTGTACAATAAAACCTGTCCTTGTGGACACCTGTATAATATGGACAGTTATGTCCAGGACCAAAAGGTCGATTTTCTTGTTAAGAACACTTGTCTGTCATGGACAACTGCCAACTGTGGACACTTTTCACCAATCCTAGAGGTGTCCACAATAGTTAAGTCTCACTGTATCTGTGTATTTACGTACCTATTGTTGTGTATTGAACTTTTAAAAGTGACTCCTCACTGCCATGGTGAACTGCTTATGAAGTTTTCCTGATCCCTCAGCAGCCTTCACTATTGCAGAAATGCAGGCTTGCACCTTGTAACCACACATACTTTTTGATGCTGAGATTGCTATACATCACACCACTTAATGCCCATCACTTCACTCAGTTGTTTTCCCCCCAGCTGTGGCACTGTGCTGGTATCAAAGTAACCATGCTTCCAGGGGAGAAAAGGTTATCTCGAATAGGGTCCAATTGCAAATTATTTTGCTGACAAAATTTTACAGGACCCAGTTTCCTCATGAATACAGTTCATTAGCACATGTTGTAACCTTTGTCACTGATTAATGGTGTTTTTTTTTCCATTTCAAATAATATATAAATGGTGCCCTTTGACCAAGGTAACATGAAGAGTTGTGAACCTGTGGTTGGGACTGTTAACCAAAGGCAAAGCTGAGGGTTGACATTCCCAGTTGAGGATTCAAATTCTTCATGTTACCTGGGTCCAAGGACACCCTATATTTTAGGATCCTGAAGATCATCAAATAAACAGAATTTTTCAAATTAACTACATTTTATTGAATCAACTAAGTAAATGAACAACAAAAGACTACGTCAGCAGGATGTGCTGCCTCCTGGTGGTAGGTAGCAGATAACATTATTTTTCCAAGTGGGACACATGAAAAAAATGTCAAATGCTGCACCACCCAATTAGAGGCTTAGAATTCTATCTGAAGTATAGTAATATAAAACATAAAACCTATTTGGTCATTACCCTTTGGGCATAGCTTGATTGTGTCTTTTTTTAACTCTGGCAGCATTAGTGTTTCACCTGTAAATTAGGATGTTGGTGCAACTCCAAAATGTCAACCAGAGTTTCATGTCTGTTGCTGGGTCATCTGAATACAATGTAGACATATAGAAGATAAAGTGACAGCCGTGAAACTGGTGTAGATACAATAGACCTGCTTATTACATTGTATGTATGTGTAAATTCTTTTTTACTTGCCTTTTGGCTCAGCTTTGAGAAAGTTATAGCCTTGTATTTACAGTTCTGTTTGAAGTTGAATGTTTGTATTATATACATACATGTGTAATGTGTAGTACTTGGTCATAAAAATGTCAGTGACTTTTTTTTGTAAGTGTCATGGGACACATGTGTAGGCATTTAGACCTGATATTTTTCTAGGGCCATCCTCTTTTTCACTGTGGCATTCGCTGGAGTTTAGAGCAACCAAAGATCACAAGATAGTAGAAGGAAGTCTTGCAATTGCTCAGTAAAGGCCAGTCTAACCAATAACTTTCCAGGTTTTGCTAGTCAGTTTTGGTCCATGCGCCAAGTGTGTATCTTTTTGGTGCACATTTTCCTTATATTGGCAGGATGGAGGTTTCATTAGATCTAAGTGTTTAGTTAACTTTTTTGCTGCAAGTTTTGAAATTGCAAAATGGCAGGGAAGACTTTAAAGCCAGTGTTAAATATTTGTACATGCACTTTGACAAACATCTTGCAGACTTACTCTATAGTACTGGCCAAAACCAAACATTTACATGTGTAATAGTGAAGTGAGATTATGTAGAACACTTTTGGTCTTGTGTTTGCAGATTTGCTCATTTTACTTAGTTTCGTGTAGAATAAACACATTGATATATTTTTAGATTAGTAGAATGTGATGAAATTTTATGGCTGGATGAAAGTAGCAAAATAATACCTCATACAAATCAATAATGATGTATCCCCTCTACTTCCACCTGTATCTACATGTATAGCAAGGCCATACGTTAAAACGCGTACCACGCATTTATTGTTTGTTTGATTGAATATTCACAGTTTATGAGCTTACATTGCTTTGCTTCATGAGAACATATTCGCTTTTTCTGTCATCAGTAAGTTTATTATACATGCATGTATGTGTGCTGACATTATAAGATAATTATGAAAGCATTTTGGACAAATTGATATGGCAGTGGAGCTTGGGTGAGAAAGTAGCCATAGCCACAAAATTCATGTGTGATGCAGTTAAAATCCAGAACCACACCCCCACATCAATATTTAATGGTCAGTCCCATAAAAAGGGGGGAGTGGGGTGGGTTAGGGGGATCCAAGTACACTGGTACAGGTTGTAACTTTGCCCCAGCATAAGGTATCAAAATTAAGAAAATCTAGAAATAACTGGTATGAAGTACAAAAAATAAAGGGCTTCCAGGACACCAGTATGAAAAATGCCATAACCTCCTTACGTGAAGGTACATGTACTTGATATATAGTTAAAATGTTGCCTTGGCCCACATATGCAGGAATATGTATAATTTCCTGAAAAAAAGTGCAGTAAAACCTGGCTTAGAAGACCACCTGTAGGATGACCCAATTTTAAATTGTGGTGTGTCAAGACCAGTTGTCTTTCATAGGGGGTTTAAATCAGATCAAAGGTGCCAAACGGTGTACTATCCTAAAATGTTAGAGTGGTCTCCCAAGACAGGGATTATCATATTAAAGAGCTGCAAATTTATCTGGATTTGATGATAGTGATATGTTGCATACATGCATGTAAAGCAGACATCTGCAGATAATTTAAATGTAATTTATTTCTCTGAGTGATGACTGTTTTGTTTTTTTTGTTTTTTTTGTAATTTTAAATGAAAACTTACGAGCATTTTGTGAAGTAATTGCACTTTATATAATTTCCATTTTCATCATCTGTAATTCCCCAACTACAGTTTTCTCTTGGAGATGTAAGCATGCATATCATATTACATGTATATCTGCCAATTATATTTCTATGTGTAATATGGTTTTTCCTAATTAAGCATCTGTAAACTGTGCTTACATTTTTGTAATATGTTGGACATCACAATAAACTGTATAACAAGTAATTTTGTTGTGTTTGTTATGCTTGTGGATTCAGTTATTTGTGCATTTAATACCAGATGCTGGTGACCTGTAATTATTTCTTTGTTATGTATCAAGCCATTGCAGGGTCTCTCAAGTGCAAAATTTCAGTACAAATATACCAAAGCAGAAAGGGACAATTTGATTATGTGTGAAACGCGTTCTGGCCAGTAGAAAAGGTACATGTATCTCACAGGTGTGTGATGTAAATGAAGTTAACAGACAGTAGTCTCTCTTTTGAAAGACCCCTTTTTAAGAGATCACCTGCCTTTTTGTGACTACTTTGCACTGTACAAAAGTACTTTCCAATGATAATTTTACCTCATGGGAGATTGCCTGCAGAGCCTTACCCATCCAGAAGTTCCCCATTTTAGATCAGTAAAACCCAGCTATGTTCTACTGAATTGGTAAAATAATTTGTCAAAATCAGTTGACAAATTCTAAATATGTTTACACATGTATTGCCAAGAAATGAGAAAACACATGACTAAGATGAAATGGGGTCAAAAAGTGCCCATATAATAGCTTTTGAATCTAAATAATGGATGGAAATTCAAAGTAATGATTCGTTGTTGGGCAGGTGGCACAAGAGTTTAACCTCCTTTGGGTGACCACTTGCTTTGTGGATGGCACGAAAGGTGGTCTCTTAACAAGGGACTGCTATGCTTCTTGTCATTTGTGTAAATTTTCATGGGTTTTCCATTTGCGACATTTACGTGAACTTTTAATTTCACTATTTAGGCCAGAGTTCTTTAATTATTTGTTACACGAACTCCCCGGACCCTATTTTTCCCAAAATCAGAAAATAAACATGAAAATTCATCTTTTTTTATTTCCGCCGACCATCTCGGACAGTTCTGCTATTTTAAAAAAAAATTCCGGATATTCTGTTCCATATTTTATCCATTCCCCTCATGCAGATGGCGCTGCAACAGTATTTTCCGCGAGACAAAAGTGTAATGCGATCGTGAAGTTTTACTCGTTTTACATGTGGAGGAATTGTTATTTAATCCTACCATTGGCGCGATATTTGTGCGGTGCGTATCTGGGCGAGAATGTACAGTAATACATGTAGGCATGCTTTAGTGCATAGAAGTAACCAGTTGGGTAGGATTTTTTCCCTCCCCTTTAGTCTGGAGACTAAATTTTTTTTTAAAAATGCAAGTGCTTTATTTTTATTTTTATTCCTCCCTCCTACCCAAGCTTTTTGTGGTAAATGTCTGTGAAACTAAAAATTCAAAAACTCTGGCCTTCTTTGATTCTTATTTAACTTACATTAAAATGATATTTTATCTTAATTTTCATGATTTGGTACAATCAACAAAATAAGTGAAAATAACAATAGATCAAAATAAAAAGGGATTTGTGGTGTGAAAAGATAGATGTTATGAAATCATGTTTGCAAGAAATATAAAATGCATACGCAAGGTAATGGAAGCAACGACAAATTGCAAAGCACCTTCATGGCTTCAACTTTAGAAGCCTTTTGCAGTACTCCTAACAGCGTGGCTGGGTAGTACGACTTTGCACTGAAAGAACAAGAAAATCCAGTAGATTTTACAACTTCTCCAAGCTGTGGCTAGCCTATAGTCAGGAGCATGTCCATTTAACTAAACTTTAGGCAGTGCCAACTTGTAAAAGGTAAGACAATTTGGTGTAATTATAGGCTCCTGAAAATTTTGATATGTTCGATTCTATAACTGTTTTTTCTTTTTTTTTTTTTTTTTTTTTTTTTGAACAGTTTGGAACGAGAGGGGGGTTTATATGCATGTAGGCCTAGGCCCACAAAGCATTTAGAACAAAGGGCATGAATATATAATAAAGGAGGGGCATAATTAGCAGCTCTAGGAGAAAATGTCCGATTCCCTTCCACCATCAAGTCAAGATGTGGGTGGGGGAAGCCGTGTAATATGGGTATCCCTGGGCTGCCATAATGGGTTAAAAATGTATTAGGATTATGGGGTACATGTTTGACTGATGAAAATAAAACCCCACAACTCAGACCTTCACATTTCACGTCATTTTTACCAGATGGCGTGTTAAATATTCACACAAGTTTCAACCGAATTGGAACAGAATAATTGGGTCAAATTGGACTTGTCAAGTGTTTAATTCGAATCTGCTGAAAATCCCCCACTTTTCGAGGGGTGGGGTAAAGAAAGGCCCAGCCACATGCGGGCTGTTCCAACCACTGCCCCTTAAGTATAGATAATAATAGGCCATTATAGATGCAGGGGACCAGGGGAAGAACTAACAGGTTTCTTGGCCCCCCCCCCCCCAAAAAAAAAGAAAGAAAAGGGGAAAAATAGAAATTCCAGGATGTTAATCCCCATTAAAAATTGTCATGAGAAAAATTATTTTATTCATATTTTTTTATCAATGTGACAGGAGGTGAATTGTTCATTTTGGACCTCTGCCAGGGTCATTTTGAATATTCCGGTCACTTTCTGGTTTAGTGTCTAATTTAAACTACAAGTATATATGAAACTCTTTTCAAAGATGCTCGGTAATATTGGCCTATCCTTGTCATTTTTGAAATTTTTCTCACGTCCAAAATTGCGGGTCGTCCTAAGGGTACTGGATCACTGAACAATTGGGTCGGTAGTGATAACATGTAGGCCTACCCTGTATTCAAAACTTGTTATCCCAGCAACGACATTCCAAAGCCCTGGTACTCTTCATTTTGGTACCGATGCATAATGGCAAGTTCAGAATGGGACTTTGGATAGCCCAGAGTGACTGTCATAGAGTGCGGTCGCTACAGTTCAATACGCTTGGGCATTACTCTACAGATGCGAACGCACCCATGGCTATCTTCAAGTAGGTCTATAACACTGCTTCCTGCTGCATATTCTGGGGGAACAAGGCGTGTATAGCATGGAAGCAATGAATTAAAAATAAAGGTAAACACAAAACACATGAAAAGATAAGTTTCAGTGCAATATTATTATCCAGAAGTCCTCTGAGCACTGAGGTTGCTGCTTTGAATTTTACATAGGCCTACGTTGGTGTAGGAAAAATGCGAATAACTGATAATTCGTATGTATACTCAGGCTTTCCCCAGAACCTAAAAGTTGAAAGGTGGTAAACATGACATTATCTTATTTTTCTTGTTTTGGTAAAAAGTCCTATCAAATAATGCTAAAATATCGTGTATTTTAATGAAGAAAGGTGGAAGGTGGTAAAAAGATGAAAAGTGTTAAGGAAAAGGTAAAAGGTGGGCCACCTTTGAACTTATAACGTAAGGAAAACCCTGATGTTCTAGGTAAATTGGACCATCGATTGAACTTGAAGGTGCATATTGAACTAGTTTTCCAAAATGCATGTTAGTCGTTATGCTGTCTCATTTGCTTTCCTAGGAAAGTAGCAACATTATGCGCGACGGATGGAGCGCCATCTTATTGAAATTATTCTTGTCCTGTTAATTGGAGTTAAAATTTTGAACAATGATTCTTTGAAGGTGCTTATACAGGTCACTAGATTTGTCTCAAAAATCAATCTTTCCGTCCGTCGCAATAAATGGTCACTTGATTGGTACTCACAATTGATATGAATTTGTTTGGCAAAGCATTCTTTTCAATTTTTAAAAGTCTCTTAATTGGAAATTTGCAACTTGTTCAAAGGTAGTAAAAACACTACCATGGCCTTAAAAAATGGCCATATTTTGTCTGTCACACTGGAACCGTCTTTTTTTTTTTTTTTTTTTTTTGGTCAAAACTGGTTTATTCACGATCTGCTTTACATTTGATCCTGTATTCCCCCAGCAGAAAGGAAAACAGGTTATAAGTGTGTCAGAAAATTGTGGAATTTTTACATATCTCTTACAATCTATAGTTTTCATTACCTCAGTTCTATATTGTAGTTCATATTTACATAAAGTATATATATTAACATTCTTATTATCTTGTTTTAAACAAAAACTTTTGAAAATTATAAAACAAATATTATTATACTTATGATCTCATTGATCCAGTAGTAATCTTCATTTGGTTTTTTATATCCCAAAAATTAATGTTTTCAGACATACATCAATGTTACATATTCCAATAGACTGAACACTTTGTTTAAAATTTTCCATAAAAAAGTTAATCTTTCACAGTCAAAAAATAAATGTTTGTAATTATCTACTTCATTACAAAATAAACAATGTGGATTATCTTTGAGCTTCCACTTACATAGTAACTCTCCACACGGTAAAATAAAGCTTATAATTTTATAACGAAATTGTTTTATCTTATTTTCTTTAATACCTGTGTGTATGAAAATCCAGATATATTTCCAAATAACATTATCAACTTCAAATTTTCGACTCCACATATTCTCAACATAAGGCTTAACGAATTTGTACTGAACAAATGATTTATAAAATATATTAATATTTACTGTAGCAATGTAAACAAGTTTTCCATTAATGTTAACACTTCCTCTTTCAGATTGGAGTTTCCACCATAACACTCAACTTTTAATTCAAGTACATTTGACTCTTTCATAATGTTCCTGATGCAACCATCATACCACCTTTCTTCACCTTGATCCTCCACCCACTTATGACGTATTTCCTAGCACACTTTTACTATAGGCAGTTGTTGATTTTTTTAGTTTCTGCATCATCTGGTATGCTACAATTGATCAACTGTGCGAGATTTTCAAGCAGCTGCACCAGGGACAATTGTCTTTTGTTTTTGCTGAAAGCAAAATATAGATTGACAGTTGTTGACAGTTGCTTTATTCGGTCTAAATATAGTTGAAGGTCTAGTTCTTTCTTCTTTTTCTGTCAGTTGCTTCCTCTTAGTCACAAGCTGTTCTGCCTTTGCTCTTATTTCTACTTCTTTCTTCCTTGAATCCTTCATTTCTTTTCTTGCCCCTTCCTTGCTCGTTGCAATAACTTGTGATCTGTCTAACTCCTTCAAGTCATGAAGCCATGCCCCTGTCTTATTTTCAGTATACATCACATGCCCTTCATGAAAGTCCATTCGAGCAGACGGTGCTCTGCTGATCCGCAAGCTGGCGCTGACAAACGATCAATATACCAGCACATAGTCTCTCCACTATTTCACGGACTGCACCATCACTCTCTGTTGATGTCAAGAAGCTGGACACCACTGGATCTCACTCAATATCTTCGTCCTACAGCAGTGCAGTACCATCCACAATTTGAGTAGCATCCTGTTGCCACAAAGTCAGCTTCTCCATAGCACATTAATAGAATCGATTCATGTCTAACACTGGCCTGTTGACTGTCGCAAACGTAAACCTAGGACCCGTAATGTACTTACCAACAAGTCCCAAAGCGTGTAGACAGTCTGTTACGCTTGGAATGGACAAATCATTGGACACAGCATGCTGAAGTTTATTTGTAAGACCCCACAGTTTGAGAAATTCAATAATGTGGCTGCGCACATAATATATGGATCCAGCATTGTGAAATTCAATGTTGAATCTTGAACCAACATTTGTTTCCACGAGGCACTTGTCAATCTGTTTCATTTTAATGTATTCTTGGAAATGGCCAGGCATACCGTATTCGTCATGGAAAATCTTTGATGTAGAAAAAAGACTGCATGTGTCAGAGAGGTACCACGGTGGACAAATGACTTTCACTGATCTTGTGTCAACCCTCTCTCTGTCTCGTATTCCTTTATTTCCTTCACAGAACAGCTAGCAAAGGTGTTCAATGGATGCAAACTGCAATAAAAATTATGAAAGGCATCTTCATTTTTAGTTTTCAGCTCCTGTACTTGCAAGCTGGCTTTTTTATTGACAATATGCCGGCCTCTCATGGTGTTTGTCAATGAGATCCTGTGTACTATTCACTCCTGTGTGGGCTTCTGCAACACATGAAAAGTAATAGAAAACATAAGAAACAATAACCAGTCAATGAGGACACACACTGCTATATAATTTTCTTCCGCACAGAAGGCAACAATCAACCTAAACCCAGAGGATCTAATTCTACATTTGCTGATCACAATAAATAACTAAGGAGCAGCAATTTTTATTAAGTACTAGGAAGCATTCATACACTGCAGCCAGTCAATCCTAAAAGCGGGCCATAGTTAACAAGCACACAGCAGTAATTAATATACTAAGTACTAGGTAGCACCACCAATTCATACACTGCAGCCAGTCAATCCTAAAAGTGGATTACAGTAAATAAGCAAGGAGCAGTAATTAATACACTAAGTACTAGGAAGCACCACCAATTCATACACTGCAGCCAGTCAATCCTGAAGCAAATAATACAAGTATTAATACTACAAAGCCAGTTAAGCTACCACAAATCACTTTTACTCACTGTTGCCTTTTCTAATTCAAGACCTGTAAAAACACATGCATTAGATTTAATAGATTTATCATGTTTATAAAAAAAAATGTATGTTTATTCTGCAGAAACAAGAAATAAACTCGACTTTTTTAATTGACATTAATAAGTGAAAGAACAAATGCACCCAACATACATTCACTTCCAATTATATATATTATCATTATTTGTTCCTACAAATGTTAAAAACGCGCTAAAAAAAGAATGAATTCCTTACTTATGATTATTATTACTACTACTACTACTACTACTACTACTACTACTACTACTATTTTACAAAATTAAACATCATTTATCATGTATATAATATGATATACAGGCCTACTTACCAACAGATTGTATTTTGTCTTTAGTCAAGCATGTATAGTCATCTGCTGTTCTGCCAACACTTTTTTGCAACCCGATTGTGAAAGTTTGTCTCTCTGTAGCCACTGGAGCCTCTATCCAGTATTCTTATGCTTTAGACGTTCCATCATATTTTAATATTGTGTGCTCTTCACCTGATAGTGCTTGTGCAACTTGTTGCCTTGAAATGAGAGTCATCTCCCTGACAATTCTTCTGCATGTTGTACTATCTGGAGACTCTGAGACGGTTTTTCGAGCTAACTTTGAAAGTATGAAGCTGACAACTTCTTTCATGTTGTCAATGGCTTCATTTTTGCGCTGACACAAATATATTGTCTCTCTGAGAGAGTCACTGTACATTCTCCCATCTAATTTCACATTGATCATAGAATTTACACTCTCTGCTAACTGATCATGCAGATCAGTTGCTTCCCTTTCAAGTGACAGAACTTTACATCGTAATTCAGCATTTACTTTGTATCTTCGCACGAGTTCTCTGTTAGCACCTTCACAGTTTTTACATGATATGTCTGGAGTATTGGTCCCCACAGTCTTTTTTTTCCGGTCCTCCTCTTCGCCACCTTACAAACCACAGGTTTCTTTCTTTTCACTTTCTTGTTTACAGTACCCAGCTTGCGGACTTTCTTTTTTCTGTGAAGACCTGTCAATTTTTTTGTTTTCTGCTTTCAAAGATTCTATAACTTCTGGTTTTTGTTTTTGTTTTTGTTTTTTTTTCTTGTTTTATGTTTTTTTTTCTGAAGTTGTATATGCTTTCTTTTCAGCTTCTGGTTAACTTTCTTGGTTCATAATCGTTGACCTTTTGTTTGAGAATCTGAAGTTTTGCATCCACAACTGCATGTTCTTTCAGTTTTGCGTTCGCTTCATGCAACTCTTTGCAAACAGCTTCATTAACTGTTTTCAATGTGTCACTCTCATAGTCAAACTTCCCCTTTTTGGTGCTCGGCTCTTCCTCAACAGTAGTATTATGCTGAGTTTTTGGATAATGGAAATGTTGAAACATAGGCCTACATTTATACCAAAAGGACAACGGCCGGTGATTTTAGGAGTGCAGCAGCCTGTAAACCTGCACACAATTTGCCACCATATGGAAAAAAATCTCCCGTATAAACTTTTTGCGCGTTATGTATTATATTTATCACTACCCTGTACTTTACTTCTAGACCTATTTCAGTCAGCCTCAGTAGGATGGGAACTATGCATAATGGACATAGGCCCGTTTGACTCGTCCATTGACTGTGCATAATGGACAGGGTTAAGTGTGTAAAGATATGTTCTTTCCAGTCAAGACTTAAAGGAAACACCCTCCACCACCGTCGCCCCCCCCCCCCCCACCCCACCAAGCCCCCCCCCCCAAAAAAAAATTAAAGTTCGAACAATTCTGACAGGCTTGTTGTTTATTTCAACAGTACAATTGTAGTTATTGCGGTTGAAAATTATGTACTCTGCTTCATCGAAATTGCAAAATGTTTAAAAATCACCAAGACGTTTTAAAGTCATGCGCACACATGCAAATACAACAAAAATGTGATTCTTAAAATACTTTTAGCATGGATCCAAATACTCTGTAACCTAATTATTTTGGAGTGTTTGTTTATTTTTATCCAGCAATTGAACGCAGGAAGGTTATAAAGGGGAATTTATAGATTTGTACGATTCCTATGGTCATCAAGATATGTAGATTGATGTTCAGGATAATTTTAAAAAATCATAAAGCTATATCACTAAACCTATCAAATGATTCACAAAAAAATACATGAAAATTGCACATAACATTCAAATTCAGAGTTTCCAAAATTACACCAACATTACAAAGACGTACATTGAACGTGAAAAAACTACATAAAGCATTCAAAATTCCAACATATAGAGAAAATGGAAAATTAAACAAAAGATAAAAGCAAAATATTGAAAGTATAGAGAAAAATAGACAAAATTGCAAATTGATATTTTAGCTTGCAAAGTTAAGATAATTTACACATAAAGTAAGAAATGTTACAAGAAAGTATGGGATACCTTGTAGAAATTCTAAACAAACAAACGAAATGTCATACAAATCACACAAAAATGGAAAAAGCTCTTTTTTTAATTACACCAACAATTACAAATACTTAATAGATGTGACAAGAAATACTAGCAAATGACAAAGATATGAGTAAATATGAAAAAGTGTGCAAAAAAATACACTACATAGAATGAAAAATAACAGAATTACAACTTATTATAAAAATGTAATACACTGTTACAAGTTCGGAAAATCTTGAACAATTGCAAGAAAATATGTTTAAGAATAGTATACAGATCATCACGTATGTGCTGGTGTCTTGGTTTAATTCAGTGGGTTGTCAGGTGACATCCCCATTCTGATGCATTATCCTATAGGTAAATGGAGATTATAGAGACTGTCCTACCGTTGATGCTTTGACTGTACTTAATAAGTCTAAATACAAAGTCTATCTTAGGTTTATAAGGGGACCATTCTACTTGAGCCCAGTATTATGTAAATTATAATTTGAAACAATCTCCCTGTAACATCTTTAGGAATGTAACAAGTTAAATGTATTGTGTCATGGATTTTTCTGTACTTTACAGATTGTGTATGGCTGTGAAAATATATTTGTTATGAAGTAATTGCAATATTGGTAGCATTAAACATATCAATTATTATTCGACAATTGCCTTGTATATAAACTCATTAGGACACTTTGCTTCATTCACACAACGTTAGGAGTCATACTAAATTTGTACCCCTGTCAGAGTATTTGTTTTCATGTAGTTAATTCCAATCAATACATCAAAATATTTACAAATGAAAATCAGCTTATGGCTATTTAGTCAATTGTGACAAAAGAAACAAAGTATAATACTAAATTAAAAATCATCACTCTGCATTTATTTGTTTTAGTGTCATTGCAGTTATATTTTTCCGGAAAGTCAAAGATGTTTTGAATTCCATGAAAATACATTTTACATTGCTATCATCTTCAGTTCTTTATATCCACACACACACACACAATTTAGGGCTGTAGCTACTATTTGAAAGTTAGTCAGGCGATATTTAGGCCGTTGGTGTGGAGGCCGCCTAGGCTCCCGCCGGGGTCCAGGACGGCAGAGCCCCAAGAAGGTCTAGCATTTTCTGGTATTAAAGAACATTTGGAGGAGAGTTTGCATAGGATCAAGGCCATTCAGACTGTGCATTAGGGGCACAAGAAGTTGAACCGCAACAAATCAAATGAGGACGATCATATTAACTTATTGACGTGCACGTCTCCATTTAGCATTTTCTGGTATTTAAGAACCTAGGAATGACTCCAAGATTCTGATGGTGGGAAAATATTGGAGTTGTTTAGAGAATAAAGATGACTAGGGAGAGTTTGCATAGGATCGAGGCCATTCAGACTGTGCATAAAGGGCACAAGAAGTTGAACCACAACAAATCAAATGAGGACCATCAAATTAACTTATTGACATGCACGTTACATATGTCCTTTAACCTACTTATGTATCTTCCACTTATGTATCCTTCACTCCAGGAATATTGATAGGAACACAACATGCAGATATACATGTTGTGTCAACAAGTCACTTGTAGAAAAATGCCACTCCATGTACTGCAGTGTACTGTGAAAGGACATTTGGCAAGTATTAAATGGAACAAATTGATGATTAAGCTACAAGAGAAAAGGTAATAAGTAAGGAAAGTGAGTTCCTGATTTCAAAACTAGTCATTTGGTTGCAGCCATATGTCACACTCAACTATGTTGTATCTCTGACAGGAACCATGGGCCTGTGGACTGGATCAGCTGAATAAAATATATACAATAAAAAGGTACTACCAGACTTAATTCAAACAGGGTAAATAATTGAACCTCTAATATTTAGGCATATAAGACCAGCTCAGACATAACGATCAAATGATATTATCTATGGGAATAGAATCATCCCTGAAATTACCCATGATAATTAATCACAGGAAAAAGCACCATGCCTATATATATCTAAGTCTAACATGGTAAATAATTGCACCTTTGAATATTCAGCGATACGGTACCAGCTCAGGTATTATGATTAAATGGGTATATCATCATCACAGAAAAGTACTAAAAAGTATTAAATGTGATATATATATATTGATGATTAATTTACATGACAAAGTTAAATGTAATAGCACGTATGCATATTTAGTCAATGACACCAGCTCATATAGCGTAATTGAATGATGATAACTCTCTGGGAAAATCATCATCACTTAAAGTTACAGTTTTACTGAAAAATATTACAGTGTATTTTGTATAGGAGATGATTTATCACAGTACAAATAGAAGTATACCGGTGGAACTTTTGCAGTTTGTTCCAATTTTACATGAATAGCGCTAAGACTTTGATAAATTCATTAAAATATGAAAAATTGGCCAATGCAAAATGCAACATTTGTAAAAGCTATTAATCACAACAGAGTACTGGATCCTCTGTACGTCATTCCTCAAAAGTTAAACTATGTTCATTCTTCACCTGCATGTGTGTACATATATTGGTAATTAACCCTTTGAGTCACGGCTTAAGCTGTGCGGATGAAGCTGGATTACTGTAATGATTCCAGATTCATATTCCTCATTAAAAGACCTTTCATTCAAGTACCAGCAAGCCTATGTTCCCAGTGAAAAATTTGGTCCAGGTCAACAGCTTTCCTTGGGGCACTTTCCGCGCGTTGCGCGGAAAGTGCTCCAAGGAAAGCTGTTGACTCAGTCTCTAAATTGGCTCTGTAAGAGTTAATTGTGACATTAAAAGCACTAGGTTAATAAGAATATTGCAAGTCAACATTTTTAACTCGCAATCTACATGAGATTCATTTTTCAACTATGATCATGATGATGTGCATTTGTAACATTCACATCACTAGGAAAAAGATGTTGCACCTTCAAGATACATTAAACTTTCACACAAAGAGTCAATC